>JARKID010000008.1:0-600000 GCA_029449255.1 Mycena polygramma | reverse complement strand
ACAGTGGCGCGCCCACTGAGGGCCAGACGTACGAGTACGCTCGCACCGTTAGTGAGTCGACCCACACGCATCTCCGTCTTATCGCGCGACTGATCGCTCTTCGCAGTCGACCTTATTACACGTGGGACCCCGCACCCACAGGGCAAAATCCTCATCATCGGTGGTGGTATCGCCAACTTCACCAACGTCGCGGCCACGTTCAAGGGTATGCATAGTTTTCTTTCGGAAGTGTAAAAATACTGAGAGAAGCGCGAAGGCATCATCCGCGCGCTGAAGGAGTTCAAGTCTGGACTCGTCAACCACAACGTCAAGATCTATGTGCGTCGTGGAGGCCCGAACTACCAGGAGGGTCTGCGCGCCATGCGGTTTGTCTCTTCTTTTCTATGGAAGCACCCTCTAATAGTTTCCTCGCAGCCTTCTCGGCGAGAGCCTGGGCGTGCCGATCAAGGTCTACGGTCCCGACACGCACATCACGGACATTGTACCCATCGCGCTCGGCATCGACCTCTCCAAAAAGTCCTCGTCCTCTGCCGTCCCCGCCGCCAGCACGGGCACCACCACCCCCACCGGCACGGCCATCGACGTGCAAGACTCCACCGCGGCCCCGACCGTCGGCACCATCCACCCCTCCGGCTCGCGCACGCAGCCCGACGACCAGATCGTGCACTTCGAGGCGGGTGCCGCGCCAGACACGCGCCCGGCGTACCGCCCCTTCGACGCGACGACGCGCAGCTTCGTGTACGGCCTGCAGCCGCGCGCGATCCAGGGCATGCTCGACTTTGACTACTCGTGCGGGCGCAAGGCGCCGAGCGTCGCGGCGATGATCTACCCCTTTGGCGGGCACCACATCCAAAAGTTCTACTGGGGCACCAAGGAGACGCTCCTCCCCGTGTACACCTCCATCGACGAGGCCGTCGCGAAGCACCCCGACGTCGACGTCGTGGTCAACTTTGCGTCGTCGCGCAGCGTGTACTCGAGCACGATCGACATCCTCAAGTTCGCGAAGCAGATCCGGAGCATCGCGATCATCGCGGAGGGCGTGCCGGAGAGGCACGCGCGGGAGCTGCTGTGGCGCGCGAAGGACCTGGGGGTGCTGGTCATCGGGCCCGCGACGGTGGGCGGGATCAAGCCCGGGTGCTTCCGCATCGGGAACAGCGGGGGGATGATGGACAACATCATCGCGTCGAAGCTGTACCGCGCGGGGTGCGTCGGGTACGTGAGCAAGTCGGGCGGCATGTCGAACGAGCTGAACAACATCCTGTCGCTCGTGACGAACGGGACGTACGAGGGGATCGCGATCGGCGGGGACCGCTACCCCGGGTCGACGTTCATCGACCATCTGCTGCGCTACGAGGCGGACCCGCAGTGCAAGATGCTCGTGCTGCTTGGCGAGGTGGGCGGCGTGGAGGAGTACCGCGTCATCGACGCCGTCAAGAACGGGCGCATCACCAAGCCCATCGTCGCGTGGGCTATCGGCACCTGCGCGAAGATGTTCGACACGGAGGTGCAGTTCGGACACGCGGGGAGTATGGCGGACTCGGAGATGGAGACGGCGGACGCGAAGAACAAGGCGATGCGCGCCGCGGGCTTTGTCGTGCCTGAGACGTTCGAGGAGCTGCCGCGGGTGCTCAAGGAGACGTACGAGGGGCTCGTCAAGAGCGGCGCTGTCGTCCCCAAGGCGGAGCAGGACCCGCCCGTCATCCCCATGGACTACAAGTGGGCGCAGGTACTTCCTTCTCCTCCCGCTCGAGTCGTCCGTTGATTAATGGCGTACAGGAACTCGGGCTCATCCGCAAGCCCGCCGCGTTCATCTCGACCATTTCGGACGAGCGGGGGCAGGAGCTGCTCTACGCCGGCATGCGCATCTCCGACGTCTTCAAGGAGGACATTGGCCTCGGCGGTGTCGTTAGTCTGCTGTGGTTCAAGCGCCGTACGCCCCTTTCCCTCCTTGTTACCTTGCCATGCTAAGTAATTTCCAGGCCTGCCGTCTTGGGCGACCAAGTTCATCGAGATGGTCCTCATGCTCACCGCCGACCACGGCCCTGCCGTCTCTGGGTTCGTTCCTCTTCCTTCCTTTCTCGACTCAGACTGATGAGCTCAACTTCACAGTGCGATGAACACCATCGTCGCCTCGCGCGCGGGCAAGGACCTCATCTCGTCGCTCGCGTCGGGGCTGCTCACTATCGGCAGCCGCTTCGGCGGTGCGCTCGACGAGGCTGCGAGCATGTTCTCGCAGGCGCGCGACACGGGGCTCACCCCGCGCGAGTTTGTCGACAATTCGCGCAAGGCGAATAAGCTCAGTGCGTCCCCTTTCCCCTCCTCATTTCCCCCCCACATGTGTATGGATGCGACTGACACCGTGCACAGTCAGCGGCATCGGGCACAAGATCAAGAGCGTGAACAACCCGGATCTGCGGGTGGAGCTTGTGAAGGAGTATGTGCGCAAAAACTTCCCGAGCCACAGCCTGCTCGACTACGCGCTTGCCGTCGAGAAGGTCACCACGGCGAAGAAGGATACCGTGCGTCCCTCCCTCCTTACTCGACCCACTGACTAAACGGTGCTGCAGCTCATCCTGAACGTCGACGGCTGCATCGCCGTGTGCTTCGTCGACCTGCTGCGCGACAGCGGAGCCTTCACACCCGAGGAGGCGGACGAGTACATCAAGGTGCGTTTTCCTTTCCCTGCTCTGTGCCTCGACCTCCAGCTGATGATGCAACAACGCAGATCGGCACGCTGAACGGGCTGTTCGTCCTCGGGCGCAGCATCGGCTTCATCGGCCACCACCTCGACCAGAAGCGCCTGCGCGCGCCGCTGTACCGCCACCCCGCGGACGACATCTTCATCAACATGGCGGACGTGTCGCAGCCGCGTGTGCTGGGCCGGATGCAGTAGGCGTTGTTGGTGTGTTGCGGAGGCGGGGTTCCCGGACCTCTTCTTGGATGCGGTCTTTCTTGAGCAGGTGGACGACGACGCGAGAAAAAAACGAATAATTAGACGGTGTAGAGATACTGATACATACTGATACATTTTTGCTATAGAATATAATTAACGCCCGTGCAGATTACTGTGCGGGCGAGTAGCAGCAATTGGGGCCGTGCAATTTTGGGTTCGCAAGTTGGCCGGCCTTCCTTTTTTGGACGCCGGCGTTCAGTCGGACGATGCTCCGAATCTGAAGATGGAACCTGACCGACCGTAACTGCTCGAATTTTGGACTGTGATGAGGCAAGAATGCATGGAGTAGCAGGGATGACCATGTATTATCGCCGTGGTACAACAAGAACTCGTTTTCAACTCCGGGCGTGGGCTTGGTTGTAATGATTATCGCGTCGCAATTGCGTCGCCGTTCCCGCACAACAGGCGTCAGGACTTCGAAACAAAATTTAAATACATGGTAAGAAGTATTCGAGTTCTGGTTCAAAACCAAGTCGAAGCACACAGTGCCACTCAACTCTGGAAAATGAACGGACGATCGAATTCGTGTACGATGATCTGACACAGTTTATTCACAGTCGAGCGATACCAGTGCAGAAGACAGTCAAATGACTTTGTATGAGAAACATATTTGGCAAGGACACAAGTACACAGTAAGCTGGGATTCCGGAGAGACGTCGACATCTTGAGCAGTGTATCCAAATGGAACGATCAAGGTGTCGAGTAGCTTGCTATCGAGCTGGCTATTCGTCGTAACGCCGACTATTATGGCCACTCGAATGGCTTTGAGTGTAGCCGCCGCCTAGGTTCCATATTCAGTTGTCGAGCGCAGTCAGAGATGAGGGGAAAGAACTAACCGCTACCTGAGGCTGCTGGGTTGGCTGCGTTGGTCGGTTGGAATCAGCAGTATCACATAATTTCAACGCATAATCACTCACTCGGTTGAGCGAAGTACGTAGTGCCGCCCTGGATATACGCTTGATAACCACCGCCGGAGCCTAAGTTGCGTATCGCCCATTAAGATGCAGTCGAATGCGACAGGGCGAGTACTAACCACTTGCGACATAACTTGGATTCAATGGCCCATCTAAAAGCCCGATGTTAGTCCATGTGAGTGAGGAAAGTCGCAAACGTGCAGTTTCCTGGTTGAGGCATGTAGCCTGTAGGGTATAAGACTTATCGATCATAGGAGCGGAAACAGAACACTCACCGCCCATCATTGGAGGTTGCGGCGGTGCGTTATAGTAACCTCCACTCCCACCTGGATGACATAAGTACCTGCAATGAGACTGTGAGCGTAGGAAGAACACACCGGCCATTGGCATTTGCGGTTGCTGATAAAAACCTCCATTCCCACCTGAACTTTGGCA
Organism: Mycena polygramma; assembly: GCA_029449255.1. Taxonomy (NCBI): domain Eukaryota; kingdom Fungi; phylum Basidiomycota; class Agaricomycetes; order Agaricales; family Mycenaceae; genus Mycena; species Mycena polygramma. The sequence continues at coordinate 595,698 of JARKID010000008.1, read as the reverse complement.
TAAATACCTTCAATAAACTGCGAGCGCAGGAAGAACAATCACCGCCCATCATTGGAGGTTGCGGGTATCCACCTGGATGGTTAAAAGGCAGATAGCTGCGCGAGGCAGCAAGACTTACCTCCTTGGAACTGGTTTGAGTGGCCGCCTTGGTTATGGTGGTTCACGTTAGGCAAATTCCAAGACAAAACCGGAAAGAAAAACTCGCCTCCGGCGGATGAAGGTCCTCCGTTGCTACCGCTAGGTTCGGTCGGATCGACTTCAGGTACGTTTCCTAACAATGCCTTTTGAGAATTAACAGTTAACAGGTGCTGAATCAACGGACGTTTTGGGTCGGCCAAGAATTGCAAGTGATGGTGGTGCCATGCAGCCAAATTGTTTTCTGGGACTGGGGGTTTGTTCCACTTGCCCTGGCTTGGATCCCAGTAGTCATGGTGCATTATGGACTGCTTCCCGAACACCATGTCGACTCGAGCCGGTTTTCCTACCCAGATATAGTGGACATCCTGGTACTCATATCCTATGCACGGAAATCCTGAGTTGAGGTTCATCCACGGCCTACGGTCACTGGGCTTGAGCAAAGAGCGACATTCAGCACACCAAAATAATGCTTCAGCAGTATCACCTCGCTGGTCGTAATCGGAGCGACCCAAATGACACGATCTTTTGGTTCTACAAATATGATTAACGACGGGCGGGGTTTGAACTTGGATCTGGGGCATTGTGGTAGTGGAATGTCGTCGTATCCATCTTGGGGTTCATTGGATCACACCACACGATCATTCCGGGGGCGAACTCTTCAATCCGGGTAAAAGCAGGGCACGGGCGCGGAGGGGCATTCTGGCGGTGCATTGGTGGGGCCTGACGAGGCCGCTGCATTCTGTATCCCATTGTGGGCACAAGATTTTGCCGCAAGTACTTGAAGGTCCTTATATATGTTGGTTTATCACGGCGGGTCCGCGCGAGTCACCTTAAACCGACTCCAGCGCTTGAAAGGCAGTGCTTCTTATAGTGTTGTTGGATGAACTGCCTCTGGCTATCAGCAGGTAAAGATGTTGCGGATAAGAGACTCGGCTGCCCCAGAAGTTCGAAACGCGGGAGCCAAGGCGACTTACCCACAGACCGTGGCTTAACATGCAAAATGAGTCGGTGGATAGGGTCATGCGACAAACAGCTCTGCTCTTGCGAATAACGCTGCCAAAAAAGGTTAACATCGAGTTGTACACACTGATTTAATTTGATGCACACCGCCAACAGAATGGAGGCCCACCTCGTGTTTGATCTGAAAGTGCACAATGGGAAATTGTGGGATACCATCCAGCTCACCGCTGACTCTTCAATCTCTTAAGCTTGCGATATGATTCCCTCCCGGATATCATGCAGAGAGCCGGTGAGGCGGGATAGCTGGCAGTACGAGTGAGCACTAAGTAAGGGGAGCTCACAGTCACCGGTTCACCAGTGAGACTACAGGCATGATCTGGCACCTCGATTCGGGCGCCCACACACGCCCACTGTAGCTGTATCAGGCTGTATCCGGAAGATCAATGTGAGAGAAGGAAGTGAGTCATGTCACACGAATCGCTGTCACACCCGGGAGCTCAAAGGTTTCTGGGCATCTCGCTCCCCAAAATCCGCCCGCCCACATCAGTGCTCTTCATGAATCGCTGCACATGGGGTGTAATGCATCCATCCGCTGTACACACCGTGGCGCAGTTGGACTCGGAGTTTGCGACTGCCGCCGCCGTCGACGTTCGATGCAGGCAACACTTTGTACTTTTTCTCGAGAAGGAGAAGTCTAAATTCGCGCCGGAGGTCACTTGGTTAGCTTTCATAGTTCAGCCAGTGACTCAACTCCCTTTGCCGGCGGCATTTCTACCCATTTGGCCTTGCACATTGGGTCCACGAGCACCTATCGACCCAGGTTTCGATTGGCCATTTGGCGACTGCGTCGTGGACACAAGCGACCCCTTGGTTTTTTGTCCCGTTCTTTGCGACACTTGCCAAAGCCCCCATATGCTTCCACAAGGTGACTATGAACGATTCGATGAATTGTTCATGCAGGACGGGAATGCTGTGATAAACGCAAAAATTTTGGAGGAGAAGGCTCGAGTTCGAGAAGAGAGAAAAGCCGCTGGTGCCGCTAGCGATTCCTCCTCGACGTGGACCAGCTTCAGCGCAAGCAGCACTTCGATCGCCATCCCGCCCGGCAAAATGTTCCGACCCGTAATACGCATCTCTGCTCACGTTTACTACGACATCCGCTTGACCGGGAACAATTCTCGCGAACTTCTAGAACAAGACCGGAAATCCATAATGAGGTGACCCTTGACAAGTGCTGTTTTTCGAGCTTTCGCTTACCCTTATTTGCAGGCTTTTCGCCCGGTTTTCGCGACTGGCAACTGAAAGAACAATTAGATGGACTTTGGAAGCGAGGGTACGTGTCTCTTCTATGTCGCCGCTAAGCATCGATTCAATCACGCACGCAGAATGTGGATTGCTGGCCAGAGCCTTCCCAAGAAGAGATTACAGACGTTTGTCCACCACTGATCGAGCTTTCCTCCGGACTTGAACGGTGTTGGAGCCCAGAACAAATTACAATCCTTCCACAAACAGAGTCCGCAGATTTCGACTACGACACCGACGAGGATGACTGGGAGTTGCCGGGCTATCGGAATCCCCAGCCACTAGCCCCTCCTCCAGCATTCGACTTTCATTCCATTCGCGTGATATATTTCGAGGTCTACGGCACCCTTATCGTCAGTATGTTCCCTTTTGCATGTACCGCCCCGTCATGAAGGTCAATGTCCAGGACAAAGAATCCGGGATATTCGCAGCGCTGCAGCCCCTTCTGAAACGGTCCCCATACAACTTCGATCGCCAAGAGGCGCTTTCTTTCTACTATGAAAGTGAAGCAGAAGTAAAGCGTCGGACTCCAGGTATCCGCTATGGTCAGATATTAGCTGATGCATACGACGACGTTGCCCTGCGACTTGGGATGACTCCCCTTGATTCCATGGAGTCGTCTGCTTTCGCCCAGTCCATCAAACACTGGCCACTTCTGCCAGCCGCCGATTGGTGCCTATCAAACCTCAAACGCATCCCGTCCATTTCCCTGGTCGCCATCGCCGACGTGGATCACGACTGCTTGATGCGAACCGCTGCTTTCACCGTCCTCGCGCCGTTCTTTGAGGCGGTGTTTACCTGGGATATATACAAAGCGTACAAGCCGGATCCCGCCGCGTTTGCGGCGCCCCTCGCGCACTACGACGCTCTCGGCGTCCCGCGCGCGCACAGCTGCCTCGTCTCGAGCAGCCTTTTCGCGGACCTCGAGCCTGCGCGCGAGCTTGGTCTGCCTACGCTGTGGATGCGTGTCTATGGGAGCCTTGCGGCATGCATGTGTACGGCGGCAGACGCGTGTCCTGTGGAGGCCGTAGAAAGCCTTCCTGGCTTAGCAATGGGCTTCCTGGGGGCTACGGGTACGTCGGTGGAGACTTTCATTCCGCTTGACCCGTCGAAGCAGGTGTTAGACGCGCCTCCGCGGCAACCTTCGAGTCCTGTAGAAACACCTGCTAGACTACCATGAGCACCGGCCGTTGATGAAATCGGGCTGTTCTTGCTGAATTGAACGGCGGGTTGCATTTCAACCCGAGTTGACTCGACAGTTCGTCGCTCCCTTCATTCCACCAACCAGGTTCGACATGTTATCCCCAACTCTTCCTATTCTTCGTCGGCGAAGTCCATGGCCTTTTGAGTACAACTAATTTCCGGTATGTTCGATGCCAATTCGCGTTCCACTGGCAGCGTGCGAGGCCGGCGTCGTTCAATTGTTTCGAATAATGAACTTCCAACCCCGCTACCGAAGGACTTGTAATTTGCCGCGTGGCGTGCGTGATCTTATTGGCAACCTCCGATTGGTTTTGGACGTGGGCCAGAGAATGCAGTAGCGCCAAAAATGTGTGTCTCCGAAGGACTACTAGCGCAACGACATACAAAGTAGCTGACAATGCTCATTGTACAGAAATTCAGTGACTGGATAAGTATTTTTGCCCGGGTGAACGGCCGGAGAAACAGCTAACAGATATCATGAGATGCAATTCGCAATGGATGTAGAATCGATGTACCAATGAGTAAGGGAGTACAACAAAGACAAAACTCTGCTGCTCATTCCGAATCGCCAAGGGTTTTTCCAAGGGTTCAAGGAAAGTGGAGAATGCGTGTGCGAGCTGTGAGTGCAGGTTTAAAGGGCTTCGTCGACTTTCATCCAGGCCTTATGGGAGGCGACCACCTGCGCGTCCGTTCTCAATCCCTCATGCTCGTGATACGAGGTCCGAATTCCCACCAACGAGGGGAAAATGGTGCGCAGGAATTTGGCCAGACGGCGCGGTTTAGTACCCACCGGTGAGTATGCGACATCGAGGCTTTCGAGGCTGTGCTGCGACGTTCTGCGCCTGGAACCGACTTTGAGTTCTAGGTTAATCGTGGCATCGAAGAGTATCGTAAGGTCTTCCAAACTCGGGCAGTATTTCGCAAATGCATAGACACCTTCGAGTGTTACGCGGGGCTTGGAACGATAAGGCATGTCGGGGGGGAGCGATAAGGATTGGAGGCACGGCCATGCACGAGCCATGTTCAGGACAATTCCATCGTCTAGATCGACACCGGCAGTGTGCGAAAGCGAGACGTTGACGAGGTTCTGGAAACAGAACAGAGGTTTGAGCTCATCGCCCGAAATCGTGTACATATCCAGCTGATCCGCGTCTATGGTACCGTCCAGCATCCAAGGTTTCGTTAAAAGGATTTTGTGAAGCGATGAATGGGTGCAGTTCGTCGCGAGTGCGTTATAGAGTTCTTGTACAGTCCGTTTCGTCGGGGGAGCGCGCCAGCTCCTGGCGAAGAGGTTGAACTCAACTAGGGAGGGTTTCACCTGCTCGAGAAAGGTGGGAGCATGCTCTATCGACTCGCACTCCAGGGTCTTCAGGACGGGGAAGTGTGGAAGATGTGTTGGACACCGAAGGGAAGGAACGAACTCGTTCGACATTAACCACAGATGACGGAGCCTCGAAGACCGAGCTATATGGGAAAAAGCCTCCGAATCCGGGTGGAACACGACAAGTGTTTCGACGTCCCGCAACGCACATATGAATCTGGAAACGGTGAACGTGTTTCCAGTGCCGCCGATGCTAACGTCCTTGAGACGCGGGAATTCCCCTGCTTGCGTCTGGGATACCAATGCGTCCGTGATGCAGTACGTCCCAACGCTGAGATGAGTTAATCTAGAAGAAGGGAATAAACGAGTATGGTGGGAAAATTCGCAGTCAAGGGGGGGCCACTGGAGGCTCTGGACATTCTGGAGGCTCTGGAGTTTCGGAAAGATGAAATCTTCGGGAACACTAGTGATGAACTCGTAGACATCTTCCAGAAAAGCATGATGGTCATGGAAAGACTTGACGCGGCGAGAATAGAAGATGAAGCGAGCCCAGTCGGCTGGGATGACAGCTCGCCGTAGAGCCTATGTCTGATCAGCGTCGGTCCACTAGGCATACGCTCTGAATCCTACTATTTTCACAGCCGATGTTTCCTCCTCCTCCTCGAGCTTGGAAGACATGTTGTCCTCCTCCTCCTCCTCCTCCTCCTCGTATCGATCCACGGTGATATCCCATAAATCGGTCGGCATGGTCCGGAGAAGATTGAGGAGGGTCCCCTGGTATTCCCACAGCAGATCGAGCGCGGGATTGAGGAAAATCGTGGAGGTTCTCGCGAGGCGAGCTAGATCGCGGCGGCGTAGGGGATATCTCTGGACGGGGAGCCCGCACCACCATCTCACCGGACCATCGAGGGCAATATGCGCACATATCATCTCCACCACCTCGACGATTTGCAACGCATGATGCATTCCTTGACGGATGCAGACTCTGGACTGGAATATTGCTCAAGAAAGGCCACGAGGAAGTAGGGAAAGCGGGGTACTGGCGCGGGAGTAGACACTGTTCGCAGTGTCGTGGTGGCAGAGGCCAAAGTACAAAGAAGGTAGTCGCGAGATGCAAGCGAGGATGGGTGGTGGCTGAGTCCCAATCAATCTTTGATCCCATTGGTCCCTGGTTCGAATCCCCAACTTCCGTCTTTTCAAAGTTCAATGCGCTGGTATTGCTGCTCCCCAGCAATGAAAAGGTTGACGACTCGGAGTCGGGTTAATCTTCAATGTCTGCCACGCAGAATTGATCAAAAATGTAGGTCCACTGCGAGCGGGTCGACGCATCAGGATTGAAAGCCGATTTTTTGGGAGCCTTAGAGGTTGCAAGCCGCGCAACGGGCTTTCCGTTGCTCAACATTATGATGGTGACGTTAACCTTGGAGACGCAGCATGCTCATAATAATAAAAAAACACATTACCTACTTACACACCACAGAGCTCTGCCGCGAAGCGGGCTACAACTGTTTGTTACAAAAATCATGGCCGTTTGTCCTCAGGCCGGCATGTTCCGTGACGGAGTTTGAAATTACCCCTTTCTCCTCTGCCCCCACCTGGAAACGGTCCTCTCAAAAATCCACATGCAAGAAAGCACCACGCAGACAAGTGGTGTGCAGGAAAGTCATGCAGCTGCTGTGGCTAGGATGGAGGCAGAGATGTACGAGAGATACCGTCTCATGGAACAATCGGTCCCCATTCCTAAGCCCGCATGGACATTTCCCTTGCCCTTCATTCCCTACGCCGTGGCCACCGAATCACGAGAAAACATCTGCTGGGGCCCCCAGCCTCGGACTGTGAGGCGACTTCATCTGCAAAGACGACTTTCTCATCTCCTTGTCGCAGCTCGCGGAAATGCGTATGTACGCCTTGTCATGGGCTATTCGCAGCAAGCCCGAGTGGCAGCGCAAAATTACCGATCCAACCATCATGGAAAAATGGCGCAAGGAAGCCCTGGACCAACAAGCGGGTTTGCGCATTGAAGAGCAGATGACGGCGAATATGGTGAGCCGGCCGGAGAGTGCCGAGTCAACTGTTGCCTTCTGACGTGCCGCAGGTCAACTATGTTTTGACTGAGCTGCCGGGGTATGCCAGGCTCTCGGACCCGGTGTCTGGCATCGAGGTGGGAACGATTTACCTTTTTCTCGGGGATTCCGGTTTAATTTTATCTCTCAGTGTGGCCCTTTCGATGCGATATGGTATTCAGACCGTCTCATCTCGAACGAGGTATCCGATCATCTGCGAGCTGCAGTCGCCGACCTCGAGAACGTCCCAGAGCACTTGAAAGACTGGCATCCTGGCGCAAACGGCCAGGTTCTCGATCTCGTTCACCCGTCGCTTTACTGCATAGTGTACGGTCAAACTACCTACGCCGACTTGACTCCATTGGAGCCGCCGGAATACACACCCCCGAAGACCAGGAGCTGGGACGATTGGGACCGGACGGTGCCCGTGTCGGACGAGTTCTGCTGGCTCCCCTCTGATTTTTCTGTCAATGCAACAGACGGCTCGGTCAAGTTGGTCTCACCCTACATCAACAACCTCCATCCGACGAAACACAAAGCCCTATATCCGCTGATCGAATCTGTACTCTCGGCGTTTGTCCCTCTGTTCGAGCGGGTCCTCAGCCAGATAAACGGCGAGAACAAAGATCTGTACCGCGACATTGTCCCCGGATCTGGCCGTATCAAGACCGAAATGACTGGCGGAACATGGGCTGGGTACAATCGCAAGTACGCCGGGATCACGGTACCGTGCATCTGGAGCAAGGGCGACGTCGAGTGGGAGGAGGGGATGACAGATGCTCAGTACAACAAGCTTCGGGAAGAGGCGCCAAAAGTTCTTCCGGAGGCGTTTGAGGAATATGCAGGAGAGCTGGAGAAGACGATCGTGCCGTACTCCCTCCGCGGCAAGACTATCCAATGCATCATCAAGCTGGCGAACATCCATTTGACGCCGGAGGATCCAGAGTACAAAGGCGGCAGTTGGCATGTCGAGGGTGCGAGCAATCGCCTGTTTCTCAACTTTTTAATCGACACTTTTTAGCCATGCTCAATGAACACATCGTGGCATCTGGTATCTATGTGCGTGTTCTTGTATCTCTTCCTCGACACTTGATTGAGAATCTTCGCAGTACTACGACGAAGTAAACATCTCCGAGTCGCGACTTGCATTCCGTGTCACGACTAGTGATCCCGTTTACCACGAACAAAACGACGAGTTGTGCATGAGGCTTTTGTATGGAATGAAACGGTGCGTCGCTGGCCGGTGTTTGCTACCTGTCTTTATTTTTATGATTGTCATTCAGGGAGTCCCATTGCTGTCAAGATCTTGGTTCGATAGTGAGTGATGCACCCTTGCATCGACGCTCTTGAATTAACGGGATGCCTCAGCCTACAACTGCGGGACGTACGCTCGCATGGCCTAACGTGTACCAGCATCGCGTGGCGCCATTCCAACTCCTCGACCCGACGAAACCCGGCCACAGGAAGATTTTAGCCATTTTCCTCGTCGACCCGTCCATTGAGACGATTCCTTCCGCCACAGATATCCCGCCCCAGCAGGCCGATTGGGCCTTCGACGCATTGGAGGAAGCTCGCAGCGACCCGAGGTCGCGGTTCTCCTGTCTTCCCCCCGAACTCGCCGATTTTGTGCGCGAAAATCTACTAGATACCGTCATGACTCGCGATGAGGCGGAAGAATATAGACTAGAGCTCATGAAGGAACGCACCGGTTACGTGCAAAGCCGAGAGGAGGAATTATCGTACAGTTTTAATATGTGCGAACACTGATAAGTAGAACCCGTTGTGCGCATACTTATTCTCTCGAGTTCCGTTCATGTTTTGTCGAGCTCCGTTCACCTTCACACATTTCTTCATCGCGTCTCGGTGCCAAATGACGTAAGTATGTCACGTTACCGCGACAAGCTGAGTTTGAAATCGCTCTTTGTCCCACATTGCCACTCTAACTTGCCACTCACAATCGGTACGTTCTCTCAGCCCCTCTGTAAGATATCGCTTGACTCTCTCTGCTCCAATTCTCAGATTATGGCGCATCTTCCCCGCGACCTCCTGGACCTGCTTCTCGATGAGTTTCAAAGTGGCAGTGGCCTGGAAGCCACCGTCGGTGTGTGCGGGCTCGTCTGCAAGGCCTGGCTTCCTTCGAGTAGAGCCCGTCTCTTTGCGAAAGTCTTCCTCCGGGAGCGCAACGCCAGGTCGTTCCGCCACATGGTGAAAAAGTCGACGTCCCCAATCCAGAGCCTCATTCGGACCCTGCAAGTGGTCGTTCACAAGGAGGACACTTTTATCGAGAAGTATGGCAGTAAACTGGGTCCGTTCCCGGGAGTCACAACGTTGGACATCGAGGCGGACATCGGGAAGTGGATCCCGGAGATGGCAGACACGTTCGACTTCTTTCCTAACAAGTTTCCTGCGCTCTCCAACCTCATCTTGTCGGCGGACAACCACACTTCATTTTCCACATGCGACATCCTCTTCGCGGTGAAGCACTTCCCGACGTTGGAGTCCTTCAGGATCAGCGGGCCCGGATTCAATCCCATCGACGCAAGCTGCCCCGAGGAATACTCCATTCCACATGGGTGGCACACTTTGGAATTGGAGATGCCCATGTCGGGGAATTTCTTTGAAACATTGTTTGAGCTGCAGGACTCGGACGGATTCGACTTGCCCGTCTTCTCATCGCTCAGCATGCAGGATGCCTGGCCTGAAGGCCGCTCGTTTATCGGACGCTACCTCCGGAACTTTGGGCATCAGATGAAGCACTTGCGTTTCGATTGCTCCGACGAGAATAGTAAGCTTTCTCTTCCCTCCACGCAACATCAAACTAATAGGATCATGCAGTGGACAGGGAACCTGCGGCGCTCGAATTCTGTACTGGTCTTCGGTGCCTTGATCTCCGAATCGACACTGGAAAGGTTCCCGGCACCCTGCTCAATATACTCGAAAACCTCGAGGCCCCAGCCTTGACGATCATGAACGTGATGGATCCTGGCCTCCGGACAGGACGTTCCTTGTCTCGTTATCCGAACAAATGGTCGGCGGTGGATAAGATGTTGGCGGGGGAGCGCTTCTCAAACCTTGGTTGCTTGAGCTTCACTGGCCAACCCGCTTTGATAGGAATGCTTGAGCAAAGCATGCCGCTGTGTGCTGCGCGAGGAATTATCCAAGTTGTCAATATCTAGAATTTAGTATACTGTTCGATTTGCCTTCGTTCATGAATCACGACGCGTGTCTCGAGTAGAAGTCACAGACCTTGTGACACCATGATCCACCTTGCTTTCTCCCACCAACTGGCAAAATGGAAGATTCTGACACAGCTCCTTCGATCAGCCTATTCAAACCGCGCAGGGTACAGTCTCTCTTTGTATGCCCCATTGTAATAACCACCGAAACATTCGTCAAACAAGGCACTCGCAAGGCTGCTTGGGCAAATCTCGAGTCGTCAAAGCCAAGTCAAAGCCCGACGTTGCGAAGGAATGCATCGAGCGTTGCAAATCGTTGAGGTGGTGGAGATGATATGTGCGCAGGTTGCTCACGAGGGACCGATTGAATGGTGGTCTGGGCTCCCCGTCCAGAGGTATCCCATTCGCCGCCGGGATCTAGCTCGGCTCGCGAGAACTTCCACGATTTTCCTCAATCCCGCGCTCGATCTGCTATGGAAATACCAAGGGACCTTCCTCCACCTTCTCAGGACCATGCCGGCCGATCTATGGGATATCACTGTGACTCCTCGATACGATGAGAAGGAGGTGGAGAACATGTCGTCCGAGCTCGAGGAGGAGGAGGAAACATCGGCTGTGAAAATAGTATGATTCAGAGCGTATGCTTAGTGGACCGACGCTGATCAGACATAGGCTCTACGGCGAGCTGTCACCACTGCCGACTGGACTCGCTTCATCTTCTATTCTCGCCGTGTGAAGTCTTTCAATGACCACCATACTTTTCTGGAAACCTCACAGGTCTACGAGACCCTCGCTTCTGGTTTTCACCAGGACTTCGTCTTTCCAACACTGCAGACCCTTGACTGGTTTCCCATTGAGCCCGAACTTTTTCAGCATGTCCGGTCATTTCTTTCCCCGGGATTGACTTGCCTCAAACTGCATATGGACTACATCGAGGACGCCGTGATCTTCGAGAAGCTGACCGAATTTCCCGGTCTGAAGCACGTCATCATTGGTGGCTCCGGAGGGCCGTTTGTACCACCAGTTTCGAGATTCGTATGTGCGCTGCGGGACGTCGAAACACTCGTCGTTTCTGACCTGGATCGGGCGGCCTTTTCCCATATAGCTCAGTTTCCTCGACTCCGTTATCTGTGGTTGATGTCGGACCGGCCCATTCCATCCCTTCAGCCTCCAGCCAACCTCCCTTATTTCCCTGCCCTCGCGACTCTTGAATGCGAGTCTATAGAGCACGCTCCTACCCTTCTCGAGCAGGTGAAATGTTCCCTAGTCGAGTTTAACCTCATAGCAAGGAGCTGGCGAGCTACCCCCACAAAGGGGACGGTCCAAGCACTTTATTCCGCCCTCGCGACGAACTGCACCCATGCATCACTTCAAAGAATTGCTGTACAGAAACCTGCGTGGTTGCGTTCCGAGGTTATAGGCCCAGATCAGCTGAACCTGTACTTGGTTTCGGGGGAGGAACTCAGACCTCTGCTCTGTTTCCGGAATCTCGTCGTCGTCTCCCTTTCACATACTGCCGGCGTCGACCTAGATGATGAGGCCGTTCTTAACCTGGCTCATGCGTGGCCGTGCCTCCAATCCTTATGGTTGCCGTCCGACCCGAAATACCGAATCAAGCCCCGAGTCACACTCGAGGGTATCTGCGCATTCGCGAAATACTGCCCAAATCTAGAAGACCTTGAGATACTTTTCGACGCCACAGTTACCCCAGAACTCAAGATTCGCGGGAAGATTGGCTCTAGGAGGAGAGTCTCGCAGAACAGCCTCGGAGACCTCGATGTCGCATACTCGCCGATCGGTACTAAACCGCGCCGCGTTGCTAAATTCCTGCGCACCATCTTTCCCCGCTTGTCCATCATCCGAACTTCGTTGCAGGAGGCCCCACATTTGGAAACAGATGCGCAGGTGTCTGCCTCCCACAAAGCCTGGATGAAAGTCGAGAATGCCCTTTGAAATCACTTGCAGTATAACCCCCACCCGCATCTGTATGTTCCGTTCGCCCCGGGCCGTTGACGAATTGTGAGGGGCGCTTTTACTCCTACCCATCCGTGCGTCACGGCGTCGTCGCTAGCGCCCCATTTAATCGAAATTACGACTCACCTTCGTTTCATAGCGCGGTAATTCTTGAAACTCAAATTAAAATATCTTAACTCTGCTGCCGTTTTGGACATGCTCCAGCCCTGGTGAGTCCCGTCAGTCCTCATCATCATTCGACTTCGACACTTTTCTAGGTACTGAAAACAAAAGAGACCGCCAAGGGCCCACGCATTCGACTCCTTATTGTATTTACCATGCAGTTATTCTCTTCTTCTCAGCTCATTAAACTCTGGATTAAATCCACCCCACATTGAGCCGAAGGTAAACCTGGTTCTTTGTACTCCTTCCGTTAGTATTAATATAAATACGCAGGCGGCGTTGGAAATCATCGAATCCGGCAAAGCTTTAAGCTAGGCATCGAAATCTGATCCGCGACGGAGCCGTCGGCGGCATTTCGTTCCCACAGTTCAGAATCAAGGAAGAATGATATTGGGATGGGGAATCGTTTCAGGGCGGCGTTCGTTGCGGCATACGCAGCACATGGCTAGAATTCCCGGCAGCGGCTTTTTATTATGTATCCATGCATCTGACATGAATTACAACTCGCCCGGAAATCGCGCGGCCTCGTGCAAGCCTGAGCTCACTCAATTCACGGCTTCTCCTCTTTCGAGCTGAGACCTCTCGCGACTGGTCGCAAGAACGCCGCCGCAACAAAAATGAGCTGCAACGTGTCGAGAAACCCCGTCATGACCAAATCACAACGTGCTATCTATGTCAGTAGACCAAAAGGACAAGTGACAGTCTCTTGTCCCTGATCACCTTGTTTTTCTTCATCCCATGCAGTCCAAATCTATCCAGACGCTTAAAGCACTTTCCAAGATAATTGTCAATGCGGTGGACACAATGGAGCTGGCGTACGCGGACGCCGAAGTGGACTTCCCGTCACTCGAAGATCCATTCGAGGCTGCAGGTCCAGGGGAAGCCATGCGCCAGGACTCCCTTGTGTCAGGAGCTGTTCAGAACCTCATGGCTGCCGCAGCACAGATAGTCGCGACAGTCGCCAACCCAGTGACAGCGATTTTGAATGCGTCTCAGGCGGTAAGAAAAATGAATCCCTCCTACACCGTCAACCTCATTCATTATGTAGTTCCACGTCTCCTCTTGCCTTCGCGTGGCGTCAGAACTCAATGTGGTAGAGATTCTGCGAGAAGCGGGACCAAGAGTGGGTTCATCGTCATTTGTGCGAGCCGTATATAATTACTGGCCTGCTCTACAGGGACTTCACATCAACGAGATAGCGTCCTACAGCAAGGTTGATTATGCATTGCTTGGTATGACGTCTCTACACCATCGTTTGACCTGACCGAAATAATTGACGGCCAACCAACAGCCCGAATGCTTCGTCTCCTTGCGACACACCACATCTTCCGTGAAGTTTCTCCCAATGTGTTTGCAAATAACCGGCTCTCGTCGGCTCTCGATAAACAGAAGTCGCCGAGCGCTCTATTCGCGAGGTATTTACCTTCAATCATTACCGGCTCATGATCGGTCACTACAACTCATTCAGCCCAGAGGACAGACTTTCTGGGACCTCCGGCGTTGCAGCTTTGGCTGAATTCTTGTAAGTCTCTAGTGAATATAGTCCACCGAGAAATTTATTGCCAATGACAGCACCGAAGATTGTTTCCGCAGTTCCTGTTGTCTATTAGACACCACTCTGTCGCCACAGGAGAGCATAGTCCCGTACAACCGCGCTTTTGGAACTACCGAGCCCTTCTATCTTTGGATCCAGCGCCCAGAGAACGCCTCCAGACTCAAGCGGTTTGGCCTGGGCATGCAGGGCACCGCCGTGTCGGAGGGGCAGGATACGATATTCCAAGGTCAGGATCAACAAAGAACTGTGCCAATTTCTATTGAAAGAGCGCACAGGGTTTGATTGGAGTACCCTGAAGGAAGGAAGCGTTATCGTAGACGTCGGCGGCGGAATTGGACACCTATCCTTGTCTATTGCGAAAAGGTTTCCCAAGCTACGCTTCGTGGTCCAGGATCTGCAACATCAAGTCGATGAAGCCAAGGATGTGCGTGTTATCTCTCGAGATCTGCTGTTATTTAACGAGGCTTTTAGCACTGGAGCTCAAATTTCGTGGAGCACGTTGAAGGAGGAATGGTTGAATTTCAAGGTACGGTTCTTTCCGTCATTACCAAGATCGCCACTGACTATGTTTCATCAAAGGACACGATTTCTTCACCCCACAGCCTGTGAAAAATGCCGACGTTTTTCTCCTGCGATATATTGCCCACAACTGGCCCGCAGCCAAGCTTATCCCCATACTTCGACACCTGCGAGATGCGGCGCTTCTGACGACACAGCTGGTAATCGTTGAAAAAATCCTTCCGGTTGCCGCCAGAGACCAGGGGGCGGAAGTTAATGGTATCCCCGGAGCAGCGCGTCCCGTGGCCCAGGCACCGCTGCTGTCTAACTGGGGGATTGCCACAGTGGAGCTGTATTTTTTCGATCTCGGGGTGCGCATCATTTCACTTTAACTCCTCAATTCTGATCACAAGGGCTGAATAGATTCATACGATGCTTGGCGGGACAGAGCGCACCCTGGACGGCTATACCGACGTGCTGCAAAAGGCCGGGTGGGAGCTGGTGCGAGTATATCACTGCGGACGTTCCCAGCTGAGCCATCTTGTCGCCAAGCCTGTGTAATGCCATGTTTCGCGCAAGCGTCTGTTATAAAAGATGTCAACGATATGACCTCGAATCTCTTTTTGACCGATACTCGGAGGTTTTTAACCGGGCTCCCTCCACCCGCTCCAGTGTTCTGGGCGAAGGTTGGCTTCTGGATCATGAGAATTTCTCTGAGGTCGATTGGGAGCTTCCGAATTTCGAACGATGCTATGGGACTCAACAATGTATTCTTACACGATTGAGATCGTTCAACTGAACTTGAATCCCGAAAGATCCCAATAAATCCCAGCGACTGTTGTTCTGGACTCTATACATATTTAAACGCAGGCGGATTGCAATTTCCCCGTGAATTCAACGGAATACTACGCCAAAGTTGCCGCCTTGGAGGTGTCCTGCCCATCAGCACTAGGTTCGAATTTATGGGTCTTCTCAACCCGGACCTCCAACGGAAACGACCCATTCGAGCCGAATGCAGCAGCGCCAGGAGTGCCGCGTGGGTTATGCAGGGGAAGCGACGGGGGGTTCCGCGTAGCAGGGCGGAAGTCCGGAGCAGTGACCATGACTGGTTGTACCATCAGACGAGATCAGCCCGAATTTAATCTTCCGGAAGACTACACACGCCATCGTGTTTATCAGCGCGAGCCCAGGCACTGTGAGCATCGCGTGGTATACCGCGGGGAAATTGGGGAGCTTCAGGAATGTGAGGTGGATGACGTGGGTGCAGACTGCGATTCTGGCGATTGAACGAATTAGAAGGGATGAGATACATGGCTGTTTTCAGCCCTGGACTCACAGGTAGAAGTGCTGCCCGCCTTGGATTAGGGCCCGGGATAGCCTGGGTAACTGTCCCCCGCCGAAGAAAACATCGACACGGGCTTTGAGAGACTTCGCGACTACCATATGGGCTAGGATGCGGTAGTTGATGGCGAAAAATATCGCAGTGTCGTTGATCAAGCCCATGATCGCCACGGCCTCGGTATTTTCTGGGACGGCGGTGCTGATGCACTGCAGAGTGCTCCCAATGTGTGCAGCGCGAATGCCTACGGGTACGGTGATGTCTGCCCCGACGAGAAGAAGCCAAAGGACAATGAACGCCGCCGAGACGACAAACGCCGCCGAGACGACCTTGTTGGGGTACCAGACTCCGATCACCCGCAACAAGAAGAGCAGCGCTGTGCCAGCCTGCGATAGCAGCAGCGTGATGCCGATGCCGAGTTGTAAGGCATTGCAGTCTTTAACCGGTGCAACTGCATAGATTATGAGCCATGCGGTACCAAATAGTAGAGTAGACCGAAGTCACCTGCATCGACGAAGCTCGTGAGGATGTAACCCAGGGTGAAAATTCTAGACCGGTTCCAGTCAGTCAAGGAATAGAAATATTTATCCGGCTGACCTGGCAAGGAAATACACGCTTGTGGGGAAGCGAATGCGATGCCTAAACAACAATTCGTAGTCGTTTCCGAGGTTCAGCCCAATATCCCATATATACGCCTATTGATTTAAAAGTCATGCCGGAAAGAAATAAACCGGATTCAACGCTTACCCCGAGTGTTATCGCATACAAGTACCGAGAGACCTCGAATTGATTTGAGAGAGGGCGCGGTAGGAACGCGAGAGGGGTGAAGGCATTGGGGAGCTCGGTTGTGTTCGCCATAAGTTTTCGCAGTTGTCATCGGTGGGATCCGCTTATAATACGCGCGTGCCCCGAAAGGTACGGCCTCAGGCTGTCCCAGGTATCACGGTGCCCGCCACAAACCCGTTATCGCTGCACCGCCTGATGCTGTAAATGCGCATCGGACGATGTCAACAGAAACAAATCGATGAGCGAATGAATGAATGTATATCAGCTCTCACCGCCGGCTGTGCGCTGGAAGAAGTTGCAGCGCGAAAGGAAGCCAGCTCAATTCCAATAATAATCATCCCGCGTCCGGAAACCGGCTGGCTTGGAAAACCCATCGCACCTGGAAATTGACATGACAGCACCACAAATCGCGCCGCACGACTGAGTGCTAAGATATGGTTTTCCCGCTTCCCAAGGACCACAAATAGCACCTTCCCGTGTGATGATCAGGCAGGGGCTGGATGGGATTCTTCGTTCTATGTTGATGCATTACTTGGGACCGTTGCGCTGCCAGGTAGAATGTTCGTGGTATCAGGGCCTCCAGCTGTTAAGATGAATGCGCTCTTTCACATAGCTCGCCGAGAAGGCGGCACCGTAAGAGTATTATTGGGAAGCGAGTGATATATCAGTTTAAGAAGAGCTTCGAGTGCCGTCAGTGGAGATAGAGTGCAGGGTTTCCGCCGAGCCCAGCCTGTTCCAGTGCGGCGCACATAACAGCGAGCAGATCATCGCGAGTCAGAACAGATTCTATAAAACGTGGTGTTGGCAGTGGTGAGGTGGATTAAATGTGTGCATCTGATAACTGGAAAGGTAAGCCCAGATTTTTAAGAACTCCCATCGCGCGCCGTCGCCGCTCCCCTCTTCTCCCTCCAAGTAAAATACGCATCCAGCTTTCCGCGCGGTCGCGGCGTCATGGGGAACAGCGCTGAGTGCGCGCGCATGAATGTCTCCAGCTGCGTGGCACGCGCCGCCGCGACGGCCTTTCTGCGCGTCTCGTGCTCGCCGACCTCCGTGCGCACCTCCTCCATCAATTCAAGCTCGCCGATCTCGTGGAAGAAGCGGTCGGGCGAGCTCTGGACACCGCTGTCGCTAGCCACCATCCGCTCCAGCATAGCCCGCGCAGCCGTGAAATCGCCCCCGGTGGTCTCGACGACCTGGTCGATTGCCACAGTGAGATTTTTGAGTCCCTGCTCCTCCTCGCAGCGCAGCTCCAGCTCCCCCGACAGCCGGCGCGTCGTCAAATCACACTTGGTGTCAAGATGCTGGCCGATGCTGTCCACGGCGACATGGCCACCGCCGAGCGCGCGCTGCATTTCACGCTCGACCGCCTCGGGGCCTTCCACCTCGACGAATTGCGATGCGGCAAAGTCACCGCCCACGCGCACCTTGGCTTCCCATGAGGAGGTAGAGGTGCTGCCACCACCGAGTACGACGCTTCGTCGACGCACCCAGAGTCCTTCCGCGGCGAGGCGCCAGTCAGGGCGGTCGTAGTAGACGTCGCGGATAAAATGTACGGCTGTGGGGTGAGCGCGGGCAATGGAGCGCGGAAGACTTGGGGTCGCGCCGGTACGAGTTAATGCATGAAGGAGAGGGCGCGTAGGGAGGAATTTGCGCTCAATCTCTATCTTGGATGTCAGGAAGCGGGAAGCCATGGTGTTGCTTTGGTGTTGCTTGCGTTCATTTGGCGGTAAACAAAGTCATGTGATAGGAATTGAACTCTTTTCGCAACCATGTCGCTCGCCCTAAATTATTTCTTGCCTGGTATGATTCTCTGCTTTTGGCCCCACTAACCTTTGGGGTGCTGCATATCCTTATTCGGCCCATCTATACTTAGGTACCTCGAACCTGGGTCTGAAAATTATTTCTGCCTCTGGTTCCTTTCGCGACAAAGATCACCGTTGAAGAAGTGATGATAACGTCAATCCTACGCGCGCTTGTAGGTGGCTCCCCAAGTCTTCGCAGTCGAAAACTTGAACATTCTCAAGGCGGCCGTCACAGAGCCGGCAAATGCCGAAGCCAAGGTTCAAAATCAGGGAGGCGAATTGGAGGTGAGTCAAATTATTCACGGATGCATAGAGCTTCTCCCCCATTCTATTTGAGCTGTCTGACGAGGAATCAAATAAGGCTATACCCGTGCCGTTGACGCCTTCAAAATAAACATCTTTGGCGCCCGCCCAGCGCCTACCAGTGGGAGAATGGACGAGAACAAGCCCAAGGCCTGTGCAGAACTATTAAAAGGTGGGGTGGCGTGTCGGATACAACGGATCCCGGTAGTAGACACGTTTCTGTCTTCTTGCCACGACAGTCTTGCATGCCTCCAGCCATGTTAGGCTCTCCTGTCAATCCTTCTGCAACGACGACCCCCGCAGCTATCAATAGCCCAGTGCAGCCCACCCGCACGCCCGTAGGGAAGAAGCCCATAGTCGTCGGCCTGTATGGTGTCCCCGGCTGTGGGAAAAGCTATCTGCTTGATTGTTTGAAAGCAGATGCGGAGCTCGAACAGGACAGTTTCGCATTCTATGAAGGCTCCGCTATTATCAACGGGCTCACTCCTGGCGGACTCGAGGCATTCAAGCGTATGGACGGGGAGAAGAAGAAGATCTGGCGGGAAAAAGCGATAGCGCAGATTGCCGACGAATGCGCGACGAGCGGGAAGATTGGCCTTGTGGCAGGCCATTTTATCTTTTGGGAGGACGAGTCGAAGGAGACTGGGGAGCAGGTGTGGACGGAGCGGGACGCGGCGGTCTTCACCCATATCTTTTACCTGACCGTCGCTCCCGACGATGTTGTCGCACGCCGGGCGAATGACCGTCGCCGCCAACGCTCGGTGCTTTCGCGAGATCATATTCGCAGATGGCAAGAACAGGAACAGGAGCAGCTCCGTCGCCTTTGTCTCCAGAACAAAATCATTTTCACCGTCGCTCCAGCGCTCACAGGCGTAGTTTCCGCCCTCACCCGCAATATCCATCGCCACACGGAGGCGCACAATCTCTCCTGTGGCAAGAGCAGGCTGGACGAGATTGTCTCTGGATTCAGGGCCGACAACCTGAGACGAAGCACCCTTTTGGTCTTCGACGGGGACAAGACATTCATCGCCGAGGATACTGGCAAAATTTTCTGGGAAATCGTAGCGGCCGACACGGGGCTCGCCAAGGACGATCCGTTGAAGATGCTGTTCAGCAGCCCATTTGGCTACTCGTACAACGCATTCCTTCAAGCAGCGTTGCTTTATGAAGCCGTCGATCAGGCCAAATTCGACGACTATTGCGAGGAGGTGGCCTCTGCTGCGACTATACGTCCCGAGTTCCTTTCACTGCTGAAAGCAGCGGCAGAGCGACGTGTCGGGGCCATCATTATCACTTGTGGGGTTCGTCTGATCTGGGAGAAGATATTAGAGAGGGCAGGTCTCTCGCAGACAGTCAAGGTTATCGGGGGCGGGAGGATTAGAGACGAACTCGTCGTCACTGCTCGAGTGAAACGGCAGCTGGTTGCTAGGCTTAGGGATGCCTATGCAATCTATGCCTGCGCCTTCGGGGATAGCAGGTTGGACATTCCGATGCTCAAGGAGGCGGAGAAAGCCATTGTCGTTGTCGGTGAGGAGCATACGAGGAGCCGCTCGATGGAGACAGCCTTGTTGGACGCTATCGCCAACGACGGCCTGGAGGCGACCCAGTGGCTGTTCCCCAGCAATTCAACCCCTCGTCTTGATACCGACGCCCTTCCGTTGTTCGAATTTACCTCGAACTCCATCGACTCGATTATCCGTCTTTTCGGTCTTCGTCGGGTGCTCCATGCGACGGAGCAGGATGCTGCGAAACTCTTAATGACGCCGATGCGTGATGCAAGAATCTCTGGGCCAGCGCTACAAAAGGCGCATGAGAGTGTCGGCTGGTACTTGGCGACAACGCTCCTACCAAAGCTGGTAGGATTGGAGGCGGTTAGCATCTGCCATGTTCAAGGCAACGAAACGACCGGTCATCGCCTTCGCCACGAGAAGGAGACCGTGATTGTAGCCCTCATGCGCGGGGGTGAGCCGATGGCGCGAGGTGTGTACGAAGCTCTTCCGCTGGCGATGTTGTAAGTGTTCCCAAATGTCGTTGGCCTTGACTGATCTCGATTGTTGAAGTGTCCATGCGAAAAAGCCCCAGGAGTTGAACCACGAGCACCTGAGGGAGCGAAAAGTCGTATTGCTCGTCGATTCGGTGGTGAACAACGGGAAATCTGTGGATGAGTTTGTGAGCCACATCCGTACGCTGGACTCCATTATCTCGATAGTGGTGGTTACCGGTGTTATCCAAGCTCGGTCACTCTCCGATGGAATTGTCGGGGATTTACTGGCCCGGGACGACAACATTGGCTTCGTTTCTCTGCGCCTGTCCGATAACAAGTACACCGGCCAAGGCACAACAGACACAGGAAACCGTCTGTTCAACACCACACACCTTGATTGAGCTGGGGCAGTCAATCGGGGAACCTTTTCTTATAGAATTCTGATCTCGTTGACTCTCGGAACGCTGTATGTTCATTGTCAACGTTGCGAATGAATCTGTTTGCAATTTTGAATAAAATTATTGACTCTCTAGCCGTGCGAACTATTCGGCAAAGGGGCCAACACCACCCAAGAAAGTTGCAAACACCGCGCGGCAAAACCAAAAGAAGGTGATTGGCGATCTGACGGTAGAGGCCGACAACTGTAAATATATCTTGAATATATCAAGGTAAGTGGGTCATTTGCCCACCTTTGATATATATTGAAACGCCATATACGCCTGAAAGGCTGAACCTTCGGGCTGACTGAGGTCGGCCGATCGCATCACCAAGCATTGATGCGCCATCAATCTCCAACCTCTTGCTGCTTGCAAAACGCCGCCTTGGTCAGCTTTGATTTCGGTGGCGTTTGTGGGTGCTATTGGTGGGCGCCATTTAAAAACCAAAGCGGCCCTCCTTCTCGTCCGCCACGTACGTACCTCCATGTCCAACTTCTCCCTCACCCCGGCAACTCTTGCTTCCGTCGCTCTTGTCACCTACGTACTATCACGGTTGATCTCCTCGCAGCGGACGCCTTTCCCTCCGGGCCCACGTCGCTGGCCTCTCATCGGTAGCGCTCTCGAGGTGCCTCGCAGCTACCCATGGCTCACCTTCACGAAGTGGGCCAAGACATATGGTGCTAAATCCGTTGCCCCTCCAATTTGTCACTGAATTCCGTCAATCCATAGGTAACCTCGTATACGCCGATGTTGCAGGACAGCCTCTTGTCGTCATCAATTCTGCCAAGATCGCGAAAGATCTTCTGGACCAACGTTCGGCTATCTACTCTGACCGTCCTAATCTAGTGAGTTTTATCTTAATGGAGGAATGTATTCGCTGAATGAAAGTCGAGGTTATGGCAAAACTGTGCGGGTCAATCGATCAGTTCTCTTTGGCTAATTTGACCAAAATATAGTTCGGGTTATGGGGAAGGATTTGTTCTCCAACCGTATGGAGAGAACTGGCGCCAACAGCGCAAAATAGTTGCCCAAGAATTCAGCCAGCTCTCAATTACCCGGCATTATGCACTTCAAGAAAACGAAGCGAAAAAATTGATCCGCGCACTCGTCGATGATCCCAAGTCCCTGCGCCGCGAGCTCAAGTTGTGAGTCTCACCGTGCTGGATTCTGGATGTGCCTGAAGTTCACTGTGACAGGCGATTGGGAGCTATTATTATTCAGGTCACCTTCGGCCATTATCTCACAGGCGACGACGATCCTTTCTTGACGATGCCTCTGACCGCTATGGAGAACTTCAGCAAGGCGACCGCCGCTGGAGCGTGGGGTGTTGACTTCGTACCGATGTGTAAGCGACAATCCTCCATTTGAATCACCTTGGTTGATTATGATCCAGTGCAATATCTACCGAAATGGATGCCCGGCGCGGGTTTTCTCAGCACAGCAGCGAAGTATCGCAAAATCGTGTTCGACACCACGTACGAGCCGTATTTATGGTCCAAGAAAAACCTCGTGAGTCGTCACAAGCATGTTATATTTTGCCGTTTTGTGAACCATTCAAATGAAGGCGGCCGGCACGATTAATCTCCCCAATATGTGTTCCACGGTGCTCGAGCAAAATCCCTCTGCGGAGGGGGAAGAGCGACTGGTCTGGGCCGCATCGACCGTGATGGGTGCTGGACTGGACACTGTGAGCTTTCGCCTCTTATGTTTTGGGCGAAATAACGATATCAATCCCAGAACACTTCCTCGATACTGGTATTCTTCCATGCGATGATGGGGCACCCGGCTATCCAAGCGAAAGCAAGACAGGAAATTTACGATGTAATCGGACGCGACCGGCTGCCCACAATCAAGGATAAGGCCTCCCTGCCGTACGTCAGGAGTGTTATGACGGAGGTTTTGCGGTTGCATCCGACGATACCTGCAGGTGTGTTCGGCTGATTCGTTTGATTGAGAATTTACCACTTCGGACCTAGGTATCCCGCACGCGCTGAGCAAAGATGATATCTACGAGGGTATGCATCTTCCCAAGGGCTCGTTGATGATTCCAAATGTGTGGTGAGTACTTGTGGCCACGGCGATACCATCTGTGTTCAGGGACATAAATTCTTAACATCTAGGTATATGCTGCACGACCCTGAGGTTTACCCAGACCCGGATACATTCAACCCGGATCGCTACAATAACCTCGACTCTGAGATGGTGAGGGTCTGGGACGTCGCTTTCGGGTTCGGCCGACGCGTTTGTCCCGGGATGCTTTTCGCGGAGGGGACATTCTTCGCCATCGCAGCCACCGTGCTGGCGACCTGCGAGATCACTCCTACCGTAGATTCCAAAGGAAACAAGATCGTCCCAAAACTAACATCCACCTCTGGGACTATCGTGTGAGTACCGCTACTCACAACCTTTTTGGTCGGATTGTCCTAATGCTTTGAATCAGCTTCCCATCCGATTTCGACATCAATTTGAAGTGCCTCTCGAAGGCGGCGTTCGATTTACTCTCCAGCGGTTCAGGCGAGGAGTTGAAATACTAGTAGCGTTCATGTCTCAACCTAGATGCCTAGGCCGAGGTAGTAGCATGATTTGTGGTTTATCCTGGGGATCGAACCATGCGAAATAGAGCATAGTGCCAGACATATTCTGCTAGAGGGTTAGAATGACTTGGCACTTGAACTACCCGCCGATGGCAATTTCCCAGATAGCACGATTAGCATCGGCACGTCCACTTGTGCTCATAAGGCCCGGCAACTGGGCCCATATGCAGGTTGGACATTGTGCTTTCCTTTTTCGGCCGCTGGCGTTGAGTTTGCCGTTCAAGTCAGTTATAACTTACACAAGTCCCATTTGGTCAGACTTCACTTACCCACTCGATGTATGGCGCTCTTGTTGGGCCCATATATACAAGGGGTAGATTCGAAGTTTTAATGTGTAGATTCCGCTTGGCAGCGTGCACGGTATTTGCATTCGAGACCGGTAGACCCATGAGTAAACATCTTCCTCGTAAGCGTGCGGATCATCCTGAGGACAAGTTCCGCTTATCCCAAAGGGTTTTGAACGTTCGAACACCGGCTGCCTCCAATTTCTATGCTCCTCAACTTGAAGCTTCTGCGCGGTCCCCTTTGTGCTTTCGGTGTACCTGTGTTGAGTCTTGACAGATCTCAGTGGTCTGTTGAACCCGTTCACAAAACAAGGTGTTACGCGTCTTCTTCGTGCACATCCGTGATCCAAAAGAACTATGAGCCAAAATAAGCACGAGTAGGCTGATTCATCCATTCCCGGCCATACCGGTAAATTGCCAATTAGTAATTACTTTCGAACCTACAGGATTCGGCGGTCAAGTCTCGGCCACACATATATAAGGACTCACATTCAGAACGAAGCTCCTCTGAACACGATGTCCCCGAGCAAGCAACAGGTGCTGCTCCTTGGTGCGACTGGCGAGACCGGTGGATCCATTCTCCACGGTTTGTTGGAAGACAGCGATTCTTTTGTAAGCAGTGGTCCAGTAATGTTGAATTACTGATGCGATGCATACACAGATTGTTGAAGCTCTCGTACGCCCCTCTTCCGCAGAAAAGCTGGAAGTCAAGGCGCTGGTGGAGCGTGGCATTAAAATCCGCGGCGCCGATATTGAAGGGCCACTGGAGTCCCTTGTTGCGAGCTTATCCGGAGTCGACGTCCTGATCAGTGCCATTGACGCGATGAGTCAACTGGCGCAAATCCAACTTGCGACCGCTGCAAAGGAAGCCGGCGTGAAACGCTTTATACCGTGTGCGTTCACGACTGTCGCGCCGCCGGGCGGAGTGATGACGCTGCGAGACAATGTAAGTGGTCAAATCTCGTCCGACTGTGAAGAAAGCAACTGACCCGAGGCTGTAGAAAGAACAAGTGCACCAGCACATCCGTAAGCTGTACCTCCCGTACACGATAATTGACGTCGGATACTGGTACCAGCTGTCCTTCCCGCGCCTTCCTTCCGGTCGAGTGGACTACGCGTCCTTGGTCCCGAATCTTGAGATCCACGGCGATGGCAACATGCCGACGATGCTCACAGACCTGCGCGACATCGGCGTTTTCGTTGTGCGCATCATAAAAGACGCACGGACGCTGAACAAGTCCGTCATCGCATATGGGGAGGTCCTGTCCGAGAATGAGATACTCGAAACCATGGAAGCGCTGTCGGGCGAGAAGGTTGAACGAAAACATGTCAGTTTTGTCGCATTCATTTGAACTTCTCACTAAATACAGTTTCCAGGGGCTATAGGTACCCACAGAGGAGACAATTGCTGCACGCGCCGCGCTCGCTGCTACGGTCAAAGCGGACCCGGACAACCACCCTGCCAAAAGATTACTCTTGAGAGAGGACTACGAGTACAGTAAGTATGTGCGCGGCGATAATACACCAGCACATGCGGCGTACCTAGGGTATCTCAATGCGAAGGCATTGTATCCGGATTTCCAACCAAAGGGATTTGCGGAGTTTGCTCGCGAGGTGTTGGATGGGAAGATGGAGCGACCGTATAAGCATTTGGTATTCCATTGATTCCTTGGTAGTCATACCTTGTCGGAACTGTGCAGGGAAAATGCTGGTAGAACCATGTAACGAGTAGCTGAGACGAAGTGCAAGTTGACACCCACTCTCCCCCATTACGATCTAGAGTACTGAGAACTTGTATCCAAAATAACCCGGTATATAGGGAGAACGTACCGCAAAACGGGAAGATTGTGGTGGTCTGCTGGAACGAGACATCATTTGATCCCGGATCCGGCGACCTGGTGGCCCGGGCGGGCCGAATGACGGGCCTTTTGCTTGCCTTTTGCCACCGGCGAGCCTTTTCATTTGCTTCTCGTTCAACCCAATATATCCCCGTTGCACATCTGGAAAACTTCCTCCTCCACCAATGACATCCACTAAGACTCTGGCACGCGATGAGGAATCAGACCAAATCCTCCATCCGCAGGATGCTGCTGCTCCAGGCAAAATTGGGAGCAAAATGGCCACTGGAGGGTTGCGAAATATCTGCAGGACAGCTTGAAGACTCGGGAAGCCGCTCTCGAGATGTTGACAGCTTCGGTCCAGCTGGCAAGTCATTCACGTGCCGAGAAAAAGAAGTGCGGGTCGCACTGCGGCCAGACTCAAGCTCTCATCTCGATGGACCAACTTGGCATTCCCTCCTTCCGCGCCGACATCGTAAAATGGAACACTGCCTACGAGAACCTTTTCCCTGTCATCAGGTCATTTGCACGCGACTTGGACGTTTTAACGTCGGTGGTGCCCTCGGACAATGAATATTCGGAGGCAAAACTTGAGTTGACTCGGGATAAAATGCGTCATCTTTCCACCATCCAGGAGGAGCTGAGGGGCGTGGCAGTCACAGTCGTCTTGCAGCCGGACTTTTGCTGGAAAAGACTTTCCCATTCGGCTCGACAGGACCATATGCACGAGGGATTGTACAGGACGTGCATGAAGGACCCCGACACACCCGATTCTCGGCTGTACACCTGCGATATTACGCTAGAGTCTTTGCAACGAGACGACGGTGAAGGATTTCTAGCTCTCCTCAGGAAGTACGTCCCAGATAATGGGGCGAGGGCCAGCGCGGCAGACGGGGGCTATACACCTTACTTGCATCCAGAGTGGGACCCTGAACATGTAAAACGTCTCCGAGCAGGAGGCAGACCAAGCGTAGATATAGTTGTTATGGCTCGAGACGACTTTCTCAGTGCGCTCTTACTTCTCCTTATCAATAATATGCTTACCACATGTTCTGCAGTCTCGTTCCTTTTCAACACCATGCTGTCCGTTTTCGGAACGCCACGGGCACCGGAGATTTTGCTAAAAGGCTACGATGGCGTCCCGGTGACCATATCGGATACAAGGGCGAGCCACAAAAAGCCTGTTCGCTCGAAGACCGATAAACAGATGCCATCCGCTCCACTTTATCGAATGCGAAAGTTTTGCGAGACATGCGATGAATGCGAAAAGGAAAATGAAGCCTTCTCCGTCTGCAAAAAATGTAACGATAAGATGTCGCGGAAGGTTTTTTATTGTTCCAGGTGCGTCATTCGCCGAATCCGCAGAAATCGTCATAGACAACATCTTCCAGGACGTGTCAAGTGAGCGATTGGCCCAATCACAAGAAAATCTGCGGCAAAGAACTCACTCCCGATCTCATTGGCCCCAAGGCCGACACCACCGCATTGTATCTCGACGCTCTCTTCCTCTTGCGGAAGATCGGTCCTGCCGTAAACGGGTACGAGCCCTCCCCCGCCCTTCTCCGCTAAATCCAATACCTCGACATCGCGCCCTCTCCGATCGACTACGCCCTCTTCACACCCACGGGCCCCCAGCCCGTCGCCACCATGTGCCACTTTGTTGGGCGCTGGGTCTTCCGCCTCGCCTGCCAGACCGCGATGACCACCGGCGACCGCGCGTGCGTCGCCGCGATCTGCTCCCTGCTCCCCCAATTGTGCCCGTGGAACCCAGAGCCGCTCGTGCAGCAGCTGAGCGCATAGTACCGCGTCGATGTGCGCGCCATGGCGCGCATCGCGACCGAGAGCAAGCAGGGGATTTTGGACTGGACTGGTGCATTTTTAGCATCCGAGTACGGCGCGGCGCACAGGGATCTGCCTGTGGGCTACGAGGCCTCGGCGCAGGTGACGCGCACGCTTATAACGGACCTCCGCAAATGGTGGGGATCCAGATAGGTTGTCCAGGTATGTTTCTCGTCGTGTGCATCGACTGTGGCTAAACATCAACAGGCGCGAGCTCTTGGTGTTAGGATGACTCCTTTTTGTTCACCCGCCTTCGGATTCAGAGTGCGAGACTCATCTCATCTTGGACATCCGTCCACACAAGAATCTTTCAGCGGTCCGTTTGGCCCACGATCTTGTCCAGCGAACATTGATGTTCTTGTAAACGACGCATGTATTTCCCGTTAAATCTTGCGATATCTGTAGTGGGACTTCTGCCCCGTTTCGAAATGAGAAAGAAACGCGTAAAGAAAAGCCGGATTGAGCTCTGGACGTCCCGGGGGAGAATCGGGATAATAAAGAGCTTACTTACTCCAAGCCTTACATACTCTCAAAATCAGCCAACACTGGCAGGGAGGAAAGGCTCCATTACTCAGAAAAATGCGTCGTAAATGAAGATAGGTATTGGCTGAGTGAACCACGAATCTTCCCACCCAAAGGCGCTGAAGATTCAAGAATTGGCAAGAGAATTGGAGGAGCATCGGCCGCCGGCGCGGACTCCGAATGTTGACATGATCCAATCATCAAAAATCACACAGTAACGTTACGAGTCCTAAATTTATTTAGTAACTCGTTCTTTGTCACTCTTCTCCCCGCAGGACATTCAGTATTTGGTAGTCAACACAATATCCATTAGGCAATTTTGTGACCGTGATTCTATTTTTACTTTTGACCGTTGCTACTCATCCCGTTCAAACACATCCAAATCCAAATGCCTCAGCCTTACTCTCCTTTCTTTGCCTGCTCTATGTCTGTTCTTCATATCGTCCTTAATTAAAATTTTCCTGACTTTTTTCAATAGCTCAATGTCGATTGACTATAACGCCGACGACCCTGACTCCTTCACCATGTCTGAAGTCGTATTGGCTCGCCTCCGCGCCATACCCACTGCTCCTGCATGGATAATGACCTTCAGTTTTTCTGACTTACCCATCATTCCTTTCCGTCAATCCTCGTGGTTTATGCCCCAAATTCTTTCACCCCGGCACCGATTGAAGGCCCTCGATCTCGTTGATCTCGTTCACATTGCGACTATGCCCATAGGTCCTGGATACATTATAACTCTCCCTGATTCGGACCTTCCCATAGCACCTTTGTTATCCGCCTTGTATTATAAGCTCGGTCTTCCTTCTTCATGGGTGTGGTCCAGGACTCCTTCGGGTTTGGAGTTGTGCCCTTCCGGATGCGGTGTGCCTTTCCATTCAATGCCTTCATGATTTGGCTAAATTCCATCCCAGTGTCTCGCACATATCATTCTTTAATGGCAAAACCACCCGTTGATTTTCAGCT
Source organism: Mycena polygramma (assembly GCA_029449255.1). Classification (NCBI taxonomy): domain Eukaryota; kingdom Fungi; phylum Basidiomycota; class Agaricomycetes; order Agaricales; family Mycenaceae; genus Mycena; species Mycena polygramma. The sequence goes on along the minus strand of JARKID010000008.1, from coordinate 566,652 downwards.
TCGCGCTCGTCTATAGTTTACAAACGAATTATATTTTTCTCGACTTGTATAATAAATCAATCAATCCTGACCAAGCTTTCTTGCCGTGAAGCTCCCAGCTTCCTTTTGCTTCGTGCCTGCTCAGTCCAACCCAAGCCATTATCGCGATTTGAGGTCTTTGTACCCTACACATTCGGACCTCAACATGCCCAAGCCTTCCCTGTCACCATCTCAAATGGACGTGCTTCATCGACGTTCAACAGAACCTCGACCGTTTGTCGGGTCTGTATTCCAGAGTTCGCTCTAAATATCCCCTAGCTGTTGGCCAATGCCCCATTTCAGAGCAACGTCTCAAAAACAGGATATGAGGCTCTCCTGATGACTCATTTTTTTTTTCGTGTTTTCTAGACTGCTCAATTACAGTCTAGGACTTGAAGTTTATGTTTGCGAGCACTGCGCACACAGTTCGTCGAGATACAGCCACAATTTTGTTGCGGCCCCCTTGGTCTTGTTAGTATGTCCTGCCCCATGCCAATGTAATTTTTTTCACTGTCCTGGTGTCTTCTTATCAATTCTCGCATCAATCGCATCAATCGCATCAATCTCGTGTCCTCGCATCAAATTCGGAATTCTCGCATTTTCTCGCACTTTCGGATCACCTGCTGTACTTCATTACCTTCTCTTTACACATTTTGTGGGCGGTCAAGTATTCCTTGCTTGTCTTCATGGGGTCCGCAAATTTTTCTTCTCACCGTGCAATGCTAACTCGGATCTCTAGTAAAAAAAGACGGAATAGGGCGTCTCAAGGTCCTGCTCCGCCCACCAAAAAAAGGAAACCCGAACCAGAAATCCAATCTCAAAGCCGCCCTGTCGTCCGGTACTACAACACGGAAGAGGCTGCCGCTCTGTTCGGTCTCAGTCTAGAAGATTACCGCCTCATGATGAGACAAGATGATGAGCGGGCACGACAAGAAGAGGACGCCAGGCGTGCACGGATCGCTGCGGCCGCTCAGCGATTTGCCCCCTGTCCTGTAGCTCATGGCCGCAACTTAAGGAATCGCGCAGACTCTGTGGGTATCTCTGCGCTCTATTACCAGTTGGTTACTGATTGACATAGACTGCAGAAAAGCTCGTGTAATTAGATTGTCTTCTGTGTATGGGCAGCTCTCATTGACATCGGCTCCCAGGGGTGTCTCCCCTGAACCTCCAGCGTCTAGTGAAGATCTTGTTTCAAGTGCTCCTACTGCCGTACCTTCACCAACTTTCGTCAGTCGGTGTCTCACCTACATTACTTTATCGTCTCAAACTTTGTCCAGAACCCAAGCCCATCTGCCTGTCGTTATCAGATATTCCTGTTGCGCTCACGATTGAACGCCTCGAACACCTTCATAATTCACGCCTATCCTCAATACATGTGGCGGGCAAGTCAAGTCGAGATGATATATCTCAAATTCATCGATGCGTTGCCGCCTGCATCAGACATTGAGTCCGCTGTCATGTCCGACATGAGCCCCGACTTTGTGTTTCGTTACTCGTCCCTGCAAGCTTCCTTGTGTCCGGAGCCTGACGACGATTCTTGTGAGTGTTTAATAGCTCGCTGCGTTAATGTATTAACCATTTGCTTTCCTTGGGTGTTTGCAGATGGCGACGATCTCGACGATGAGCAGTTCTCCAATCTCTTGCAGCGACTGATGGACATGCGATCCCGAATGTCCATTCTCGTGCGTCTCATTCCGATGTATCCGCCCAACGGCATATTCGTTCTTTATTGTTTCCTCGAGCACATGTTGATAAATATGGTCAGAACCTGCAATGTATGATACATTGTCGAACTAGAGTGTTTGTAAGATGAAAGGGCCAGATGAACTGAATTTTAAAGGCAATGCTTCACAAAAATAGCGCGTGCACGAAATAATATTACACTGCAAAGGCAAGTGCACAAGGAGCCAGCTATTGGGGACAAACCCCAAAAGAGCGCGCGCATAATGCGTGGGCAGCTAGACCAAAAGATGATGAGGTGCAAGAAGGATGGTAGGGTAAAAACAAACCGGCGATACTTCAGAGTCTACTCATCGTCATCCAGCGGGTCTAGCGTCCAGTACACCGGGACGGTGGCGGCAAAATCCAGCCAGGCTGTAGAGCATAGGCATATTTTCAAGAGGTACTTTTCACGAGTTTCTGTGTCGCTTAGAAGGGTGTTGAATATCATAAGGCACAGAGGACGCGGGAGGCGGTCAAACAAGGAAGATGCTGCAAATGCGTAAGGACAAATCACGACGGCAGGGAGTACACACAATGAAGCCGTGCAGGTGCCATGCAAGAGGTCGAGAGCGTCCGGGAAGACCTTTGTACTTGTGATTAAAGACCATTGCATGCACATGGAAGACCGAGTTTGTTCTGATTTAATAGTTGAAGGATACAACTAAAATTTTCATAGTACCAGCTACATCCTAATCACGTCGTCTGCACCCATCATCCATGTACAGAACTCTTTGGGCTTCCTAGGCAGCAGCAAATCCTCCTCTTCCGGGTCCGACATAAGATACGTCAAAGTGCAATCTTCATGCATCCGACCATCAGCCAGAATCGTTTGCACCTCCGTGAGGTCCACCTCCCAATGCAGGACGATTCTCCGGAGCTTGGGCAGAGCCAGTTCAGGACTGGACAATGCTCGGATAGCCGTTGGGCGATCCGATTCGAACACCCGCGAAATTTCCAAGATAATTATCCGGCGGCAAGCGTTGAACAACGCCAAACACAAGTCATCCGAGAGCGATTCGCTCCAACACAAAACCAAACTCGTAGGTCTCCCGAGCATGATCTCGCACGCACTGATAAAGGCGGCAACGGCACCCGTCTTTTTGATGGTGAGCCGAAGGTACCGCAGAGACGGAGCATCTACGAGCTGGACGATGTGAACGCTGCGAAGTGACGAGAACGTCAAGATGAAGCTTCGAAGTCGATTGAAGGATATGAGAGCAGCAGCGCTGGGTGCAGGCGGGCGATCCCGGCTACCAACGTTGCCCAGCTTTAGCCGTTCGATGTTTGAGAAGGTCGTCAACGTGTGAAGCCAATGGGCCCAATGTGGCCTACTCCCGTTCATTCCGACCAGCTGCAAGTCGTTCACGGACGCAGCCACGGAGTCCATGGTAGTCGGGGGTAAAGCCTTCGCGCAGTAGAGGTAAGAAAGGGCGGGAAAGGAGGATAGGTGGCTTGGAGGTTCGGCCTGCGTCGGATTAACGGCCAACGAGAGGTCTCATAGATTGACGCAGTTCATTTGGAGGAGATATGCCATTGCCAGGTCGGAAGCAGGACGATCGCGACACGTTATACTGAAATAACTGACGCGATGGAAGTGAGGCTCGAGGAGTGTGAAGTAGCTGTGGACGAAAACCTGCAGATCGATCGAAGCTGGGGGTGAGACTTTGTCGCCATCTGTTTGTCCTGTCGATACATCAATGCTGATTTCCAGTGGCAGAGCACCCGAATTTACGATGCAGGCCGTCACCGGAGCAGACTCGAAACCGTATGCAAAGCCGACGGATATGTGTTTCCACACTGAATGCACGGCGTATGTCATTGCTGCCCACTCTTTGCACACCATGCAAACAGTGCCCCGTTGCCGTGCGGAACCTCGCGTGCTGAGTATTTCGACTCTTGTCGCATGAAAGAAAATCATCAGCTTGAGCTCAGGCGGTAAAGCTCGCAGCAGGTCAAAGAATCCAAAGAGGGGCATTGGAGAATCCTTCAGGAGAGCGCGCAGAGGGCATGCCTGCCGAGGATCTGATATACTTGAAAAAACCGACACCGAGCTCAGTAGGGGTTAAAAAAAATTAGACATACAAATACCTTGTGCAAAGAGATGAGGAAGGAAATGACAGACGAAGAATGCAAGCTGGGGACGTTGTGGTGTATCGGACACAAGAAAGGAAGTAGCGCCACCACGGGCCGTATGTACCGAACCTGACACGACAGGTACACGAATATATTTGATGATTTTCTGCCACATGGGGCTTCCCATGTGGATATTTCGAATTCGCGTGTTAAATCGCCACAAATCATGAACTACTGCACTGAATTATTGTTAAGAACGGAGGTCTGCCTTCGTTATTATGTGGAATCTAAAACCTGGCCATTACCGTGATGGCTCGTGACCGACAGCGGCGCTTCCAGCCCTTCGACCCTTTCTGACCACCATTAATCAACGATATAACTCACTAATTTATGGCTCAAACTTTTGCACTCCAAGATCCTCCGAAACCGCTCGGATCGTCATACCATAAATGTGTCGCTGTGGTCATCGCCGTCCCGACCGTTTTGGAAAAAAACTTTGAGGCACAAACCAGTGAATTGCTCACTCAATTCCTGCTAAACACAAGCGGTGCACCTCTTTGTCGTCAATTACTGGTTCAGCTACCATCAGCCATTTGACAAATAACTTGTGATCTTATTGCCTTTTCGGGCCTTGTTGGCTTTTTGATGGAAAAATACCTCCTCACTGTGGGTCGGTACACGCCTAGACGATCGAAAGCCGGAAACCAACGGTTTACCTGGCGCCTGGAATCCAGGTGGCCAGCAGGGTCTTTGATCTGGATCACGAGCGGTGATTGGTTCATCAAGGTCTAGGCTCTGATGGCGCCGCTGGATTCCAGGCGCGAGGTGAACCGCTGGTTTCCGGCTGTCGATCGTCTAGGCGTGTAAGTGTCGGGCAAGCACTGGAAATGATTTGAAAGTGCCCATGCATGCTTACCGCTACCCCTCCACACAAGCAGTAAGTCTCGAAGGAAGAGCAAAAGTGGCATTACTCGGAGTCGAACTCTCGACCTTGCGATTTCGGGACATAGACTTGCGACCTTTTCAGCTTGCGCGGTTTTTGGACCTTTTCGAGGCTTTTTTGGCCTTTTTTGGCCTTATACAAGGTCACAAGTTATTTGTCAAAAGTCTGATGACTAGTATTTCACCCCAACAAATTATACAGAAGTACAAGATTTAGCATAGTTTGCATTCCGACCAATGACGGAGTACAATTTGCGTCTTGGATTGCGCTTGCGGAACTCAGGGCTACTTTCCATCTTCCTCACGCTCCTGATAAGGATTTCCACTTTCCTGAGACGTTTCTTTGGAGGTCCAGCTTCGGAGTCATCCGGTCCCTTCCTTTTCCTTTTCTTGTCCGAAGGCTTGGTTGCGGTTATCCTGTGACGTTTCTTCGGAGGTTCAGCTTCAGAGTCATCAGGGCTTTTTCTTTTCCCTTTCTTGTCGGAAGGCTGGGTTATGCCTTTCCTCCAATAGGGGTGCTCAATTCTTAGTTCAGTTCAGTTCAGTTCACGTTTTAAATAAAATAATTACCTGATTGACAGATCCCATCTGATCTCGGCCTGATGCCCATTCCGCTCCCTCTCCCATGTCCTCCCGCTCAAAGACGATGAGGCGACGGTAACAGACGACGGCAAATCCCCCCCTGGACTGACCTGGCCAACGTCGAAGAGATAATAGCGTCAACTCGTTGATCATACTGGTGGGAAAGTCGGATTGCACTGGAGTGGTACATAACTCGGATTACATTGCCGAAGCTCCCCGCACAGGCGTCGTGGGTCGGGATGTCGCGGTCATGTTTTTGACGGCGCTGATGACGTCGGCCGCCTTCGTGTCGGTGTTTGTCGAGGGGTGGGAATCGGGCAACAAACTACGGCAGCATCAAGCTGAGATCAGATGGGATCTGTCAATCAGGTAATTATTTTATTTAAAACGTGAACTGAACTGAACGAACTAAGAATTGAGCACCCCTAATTATGCTCCTTGGGTATTTGTTCCTTGGGAAGCTTACACATGCCTTCTTCATACAAACCGCGTCTCTCCCAGTGAGCTTCCACTTGCTTTCGTTGATTCGGAGTAAGAGCTGGATCCCACCGACACAATGCCACAAAACTGTGGACCTTGGATTAATAATAAATACCGCACGTTAACTGATTGTACCCGCCTTCCTTTGACTCCCATGCCAAACACCTGACCATGACCACAAAAATCTGCCCATCCTACGGTCCATTGTTTTGTGTTTCGCTTCACATTATCTATAGTGCGCGAAATACGGGTTGGCGATTCGAGCTGCATCCAAGACCTCTTCTGTCCAGGTTGTAAACTATGGAGGTGACTCAATTCAATGTCCTCCCGGTAAACAGGATACTGACCTTTTATCGAAGTAGGGAAGTTCAAAGAAAGTCCAAGAGGTACCTTTCTTTTGCCTTGCGACAATGTACAGCTTTGTATCGAGGAATTTCACTGAAGGGTGTTCCGGCGCGAGATGCCAGTTTGCCACGTTTTGAAAGGTGTCGGTATTTGCTTCGGAAGTCGGAGGCCCTGAGCCTTACGTCTCGGAGGAGCGGCAGGGATTGGATTTTTGTTCAGGTATGCGGTCAGATGAGTCTGAGTGGTTGGGCGCTTGTCTTTATCTGAAAGGCGTCAGGCCATACAAAAAGCGATGGAAAAAAACCGGACTTTTGGCACCCTTCCTGTTTCTTTGGCCATTCTCTTTCCGGGCCTTCTCCTCTTTCTTCAGTCTTTTAAGTTCCCTGACTCTCGCCTGCCTTTGGTGATATTCCTCGTCGTAGAACACTTTACGTTTGAAATAATCGTTGATTGGATGAATTGGGTATGTAGCTTCCAGTAAGGTCCTCGACAGCTCATCGAGCATTGTGATAGGTGTCAAAGTCAGACGCTGAAGCGGTGTTGTTGAAGCAGGTAGTTGCTTGACAAAGGTACGGAGGTCAAAGTGATCCTTGTCAAAATCCAGTGCATTCTTGGCTTCATGCTCGACCAGCGTTTCCCATCTCTCACCCATGAGTGAAGGTATGAGACAACCCCAGAGAAGCGCAACATGCCGAACATTAGCTAGATCAAAGGGATGAACAGCAGAAGACATGTCGACGTTGTTTGAAACGCGGCTTTGCTTTGCCAGGTCCTGGACAGTAATTTAATGAATGCGCAAATGACCAAGCACAGAACTGACATTATAACCATCAATCAAAGCACCCAATCTCGGACTGACTCTGCACTTTTCTTTGGCATGGACCCATAAATTGCGTGCGGAACTGATGGTTTGTTGCAGCCCATCTCCACATATGATCGATAACTAGGAATCGACTCACTCGAGCTGCTCCTTGTGGGTCACAATCATCGCAAATTCTCCCGCTTTGTTGAGTTTTTTGCTGGTCTTCAATCGTTGCCTAACCGATTGTTTCAAAAGAGCAGTGATTTCAGACGATCTATGACTTACCGTGTGCGATAAACGGACTCGATGAGCAGCTGAACATAGGTGTCATGGAGGATCTTGTACAGGTAGGGGCTATTTAGCACGTCATATGCAGCCATAGTAGGTGGAATGCCTTTTTGCAGATGCGTCAGGTGTATCCCAGACAGAGTTGTTACCTGCTCGAGCTAATAACTCATCTGTCATATAACTACCAGTGCCTTGGAACTGGTGTCTCGATCCAGGCAGTGAAATCCATTGATAGATTGTTTTCTTCGATTTCTACGTGGGGCATAATAGCGGAGGAATTTGGCTGCCCAAAGCGACCATGCAAAATAATCGAGCACCACATCAGGTACTCTAATCTCTTGAAGCACCTTCTCTTTCTTTCTCGTTCTCCACGCGACCTGGCCATAAATATTGAGTAAACGATGTGTTTCGCGAAGACACATACTCTGAAGTTATTGTCGGCCGGATTGAAAGCCAGCTTTGATTTGATTTGATTATTCAGTTTCGTAACTACATGCAGCCTAGAGGCTATGGTAGCTGTACATATGAGCCAGCACATATCCCCGCATGACAAGAGCGAAGGCGACTTTGAAACCTCAGATCTTTTCCATGCATTAGAACAGAAGAGCAGGTAATTGGAGTCTCATATTTGCAATCTGTCTGGATCTGTTTGGGACACGACAGATGCGCTCCTCGTATTGAGGGACGGTGAATATTTGGAGGGATGTGTGTTCAAGTAAGTGAACCTGGGCGGTGAATATTATAAACAAATCAAAAACACGATGTAATGAAACCTCAAGGAATGCATTTTTTAGGTCCAGGATGATCAGACGAGGATGAAAAGGAACAGCAACAAGTTGCAGTCCAGCCGCAGAGAACGCTTGCTCCTCTGAGTAAGCTTGGTTGCTGAAAATACCTCCCAGGAGCTTCTGTGGCCAATGATATCGGCTGTACCGGATTGGACGTGCTAAAAGGCAAGATTGTAGCGATATTCCAGATAGAATGTGCATGCGGATTCACCAGGCTTTTTCTCCCCGACGTTGCTTGGCTCATCCTCCTCCTCTTCCTCTTCGTCCACTTCCTCTTCGTCCGCTTCCTCTCTGTCCCCTTCCTCGCCTTCGTCGTCACCGTTGCTATGACCACCAGCATCCACATCTCCTTCCCTTTCTTCTTCCTCATCATCTTCGAGGTCAAAAAGTTCGGGATTGGAGAAAAGGAGTTCGTCCTTAGTGGGAGGGTCATCGTAATCGTCAGCGGTTTCAAACACGGGCTTTGTGGGATCGAACGTGGGCGAGGGCCTGTAGAATTTTTCACGGAACAATGGGGCACTATCATCAACGTATGCCCGGCTTTCTTTATTGGTTTTCGACCGATCTGCATTACCACCTCTCCAAACTGGTGGCACGAAACGGTTCAGACGCACAGGTAGCCCGCTTTCCGATGGATCGTCCCCTATGGTAAAAGGAACATCAGGTGGCAGTTGCTTGAACCATGGCAAAGGGACTGAGAAATAAACACAAGGACTGGAATGACCTGAAACGACGCACTTACTTTCATCAGGAAGGACGTTGTAATGCGGACTTAGAGCACAGATAGCATCGCGAAATTCAACCCAATTGGTGTGGTTCGCGGACAATTGAGATTTTACATTTTTGGGTAATTTCTTGAGACACTGCGTTGACATGTATCGGAAAAGTGCCCAACAGAAAAAGGGCGGAAACTTACAGCTGGAATAAGCAGGCCATGGGTGTCAGGGACTGCAAGGGCCAGGACGCATAAGTCAAAAGCCCAGGGTGAGTGAGTCGAGAGCTTGAACGACGCAGGGTCCCAAGTAGAGGCAAATCGTAAGACTCTTTCTGTGTGACATTTCATCACGGCCTTTTCAGCCTGTATTACATCGCTGCCGAAGCCAAGGACTTCCATGAGCTCGGGATTCTGGGTTACTATGAGAGATTCCAGGCAGTCTTGCACATAACTAGGCATGTCATATCCGGCTTCAATCGTTTCTGGCATGAGTGGATGTCGAGAGAAGCTTTTGTGATGACACTGTTATCTTCCATCTTATCTTATCTTCCTCCTGTTAAACGACCATGTCTTTCTCGAAGTCAATGTTACCTTCGCCTGTCTCTAGAGCATTCGCTCTCTGCATACCATCAGAAATTCTATCGGAGATCCTAGTCATCTCAAACAAGAACTTTCGCAACAATTGGTGTACTTTTGCGGATTGGAGGAGGGACGTCAGTCTTGTTTGCAAGCAATGGCAGGACACTGTCAAATCCACAGCGGAACTATGGGCCCGCTTGCCAATGACGCTATCCACCAGGCCGGCGTTTGTCGAACGCACCCTCTGACTCAGCAAAGGGACGCTGTTGTCCTAGTCATCCCGGTAGGTCGTATCCCAATGCGGCACAATGGAGGGCAAACCACGCCCAAAATACTCAGCGTGGAAGATTTCATTGCAGACGTGCTGTCTCTGCTGACGGACACAGTCCCCCACGTGGAACGGCTTGCAGTGAACTGCAACACACAGGCGGCCCTTCACCTTGTTATGCATTACATGAGGGACTTCGAGACGTTGTTACTCCACCATTTATCCCTCGCTGTTCAGAATGGACAGTCGGGCACATTTCACGCTGTCTCGGACAATACACCACTCCACTGGTTCGCAAGATCGCCTAGTATCGTTTCGGTGTCTCTGCATGGCCTCAGGCCGTTGTGGGGAGTCCCGGATGACTACAGGAATGTCTCAACCTTGGCGCTGGAGGGCTATCGCGCTCGCACAGGCCTCAGTTGGGACAAGGTGGAGGCCGTGCTGAGGGCGACAACTCGGCTGGCCAACCTGCGTTTAGGTGAATTGGAATGCGCGAGGGTGGAGTCAGGAACCCAGATTCTGTTACCCCACCTAACAGAGCTCTCCGTGTCCTTTCGCCATGGCGCAACCGTCGACGCGATCAGACTGTTGGTAGCGCCACGTTTGCGCACTCTCACGTTGGATGTTCTGAGGCGTATCATGACCTTGTAATTAGTTCTAATGTACACTTTGAATAAAAGGGGTACGGGTGAAACCGGATCTTTGTAAATAACGGATCAACGGACTACAAAAAAGGACTCGTCCTGCCATGCGGAGCACTGGCCTTCAAAACAAGTGACCGTGACCAACCCCTTTCTTTCTCGCCACCATCTCGATTCTCGAAACCACATTGGAGCCCTTAGTCCCAACCTCTTGTGAGTCTCGTTCTTCATTCAGCGATGCTTGTAGTGACCACACAATGGACCAGTATCACGGACAGACCCAGAACTCTGGGTGGCATCGGAGGAGACGCGAGTGGCATGCAAGCCCTACGTGACCGCCTTGCAGAACTAGACGCGCAAATTCCTGTCTTGGAAGCCGAGAGAAGAAAGATTCAGAGGCAGTTGAGAACTCTCAAGTTCCCGGTACTCACCCTACCGGTGGAAGTCACATCGGAGATATTCATCTGTTGCCTCCCACCGGCCTTTTCGAAGGACACTGGCTTCCGCATCGAACACGGCCGGATGTGCCCTCTTTTGGTCGATGCTCCTCTCGTTTTTCTCCACGTTTGTCGAGCCTGGAGAGATGTTGCTATCGGAACGCCGAGATTGTGGGCCACGATTCAGGCCACAAACAATCTGTTCACTGGAAATTGCATGGGTGATTCCCCTTCCCAAAGAACGGCGGTCTACGACATGCTTGGGCGTTGGCTTGATCGAGCGAAGGGAACACCGTTGACGTTGGCTTTACGGCGAGACCACCTTTTCAGCAAGGACTGCAACCCGGAATTGTTCGCTCGACTTTTACATCTCGCACGCCAATGGCGTGACGTGAGTCTATACATCGCAGACGAAAAATTGGTTCAACAAACATTCCAAGAAATCAGCTTTGGCATGGAATTACCCACACTCCAGTGCCTTCGCATACTTGGCTCCTGGAGAAGCCGATACGAGCCCAATCTCAAAATCGATCCCATTGCCGCATTCGAGCTCGCACCCAATCTTCGGGCGGTAGATTTGACCCGACTTTCGCCATCCGTCATACGTCTTCCGTGGGGGCAGCTGACCCACTTTTCTGCGGACCAGTTATCCACCAGGGATTGCCTGCTGGTATTGACCGCAGCCTCATCTCTGATCCACTGCGCCTTCACGTCTGTCTCTGCGGAGGATGAAGACAGCCAAGACAACCCTGCTTCACCTCCTCATCCTCATGTACGGCCACGTCTACAGTCATTGACGCTCGCCGGAGATTTCAGCATGTGCGAAGGCATTCTCTCCCACTTTACTTTGCCTTCTCTCACCGCGCTCGGTGTCTGGATCGCAGATGACGAAGCCGATGTAATCGAGGATTTCTTCTCTCGTTCCAGTGTCGCGCTGGAGCGGCTCGACATCGATTGCGCATATGATACCTTCCTTCGTGTCCTCCCCTTCATGGCAGGGCTCACAGAACTCGTCGTCGCGGACGTACTCCGCGATGGCATTATGGCCATCCTGCGCTCGATACGCGACTCTGAAACGTTTTTGCCCAATCTTCGATCCCTCGACATAACTGTCCGGAACCCGATGCCGCGAGCCTATGAAGAAGAGGAATATTATAGGGAACGAGGAGAGGTACCGGAGCCTGTAGACGTGATGGAACAGATGGATTACGATGCCCTCGCCGATGCTCTTTGGGTGAGATGGACTGGTCGAAGCGGCGTCGCGCTATCGCGAATTGAATCATTTCGCATGGTCTGGCTACCGACGCCGTCTCCCTATATGATAGATGTGGGTCGCGGAGACCGTTGGGACCACATGGGATTCGACGAGAGCCAGGTTCGCAGGCACCTCACCAATTTCGGGACGCTTGACCGCTTGCTTGATTTGGTGGACGAGGGGATGGATGTTTATCTAGGAACCCGCCACAAGCAATGGGTCACGCGTCAGAGTGTTGGAGAAGACGAATAAGCCGCCGTCTCCAGATTTGCCCTCACCATATACACGACAACTGTGCTGGGAGCGACTTGAATGTGTAATGTAAAAGGGAACATTTAGTAACCCAGAGGCGCTGGCAAATTAAATTGTTACTGTCGGTTCGAATTTGAACCAAAATTATTGCACACCAGTTCATCTTCCCCTCAAATCTCGTGTACGTTTGTAGGTTACATTAAAAGAGTACTGGAACTCGAGGATTCCAAGTAGGTACACAGAACCTTTCCTGCAAAACGATGAAACTCAACACATACATCAACAGCTGCGCCCGACTGTCGAGAGCCCCATCGGTGGGAAAATTTGGCTGTGCCAAGTAGGAGGCAAGCGACTCCTCCACAAAAGACCACTGAAAGAATCCCACGCGCTCGACGGTAGCGCGGGTAACGCGCGCCTTGAGATGCGCTTGTAGAAGGACGAGTGCTGAGGCGCCGTGTTCTCCTTCCGGTCGCCACGCAGGGGGAGCATTGTAGCTCAGTTTTTTGCGAAAGAACAGCTCCTCGAGAACATACGGTTTGACCACCTGCCTCAGAATCCACTTTTCTGTAAATGACCAAGTGCCAGGTGCGTCGCCCTTGACTGGCCGCACTTTCAGAGATCTGCAAAGGTTCGATTCGTTGGCCAAATCCAGTGGGTAGATACTTACGGGGGCAGCGTATTGATATAGTTGACGAGATGGTGGTCCAAAAATGGCGGCCGCCCTTCGACGCTGTGCGCCATCTCCACGCGCTCTCCCATATGGTTCAGGATCACCTGCTGCAAAGCGGTTTTCACGGCAACATACTAGTGAATTACCAACAGTCATTGGACCGGAGAATTGGTGTGCAGGACAACTGACCGATGCGACATTCAATGGATGTCATTGTCCGGAGACAGCTTTGTCGCGGACTCGCGGGTCGATCCCTTCCGCAATTGCCCTGGGTACATCTGGCGATCCTGCCACCGCCAGTGCGCTGGAGTTGTACACCTCTGGACCCGCGGACCCGGCCGCTGCGTACGCTCGATGTGTGCTGATCCCCCCAAGCATCTTTCGTGCAAGCTGCGAGTCAGCGTACGAGTTCTTGCCCAAAGAAAGTACGGGTACAGCGCTGGCGAATTGGATTCGGTGCAAGATAGCAGCACGCTCGGCGTCGGAAGGGAGATCGAGCCCGAGAGCAATACCTGCAGGATCGAGTTGGCGGAAGTAGTCGACAGGGAGCCATGCATATCCTCCGAAAACTCGTCAGCGCCTTCGCCAGAAAGTACAACCTGGTAATATAGTCAGATGGGCAGAGAAATCGTACGAGGGCTTACTTTATATCCTTGGTCACGCGTGAACCTGGACAAAAGGAATTTACCCGGCCCATGAAATGACCAAATGGGCTGTTCAACATGCCAAATTGTCTCCTCCAAAACGTTGACAAGTTCAACTTCCGTAATGTTGACCATGTGTTCCTCAGCTCCGATGAAAGCTGCGGTGCGGTGTGCGATCGGTCCTTCATCGTTGTTCCCGGCATCTGTGAATGCAGGTTCATACGTGCATCATGATAAGCCTTCGAAGCACTTACCAGGAAACGCAAGAGTAAATGTCGCCAACTTCGCATCTGGATTTTCCTCTCGCAGTAGATGCATGGCCATGCCCGCAACGGCAGAGCTGTCGATCCCGCCGCTGAGATACACGCCCACCGGGACATCCGAGCGCAATCGAAGCCTGATCGCTTCAAAGAGGTGGGAACGCACGTTTGAGATCATCTCGTCTATGGTCTCTGTGTTCGGCGCGTCTGAAGCGGAGTAAGTAAGATCCCAATAAGGCTGGGTTTTCAGGTATCCAGTGGGCCGAAACATCAGGAAATGCCCCGCCATCAACTATTCCAACTATCAGCTTTAGCTGTCTGGAAATCTGGAGCCAATGCGGACCTTGTTAACGCCTTTGAACACAGTTCTATCATCGCTGAACTCCCCATTCTGTACCACGCTGTGGATATCCCACTCGGCCTTCCATCCGAAAGGCAGAAATGCCTTCATCTCGCTCGCAATGAGAAGTCGGCCGTCCGAAATGGTGTAGTATAGCGGTTTGATCCCGAACCGGTCGCGAGCGGCGAATAATACGCGACGCGTAGAGTCGTACAAGATGAATGCAAACTCCCCCCGGAGATTTGAGAAGAGGTTGGAGCCGTAGTGTTTGTAGCCGTAAGATATAAACAAATTTAACATGATTTCCAGGTTAATATCAACTGCCACATACAGCTGCACCACAAGCTCCGAATCAGACTTAGTTTTGAAGACGGATCCCATCGCTTCCAATTCCTGCCGGATCCTCTCATGGTCATAGATTTCTCCCGTAACAACGCAATGAATAAGCTCATCCTCGTCGGCCAACGGTTGTTGCCCAGTCTCCAAATCGATGATGTAGAGTCGAACGTGGCCGAGTCCTGAGAGGGAACATTAATTCATGAACTATGGTCGCCAAGCTCACTCTTACCGACTCTTGAATCTGGAGATACCCAAATTCCCGTATGGTCCGGCCCACGGTATTGAATATTTTCCAGAGAAGCCCGGAGAAGTGTGCTAACGCCTAAGGGAGGGGAAACTGTTTCCCCATAGTAGACCGCTGTAATTCCACACATTGTTTTGCTCGGAGGATGGGGTTGGGATGATCTTCAACTTGGCAGGGCCTTCGGGGAGTCTGAAAAGAGCGCATGGACGTGGTGGGCCTTATAAGAACGATGTGAAGGCGGAAGTGAATCGCCGACAAATCCTTGGACCGCATGAGTGTTTAACTTTTGACGTTCGTCTGGCAGCACAAATGTTGAGACCGCAATCATTGTGATGGAAAGTGAACAGCATAGGGAGTCCGCGGTCAGCGTTGTGTTCACGAGGACCACAACGTAGCATCCAACCAGAAGGGAGAGCAACTTGCAGGTGGATCGAGCTGTTTTCAAGCGAGCGGTAACTGCCAACTTGTGAGGGATGATCCATTGCCGGGTGTGTGCATAGATCTGATATTCTCCCACAATTGCGTGTCAACGCCCACCAACTTGTCGTATTTTCAGTATTATCTTAGTGCCGGGCCGTCCAATTTGGAGTGAACTTTCCCTTGTTGAGTTCCCCTCAGCGTGCGCCACGCAAAAGCCTGCCGCTGGCAGAGTAAAGCGTTGGAATTGCGGTGAGGGGCACCGAGCATGACAGCTTTTCCCGGACCATTCGTTTTCCGTGTCCTTCGTACGTTCATGCGTCCAGCCAACGTGAGATTCCCCGGTTATCATCCGGTTCGAGGAACAAGCTGTATCATGGTTGTCGGTGATCCCCGCTCTTTTCGCAATCAGATCAGGCTGCGGCGAGTGTCTCGGTAGTTCGATTGTTGAATTTATGCGACACTGCTTGTTCTGTTATCATTTTGAATCAGGCTCCCACCGAACTATCCATGCAGCTGAAGGTCCGACGAGGGACCCCGGACTTGCTTCGCCCACAAGCGCCAATGATCAGGAGTTGAAGTAGCCTTGTATACGTGGCTTGAACCAATTCAGCGGTGAGCGCGCCAAATCGAAGCTTCCTCTATTCGCGCTCAAGGTTTTGCGGTGAAACAGGATGAAACCTCGACTGACTGGATCAACAAATCAGAGGATGCAAAGGCACTTACGCCCCGAGGGCCGAAATTACGGATTGTCAAGCTCCTTTTTTGCGTGTTTTCGCGTGACAAAGTTGTCGGTGTTTTAGGGAATCTTGATTTTGCGGAGCTCTCTTGGACTTTCGGGGTATGAGTCCAACTGGCGGCGGGCGGGGTGAGACGGAGACGGAGTAGAGACAAAAGAAGACTAAATCAAACATCGTCGTTGCCATAGATGAAGGAGATGATGTCCTGAGTGAGTGAGCGGTGCCTAGGATTAGACCGTTTGAGAACAGAGATCTGAGATCTGAGATAGTACATAGGACGAGTAGTCTCGCCGCTGTTGGCCAAATTGAAGGAGAAGGGGGATGGCGGAGGTGGGGGAGTCCTTTGTGAAGTGCCGTGCCGGAAATCAAGCAGAAAAAAAACTGTGTTCGCGACACTCGAGGGCCGAGCGAGACTTCAAGTTCTTGTCTGTCGCGTTGTACGTTTGTGCCCGCCTCGAGCTCGGGGAACGCGAGCGCGTCGAGATGGCGGCCTGTTGAGGGACGTGGCGCTTCTCGACGTGGCTGTCCGATGGCGAAACATCAAGGTGATCACTGATGGGAGTCGGCCCGCTTTTGGATGTGCTGCGCGGCTTGGCTTCTCCCTCTTCGTCTTTCTGACCTCGACTTGATATCCTCCGCTTGGTTTGCGAACTTTCTTTCCAACTGCGCACGGAAGTAGGCCGCATCTTTGCCGACCAGTCTACCTTGCTCCATGCACGCTGAAACATGATCATGCCTCTGCCATGCCTTTATCGCTATTGATACCAACTTCCCCCGCTGTCTCGACCTCGGTTGCTGCTCAAGCGCGGTGCAAGCTGCTGCAAGACGTACTTGCGGGGCTTTGAAGCGTAATACGACGCCCCATATCTCTCCGAATCATATGGAGGATCTGGCAACGCACGCAGTCATCAGATCCAGCCTCCCACTCCAAAATGATCTACCGGCAAAAATTCTCCGGTTGGTCTGCTAATAAGTATAAAGCTGAGGGCTTTTCGAACTCTTCTCCCCGTCCTTTCGAAATGCTTTCTAACTCCCGTGCGCTCTTTATCTCCACTCTTTTCCTCTCGGTAACCGCTTCCTGCGGCGACAACGGCGGCGCGGTAAGCCCACTTTTCGCGCATCCGCTTTTCGCGCGCTGACTCACCGCTTTGCTACCCACAGGAACTGGGCTGGGGTACGCAGGCCGACGCGGACTCCAACGGCTCAAATCCGCGCACTGTGCTCGGCTTCAGCTCCAAGGGGCCTTTCGACGCCGCGGGGAACCCGATCCTTAGTGTGATCGCCACGAACGCGGGTTTTGACTCGTCGTACTACGCGTTCTCCGCCTTCATCTGCGGACAGGCGAACCCCGACTCGTACCCGCAGACCACCTGGGGGTGCGCGTGTTTGTTGAAATTCCGAATTCACGCTGACGTAGTCGCAGCCCGGTCATCTCTGCATCGTCGACGTCAAGCGACACACGATGCCTCACCGTGTCCCCGCTCGGCGCTGCCAACGCCACCGTCTCGCTCCTGCCCTGCATGTGCGCCGTCCGCGTCCCCCTCTTGCGCACCGACTTATCTTTGTACTCTCCCCATTTGCAGAAACAACATCTCCGCCCCGCCCCCTGCGAACCAGACCTTTGAGTGGATCGGCACCGACTTCATCACCTACGGCTTCGCCTTCCTCGGCACCACATCTGGGCTGCCAGTCGACCCCAGCGCCAGCACCGACTACGTGCCCTCGATTGTCAACACGACCGACGGTACCGCGGCTTACCTGCGCCTCGACTACGTCCCCGGCGGCCTGCCGGCTTCGATGGGGAAGGAGACGGGGTTGATTCTGGAGCTTAGCGATGATTAGGCGGGAGGTAGAGATACCCATAGATGTGTTTGTGTTTGAGTAGATTGCCCGCTTTCGCAAAGGGATGTTGACGTTACTATTGAAGCCCAAGGGCAAGATTCAGATGAGTAACTCACCTCAATTTAAAAAAAAGGATCAAAGACCTGGGATTCAGCACCCACGCGCTATGTAATTTCCAGTGAGCTAAGCTGGCCGACGTGCTGGTTCCGGTGTTCTAGCAAATCCTCCGGCAAAAAAGGCTTGTTTATATACCCTTCTCTTCATCTGCCCGGTCGAACTGCAGGCATAGCACCACCACTCGACTTCAAATGCCCAGCGCATTCAAATTATTCCCAAGCCAATTCTCACTGCGAAATTCTAAGCTCAGTACCGACATTAGCAGCTGAAGCTTCAGACCACTTTTTTTTTCGTCGATAGCAGGTGAGCTGCTGGATGGCACCGAGACTTGAGCCACGAATTTCCCTGGGCAACTTGGACGCGCGTTTGGAAAAAAAATGGATGCATGCCAGAAGCACACGACAAACTTGATGCTGGTTGGAACTTGGTGACGCGATGGATTTATTCAAAAAGAGGTTTGCGGCCAGCGCTTCGAGGTGCTGATGATGCCCGTATCCTAATTGAACGACGCAGTTGAGACTGATTTAAATTTTGTGTTCGGAATTGCGAATTGCAGCGTCAAACTGTACAATAAAAGTATGCTGCGGTCAGAAACAGCCCGTAGACGTTTGGAATTAGACCTTGAAAATTCGGATTAGCAGCAGCGTTGCATCCAGGCGTTTAGCACTGCGTGTGATTCAGGCTTCTCTGGTGGCTGTTCGGACTTTATGCCACTAATCTATCGAATTTTCAACATGTGGCACGTGATTATGGTTGAATTTCGACTACTTCAAAGTTGTCACCGTCTTTTTGTTGAAATTTAATGACTAAAGCAAACACCGAGCCATCGCCGAGGTGATTACTAATCCCGACGTTGAAGTGCCGACTCCCGAACTAGCTGGAATATTCTATTCCTTATATGCTCATTTTCTTACTCAGCTTAGTAGTTAGTAGAAGAACTTACTAGAAGTTCTCCTTAGTTGTTATATACCGAGCCGACGGAGGGGAAGACGGAACCGGAGCCGGCCGAGTATCGGCCGAGAGGAAGACAGATATATGTGAACGCCACAGAGGAGCTGGGCGCACAACTACCTGGGTGACTCGAGGCAGGGAGGACAGGGAAGTGGTTCGGGTTCGGAGACCGGAATCGGAACGACTCAGTTACTTGCGGAGGAAGTGCGAAGCAACGTTAATAATCAAACTGAGGAATACAAAGGTAGACTACGGTACTTATACTGGAAAGGTTATTATGTATACATATAAGGAAATATCTGATGGTCCAAGCGCAACAATAGTGAAAGTCCCAAAGGGGAAGGAGAATATAAACATGAGGTTAAAACAATAAGAAAGAAGACGGATAAACGGGAAACGCTCAGTAAGCTTCATTGCGTGAAAACCCGAGAAGGAACACGAGGTTGATGTGGTGTTTCCGTCGGCCGAGTTCGGCGGAGCCGTTCCGTCGGCCGAGTTCCGAGGGTTCCGAGCACGGATATAACATTAGTATAAATACTGGACAGTTTGTCGTAGTACAACATGGAATTTTCACTTCAGTCACCGCACCATTTTCATCACTTTTAACTCAGACTTGGATCACGATGCAAATACAGTACATTCAGTCCAACCTTTACTGCTCCAAAACAAAACATAGAAAAGGAAAAATACGTACATATATACTGATTCATCATGCGTGAGGAGCCTAAGAGCATGTACGCAACGCAAAGTCACAGACCAACAGGCCGCTAGAAAAAGCAGACGAGGGTCTCGGCACTTTGATTTAAGCGCCTGGCGGAGTGACGATTCACTTGAATGGGCGCTCCATGGGGCGCAAAAAAGTGACAGCGTTCCATCAGCCCAGATGCACTGCGCTCGCTTTTGGCATGCCACTCGTTCTGGCGTTGGTATCATGTGCCGACGATAACAGCGCACGGCTAGTTCTGAATCTTGTTTCAGGTCGACTTTCGGCTGCCTTGAGCCTTCTTTGAACCCACAAGCTTGATCCGATGGTGATTCCTGGCCGTCTAAAGGACCTAACCCCGAGTCGTCCACCATCGATTAAACCAAGATTTCACTTCCAAACTCCGGTCAAAAGGGTGGTCAGCGAGCGATTTTGTTGAACACGGTAGCAGACATGTTTTTCGGGAGAAGATCTCTTCAGGGTGCTGTGCTGCATCCAATCGATATTAATGAGGCCAGTCTACAGGTCCGGTTTTTTTCGGAAAGGGTCTGCTGTCGATTAATCTCCGAGAATATTGTTGGCCACGAGCCTCCTTCTGTCTCCTTCGTGGGTGTTATATCCATATGTCGCGACTGTCACTCCCCGCACTTCGGCAGCTTCTCGTTCCGCGGCATGATCTAAGTGGCGATATCTATAAGTAGCACGGCCGCCTTTTCAACGCTTGCCTCATAACCGCATACTCCCCCCTTCTCAGTCGGACAGAAACAATGGGCCTTCCAACTGAGTCAGTAGGTTCGCTCCCCCGACCGCAGTACTTGCAAGCCAAGTTCGAGGAGTATGACGCTGGAAAAGCGACGTTGGAAGATCTGTTCGAAGCGCAGGAGAGAGCGGCGGCGGATTCTGTCCAGCGTATGGAGGAAACCGGACAGGAATTTATCACCGACGGCGAGCAGCGAGTAAGTTTTTTCCACCAGTCCAGGTTTCGCAGTCTGACGGTCGGGTTCATTCATGCTTAGGCTTCCTCGTTTGCAACGTACCCCGTCATCGACACGCTAGGCGGCAAGGGCCTGGCGGACAACCTAGTCGCGGATGGCCAATATTTTGCCATCTTCGACGATGGCCACCACAGACAATTGCCAAGACTGACCAGGGGCCCATTCAAATACAAGACATACGCGTTCGAGTACTTCAGGAAAAGTAAGCCGCTGGCCAAGAAAGCACGCATGAAGCAGGCGGTCATCGCCCCCAGCATGTTGTATTTGCTGTACCCTCTGCAAGGTGCGTGTCTGCGGTTTCAGTGAGCGAGTGAGCGCATAAGTTGTGTGCTAACGCGCCTATCTGCAGGGGAAATTAAGGGCTACCCGAAGTCCCAGTTCATCGCCGACCTGGTTGCTGAATGCGAAAAGGACATCCGCGGCTGCTTCGCTGCGGGCGCCGCACGCGTCAGCATCGACTTTACGGAGGGCCGTCTCGCCTCGAAAAAGGACCCGCTTAACCCATGGACCGCCGCCAACTTACTTCAAACTTTTATCGACCTCAACAACCAGGTCCTGGCCCGCTTCACACCCGAGGAGCGCGTCAACATTGGAATTCACACTTGCCCGGGTGGAGACTGCGACAGCGTTCACAGCGCGGAGGTCGACTACCACGACTTGTTGCCGAGCTTGTTCCAGATGAACGCGGGTTATTTCTTGATCCAGTGCGCGAGCGAGAAGGATAAAAAAAAGGTATATAAGGAAGTCGGGCAGACAATCAGAAAAGATGCCAACGGCGTGAAACAGGTACGCACCTGTTCGCACCGATATAGTGAGCTCATAAATCGCTCAGGTCGCGTTTATTGGGGTGGTGGACCCACTTGATGCCCGGGTTGAAACACCTGAAGAGATCTGCGACGCGCTGTTGATTGCTGCCAAGTATATTCCAGTCGACCAACTTGGTGCCACGGATGACTGCGGCTTCAGCCCTTTCAGCATCGATAAGAAGCCCAAACACGGCTCCCCCGATTTCGCTAGGGACATTGCGTTCCAGAAGATTGCCAGTAGAGTTAAGGGGGTCAAAATGGCCAGCGAAAAGTTGGGCGTCTGAAAAAGTATCCATCAGGACCCAACGAAGTCGGAATGCGATCCGATTAGTCGCGACCGTTGTCTGTAGGATGTCAAGGCATCGTAATCTACACAGCAAAAATCCCCGTACGCTGAGAGGAGGGCTGGCAGAGCTTTCTGGGTTGAGATCATGAAATTTGTTATGAGATAGTTTTGAGATGGCGAGTTCTTCCAGCACCCACTCGGAGAACAAAGTACGGATGAGGTACAACTGAGGTGACCAGAGCGCACAGAGCGCTCGAGAACCGCCCGCGCCTTGTCAGTCATGGGCTGCGCGAAGTTGACGGAGAGGACTAAAGGGCCTGATCGCACTGCATTTTGTTTGGATTTGGATAGCGATCGTCGAAGAGGCAATGCAGGTTTCGAGCTGGGACCGCTGAAGCTTTATCGACTGCATAGATTTACAACTTGATAGGATCGAGATCGGAGAGACATCCAGATAGAGGAGGTACTACTGGGCCAAGCTGGTTTTGAGGTTGTGGATGCGCTTCCTAAGTGGGTTCGTTGCGGTCGCGTTGCCCTGAGTTCGAGGATGGAGCATGGAGGTGACACGTCCGACACGCAAAAAAAAAAAAAAGACACGACCGCTTTTGGGAAAACGCGGTTGTTTTGATGCGTTTGGCTGCAGCCTCGATGAGTCCATTCCACGGCTTTGCCACGGCTCATTCTTTGAAAGCTTACAACCAACCTGCAACCAACATCTGGCACACGCAGCAAGTATCTCGACGCTCGTATCACCTACATCAAATTGGCGGACGGTCGCGGACCCTTGCGCTACGATCTTGCTACCATCTCGAAAGAAATCAGACTTCAAGGGCCGAAAAGCGTCCTTGCGAAAACCTTGCGAAAACCCGCGATGGACAAGCCTGGACTGCATTGCCTCCATGAGTTTCCTGGGATGCGATGCTGGCGCCCATGCTGGACGCTACTAAAACCTTCAGCCACCCGGTACTTGGCTTCCGTTCGGTGTTACTGGCTCCCACAGCTCCCTTGCCGCTCCCTGGACCCTCAGATTCCAAGTGCCAGAGGCTCTCGCCGGAAATGGTCTCAATATCCTGATGCCATAAATTCAACACAAATCGCAATCTCTTTTCCTTTTTAGACGAGAGAAATTCGCTGTGGGCATTTATGCAAACCTTGAAATTCCGAAGATTCTGGTAGGTTCCCAAACACCGCAATCCCTGCAACTTTGCCAATTACAACTCATGATCGCTCTCATTTTCCAGCTCTGCCCAAGTCTTCTAGTCTGCTTTGAGAAGAACTGACTGCAATTTGCTGAGAAGAAGCAGTATGTGTGCGACGGGTGAGCAGATTTCTTCTCTCATCTTTTGTCCAAACACGACCGGCAATCCTCGTATATCGTGCCGCCATTGGCATCTGCACCTTCACACCCGAGGTGGAGGACATTGTTTCGCACCCTCCGCAATAACCGGTCGATACCAATGCGTGTTAAATTACCTCCAACTCCAAGTCTAACTCGGACTCGCATGTCAACATCCAACAGACACTCAGGCTTGCCGATGCACGACGCACCCAATCTCGAATCAGTGAAAGCCCTTTTCCCATTCAAACACATACACATACAGGTCATTATCCAGACGTCCAAACAGTTCAACAGTTTTGCTGAGTCTAGTGCAGCTATTCGAAATGGACCACGCCTGGTGAAAAGGTATCTCGTTTTGAGTTCAACTTTCCTTGGGCCACGGAGGAAGGACTTCGGAGCCTAATAGACCAGATTATTGAGAAGACCAGACACTTCAACGGCTCACAGATACATCAACAATCCTAACCACGGATTCAAGTACCGAGGATGACTATGTATTCGTTTACTTAGTCTTTTGCCTTTCCAATGACCTGTGTATGAAACGGGAAACATCAGGTCAGTAAAACATCGTCAGGCCTCGAACGCCTTACGACAGAATCGGCTCAGCGACAGACTCGGCCCATGGCGCATGGCTCCCGTGTTCGAACTTGGGCACCTGTATCCCTTGATTCGAACCTCACCCTCGTTACATCGTTACATCAAGGTCTTCTCCCAAGACATAACCGGTCATCTCTTGAGAGATGTGTACAAATTTACTGTCCAATTGGTTTAAGGCTTCACGCTGCGGCAGGTTCAAGCATTTGACAGACGCACACGTACGGCAGTATTTATCGGACTTGCCCCAGAAAATCCTCAAGTTGAATGCAAAAGCAAAAGTGCACTATGTAGGTACCTGTAAACTCAGTGAACTCCGTGGACTCGACGTGAATTGCGTAGGTTCAACTAGGGCTGTTCAATGTTCTCGGCCCGACTTCTGGCAGGTGGTGACGTAGCCGTGTCAAGGCGCGTCTTCTTTCTTTCAGCTATTCAACGCGATATGCCAATACCAGCCAAGACCCTGCCGCTGGTCCCTCTCTGAGTCTCTCAGTGCTAATGAATCCATGAGAATGTCCATAGGTTCCTGAGATCAAAGTCATTCAATGGAAGAATTCAAGAAGCAGGCAACCCCTGGCACTGCGCCTTCTTTTTGCTCTCCTTTTTTTTTTGGATCTGTTACCATGGAAAAAGCCATATCTTCCTAGTCTCTCGCAGCCAGGCGCTCTAACAACGAAGCTCGTACCTCGCTTAGAATATCTTCCGTTGTAAAGGCCGGCCACGCATTGGGGTTTACTATCCGTCCCGAAGGGTCTGACAATTCCCGTTAGGTCTGATAATATTTTTCTAGCATTTTTTCCTGAGACTTGTTTGCTTCGCTCTGTCCCGGGATAGCATTTGTGATCAATTCTGTACCGCCTGGTAAATTGTAGGGAGCGTCCGAGGGCAGGAAGGCACTCTCCGAGCAAACTGGCAAGTCGCGTTGATGGGAGATGATGAACCTATTTTTAGAACACCATTTTGGCGACTTGGAGGAATACTTTTGAATATATTGTCACCGTCCTATGCCTTAGCCAATTTATTTGAGGGTGCAGAATATATACACAAACCATATGTGAGCGAAAGAGTTTCCAAAAGCCTCCAGGAAGAATGTAAAGAAATCGATTATCAGACCTAACGGGAATTGTCAGACCCTTCGGGACGGATAGTACTAGACTGAGACGATACACGAGACGACGAGATAGCCATAGAGGAGCAGAGTTACGCGTCTAGTGTACGGGTGAGTCGCAGATACGTGCTGGGTGAGTCGCTGCTATGGTGCGCTGCCGCTACCCAAAATTAGTGGCCAAATTGGCCGGAGAACAATTTTGGCCCGGTACACAGCCCCTGATGGTCATATTTCTCATGAAATTTACCGCGAGTGGCCAAATCTTGGTGAGGAAAAATTTCGACCTCCGTCAGTTTTGGTTTAAATCAAAATCCGTCTAGCAGTTTTGTTCGCATACTCAAACTGAGCACTTTTGCTAGACGGATAAGAAATCTCATCAAATTTGAGCCTGGCATCACCGGCACAATCTCGAGCACAGAGGAGGAGGAGGATGTATTCCTGCCGGGGTCCCAATAAGGAACAAGCAGGGGTAGCGGCAGCAGATCACTGGTCGTAATAATTCGATCCGAATCAACGATCTCCAGCCGGCTACAGGCTTCTGGACATGTGCCTGATTGTGGCGCCTGCCGTGCTGCGGCGTTATAGTTCAGGAGTGGTATGTCAACTTCAAGCCTCCCTTTGTTTGACACATTTGTTCTCTCTCCAACTTCAAGCTGTATGCCATCCATTCATTTCCCCGAGTTCCCCAAGGACATTCCGACGCACCCTCTCCTGGTGGTCGACTACTCCCTTCTCCTTGCAGGGGATCAGGCCGAAATCGACAAACTCTGGAATGCGGCGACGAACCTCGGGTTTTGGTAGTGAGTGCTGTATTTTCAGACAAGGCTCGTTCAAAACAAGGCCTCGATAGTCTTAATAACCATGGCGCTGACGAATTAGCGGAGAATATGTTCCAAATGGCCGCTGAAACCATGCTTTTGCCAATGGAAGAAAAGCTCAAATTCGAACAGGGCGATGGGGGTAACTCATTTGGGTTCGTGGATTCCACAACATTTTGCGATGATGTTTGCTGAATATCGGGGCTCGCAGGTACAAAGCTGCCGGAGCAAGTCCCGTCGACGCAACAGGCCAGCCGGACACGGCCGAATTTATCAACATAGCCAAGGACGACGCTCTGGCCTGGCCCCAGCAGGCTCGCCGGGCGTATCCGCCCACTGTAAACGCCCGTATGACCGATTCAATCGTCCCCTTTGTAAAGAAGTCTATGGAGGTCAACGACATTCTGCTTCAGATATTCAACGATCGCCTCGGATTGCCTCCTGATGCACTGAAGAAGAGGCACACGGTAGCAGAATACAGTGGCAGCGAGACTCGTGTAATCAAGAGTCTCGCACCGCCCAACTCTCCCCTGAAGGTTGCACTCGGAGCGCACACTGATTTTGGCTCTCTTTCGTTCTTGCACAATCGCCTCGGAGGGCTTCAAGTCCTTGTCCCTGGCTCTGAGGATTGGCAGTACATCAAGGTCTGACCCGTGGTATCTTTCTTGCATTCCCTCATATTTACTTTCCGCAGCCACTTCCGGGACACGCAATCTGTAACATCGGAGACGCTTTAGCTCTCTTCAGCGGCGGTATCCTCCGGTCCAATATTCACCGTGTCGTGCAAGTGTTTCCATTTATCCGCCCAGTTCCCACCCCATTATTTACATATATACACAGCCCTCCCCCTGGCGCTCAAGCTCAATTAGAACGCTGGTCCCTGGTGTACTTTACTCGCCCCGGGAACGATGTCCAACTCCGCGCACTCGTTGAAGATAGCCAGCTTATTGCTGATGCCGTCGCGCATTCGGACAAGAGCTTCGAAACGGGCTCTACGTCGCTCGAGTGGTTCACACGCAGGATCAAATACCTAAGGATGAAGAATTGGAAGGTCCGTTGTTTCACGCTACTTTAATTTCTTGCACTCAAGGATACTTCCAATCGAATCAGGGACCAGAGACTTGGAAGGATAGCCGTGGAACTGAGGACAACCTCAATGCGGTTTAAACATTTTCTCCTTTATTTGCCTGTACAGTATACACCATGCGAGGTATGAGCACCAGATTGTTGTAATGTTTGTTTATAGGAGATTATGTACGTCCGAACGGTACCGTTCAAGCTTTTGGCAGCCCGATCGCGAGTTCGCAAAAGAGAGATAAGAGCGCAAACAAAATGGCAAGGACATAGGCATCGGCAGCAGAGGATATGTCCAACGGTAATCCTAGGACCGGTAAAGAAGGAGTGCTTTTGCTAAGGCTGCGAAGATTCTGAATATAACGCTCCAAGTATGTAGTTATTCGTTGCGTGGTTGCACATGTAGCGATGTGGGTACCAGATGGCGAAACGCCGCGATGTTTAATTGCGGGGATCCCTTACAATCCATAAATTCGATAAAATCGAGAAGGGTGATCGTCACAAATGGTTATTAGAAAATGTACAATGAACACAAGGCGAGCGAACGAAAGAAGCCCAGGCGACAAGATGTCACTTGTGTTTCCTGAGGACATGCTTCAAAGAGTGCCAGATGGACTTTCTCGCTGTTCCGACTTTCGGGGTAGAAGGCTTCGTCTCTGAGAGTCTCCCCTGTTCGTCAAACGCCCGAGGCCGCCACTCGGGATCAGTACGGTAACCAATCAGGCCCCACGTTGCGGTACGCGGGAGGCAGACGAACACGAGCCGGGCCTTGACATCTGCGGGCACACTCGGCGGCACCTCCGCCGCACCGAATTGCGCTGTCGATTCGACCCTTTCTAGCCGCGGACACGCCGTCGTCAAGAACGCGACAAAGTCTGCGTTGGAGTCCCGCGCGACTAGCTTTCGCACCCCATCAAACCAGCACCGCGATGGCATATCCCCGACACTAGGCGGGGGGAAGAACGTGCCACGGGGTGCGTCCAGCAGGATTGCAGGGTGCGGAGACGTGTAGGCGAAGGTGACGTGCAGCTCAACGAGCGAAAGCGGGTACTCCATGGTGTGCTGCAGCATTGCCAGTGGTGAGAGTGTGTCCCATGCACCATAGGTTGCGGTGCAGTCTATGAGGACAAAGCGGAGGGCAGTGATACGGGGGGTGAAATCGTGGATGACGGTCGCGATATTCTGGGTTGGGATAGTGTATCTCGGGGTTCGGTAGCGATATAGACCGGGGAGAAGCTGCTGACGATGTGAGTCGGTGGTGGCGTACTCGATGAGTTCTGTGCATTGGGATGCGTACTCCCCTTCATCCCCGTGGTACACAGAGATAGTGAGAGAACGGCAGGCCTGGGCGAGGTGCCGACGAACGTCCGTGATCCCAGCAACATCGCATATGAAGGACGTGTTAGAGCGGCTGATACGGAAAATGTATTCGAGGTGGGCGTAGGAGGTAACCCAGAGATCGCGGAAGACCACGGAAAGAACAATTTTCAGCCAGTCGCGGTTGACAAGCATCCAGCGCACCATGCATTGAGCATGTCGGTGCATGTTGGTCAAAAGACAGCCCCAGGCGTGGTGGATAATGAGCTCAACAAGCTCAGGCGGCAACGTCACCATGGAAGTCAACATCAAGCCTGCGAGATCAAATTCCAGCTACGACCAAACAAACAACCGCCTTGTGCCCGTTTAGGAAGTCATCATTCTAAACTCGACGAAACCACTCAATTGTAGGAATTGGAAGAAGCACGTAGGACAAGATACAGCTGTCGTGCTTGACTGACTCCTTCAATCATGCACCGCACGTTCCGTGAGTTTCTTTTCTTTTCCACATGCCGGTCAGTCCCCCTCGCTCGGGCACGAGGCTTCAAAAAGGTACCCTGGCAAAGGCTGTAGCTATCGCCTCCCCGAGATGCCCGAAGCACTGTTGAAATTGGTCCCGAGGCCTCAATCATTAAGTGATTCCGGGACGGATCTTTTATGCGACGCGTGAATTCCCTTAGTCAAATCACATTGCGCGCTTGTCTTGTCCGTTTCAAATTTCGCAAAAAAATTGGGTCATTGCATTATTGCGTACACACATTGTCATATACACATTCATCTCCGCGTCTCATCATGATCAGCGAGTCTCCGCTTGTGGGAGACTGCAGCAGGGCCTGCGGTACCAGATGAAGCAACATGCCCGGCAACGGGGGCAGCACCCGGAGGGCCTGAAGCGGGAACCGAACCGGAAGCAGCATGGCCTCCGGCGGGGGCAACAGGGGGGGCAGCGGCGTGGCCTCCTGCGGGGGTAGCAGCGTGGCCTCCAGCGGGAGCAGCAGCTGGGCCTGCAGCGAGAGCTGCATATTGCGTCGCCAGGATTGAGCCAGTGTTAAGAACCTGGTTCCAAGTCGTAGCCAGATGCATCGTGGAGGTCAAATGGGGCTGATACGGCCTGTGAGTAAATAAGGAGGTGGGATGTTGAACGTAACTCACGAAAAGGGTATGGATCTGTGCATCCATGGCCGCGGCAGCTGGTACAGACTTGTCTCTGCTGTCGGTCAGATACTGATGGGCGGCTTGTATCCTTTTGGCAGTAATCTGCGTCACGGGCGTAGCCGCGTCTTGTGCCGGACTGTTGAGATCTTGGGTATGGTCAAAATTGTACTTGACTATCAGTGTTTTCTAATCAATGAGTGAGCGCGGCCGAGGGCCGGAAGAGCGAAAAATTATACCTGATCTTCCAAAATGGCGTCGGCCCATACCACGTTTGCATAGGTGTTAATTGACTTTTCGATTGCTGCCCTGGCTGCATCAGCTTGAGCTATATTGGCCGCCACTTTCGACGAATAGAGGGAGGCCAACTGCTCGCAAACACCTCCTGGACTTTCCAGAACTCTTTTCATGATATTCAATTCAACCAGGTGATCTGTGGGATGGATTACGCAAATCAGCACAACGGTGACTGTGAGGATACCATTATGGGGAGTGGACGAACCGCATTTTGCACCCGTAGTCGCTGGTTGCTTCATGTTTGTCTCCGGTCTCGTTGAATCTCGTTCCTGTCTCGAAAATGAATAGTCGGGAAGAGGAGAACGGTTGGTGTACCTTCTTGGTCACGGAGGTATCGCCGTCGGTGTATTGATAATATTGAAAGCTCCCACGCTTCTTCGGATCTGGATCTGTTGGGTTGTTGCAAACGTTGTTATTGAACGTTTTGCGGAGGTCCCATTGCGAGAAGTTTTGTATAGCAGGGTTCCCGCGTTGACTTTTGCATACATTGTTGGTATTATCTAGACCACTGTTGACGCGGGTTTCCAGGTTAGGTGGTATGGACAGCGCATCCGAGGATGAGAGTAAGAAGCAGCAAAAACAAAACAATGAGAGCGAGAGGGACATAGATGGGCCAGCCATGTATCGATTTCGGGGTTGTGGTACCAGACACCTTTCATCCAACGCTCGCCAGCGGTTTTATACTCCAAGCGGCGATTAGTGGTTTGGAACGTTGATTTGCTTCGTTGGGAGGTTACGGACGGCGTTCGGGCTCTATGTATGCGCCGCGGACGACATGCTGTCATCTGAATCAAGCTCGGATTTCTTGAGGTCGCTCTTAATTTAGATTGGATTTACCTCATGACCTCCAGTCTCATCTTATACTCAGAGTGACAGTACCAGGACTGGCTCCAGTTGAGCGCCCAACGAACTAGGCAGCTCCCACCGACCTACAGAGGCCGCGGCAAATGGTTCTCTCCGTCGGGGCGGGGATTTGTTGCCGTGGACACATACGGCGTTACAACTGAACATCAGGCCAACACTAGCAGTTACCCGTGTCGTTGCCACGGACAATGCGATAAGTTACAAAAGACTTGCCACTCTGTTAAATAAACCATGCCGCTCGTCGCCAACCCTCGTGCACAGTAAGCAGTCTGCGGCTTCAAGCAGCCAAAGAAAAAAAAAACCCTCCCATCGAAAAAACATTTGCCGCTCATCTCCCCAGTCCAGCAGCATCTGGAGTTTCTCTATACTGATACCACCCTTAATCGTTGGACTCACATCCTCCCTTCATACTACATCGCAAGTTCGGATTCAACTTCGGCATTCAAGTTCATCACTTGTTTGGCATTAAATCCCCTTTTACTTTCGCATCCCCGAGATGTCCAGTCAATTTCCAAAACATACTGAGAGATTATTGGACCACATATCGACCACATATATACCCGCCCTCATCTTTGTACATTTGGCTGAGGACTTCAGTGACCAGAAATGGTCATCTCAACATTGTGGTGGAGCCGGCACCAAGAATTCAACATGGCGGCGAAATCTGGAGCGGATGACATCAACCATTCCACAGGCACTTTTGGCCTCAGATTCAGAAATTGGAGGTATGCACACCCGCCTTCATCTTGGTGCCATCCATTTGTCCGATTATCCTGACTTCGGTGACCAGAAATGGACATCTCAACATCTGGTGGGACCGGCACAAATCCGGAGCGGATGACATCACCCCGTTCCCACAGGCGCCACTTTTGGCTCAAGCTAACACACGTCTTTTCTTATATAGATTCTCTCTAGCATGACCACGCTGAACCTCAACGCGTGATGTACTTCGGCGCAGGTGAATCGGACTGTACCCGGACCAAGAAGTTCAAGCTTCAAGCACGTTTGCTTGAGTTTTCCGCTCGCTTTCCATCACGCTGCTTCGGTTTTACAGGTAGTGAGGGTTCGGATTTCCGGAACAGCCTGTCAAACGCCGAATGGCAAGGAAACAGTCAACACCGAACAAATATAATAAATGGTACTTTGAGTTACAGCAG
Organism: Mycena polygramma; assembly: GCA_029449255.1. NCBI lineage: Eukaryota > Fungi > Basidiomycota > Agaricomycetes > Agaricales > Mycenaceae > Mycena > Mycena polygramma. Next base: position 535,391 of record JARKID010000008.1, on the reverse strand, counting down.
GATGTATGGCCATTCCGCCCTGAGGGCGCTGAAGATTTGACCGCGGATTGCAGGAGATGTCTGTGGTGCGCGGGCTAAGGAATCATCATTGAACGATAAAACGAGTTCAACTAAAATCCGGTTGCCTAGTTACTTCCGTTAAATCGCCGGTGGAGCATGCAACGTCATCCGCGAAGGTGAATTGCGCACCTATGTCTTCGGACCACGAGCACCTGTGCCTCCTTTCTGCGCTAGCTCCCCGAAATGAGGCTCCGAACTTTTCTCACAACTGCGGAGATACAGCAGTTGCAATGGCGGCGGAAATTGTGGCAATATTGGGGAAAGGTCAAGACCCAGAAGCGATAGCCAAGGTGCTGGAGCAGTCGCTGTGGGCGTCCAACTGCCCGGAGGGTGTGGGACGGATGGAAGAGTACCTCGGACGACCAAGACGAAACACGTGGCCGCCCGTGGTCGAGGAAGACCCGTATTTCAAGACAGTCGTAATCATAGGACGCGATAATCCCGGAGGGCCTGTCGTTCTCAAACGAGTGGAAGATTATAATTCAGAGAGGAACTTTTGGCAGACTCTCGTCATGGAATGCGAAGATGGGGAAGAAAGGCGGATACAACATCATACAGCGGATACTCAAGGACTGGGGCGCGGCGATCCATTTTTCTGCTGGGAGCGACCGTATCGATACTTTGAGGAGTGGATGCACTGGTCGCGCGCCTCGTGGGACAGAGTTTTGTTTGTCGACCGATTTCATCGTGTCGTTGATTCCAATAGGCGCATCTACCGTACGTGCAGATTTCCTTGAAGATCTGGCGCTAGCTGAGTTGTTATTTAAGCCGACGACTATGATGACGACGAATACGAGAACTGTAGTGGCCTTTTACCATGCATAGATTATGGAGCAATAAGCAGGGCCTACGGCAGTTTTCAGTGGGATTTCGAGGGAGCGAGGACACAAGCAACGAATACTGCTGCCGCAATCGCTGCAGGGGCGCAAGGGAAGGATTTATGGCCAGCGTTAGCACTGGATTTCAACGCCTGGATGGCCATGCGCCCAGATATGTGAGATCCGCTTTCAAACACTACGCACCATGAACTGGATAGTTTCAGGTGGCCTATAGATCCTACAAGTTCAACATCTCCGGACCCAATCACTGGTTGTGAACACGCGACGCACTCGATGTTCCATAGGATTCCTCCCGAGGTGTTCGTCCAGATTTTATATCTCGTGCCCGTGTCGGATCTTCGATCGCTGCTGCAATTGTCGCGCGGGGTTTACGGTATTATGCAACCGCTGTTGGACGAGGTCTTGTGGCACCATGTTCACTACGGAGACCTCCGATGGATTTTGCCCGTCGCCAGAGTCAAAGGCGAGGTTCAGCGCGCCAACGAGGCCGTGAAGGGCTGGTACTGGAATCCGGCGAGGCTTCCCTCCATTTTTGACTCCAGGGAGTTCCCATTTGCGAGGTTCATTTCCCAGTGCGCTGGATCGGGTTCGATGAGGAATCGGCGCAGGCTGTGGAAGATATACAAGCAGTACAAGGTTTTGTGGGAAAACATGGGCTTCGATATTTTATTATAGCAGATGTTGAACCCTATACACATTGATGTCGGTTGAGCGCAGCAAGGGGTCTTGTAAGTTGCAGCCACAATACAACGGCCGAGAAGCTGTCAAGTTGCATCTGGGAGAGACGTACGTCGGCAGCGCTGCCATGAATCGTGAGTCGTGAGTCAGAGTTACCACCAGGACTCCAGGAAGTTTCCCTTCGCGAAATTCATTTCTGAGTGCGTTGGGTCGGGTTCAATGAGGAACCGGCGCCGGCTGTGGGATATATACAAGCAGTACAAGGTTTTGTGGGAGACCATGGGCTTCGATAGTTGATTACTACAGCAGCTGTTGAGCCTACACATCAATTCCAGTTGAGCGCAGCAATCTGGACGGAGATTGGACAGATGGATTTATGCAATACAAGCCTTGTAATCGCAATTTAGCCAGTGAAGCCGTCAATTTCCAGGAGGAAAGTGGGTCAGCGGCTCTGCCAAAGAGTCTCCAGTCAGAGGTCGGAGCAATACTGTGCATCAGAGAGCCTTGAATCCAATGCACCAAGTGCTGTCGAACGGAATCTTTTGCCATTTTTTTTTTGATTGAACGAACGACCAATTCGCAGTGAAAGGCTTGGATTGCAAAAGTTTAGACTTGTGTGCCATGAGTTTCTTGTGCGCGGTTGAATAGCTTGGAAGGCGGTAACTGAACTGTGGTGCTTGAAGTTCGAGGTGGTCGTCAAACGACAGACGACGCAAGTTAAAAAATGACGCGTGCCGCACCGGCAAGATCACGTGCTGTTGATATCGGAGTTTAAAAGCCCACTGTGAAAAAAAACACTCTTCTCTTCTCTCTCTCATGTCCGCTGAGGCTGCTCCGTATTCCCTTTCTCTTTCTGGTACCGTATCCCCTTCCTTGTCGAGCACCACCGACATACAGAGGACGAACACTTTGGCTGTAACATCCCTACCCAAAGAATTTTTTGAGCCCTTGCTCCTCGATGTTTTGCGGGACCATTTTGCGACGTACGGCCACATAAATCGATGGGTGCCCCTCCCTGGCTTCAGTCGCATAATCATCGTGTATACGCTGGAGGATGACGCCGAATCGGCGAAAATCCACAGCGATCCAATCGTCATTGAGCAAGCGCACGATCGGTTCGTGTCTTTCATCTTTTTTTTTTTGCTCTCTTTAATGCTAACGTTGTTCACCAGGCCCCAAATAACCCTTCGCGTGTTTCGCGCCGACCCGAATCCGTTGCTACCCATGGAGTCGGACGACCTCGTCCCAGAAGCAAACTACCTCCGCCCACCTGCGATCGAGAAGAACTTCCTCATCTCGCCACCGGGCTCACCGCCCGTTGGCTGGGAGCCCATTAAGGAGGAGCCCCCGAATAGCACGCCCCTCGCCGAGGACCTCATATCCGCCTTGCGCAAGCTCCAGGTCAACGAGAAGCACAGCTCGGGTGTCGAAGTCCTGATCGAGCCGCACGACGGCGACTCTGGCGTCGGTGTGTACGTGCAGGACTGCGACGGCGAGGAGGAGAGGGAGGAGGACTGGGTGTACGGCGAGTCGGCTCCCGGACGTGCGAAGTGGCGCCCCGTTACAGCGCTGCCGCCCATGGTGGCTTCTTGATCGTGAGTTGACCTTTCCGTTCTTTCTTGCCGGACGATACCCAATCAGACCTGTTCTGACCCCTCGGGGTTTGAGGACACTCGATATTGCCTATAATACTTCTGATCCTATTTTCTTCCTTCCTTCCTTTTCTTTTCATCCTTTGCTAACTTCATCTCCAGTGCTCCATCCTTCGTCCGTCCTGCCCTGCTCCCTGCCCCGTATTTGTATCGATATCGGTGAGTACTCTTTCCTCACCCTCGTTCGGATGAAACAAATCTCAGACCTGTTCTGATCCTTGTGGAGACAACATTGATATTGCCTTTTTTGCTGAACCCTTCTCGCTCCTTCCTTCTTTTTTTCCGCCTGCTGACGATCCTTTTTGCTAGACAATGTAACATGACTGTACATGTGGACCGTCTTTTGTATCTACTCGGTGTATAATTTGTACTCCCCAGCCCAATAACATGTATCTACAAATCACTGCGAATTCTCTAATTTTCTCGTTCCTTCCTCGCGAACCCGAGCAAGAGCAGAAAGATCCTCAAGCAAATACGGATAACTTTGGACAATAAACAAGAAAAATCCGACCCTAAGATACACCCCTCCGTATGCTCCTCCTCGGCCTCTTCCTCGTCTCCGCCCCCTCGCCCTCCATCGGCTCCCCAATGAGACTCGCGAGCCGCCGCAGCTCCGCGCGTTGCCCCGGGTCCTCGTACATGACCCGCAGGCTCTGTTCGTCCGCCCCCGACATGAGGCTCAGTCCCTCGCCGTCACCATCCGGGTCCGGGCTCAACGACCGCGCGCCGAAGACGCTCCGCGGCTCTTCCTCCACCGGCGCGTGCACGGGCAGCGCGTCCGAGGGCTGGCGCGATTGCGGCTGTATCGAGTAGTGCGTTAGTAACGCGAAGAGAGGAGGGAAGGGAACAAGAAACCGACCTTAGACCGATGCGGTCGCCCACGTTTACCCGGGCGCCCCGCAAAGACGTCGCTTTCCTCGGGCGTCGCAGGCCGCTTCCCGAGCAGCGACACGATGCTCTCCTGCAGCGCCTTCGTGCGGTGGTCGGGAATCTTCGGCGGCGACACGCTCACGCCGCGGCGCATCGGCGAGGGCGACGTCGACGACGGCACGCGCGCGGGGGACGAGGAGGTCGTCGGGTTGCGTCGCGTGCTCGCGGCAGCGGTGTCGCGGCGCACGGGCCCCGGTGGGTTTGTCACGCGCCGTACCAGGCCATTGCCCTTGCCGTTACTGTGGCTCGCGCTGGCGCTGGCGCTCGTGCTGCTGGCGGTGCTGCTCTGCGTCAGCACGGGCGCGGGCACTGCGTGCGCGACGAGCGCGAGGGGCGTTGTGGGCCGGGAGCGGGACCGCGACGGCGTGCCGGTGGTGTTGCGCCGGAGGAGTTGTTTCTTCGGCGGGGTGGGCGTCGCGGGCGGACCGAGCGAGGCGTCTGGCTGCCCGAAGACGAGCTCCGTGTCGCGCGCGGGCGGCGGCGGCGGGAGGAAGAATCCGCCTTCGCGTTCGCGGTCGCGCGGTGGGGACTCTTGGCTGTCTGTGCGGTTGTCAGTTGGGGCTTGAGCACCGAGAAGAGGAAGGGAGACGAACCGTAGCTATTCGTGATATCCTGCATCTGCATCGGATCGTCCACCCTCTCTTTGTCCTGTTCCTGTACTTTTTCCCTCTCCTTCCCCTTGCCTTTGCCGCTGCGCACTTCAGGCATGGGTGCGGGCACGTCCTCGCCTTCAGCGGGCGCAACGAGGAAGGCGTGTACGGGGGGAACGGCGCCCGTACGCGTCATGGCCGCGAGCCACCCCATGTCGACGACGGGCACGCCCCACTGCCGCGCGCGCACGGACTTAGGGCCGACCCCGCTCGGGCAGAGCAGGTGCGTTGAGTGGCGCGAGAAGGCGGGGGCGAGGGTTATGCCTGCAATTTTCATTAGTCGTTGTTGAGCCAGAGATAGAGGAAGGGACGCACCGAGTGCTTTGAGCAGCCGGCGCACCCAGCACGCCTCGGAGACTTCCAGCCCCGAGAAGCTGAGAGTGATTCGGTCCGCGCCTGCACACAGGATGAGTGACTGCGTATGATTATTATTATACCGACATACCGGGCACAGGCAGCGGGACCCCCAGCGGTACGAAACTCGCGTGCTCGTCCGGTGCGCAGACCCTATCCATGCATGCACATTGCTCGAGCCAGCACTCGGTGCGATAGCGCGCACGCGCGGACAAGGAGGGGTCGGCGCGGTAGAGAGCGCTGCCGCTGAATAGAATAGTCAGCAAGCGCAGAGGGAGGAGAAGGGAGAACACACCTAACAAGTCGCACGATAATGTAGTCTACGTCCTCCCCTCGCACAACCGCGCCGCCCGCCTTCTCGATCGCATCGCGCACGGTCGCGGTGTCCGTCTCCCCTCTCAGCAGGAAGCGCAGCCCCGCAAAGACGGTCGAGGGCGCGTCGGCGGAGGCGTGCGGTGCCTCCATCGTTCGCTGCTGTCCAAGACTTTTCGCACGTGAGGGACCCGCAGCAGAACGGGCACCCGAGCCCAGATTCCCCGTGGTCGCGCTCCGCCCAAACGGCATGCGGCTAGGCCCCGCACCGGGGTCGTCGCGCGGGACGACGACCATCGAGTTGGACTGCGCGCGGCGGAAGCTCGAGAGGAGGCTCCCGTTGCCGCCTGCACCTGCTCCTCGCTGTACTTGCGCTCCTTGTGCCTCCGCTGCTGTGAAATCACCGGCGCTGGCCGAGTCGCGCCGCACAACCATCTCCCGCGCCTTGCCGGGACTGAGCACGACGCTGCCGCGCGCGCGGTCGACCTCGTACCCGCGGGCCTTGAGCAGACTGCCCCAGAGCTGGAGCGTCTGCGCGGGGACGCGGGCGATGGGCGCGAACTCGTCTTCTTCCTCGTCGAAGGCGCTGGGGACGTGCGTCTGTGCGTGGGAGGGTGCGTTTGGGTGTGAGTTGGGGACAGGATGAGCGTCTGTGGCTGTGGGCGGGAGCATTTAACGTCAATTCGAAAATCGGGGGATGCACGCACATCTGCCTTCAGGACGGGGAAGCCGCGCGTGGTACGCCGCCTCGTCGAACCGTCCTGCAGCACGTCATCAGCGTTAGGTTTTAAAAAGTCACTGGACACACACCGCCATACTCCAACGAGTCCCAGAACCATTCATCCCAGACGAGCTGGATGGGCGGGTCCGCCTCGCCGGCGCGGTTGAACTTTTCTGCGTAGCGCATCTTCTCGGTCTCAGCCTCGCCCGAGCAGAGGAGGTGGGTGACGCGGATGGGGCGCTCGAGGTTCTTGACGTACGTCCCGCCGGCGGCGGTGAGCGCTTTATTGATCTTGGTGCGCTGCACGATGTCGGGGATGCCCGAGATGCAGAGGGTGACGCCGGAGAAGACGGGGAGGCGGTGGGAGGCGATGCTCTGCGTGAATCTTAGCGAGATAAAATAATAATACGTAGGGATACGCACCTGCGCGAGGTCGACGTCGTCGCCGTGCTGCCAGATGCGATGGCTCTCTGTGATCCAGGACGGCAATAGAATAGGAATTTTGCGCTCCAGCGCACACTGCGACGCGTCTCAGTATTGAATTAACAGCAGAAGACTGGCACGCACCTGATACTTTGCCCCGCCATGATTTTCTGCGACAAGATGGGTGACGCGGTCGGTGAATGCACTGACGCTCGTCGCGCCGAGTTCTAGTGCAAGCTTGAACAATGCGGGCTAAATCGCGTCAGATTCAACGCGTCGACGCGTAGCAGCAAGAAAAAAAAACCTTGTCCACGACACCGGTGGCACAGACGACGACGTTTCTGAATGGACGAGGACAAGAGCCACCAATCATGACCGTGTCGTCGCTGCCGACTATCTGGCTGTCTTCTGCCCAGCAGCTCGTAGGTTCTGGCGACGCGCGCGCACGAGCCATCGCGTCCGCCGCTGCTGGTCGTAAACGCACATTTGGGACCTGCAAGACCCGGTCAGCAGCGGCAAGGATGAGCAGAAGGACGAGCATCTCCCACTTTCTTGGATTTGTTGCCCCGTCGATGCATTGAGGAATAAGGCTGAGGGTGAGACACTGAGCGATACATCACATGATCACTTTAGGGCCGGCACAAGCGTGTTGACAATTGTCCACATCTCGCTTTATAATGACCATTCATCTACGGATTGCAATCCTGCGTAAGTACAAGTACTCCCTGTTCGAATTGTTCAACTCAAATCGTTCGCTCTCCCAGGGTGCGCATTATCTCTGGACCCTCCTAAATTCCCTGCTGAATCCTGGATTTGTCTCTCATAAACAGACGCTACAACAAAATGAGCTCGTACCTCGCTTGTTTTGATCCTGCATGCTGTTTGATCTCCATTCGAGTTCTGCAGCTTTTCTCGATGATGTATCGAAATCGAAGCGCTTCAAGTTAGCCAATGACGGTCCGGGTCCTATCCCCCCCCGTGCTTTATACCGTTTCTTCGGTGGTCGGCGACTTTCTAACGAACGCTACCGACGCTGGACTGAGAAACAACCTGGAACTCTTGAATCGAAAACGTCGATATAGTCGCGAGTCACAGCTATAGGAATACAGAGGGAGGTCTATTTTCTGACAGCTACAGCTTTCACTGGCTCTCTCTATTTTCTCTGCCGTGATCATGACATTAATGCCCTCTCAGCGCCGCTGTCTTCTCAATCCGACTGATGGACAGTGCTCGTCTGATTGTCCTATTTTCTCCCTCTCTTTGTAAGTACCGGCTCGACGGAAGGCCACACTTGACAACAGCCGGTGGATGACATCGCGTTCATCGCGCGCAGACTCTTCCCTCCCTTCAGGTTACTTCACGACGCTCACCTAGTACTCCTGCTGTACTGCGCGTTGATGACCTACCGGTGGGTCTCGAGACCCTCGAGCCTGACCTGCTTATTTGTTACATCGGCGCTTGCTGCGATACCTGTGCAGAGGCGCTTAGAGCTGACACAGGATCGGTGCAGCCCTGGCTTTGACTGGGCTCTTATTCGCAAGGCGTCTCTCCCTGTCTTGTTGCAGGCGTCGTCTGGGGATCTTGCTTCACTGGCAGTGAGTCGACCCAGCACTAGATGGGGCCGCCGTCTTATCTTCAAGTTATAGATTGGGACGTGCCACAGCTACCGCCGGGCGAACCGTACCCCACTCCCAACTCCACAACAGCGAACTTGTGCACTTGGTCACATTGGTTCACTCCTGAATGCCTCTTCCTTCTCTAATGTTCATCTCCAGTTCTTGGGCCGCCTACAACCTTATCAGTGCATGCACTGCGTGTCAAGAGTCTGATTCGGCGATGGTAGAGTAAGTTGTCTGGCCACTTGACCTCCCCGAACTCATTGTATTCTTGCAGTTGGGATACTTATGCTGAGAGTTGTAGTGGCTTTGTAACGGACACGTTGCGTTGACTGTCTGTATCTCGTACGAGTCACTGACCGTCTCACAGATATTTCCCTTCCAGTGTTAGTCTGCCAAAGGGGACGGTGATTCCGTTTTGGGCTCACACAAACCGTACGTGGCTGGTAGTTTACGTCGTCGTTCTAGCTCACGTTGTGCAGCACAAACCTGGAACGATTGGTACTTCAATGTCTCTCAAGCTCAGTTTCTCGCTCAGAAGAGTGGGTGTTTAATTGCCCTTTGATTCTAGTCTTTCCTCATTGCATTACAGGGGAAGTCGATGTCGCTCCACGTTCAACATTAATCGTCAGTGGAAGCAGCGATAACAAGCTCCGCGTTGGCCTCATCGTCGGTTGCATCATTGGCGGACTTGTTGTCCTCGCCACAGGGGTGCATCTTTTTAATATTCGCAACAAAACTTTGTTCGCGAGGTTCAAGCGCGGGTATATGGTACAGGCGCTCATCACGCGACCACAAATCCACAGCCTCCCTGTTTATCAATTTCCAGCCCGTCTTAGAAGCCCTGCCATGCTGGTACCCGAGTTAATGCCCCCTGTATATGCAGGCGGGTCGCCGACGACCGTGGGCATACGCCCTAGTAGAGCATTGGAGTTGCCCATGCCCTATGATGCCTTTCTGCCATTCGAACCCGAGAGCAGCAATCACTTGCCCATCAACCCCCCGGCGGAACCCTCTCCTGCGGCTTCCTCCGAGCCGACAGCACATGTGTTACAGTCCGCCACGCAGAGGCAATGGCCTGTCCTCCCATTCCACGAGATCGACTGTGTAGACGATCTTTTTAGGAGTTCAGATCATGCCGAAGCCTCAATTCAACCGCGGACCAAGGAATGCAATTCCCCAAACCGAGCGCAGCCAGTACCGATCTGCAGGACGTCGGTAAAGTCAGATACTAACCTCGAATTGGATAACATGGAATGGTACCCCGGTCCCTGGCTCGAACTACACCAGGTGAGTTCGATGATGTCCAAGGTAGCTTCATTGACACAGCGCTTCACCCAGAATTTTGCCTGCTATGCGGTGCGCAGACTTCGGCGCTACGATGGGTGCGTCCTGTTTCAATCTAGGAACTCGTTATTGGACAGGTATTTCAGGCCGATCCATAAACTTTTGGAGTTGTCGCAACAATGGGCAGCGTCGGACGTCTTGACCAGTCTGGGGAACTACCGCTCCGTTGCGAAGATTCTATTCGAATATGTGAAAGTCGAGGCAAGTCGTATGAATTATCACGAGTTTTTCTTCATTTCTTCCCATTTCAGACTCCATCAGACGTCTCCATTGCGTTGGAATTATCGGAGCAATTACGACTAGATTTTTCATCACTTCTGCAGCGTACAACCTCCATATTGCGCGACGCGGGAACTCGCAAACAGTTTCTTGGCTGTCGCGGAACTCTTGCTCAACAACTTCTGGATCTTCTTCAGGAGGTATGTCTCCCAATATCGCCGTCGCATGCATTGCTGTTGAGGTTTAAACATCATAACAGCTTCTGGACTCGTCTGACGATCGGAAATCTCGACCCTTGCTTTCAAAGGCTTTACTAAGGCTTTCTCGCAAATGCGGCTTTCATCCTACTTGTTTTGCTCTATCGGGAGTGAAGAAAATGGGACATCAAATTGCCGGTGGGGCATACGGCGACATCTGGAAGAGCGTGGTGGACGGCCAACTGGTTGCCATCAAAAGCATGAGAATATTCTTGGAGGTCGATGTTGACGTCGCGTTGAAGGTTCGTCCTGTTGGCTTGAATGCCGAATGCAATCACACATTTCTTGCCAGCAATTTGGCCGCGAAGCTGTCATTTGGCGTCAGCTTTTTCATCCGAATGTACTGCCATTCCTGGGACTCTTTATGCTGGACAACAGACTCTGCCTTGTTTCTCCGTGGATGGAAAATGGACACCTTCACCAATTTTTGAGAAGTGCCTCCTCCGATGTTGACCGGATTCCCATTGTGAGTGCACCACCAACCTGAGTGTTTTTTCCGTTTAATTTCCACCGAAGATGCTGGATGTGGCCACGGGGCTCAACTATCTTCACAGCAAAGGTGTAGTGCATGGCGATTTGAAAGCGGTATGCTTCCATATAACCGCCTGCTCTTCATCTCATGTTCGCGTCTTCGCAGGCAAATATTCTTGTCACTCCCTCGGGCAGAGCATGCATTGCAGATTTCGGCTTGTCCTTCATTGTCGACAGATTATCCGATCAATTTACGCCTTACACCACCAATGCTCGTGGAGGCACAGCACGCTATCAGGCACCGGAATTGTTAAAGGGTGAAAGTTTGAACCATTTTGGATCGGATGTCTATGCCTTTGCCTGTGTCTGCTATGAGGTGTGTCGATGTCTATCTCCACATCCTGCATCTCTCCTGAAATGCAATATTGTTGTTCAGATATTCACCGGGAAAGTGCCTTTTTTTGAACTCCCTGGCAACGAAATTGCAGTCGGTATTAAAGTCATTGAAGGGCACCGCCCTTGCAGACCAAAGCTTATACCGGACAGCCTTTGGACACTACTCGAGGACTGCTGGGCTCAGAAGCAGCAAGATCGCCCCAAAATGGCTCAAATACTGCAGCGGTTTCACGGCCTCTCCACTCCAACCAAATGCGAGGGACGACGATCAATGGCCGACTGGGACGAATCACACGGCGCGAGATTACGCTGCTCTGTTCAGAGATGGCCCCCGATGCTGCCATCAGCAGGTTCAATTGAACGCTATCTTTCAAACGACTCGGTAGGCGCAAAGGTCACCACTACGGGAGAAGATTTCGACCCTCCCACTCCGCAATGGCGCCTAAGCCGTAGTGTACCCGTGTAACGAATAATTGAAGCACCTTGACGTTGACGGAACTTCACGACGAAAGCCTAATAATAGTACTATGTACTTGAGGCCGCACTTTTTTTGGCCGGGTTTGTAACAATTGGCAGACCGGTTTATGACCGCCTGGTTCACAAACCGTTCGAAACCAGTCCGGCCCCGTTCAATGTGTGACAGCCCGCCTCTTACGCGACATATGTATCTGCCGTGCTGTCACGTTAAATCCCGCGGCAGTGAGCACAATCACCTTAGAGTCAAGCGTCAATTCGAAGATGACCCGAAAGATCAAAATTGAACTTACGGCAGAACACACGATCGCCCTCCACCATACAAAATTTCCGGATAGAATCGCACCTATCATGGGTGGACCGACTGTAGACCCAATACCGATCGGTGAAAGAGCATAGCCCATTCTACGACTGGTAAATTCAGTACAGAGCTTTTTTGGTGAGAAAGGTCATACCCTATACTCGTCCCATCCGGACTGAGGTCCCGAATCATTGGTAGATAAATCGAAATGACTGAGCGGAATGAGACTCCAGCTGAACAACCGGCACAGAACGCACTAGTGCCAAACAGATACCCGTAGCTGAGAAGAAGAGTCGTCAGATAAGGCAGAAATCAATGTTGAAAACACACATGAGTGCGAAGACAACAAGCCCGGCAGGGTTGGTACAGCCGAGCATGGCAAAACACATTAGCCCTGGAATCCCAAATGAGAATACGTCGAGGACATTCAAACCAAGAACACACCCAGCGCGACTAGAGAAGGGATGAAAACATTGGCAGCTCCCCAACGATCGGCCATCCAACCGGGGAGGATGCGACCGAAAATGCTTCCGACGCTCAGAATAGCAAAAGAGTCGAACACCAGTATCTGATTGATTTTCTTCTGGCCGGAAACAAATAGTTGCAGATAGAAATTGGGAGTGTTAGCCCCGAGAGCCCACTGATCAGGATGAGGATGTACGGGAGGTCCCATATTGGAGCGGGCGGTGAGGGCGGTGCGGTCGGGGTGGATAAATCAGCTTGCTGCTTTGCCTTCCGCGGGGTGCGAATCAACGCATTCCCGATGACGAAGCAGCCCAGGCTCATGAACCCCATAGCACGAATGCCCCACGTAAACCCGATTGAAGAATGGAACAGATGATTCAGGACGACTGTAAAAATGAATGAATCTCCGCTTGGAACAAATGAACACTCTCACTTGTGAATACGATCGCACCGACAGGCGATGCGGCTGCCACGATTCCCTGTTGAATTCAGCTCTAGAAATCTGTGGATACAACAAATCCCTTACCATTGCGAGGCCTCGTCGCGTATTGAAGTGTTCCGATACCATTGTCATGGACGGCCCAAAGACAAGCATTAGTCCAACGCCCATCCTTCGGGCCGAGGTTACGAGTGGAAAGACAACGTAAAAGACTCCCACATACCTACGCCTTGCGAGAGAAGTACCTATCGAAATAATGTGAGCTGTATGTATCGCCTTGGAACTTGCGACTGACTTGGTAATACTGATGAGGCTTTGCGAGAGACAGCAAGAAGAAGCTGGTGCAAATTCGCATTAGACCCTGCCATTGGTCCCAAAGTTATCGTACCTGAGCATGGAGAGGAAAGAGCCAAACCACACTGATGAGCGACCGAAGCCAGCGTCGTATCTGCGAATTTATCCCTTATATATCAGCTGGCTGTTTCAACCACGACGTACAACTTCCCGCCAATCGGCTATGGAAAAGAGGTCAGAACAGCAACGGGTAGGCAGCAAATGCACGGACGGCACATCCCAGTTCAAAGAAGTAAGTCACGCCGCCGATCCAGCTGATGGTCGACGCCGAGCAGTTATTCAACCACTCCCGAGTGTAAAAATCTTGGAAAACACCGAAGGCGGTGATCTTCGAATAAGTCGTGAGGGATGCGCGATAATCGATCTTGACCACGTACCACACCGACGACGTAGAACTGGACGACGAATGTCCCAATGACTATGGAAGAGAGACTGCGTTAGACGGTGCTTCGGAATAAAGAGCGCGAGCAGTTACCGGTGCTCCAAGCTCTCCAAGCTCCATCAGGATAATCAGGACTACCCTGGAATGCCAGAGTTTCTGTTGTTTCTTTCGATCCTTTGGTTTCCTCAGTAGAGGCCATTAGGGCTGACTCGAGAAAGTGGCACAGAAAAAGGGCCGCCTTGTATCATGATAATGTCGAACATGCGGACCAACACGCGGAAACGTTCTGGCATTGGAAGCACACATGCGGAGCCACGACCCACAGAGCTTTGTGGGCGTCTGTGGGCGACCGGCGCTCGGCGCTCGTGCGGGTAAGACGGGGACAAACACGGGGCCCGGCAAAGTACATATATTTCTGTGGGACATTCGTGAGAGAAGGATTTAAGGTAATCTGAGATCTCAACTGCATTACCGCGGGACGTAACTGGAAGCTGCCAAAGATTTCAGCACCCCAACCATTGCCTGCATAGCATAAGCATATCGGAAGCACACTTGCCGGTTAGTGCGCACTCTTGGACATTAGTATATCCACTCCTGCTCTGTTTCAGATGCGGAGATTCAACCGTGGTGAGGGAAAGGCACAGCACGAGACGAGCCTAAGTTTTCTACTAGAGTGGAAACACCTGGATAGTCTTGCACAAGTGTCAGCTTTTCGGGCGAAAATTTGATATCCAACTTCTATGGCGATTCAAGTTTCTTGGGCGATTTTTGGGCGATTTTTCAATTAGCAGGACAAATGAGGACGAATGGAATGCCACACTCTTCCTGAAAACGGAGCGCAAGGTCACCAATTTTTTGCATCAGCCAGGGATTGAACAGGCTCTTTTTAGTCTCCCTAGTCAGACCAAATAAACAAAAATGTTTTTTATTTATTTGAAGGCGGGTGAGAAAAAAAACTGTTTATGGTCTGATTTTGTTCGCGCATCCGATACCGTAGGTCGCCATTCGGGAACTTCCGAACCCTAATCGGGAAGATTCTCCCAGATGGGGAAGCAACTTGATGACGTACGCAGGGCCGCCAATTTTTATGCCGCTGCAAAAAGCGTTGGATGAGCCGAATAAGCCAGCCAGGTGAGCCGGACCACTACCTCGACTCTCACAGAGCCTCGGGCCACTTTTGGAAGGTTTTTTCGCCCCAATTCCGCATCGAAAACCGTACGGTGTGGTTGTGTTTGCTCTCCACGTGACTCGGAAGTCGGGCCCACGGTATGGACCGAGCAATCAAATCTAGACTAGGCTCTTTTAGGGCTTGATCAAGAACGAGGAAGAGTCTGGCTCGATACTGATGTCAGTGATCGATACTGAATTGCGAATAGCGAGCGGAGTTTAAATACACGTGCTGCCGGTCCGAGTGAATCCCGGTCCCGATACGCGTTGTGTGTGAGTCAAGAACCTCAGAAGCCCACCATTCGCCGTGTCGCGTCGCGTCGTCGCGTCAAGACATCCTTGTAGGTATGTCGTGTCCTCCACATCTCATCCCTAGGCCTTGTCTGACTGACTCTGGCATGTCTATCAAGCCTCGAAGAAACTATTTTCTTTTCACGGACAAGCCTCGCCTCGACCACGCGGGTTTCAAGATCTCACCTTGCTCTCCCCGTCCGCCGCAATTTGGGCACGAATTTGTGATGGAGGAATGGGTTGACGAAGCAAATGAACCAAAGTGTGTACCTGGTGTTCTTTTTAACATGCATATCCCTCATGTCATTGCACAGTAACACAGAATCATTCAATCCACCCTCTAAACCGAGAAATCGGGGAGGCAGACCCAAGGGGTCCAAGAACAAGGTTCAGGCCGATCCTGTGGAAGTCAGACCTCGTGGCCGTCCCCGAGGAACTGGGCCGAAACAACTTGCGCGCGCCAGCGCAGGAGATGTCAATACCGTGCAAAAACAACCTGTCGGGCGGCCACCAAAGCTTGCGCCAGCGAAACAGACGGAAGTACGGCTGGGTAAACGTGTGAGTTGATTGTATCTGCCCGATTTCCACCCCACTTTTGCTCACCGCATGAAAGACTGTTCGCGGGACGGCTGCTATTCTTCGCTCTCAACAGGCCCCCGGCACAGTCAACACCAATCCTTTGCATGCTATCTTTAACCCACAACCTGTCGCGACGTCTGGACGCTCTCAGAACACCATCAGCGCACCCGCTGCAAACACAATTACCGACTCAGACTCACCCGTAGTTGACGAGGGTCAACCAGATGGAGAAGATGATGGAACGGACGGGTTGCTGAATGACGGTGTAGGGGAGGAAGACGAGGGCAGTGACAATGAAGAGCAGGGTGGAGATGGGCCGGGAGCTACCGCGAATCCACCACCTTCGAGTGCGCGACGCAAGCTTCCCGGCTGGCTGCAAACCCAATTCGAAGCAAAGCTTAAGCTGGCGGGCATTCGAGACGAGGGTCTCCCCCTTTTATACTCGCGGGACAAGACCTTCTGGTTCCCCGTCGAAGATCCTTACTTCGGCCTGCAGCATCCCGAGGCGCTCTCGCCACAGAAGATGTTTCAAGCACGGTTCTTCCTGTGGGATCCTGACGTACTCCTTGGTGGCGCGCAAATTCCATGCCCGATTTGTCGCACTGGGCTGAATCGACTGTGCTCAATTCCTCGGCCTCGGCGGTGTGTCGATCTGGATAGCAATTTCTGGATAATCGGGTATCGCTATCTTTGCCCCAACTGTGTCCACCCCAAGTCTGGACGGAGGACTGTCACATTCCGGAGCTGGGATCCCCGCATACTTCAGAATCTCCCTCGCGCGCTTGCGGACTCATTTCCCGTCCGACTCACACATCGCAGTGGAATATCGGATAGTTTATTCATGTTCATGCGGTCCTGCTTCCAGAGCGGTATGGGCGCAAAGCAATTCTCAGATGCGCTTCGCGTGCGGCATCTGGAATATTACGACACCCTCCAGATCAAGTACCTGTCCGTGCTAGCCAAGCAGAAGGGCATGAGTACATGGCTTGGGACGAAGTACCAGAGTTTTCTTCCATTCGAAGATACCAGCCCAGACGGGTATCACGGATTTGTCCCAAGCTCGCAGTGGCTTCGCGATCTCTACGACAAGTTCATCGAGGATCACGAGCATGACTTCAATCAAGCCATTGCACTTCTTACGGCGTTGATATGTGCAATTGACCACAGTTTCAAGGTATGGATTCCTGAATGTACTCTCCGTCAATGTAATCTAATTGTCATGGAAAAAAAACAGCTCGCGAAGCACATTGCGAAAGTTAATGGCGAGCAGATATTTATCGCGCTTCTCACCATCACCAACGAAAAGGGCGAAATCCGTGTCTGCAATCTCGTTGCCACAAAATCTCATTCCCAGTTTGAGCTCGCCCTTAACCGGATGCGAGAATCACTCATACTTTACGGCCATGACCAGCCACAGATTTTCTACATGGACAACATGTCCGACAAGGATTTCCTCGAACGGTGCTTCGCCTCCCTTCGCGAGGATGTCATCGCCGTCGAAAAGTACTCTCATCTTGAACCCCTCGTGATTCCCGTCACGACCTCAGTCATCGAACTGGACGAGTCCGACAAAATCGATGAGGCGATGCGGTGCATTTTGCATGACATTCCTCAGGATAACGAGGACTCCAAACTGGTTCTATTTCTGGATTCCGAATGGAATGTCGAAACATCCCAGCACGGTTACATCACGGGTCGCGGGACTACCGCCGTTGTCCAAATCATGTACAAAGACATAATTTATATCCTGAAGGTGCGGGCAAGTTGACTTTAGCTGAATTATACTCATATCATCCTAGATTGGACAAATATTAGCTGGCGGACGCCTTCCTCCTGTTCTAAAACAGGTTCTTCACAACCCTCGCATTTTGAAGGTTGGCCGTGCCGTGGCTGCCGACCTCAAGTATCTGCAGGAGGCTTCCAACACAACTACTCCCTTTGTCGGTGCAGTTGACCTAGCGCGATTTGCCAAAGATCGCTTGGCAATAACTTCTGCCAAAATTGGCCTCGCAGATCTTGTCGCCAAAATTTTGGGAAAACGGCTCAACAAAAATGTTTCCGAGCGAATCAGCACTGCATGGGAGCGAGAACAGCTGACGGCAGCTCAGCTGAATTATGCAGCCCTCGATGTCTATGCTTGCCGCTGCATCTACGACTCCCTTTCCCACATTTCAATCCCCTCACCACTCCCGCCAGCACCTCTTACAGGAACTTCAGTCTTGCTTTTTAATGCTGATCGGACTCGACTTCTTGCTCGCGGGAAAATCAGCGCAGTGGAGGGCAGCTTCGACCACATCAATATCACTGGGACCCGATGTCTCGTTGCGGTTACGGAGGTCATCGTTCCTGCCGCGATAATCACCACTCACGCGAAACGGAAACTGTCTGATTTTGGACCTGCCCCCTTCGAAGTTGTCTGCCTGCGCAGCCATCTACGTGTATCATCCGATTTGAATTTCCCATCAACCGCCGTACCACCCTCACCCGTCCCACATGTTACTGCCACACCACCCGACAGCACGTCCACGTCTGAGCCATTCCCTCCAGTCGCAGGTGAAGAGCCTGGCTTTGGGGATTTGCTCGAGAAAGAGCTTGCTTCCGGCAACAGCTCTGATCCCGTCGCTCTTATTAATTGCGAAACCGACGCTGAGAGCCAACAAACTGGGATCAAAGTCCTCGCCGAAGCTGCTCACAAGTGGGGTGTTTGGAAGACTGTCATCCGCAGTCGTGTTCTCAAGGACGCCTTCCACATTTTCAATATGTTTTACATATCTGTCGCGCACGGATTGCGTGTTGAGTTCGCTAGAGCTCTTCGCGATGCCATTTTCATTCCCGACCCGATTGACAAAGCACGGCTCATTGCCTGGGGCAGTCGACAAAACCCACCCCAAGATTGGAACTCACTGCTTCGTTCATCTGCCCCTTGGCTCTGGCGGCGCTGCAAGCGCATCATTCCTCCGCCGGAGGAGCTATACCCAACAGTCGCTTCCGTCTTCCAAACTTTCGGGCATCTCAAGGACGCCAAGTCTGGTTTACCCTTGTTCAACTCGTCTGCTTGGGCTGTAGCAAAAAATGTCCTTGAGCTGATTCAGAAGGGTTTTCTGTCAGATCCTCCTGGAATTCCTCTGTATTACAAGCTCAATGTCGACAAGTTCGGCTTGGATCTGTACCGCTGCATTCGTGGCTCCAACTATCCTGAAGGCGGAGTTCATCGACATTTACTGTCTCATTTACCCACCTCCGGTGCGGGTATACGGCATGCGAATGCCAGCCTCAAGGATTTTATTTGCCGACACAACCTTATCGTAAGTCATTTCCTTGGTGTCCGCTATATCACTTACATCGCATCCCAGGTGGGAACTTACAATAGCACCGGCAAACGCTACAACGGCCATTACAGCATTTGGCTGACAAACGAGCTTCAAGAACTCCTCTCTTTCCTCGAGGACGTCCTCATTAACCCAAAGTTCATCACCGGCTGGGTCAACGGTAACCTTTATCAGCCAACCACCGAAGTTGCGGGTGTTCTTCCTGTCCCGGACGACATACGGATTAGATATGGTATGGCCCGCTTCGAACCGTCACTTGATTCCGCGCGACCACACCACCATCTCGCTTCACTGCAGGGCACTCGTAAGGCAATTCTGCCTGTGCACAACCAGGACGAGAAGGATCTATTTCGCACCATGATGTCTGGAAGCAATTCCTTTGGGAATTTCTCGTCTGAGGCGCAGGTAGAAACAAGCGTGAGGATTTGGAATGCTAAGGCCGATTCAAACGATACCATTTTCTACAAAGTACGTTTCATTCCTAGTCAACGATCCGAGCTCACTTGATTTCACAGTTAGCGGAGCAGCTCAAGGTGTATTACAATTCCGATTGGCAACGAAACAGCAATATCATACAGACAAAAGCGACAACAGCTCAAGCCCGACAGCCTCTTATGCAGCGCATTCATGACCCGAAAAGGCTGCAGATGGTTCCAACGGTTCCACAGACAACCCTCAAGCTTCATCACGTACCTGCGGGAATGCGCACACTTGGCACCAGCGACGAAGCTTCCCCAGCACACCTCCCTTTGATCTCTTCCACGGGGATCTCCAGCAGCACCGCTTCAGCGACAATCGCCGCAACACAATTCATCGCGGGATCCAGCAATATCGAGCTACAATCGTTCGAGCATGTCCCCCGCATCGATCCCTTGGCGCAGGAACCTGGCGCGATGACGGCGTCTTCAGGGCTCTCCAGTGATACCTCCATCCCATCAGCTGCTACACAATTCATTGCGCCCTCCGGCGCCCATTCGGACGTCGTGCTCGCGGTATCTGATCCGGCACCAGTACCGGCGTTGTCGCACGAGGAAAGGCTGCAGCAGCTGGCGAAGAGAAAAGTCGGTGAGGACATGCAGCGTTCTGAACCGCCAGCGAAAAAGCCCCGGAAAAGCCGAACTTGTCGCAAATGCGGCATCGAGTCGTGTCGCGGCAAAGCGACCTGGAATTACTGTACCAATAAGTGTCAGGATTGCGGCACAGCGGGGCAGGATAAGTCCTGCGTTGGCCGAAATCCGAAGTTCCCGACGAAAACATGTAGGGAGGCTGTGGAGGGAGGTAAATGGGATGGCTGAGGTACCATGGTAGATACAGAGATCTGTGAACCGCTTCCAATTAGCCCATAATAATTATGTGCGGGTTCAGGCATCACGCACGATTTTCTGCTGCTTGAGCAGCATGTGCAAACGATACACAACGGACGGTAAAGGTTGTCGTCTAACCATGCAACCATGATCGCATTCGAGTGCAGGGGCTTGAAGGGACGACGCGGGGTGGGGCAGAGGTGTACGGAGTCTGCGGACAGGCATCCTTGCGAGCTATGTGCAGTCGTCGTCCAGACGCAGTGCACCCGAATGAATCAGCAAGGGGCAGGCTCGTGCCACGCCAAAGCAAGCACAGTAGCAGTACATGCAGCGCATGGTGCGAACTCGCACCTGCGGCACATGTACGGCTCTTGTGGTGCTCGGATGGGGGCACACAGCCTGTCAATGGCTGCCATTGCATTGGGGACTGCGTCGGACGACGGCGGGATGGGCATCAACCGAACACGAGGACCTTGTGTTGGAATCTTCGTGCACAGTTGAGCGGCGGGTGCCAGTGCATCGACGTACACCAATCATCAAATCAATGAAGAACGAGCGCAATGTGTAATATATACGCACCTGGAAACCTTCCCTCAGCTGTACTGTTGTCCACACCCAACTACCCGAGGTCTTGAACAGCTAGACAAGGGGAGAGCCGCCAATGCAATGCAGTACGCGTTGTCGCACTGCAATTGACCGTGCGTAGAGAATTTCTTGATTGGATCTTGCTAAGGAGCCCCAGGCCACAGAGGAGAAGGAGAAGTAAAGGAGCAAAGCCAGAAACAAGCACCAGGGCCAGAGAGTCTTGAGGGAAGTAAGCAAAAGAGATGTCGTCTCGAGTCGTCGGCTGAGCTTCTAACGAAAGGGGAAGTACCCGATAAAACCGAGAGCCGATGGCTTTGAAACTCCGCTCAGTATCGAAAGATACTGACCTTTATTTGTTGTGGAACTGCCATTGAACCGATTGCCCCAGAAATATTACAGCCAATTCAAAAGATGTCCTTGCCTATTCGACACTGTTCAGAACGGTTTTTTTCGGTGCTTTTGTCTATCAGGCAAGTATTTCCGCCATTTATTCAGTATCGAAGACTGACAGTTAATGACAGCTGCCATCTGGGCCGAGGAACCGGTTGCGATCGGAAGCAACGCGAGATCTCTCACGAATCTCTTCCGATTCCTCCCTTTCTCACGTGAGTATTTAGGTTTCTTTTTTCTTTATTTTATAATTTAACCTCACTGACACCAGTATCGAGCCAAGAGTCTAAGAGATGAAGCGCATCAACAGATCAAGGGTTGTTGATTATTCCCACGCCCCCGTGCTTCGGCCAAACATTCGCAAACGCGTCAATATTGCTCTTCCTCTTACCACCACCACCACCACACGCACAACACCGCGCTCATCTGCAATGGTGCGCCGCGTAGACACGTCCGACGAGGAGCCCAGCCCGCCACCCGCCACCCGCGTCAAGGCGGAGAAGGTCAAGATGGAGAAAGGAAAGGGGAAGGCGCGCGAGGAGGACGCCGAGGAGGGGTCGTCGAAGGGCGCGAAGCGCGCAAGGAAGAACGACGCGGGGGACGCGGTGCCGAACAGCCAGAACGGCGAGGAAGACGAAGACGAAGGGGAGCAGGAGCAGGAGCAGGTTCCCCCGCCCAAGCGCGTCAAGACTCTGCCTCGCGACGTCGATGGGTACGCGTGTCTTTCTTTTGTTCATCTCAGATCTGTTCTTTCTGTTTTGGCTTTTCTCTTGTGACTTGTCCTAAAAAATCTACTAAAACGTCTTTTTTTCGCAGTTTTATCCCGGGCTCCATCGTGCGCATCCAGCTACGCAACTTTGTCACCTACGACGCCGTCGAGTTCCGCCCGGGTCCCTTTCTTAACATGATCCTCGGCCCCAACGGCACTGGCAAATCCTCTATCGCCTGCGCCATCTGCCTCGGGCTCAACTGGCCCCCTAAGATCCTCGGGCGCGCCACTGAGCTCCCCTCGTTCGTCAAAATCGGCCACGAGACGGGCCACATCGAGATTGAGCTCAAGTCCCCTGCCGGCCAGCCCAACTTGGTGATCAGACGCAACCTCAGCGCGAACAGCCGCAGCTCGAGCTTCACGCTCAATGGCAAGGGCGCGACGGGTGGCGAGATCACGGAGAAGGTCGCGCGGCTGAACGTGCAGGTCGGCAACTTGTGCTCGTTCCTGCCGCAGGACAAGGTCAGCGCGTTCGCGGCCATGTCCCCTGTCGAGCTGCTGCGCGAGACGGAGAACGCCGCTGGGGACGAGCGGCTCCGGATGTGGCACGACACGCTGATCGAGGCGGGAGCCGAGCTGAAGGGCGTCATGGAGGTGGAGTTGTTTCCCGTTGCGCGCTAGCTGTTACTGACGACTTTGACGCAGAAAATCAAAGGCGAGAAGGCGACGATGCAGCAGCTGGTGGAACGGAACGAGAATATCGAGCGCGACGTGCAGCGATATCGCGAGCGGAAGAAGATCGAGCGGTCGGTGAGTGTCGCTCCTTTGTTCGTTTTTCTTCCCCCCGCTCAACCGACCAGATCTCCCTCCTCAAAGTCCTCATCCCAGTCCAACACTACCGCGAGGCGCGCGTCGAGTTTCTCGCGCTCAAGAAGCGCCAACGCGCGTTGCATGACCGCGTCAGTCGACTCAAGGAGAAGAACAAGCCTGCGCATGCGCTTTTGACGTGCGTATCTCTTTGTTCGTTCTTCTTGCGATGGGGTTGTGCTCTTGGGACGCGCTTCAATCTTGCATTCATCGCGTGCGTCGGGCGACCATTGTCGCTGTCCGCTGGCTTTCCTGCGTCGCCTTCTCTCTTGTTCTATCCTTCCTCATCCTCTGCTCTCGCACAACTTGACTCACACACTGCACTGTACAGCAAACTCGAAAACCAAGCCGGGGAGCTCCACGAGGACCGCGAGGCGACGAAGAAAGCTTTGCGCGCGGCGCTGCAAAAGGTTGAGAAGCGCACGCAGGCGAGCGAGGCGCTAGTGAGTCCTCTTCTCTTTCACACTTCAGATCCTCAATGGCGCCATTTCCCCTTTGCTACCTTTTCCCTTTCCCGTCCCTGCTAACTCGCCCTTCAGGAAACCGACTTGGAGAATGCACAGACCAAGCTCACGAACCTGAAGAAGAGCGAGAAGACGCGGCTGTCGACCATCAAGAACGCGGAAGCGGCGATTGCGACGCTCAAGGAGGAGATGCAGACTGAGGTGACTCCCGACCCTCGACGTCCGCGCGCCGGCTAATCAAGCTTTCGCAGGTCAAAGTCGAGAACGAGGGCGACCTCAGGGCTGAGCGGGCTGCTGTCCTCGCGCAGTTCCGCGCGACACCGTATGATGCAGACAGAAACACTCTACAGCAGAGGGAGGAGGCCATGGAGCGGCGGAGGTCGCAGAATCAAAACACTGAGGAACACGGCCGGAAACAGTACGTGTCGCACCCTCGCACCGCCCGTATCGTAACACTGATGGATGCTGCCCCAGGCTGAAGCAGCTCGACTCAGTCGAACATATAAAGCTGCAAAATCTCGGGAACTGGAATGCGGACGCGGCGGACACTGTGCGCTTCATAAGGGCGAACAAGGGCATGTTCAAAATGGAGGTCTTCGAGCCGCCGTTCCTGTCTGTCACCGTGCCCGACCAGAGCTTTGCGGCCGCGGTCGAGAACAATTTTAACCAGGCCGCGATGAGGGTTCGTCTTCTTTCTTTGTTTCCTCGGTGTTTCGGCTAACAATGGAGGCGATAGATGTTTGTGTGCCAGTGTAAGGAGGACTATGATCTGCTGAACAAGACCATCAACGATAACCCGGGGCTGGGGCGCCGTGCGCGCGTCCCTACGTGGTTCCGCCCTGGCAGTGAGGCGGACCTCGCGCCACCGCCGATGTCGCCCGACGAGCTCAAGGAGCGCGGGTTCGACGGGTACGCGATCGACTACGTCGAGTGCCCCGAGGGGCTCAAATGGTACCTCAAGCGCGAGCTCAACATGCATCGCACGGTACGCGCTTCTCTTGTTTTACTTTACATTTCTCTGTGCTGAGATACTATTTCTGGTGTAGGCGATCTCGCGCCGCGGTCTGCGCGACCTGCAGAGCGCCATTGACGCGGTGGGCCGCCCCGGCCCCAGCGGGCGCACACCCAACACGAACTTCATCGATGGGCAGACGGTGCACCAGGTGTCGCGCTCCAAATACGGGCAGCGCAAGCTCATGACGTCGGCGACCAAGCTCGGGGAGGCGCGCAACTTTGGCAAGGCGCAGGGTACGTAGCTGTCATCTTTCTTTCTTGCTTGCAACGGCGCTGATGGGCGGGGCAGTGAATCCCGCGGACAAGAAGAGGATCGACGACCTTCTGCAGAAGTGCAAGCAGGAGGCGGCGGAGATCCACGACGAGGAGCGCGAACTGGGGATGGAGAAGAAGCGGCTCGATGGTCTGCAGAAAGAGCACAGGAAGGTCTTGGTCAGTACCTTTGCTCTGCACATGCTGTCCAAATTCTCACTATGCATACTGCTCTTAGGCGGTGATCGACGAGCGCTATCAGGCGATTAGGGACGCCGCAACGAAGAAGGCGACCCAGCTGAAAAAATTGAGTGCGTCCAGTGCTCGCCTTGTGTAAGCTGTCGCGCTGACTGCTCGTGGCAGAGACCCTGGAGGGAACGTTGGCGACGGCGCAGAAGAAGGGCGACGCCGTGCAGGAGGGCGCGAGACTGCGCAAGGAGATCATGAACATCGCAAAACAGCGCGTCAAGCTCGTCACGGAGGCCGTCGTACGTAGACGTTCCCAGGTCATGTTATGCTCGCGTTCACTGACTGGCTCGTGCAGGAATACTCGCGCGACGTGATCACGGAGCAGATGAAGGCGACGACGCTCGGGCTGCAGTACCTCCAGATTTGCGCCAAGAAGGCGGCGCTGAAGGAGTTGTGCGACCGCAAGGACGCCAAGTACCAGACCGCCCTCGCGGAGTTTAACGCAGGTACGTTGTCGCGCTCTTCGTTCGCCTCCCTGCGTTGACGAGGATGCGCGTCCGACAGTCGACACGGCGTTCCTGAAGAAGAAGGCGGAGACGCGCGAGCTGATGGAGCAGAGCCAGCAGCTGCTCTTAGCCCTCCCGGACGAGCTGCGCGAGGAGTATCAGGAGACGGAGAAGGCGCGCGTCGCGTACGACAAGGCAGTCGCCGAGGCGGAGAAGGAGGGTGCGGACACGCCCGAGCCTGGCGACAAGGTTGATACGCGCTCGATGGAGGAGCTGCAGACGGAGCTCGAGAAGCAGGAGGCGAACCTCGAGATGAATATGAACACGAATCCGGGGGTCGTGGAGCAGTATGAGAAGCGCAAACAGGATGTAGGTGTCGCCCTTTTTCGATGGATGGATGGATGGATGCTGACTGTTATCTAGATTGAGCAGCTGGAGAAGACGATCGAGAGCAGGGAGAGAAATGCGAACAAGATCCAGAAGAATATCAAGAATGCGAGAGTGAGTCGGACCCGCCTCGGTGACTTCGCCGATTTGACATGTCTTGCTGCAGGACAACTGGGAGCCTGCGCTGCAGGCGCTCGTCACGAGCATCGGAAAGAAGTTCTCCGCCGCGTTTGATCGTACGCTAGTTGCCCTCCTTTCCTGAGCATATACTTATCGGCGTGGTAGGCATCGGCTGCGCAGGCGAGATTCGCGTGCGTCAAGAAGAGTCGTATGCGCAGTGGGCCATCGACATCCTCGTCAAATTCCGTGACACGGAGAAGCTGCAGCTCCTCACGGGCCAGCGGCAGTCCGGCGGGGTACGCCCGTCTTCTTATGCATGCACACCGAGCTTACACACTTCGTGTAGGAACGCTCGCTTACCACAATCCTGTACCTGATGAGTCTGACCGAGGAGGCCCGCGCGCCGTTCTCGCTCGTGGACGAGATCAACCAGGGCATGGACCAGCGCGCGGAGCGGATGGTGCACAACTCGATGGTGGAGGTGACGTGCAAGCCGGACAGCGCTCAGTACTTCCTCATCACGCCGAAGCTGCTCCCCGACCTCGACTACCACGAGCGCATGAAGATTTTGAACGTTTGCAATGGGGAATGGCTGCCGGACGAGTCGGGCTTGGGCAACATGATGTCCATGATCGATGCGTTCGTTGCGAAGAACCCCGTGCGTAGAGAACGATAGTGCGACCCTCTTAAAAGATACCTTATACCACTTCTAACCGTACATACGCCGCCGGCTGTTTGTTTCCAGCTTATTTTTATTGTACGTTTTTTCTGTAGTCACTTGTAGCAATAAGTGTCTTTATATACTCTACTCCAGCTTCATTTTTGCTTGTCTGTATTTCGCCGTTTGCAAATTGTATCTAGCATTTGTAGACCGAGCTCAGCACCTTCATAAGCGCACAGCCACATCACATCTTGCCTTCAAATTAAGTTCAAACGTCTCGTCTTCCCTCCTCGCGAAACCTCAGGGTTTTGCTTTGGGTTTGCTACCGAGTCCCCAGTCAGAGCCAGTGATGGGACCCGGAGATGCTGAGGAACCGGTAGGTCGTCTATCTAAAATGATCCAGCGTAGTGTCCAACACGGAGCTCGCCTGAGCTCGCATGTCTGGGTCATCCAAGCGTTGAAATCCGGTGCTAACGCTGGCCATAGATTCTTCCCTCGTGCCCCAGCAGCAGTATTCGTTCCTGTGTCCTCGATCCTTCAAAAGTTCATTTGAAGACCACAGCTCTGCTTATTGCTCCGTAATCAATGCCTCTTGGGAGGCCGCTACAATTCTGAGGCATTGATTACGGAGCAATAAGCAGAGCTGTGGTCTTCAAATGAACTTTATATTTTTCTTCGTCATAGTGGTCGGCTCAAAATCGAAATTTCAGCTGAAACGAATGTATATGGAAGTCTGACGCACGATAATGCGCCTGTTGGAATCAACGACACGATGAAATTGGTCGAGGAATAGATCTCTGTCCCACGAAGCGAGACACAAACGCATCCACTCCTCGAAGTATCGATACGGTCGCTCCCAGAAAAATGCACCGCCCAAGCACCGCCTGCTTGCCAGTGACTGTCCGCCGTATCGCGTTGTATTCGCTCTTCTACGTCATCTTCGGATTCCACGATAAACCTCCGACACAAATTCCGCTCTGCATCAAAATCTTGCACTCGCTTGAGTACGATAGATTCTCCGGGACTGTCGCGTCCTATGATCACGGCTGTATCGAAATACGAGTCCTCGACCACCTGCGGCCACGTGTTCCGTCTTGGGCGTCCCAGGTATCTTTCCATCCCTCCCTCACCCTCCGAGAGCGGGGCCGACTTCAGTGATTCCTCCAGCTCCAGCACCTTGACTATTGGTTCGGGGTCTTGACCTTCCCCCAAAATTACCACGATTTCCGCCGTCATCGTGGGTACTACGTTTTGAGAGAAATAAGTCAACACCGGGGGAGCGAGCACAGAAAGCCGGCAGAGGTGTTCGTGGTCGGAGAAGGCCAGAGCTGCGCAATTCATCCGCGGATACATGGGAGACCTGAGGCTCGTCGAAAATTTCGAACAGCATCCTCATGCTGTGCGATCGTTCCACATGGGGGCGTCTCCCGGCAGTGCACTACGGTAACGAGCAAGGCTAACGAACTCAAGGAAGGCACTTGATGAAACTGACTTGGAACCCGGCCAGTAGGCATTTTTACTGCCTTTATGTGAAGCCTATACATAACGGTTTTTGTTGCAGCTAATTGAAAATCTAGCCCTTCAAACTCTCAGCGTTGTGTTCGGCGTTCGAAAAGCTGTGCGCTGCTGCTAGACCCGCGACCACAATGATGTTGCTTCCAGTACGCGTCCGGGCTGCCTACTTTATTATTCGATTCCTACGATTCTTGCATGCGAGTCGTTTTGTCGAGTTGAAGAATGATGCCTTCCTAAACGGGCACAAGGCAGTTGTTTGTTTGTCCGTAGTTGGAATTTGATGCCGCAGGCTTGATGTTGACTTCCATGGTGACGTTCCCGCCTGAGCTTGTTGAGCTCATTGTCCACCACGCTTGGGGCTGTCTTTCAAACAACAACCACCAACATGCTCAATGTATGGCGCGCTGGATGCTTGTCAACCGCGACTGGCTGAAAATTGTTCTTTCTGTGGTCTTCCGCAATCTCTGGATTACCTCCTACGCCCACCTCGAATACATCCTCCGCCTCAGCCGCTCTAACACGTCCTTCATATGTGACGTTTCTGGGATCACGGATGTTCGTCGGCACCTCGCTCAAGTCTGCCGTTCTCTCACCATCTCTGTGTACCATGGGGATGAAGGGGAGTACGCATCTCAATGCACAGAACTCATAGAGTACGCCGTCACCGAATGACGTTTTCAGCCGCAATTCTAACATGAATTGCAGTGCTTCAGTCAAGGATCTGCGCTGAACGTGGCCGGATTTTTCGCTTTACGCTTTGAATCGTTGAACAATGGCTCGGGAGACCCGGGGTTGAGAACAGTTCCCTGCCCTTACTTGTAGCCTAAACAGCAAGGTATGCGCATCCTTCCAATGGTTTCAAATTGTTTTGAATGAAATCGCCGTAAGACTTTGGATGTCCGGTGTCCTGGGATGTGTGAGTCTCATTCAAATTCATTTCGGGTTTATTTCACCTCAAGGCTGGAACAAATTTGACTGTTCGAATAGACGGACCCTTGTTCTCCTGTAGCAATCACATTTGAATGACATACGTGGGTTACACGGCTCAAGTCCTATACTATGACCTATTTGAGATGAAATTATTTGTATTACAATACTTAGAGAATCGGAGCTAACTTAAATGCCCACTTAATTGAGGAACCCCCGCTGTGCCTTCACCAACCATATATGAGCATTGAAACATATGTAAGTACAAGTCACGGGTGTTCGTGTCCGTTTCCTATGTTATACATATGTATGAAGTATATAGTGCGAAGGCAAGCCGGAGTCATTCCAAAGTCAAACCCGGGACAACTGACTGTCCACGTCGTTGACCTTTCCCGAGAGCTCTTGTTCATTTCCCGAGAGCTCTTGATCGTGTGCCACCTCCGTCAACTGCTCGATGTGTACGTGCATGGGTCTGAACCGGTTAGAGGTTTCGCTCCGCGGCAATGGGGTCCGCTGCAATGTCGAAGGCATACTGCGAAGCCCATTACGCGCGTTTTGCGCGAGCCCAACACGGAGAATGACCATGTAAAATGCAATGGAGATGATGGGAGTGACCATGTCGAGCACAACGTATTGGCCATTGGACTCTGAGACGAAGCAAACCAGAGCGGCGAGGAGAGTGACCGAGTAGAGCGCGCCTGCATCGATGATGATCATCAAGACGGGCTTCGTCAAGCCCCTCCCTACACGGCTGCCGTGAACGTTGCGCTCGATCGTCCACAACTTGTAGGCAAGTAGACCTAGAGAGAATAACCTTTGGTTTATATGAAGCCCGGATACGCAGAAGAAAATCGTACAAGTTCCGACGAAATTGCACGCGAGGGTGGTCGCATAGAACGAAGTGATCCATTGACCTGTGCGTCGAACAAAAATATCGCCCGAGTCTGGCGCAGGTTGCGAGAGCGTATAGACACTACCGACCGCGGTAGCTACGTGGTTTTGAGGATAGGCATTGGCGTGACATTAGATCCACTTACTGCAAACGGATAACCACATAATAACAGGAAATACAATGGCCCAGACGGAGCGCCAGACCATATAGCAGCGGTATATCGGGAGGGGAATAAGTAAGGACAGAGCCAATGAGGAAAGTTCAACTCACTACTACCCCATCCCCAAGAGCGGTCTGGAAGCTATAGATGGCGTTCTTGAATACGAATGATGGGTCGCTGCCATTTGCAAACCAAGCCGGAGGCCCGCCAGGGTACGTATCCCGGTACAGGACAAGACCGCTGTAGATACGCTTGATGTCGGACGCCATGTGCTAGATGCCGATGTTTCGGTCAGATCGTCACAGTGCTGTTAAGAGCAATTCCACGTACAATGGTACTTAGAATCAAAAGCAGGCAGGCGCAGATAACCATGGTCCAATTGATCTGCGCATATTTGCGGTTGTGAGTCAGGGTCCACATAGTAGCTATGAACATCAAAAGCGAGAAGCCTGTAGCCAACTGGTTAGTTCGAATGCATGGGGGTGAAGATAAGTTGCTGGCCATAGAGAATTCCTTCGAGCACGGTGGAAATGACTCCTGCCTCGTCAAGTGGGAGATATTTGGCCATTGTATGAAACGAATGAGATGTGGGGACTGGCGAACGAGTCCGTCGATGGCAGATTTATACGCTCGATGGGCAAGCGCATCAAACCCGCGCACTCAACTGATGCGGGGAATAAAATCCTGGCAGCTCAGTCCCCGCCCGCTATTTGCCGAGCTACCGCATGGTAACACTGTGATACAATACAATTTTGGATGTAGCCGGCTATTCTGTGGGCGAGTCCTGAACGGGCGAACCAAACCTGGATTCGAACTGTGCTTGGTCTTGTTTGTTTGTTGCTATTTTCGGAATTTGGTTAGACTGTCCAACTTAGACGACGAACTCCGAAACGTACGGGTCTTCAATTCTGCCTCAGCTGGCTCCAAACCAAGCCGTATGCATCTCGTAACGCTCCCGCAGACCGCGGCGAAGTCTGGTATCAAAGGTGCGGAAGCAGAAATGGAGACCATTCACCATGATGGCACCGAAGACCCGGACCAGATTAATTTTAACGATCTCCCCGATCGTCGTCGGCGGCTGTATCTTGTAACAAGCACGCGGAAGTACCGCGGAGGTTGATTCGTACCGTGCTGTTGGATACGTATCTTACAAGGTCATGAGTGCTTGTTACCTCGCGCGTTTGTGGGTCCACCCTTCTACGGAACCGATCCATTTTCCCATCGCTAGCACGTCTGACTAGTGTTGTGCGACAGTTAGAACAGCCCCCATTAAAGCCCATCTCTGTCACCTTCCACCCCCCACCCGACTCCACTCCTCAGTCTTGACCTTCATCCAACATGCCCCTGGAATACACAACCGTTGAAAATTTGCAGTCGGTGAGAGACGGTTTTTATACGTCTGGCCTCTGCTGAACTCTGTCACTTAGGGACATACAGAGCTTCGCAAGTCATTCGAAGAGAAAAAAACTCTTCCCTTCGAGTTTCGTCGTGCACAGCTCTTGCAACTCGCGCGCCTCTTCCAAGAAAACAACGACAGTTTGATCAATGCTCTGTACTTGGACCTAGGCCGACACAAGCTTGAGACTTCGTTGCCCGAGATGGGGCCCATCATATCTGGAGCTGTCCGCACTGCTGAGAGTTTGGAAGAATGGCACAAGCCGGAGAAGCCGAAGGTAGAGGAATGGCGCGCGTCTTGGGACACTACCATCTACACTGTTCCTAAAGGTGTCGTCCTCATCATCGGGTTTGAACATTTAGAACTCGTACTGCTATCTGTACTCACGAACTGCGTAGCCCCTGGAACTATCCGTACGTGACCACGATGCTTCCCCTGATTGGTGCCATCGCCGCCGGCTGCACCTGCATTGTCAAGCCGTCTGAATTCGTCCCATCATGCGCGCAGTTGTTGGCCGAGTTATTCCCGAAATATCTCGACTCGTCGGCTTATCGCATTGTGAACGGCAGTGTCCCTGAAACAACGGCCCTCCTCGAACTGAAGTGGAACCATATCTTCTTTACGGGGAGCCGCCCTGTTGGTCGAATAATCGCTGCTGCCGCTATCAAGCATGTCACCCCGCTCACGCTGGAGCTTGGCAGCAAATCGCCGGTGTTCATTGACGGAGGCAACACCGATATGGAGATCGCAGCGAAGCGCATTCTCTGGGGGAGACAACAGAATGCCGGTCAGGTCTCTCGTTCATCTTCCTCTCAGCCACGATATTTGACTTAAGTTTGCATTGGTTAGCTCTGCGTGTCACCGGACTACGTTTTGGTCCCCCGCGCGCACCAAGACGCGGCGGTAGAGGCATTCAAGAAGGCGTACCACACGCTCTGGCCCCATCCGAAAGGAGCGCTGGATCCGCTGTCCGAAATGGCAGCCATCCTGAACCCTCACCATCACGCACGTATCATGGAACTCCTCGGTCGCACTCAAGGAAAGATCGTGCACGGAGGAAATACAGAGGGCACCAAGCGGATCGAGCCTGCTATCGTGTCCGACGTGGCGCTCAACGATGCGCTAATGGAAGAGTGTGTGCGCAATGCACCGCTAGTTGCAGTACTGACGGTTCGTTTGTAGCGAAATCTTCGGCCCCATCGTCCCAATAGTGCCAGTTGACGACATGCAAGAAGCTATCCAGATCATTCGTGGACGGTCAGTATTATCTTTGTCCCTATTTTTTTTTTTTTTGAAGCCTTATGTCGGTCTCTATCTACTATCAGTCCCGTCCCTCTGGTCATTTACGTCTTTACGGACAGCGAGGCAACCAAGAACGAATGTTCGTCGTTCCTCGAGACGCTTTATATTATCCGATTTATCTTCCTCCGCAACAGTCCTCGAGTCTACCAGCAGCGGGACACTTGTCTTGAACGATACTTATGTGCAACTGGGTGGTAAGCAGACTTCGGTTGGCTGTTCGTATCCTCGCCAGCTCATTACTATTCTACGTAGTTCACGAGATGCCCTTCGGGGGGCAAGGAGAATCGGGCTGTGAGCAACTCTCTTCAGCCATATACGGTACATATTCATCGTGCATTCTAGATGGGTCGTACTTGGGCAAATTCTCATTCGACACCTTTGTTCATCGACGCAGTTACATCAATGTTCCTCCCGCGTATGCTTCTCCGGTCCCCTTCTTTGTATCAACCTGACCTTTATGCAGTGCCGAGCCCTTTCTCCACCACCGTTACCCGCCGTATACTGAAGAAGATTTCCAGGCTCTCTCGGGACCAGCGAATATTAAGATCCCCGACAATTGAACATAACAGAAGCTCATATGAATGAACTTTCTCGATGTTGCCCGCTATGTAGCATCGTAGTCTCGGTAAATTGAATGCTATCGGTTCTCGAAATCCTGTAGCGAAATACCGCCGGCTCCACCCCGGTGCTCGAAATCGGCCATCCTGCGGGTGAGGCAGCGAGCCTGATAAGTTTTCCGCGGCGAATCGCGCCGCAAACATGTTTTTACCAGACGTATTGTCACCCTCACTTCTCGCGGGTTTAACTTCAACCGTTCCGGTCCTCCGCCGGACTCCAGAGAGTTCCTATTCTATCCAACAGCGGCTCGCGGAATTATCCCCTCACCCAGAACGAGCTTAGATGTTGTCGCAGCATCGAGAACAGCATCACGTTTCGACAAGCATACGCCGTGGCTGCGGGACGCCGAACATCTTGTTGGACAGATGGTTACGGATACGCCGCGCACCGCCGGCAGTCTCGAACTTCAGGGTTTGCCGATTCCTTGTATCAAATAAAACAATTTTGCTCCGGAACATTCCAAGGTTAACGTTTCGGCAAGACATCAATCATAGTAATAGTTCCCAATCTGGTTGCTTCCCGGACTTTGTGCGTCTTTCTCGTGGGACGTGGCAGTGTGCGCAAGAAGGATTAATTTGCACGGAGTAGGTGAACAGAGATTGTACTTCAGTTCTATTTTGAAACGACAGAAGATCACATTCAACCGAGGGAATAGTCTGCACTGGGCATGCTATTTTGTGCATCTTTCTCGTGGGACTTGTCAGTGCGTGCAAGGAGGATCAGTTTGCATGGAGAAGGTGAACAGAGATTAGGGTTCAATTCTATTGAGAAACGCCAGAAGATCACATTCAACCGATGGACTAGCAACTGGCCAGACTACATTCAATTACCGAAACGCTTGCCCGCAGAGCTCGGACACAGGTAATACGCAAGCCAGCACCCGAGATGATTTCTTCCCATTCCTCCTGCGGAATCCGTGAGCGCGGTTTTCTGTCCGAAGTCATTGAATTTACCAAGTAACGCTCCGAGGCGTTGAAAACGCCCATCATGTGAACACCCAGCGCCATGTGCATTTTTGCATTGGCGCCGAAATTCGAGGGCACGAAGGGAGGAGGGGTGAGAGGTTCATAATCTGTCACCCCGATGAAAGCATCCAAAGCGCCCACTGAGTCTCGACAGTTTTGCTCCTTGGTTGTGAACCCAGATGGCTGAGGGATTGCCTCCACAATGAGAAAACGAGCCTGAAAACAGCCGTTAGTCAGTGGGATAGGTGAAAAGGGCGAAGTTATGACCTCGGGACCTGCTGCTTGAGCGGTGTTCTTCAGAATCGTTACCTACGAATATGTCAATGGGGATCCATGCCATCGAATGCTATTCTTACGCAGTCTGCATTCGACCAGTTGTGCCTGTTCGTCGGATAAGCACAGCGAGGTGCACGGAGACCATCAGACTCACAAGATGTAACGAAACATGTAGACGTCGGCTTTCCTGGGCTGAACCTGGAAGAAGTCGTGCGCCTCTACAATCAAACGCCCTTGTTCCACCAAGTCCACGCAATCGTGTTGAACATTCTTCTCGGTTATCGGAATGACTTCAGCAAGATCTTGAATCACGAAGACGCTATCTTGTAGCCTGAATGAAAAAGCGCTGAGTGAAGATCTGTATAGGTGGTCGGACAATACATACTTTCTGGCCAGGAGTATCGATAAATAACCCTGACCACCGCCACAGTCAACAAAAATACCGGCGCCAAGTGACTCCCATGGGTAGTCCGTGACCAGAGCTTTTTGAGATGCGGTTCCCAGAGACTATCTAGATGTTAAAGCTGGCCCGTTTCTGGTAATGATTCTGCACGCACCCGTACTGATTTAGACCACTGCTCCAGCTCCGAAGGGTGAAGTCTGAGATAATCGAAAAGGGACAGCTCGGTGTTGTGGGAGAGCTGGAATGCTGTCTTTAGAGACGACGTCGAAAACTTAAAGTCAGGGAGAGTCAACATATCCGAGAGAGACATGGCGACTAGCGGTTTGCCGGGAGTCCTATATCAAGCGCGATAAGTTGAAGGCGGAAAGAGCTTGGACAAGAACATTCACCCGGTCCAAATCCGGCCGTTGCATCCTCGGCGTAGTTCCAAAGCAGGCCGAGCGAGCGAGAACGTGTTATATTCGTGTTCAATAAACCAGCCTTGAGTTGCGAGATAGCGTAAAACCGTAGCCACCTTGATGGGATGGAGTTCGAGTCCTGTTGAGAGCTCTTCCACCGAGAGCCTCTTTGTCGGAGATTCGGCGAGTTTATCCAGGACACCAGTGGTCACCACAATGTTGAGGCAGGCCGTATCGTACACGGCGAAAGATTGTTCAACGACCTTCTCGTAAGGAACTTGCAGAAGGTTGCGTAGTTGTCCCTGTAAGTAAACAATATAATCAACATGGAGGCCCGGGTACGGTATTGCGTGAAATAACTGACAAGACATCCTGAAAATGATCATTCAGTACGACAAACGTGACTGAAGGTACAGATGCCTCACCGAGAGCGAGTCTTCTCGCCTCGAACAATCTAGGGGACCCCAGATAAGATGGATCATCTAACGGATGTTGCTCTTCCGCGGTTGAAGACAACTCGGGAAGCCCCTGGTTAGCGATCTCATCGCGGATGGCATCGAGTGCGTTGTTGAAAGCATTCTGAAGAGCGTCGAGCTCGTGCATCTTGTTTTGTGTACGTGTTTTGGTTGGGATTGAGCTTCGTGTTTTTAAACTGCCCGCGCGCCTTGATCAGATCCGCGTCTCACAGACATGTCGGGCTTTTGGAGAATCGATGTTTCAAGGAAGCGGCTCCAACCACGGATAGTAACGGGCAACTGAAGTTGCCTGGGATCAAGAGCAGTTACGCTAACATTTCGACTGCAAAATGGAAGCCTCGCCGGACTCGTTGGATGGCATCATAGCCAGTGCAGAATTGCACTCTCACTCTCAAAGTCGTTCCCGGCTTTCCGTGTGATCGCTTGTTCGAAAGCGGGCAATGATCGATGCAGCGGGCCCATGGCCATGCTTCGTGGGCGCGCACTGTCACCAAGAAGAAAACTCAAGAGGTGAGCTGAGGCCACAATACGGCATATAGAGTTGGTACCTATCATATCCGCAGTCGATTGCGGCGAACCGACGCTCACCTTTGACAAGCAAGACGGGCCCGGGGATTTCACTTACGTCGGGCTGAGCCGGCCGGCGGCGGTGGGCATCGTGGCTCGGAGAATATCCTGATCATGACAACGTGTACAGACTTTGGAGGCGGTGGCCGGAGAAGCGAGTGCAGAGGAGGCGAGCTGTTGGACGAAGACTAACAGTGTGGTCAAACAAGGAGTAAGCGTGCGACAATTTCGTGTGATGATGGCAGCCTGTGGAATGCGGACGGACGCGGAGGTCCGATGAGTCCGATAAGTTGGCTGATCTCAGCGACGTCTCCAACAAAGCTTACGACTCGGCAGCGCGCAAAGAAGGGGCCTGGATACCAATTCGAAGGTCCGACGAAGGACGTAGTACACAGGAAGCCTTTGTCTACAATTTCACCTCGTCTGCATCAGGCGCAAAGCAAGCTGTTTCCTCAAGTGCTCCACCATGGCATCCTCATCCGGCGCAATGTTCCCCGCAACGAGGGATTTCCCGGCCGTCATGTTCTGTCGCTCAGGTCGCGGAACACCTTCATATGCCACCATCCGTCGCATGTGCCCCATTCTCCAGATCTATAAGGCTTTAGTCGACCTCGAACTCGAAGGAAATGGCGTGAAACTTACTCTCAAATGTTTCACCATTGCCTCTAGTTCAGCCTCCAAATTCTTGCTGTTTTGTGCCTTCGCCGCCGCCCGAATATCGGCTTTGCGCAATGCGTCCAGCCAAGTGCGCTGCGGTTGGGGGAGATGTAGCGCCTCGATTTCTGCCGTAGGAAATGGTCGGATGCCGAGGAACGCATCGACAGTGCGAATGACCAAGGACTGGCCACCAGAAACACCGTCAATACCATCAAGAGCCCATCCGTGCGGTCCTTGAACATACGCCATCCAGAGCTGGCGCGATACGTTTGAATCGGTGAGGTTGTCGAAAAAGTACTTGAATACTTCCTTGAGGCGAGAGTTGACAGATTTCAGCGCTTCGAGAGCCTCCAGAGGCCTCCCGGACCCAACATATTCTATGGCAACAACCATGAGATGATATATAGGGACAGCCTGTGTATTCGTTCAGCGCCAAGTCGGCGACAGCGGAAGTAAGACCCGACCTTTCGCTCCATTTGCAGGAACAGTGTTGCGTTCCATCGCTCCGTTTCTCGGTGAACATCCGACATACCCACAGTAAATTTGTATTCCAGTTCGTCCTGGTCATTGAAATCGTAATAGATGTTGGATGTCAAATTTCCGCCCGGAGAGCTGACACCGAATCGACGCTGCAGGACTGCCCAGGGAATTTCCAGGTACTCGGGGAAACTTAGGTTCGTCTCGTGCTGCGCCTCCCTCACTACGGGTGAAACCCCCCATCTGAAAGAACGAAAGTGAGCAAGTGCCTCAAGTAATCTTCAGGCGTGCTAACCGGTAAGCGTGCTTCATATATGCTATGCAGGCGAAAAATCCCATCCAGCCAGAAGGTTCCATCTGCTTGTCATCGGTGTCCAAGGTGCGGCGCACTGCTTCCAGGTCCACAGTGTCTTTCAGAGCCGCACATAGAGAATGACGAAATTTGTCAATGCGAGTCCTGTTCTCTTCGTCCTTCAAAGACGGTTCAGATACCGGAATCAATCCCGCGACGGCAAAATAAACATAGTGGTATGGTCGAAGACTCGCAGGCCAGGTGTTCACAAAGGTGGCCTTGGGTGGCCATGTTCCTCCGCCTCCTGTGTTGATAAGTCCGTCGAGGCCATGGCGAGCACGGCTTGTGACGCCGGTATCCATTGTTCGATTCAAAAAACACCGAAAGGTGTTATAATATGCGTTACTTTCGGCCCTCACAGGTGTCCGTACCCTCCATAGATTCGATTTCCGACTCGTCCTATGTGCGGAAATTTCCGGCGGCTTCCCATCATGTCCGCCGTCGAGATCTCAGATTACTTTCAATTCTCACATCTCACGAATGTCTCACGGAAATAGGTTAGCCGAGCCCCCGTCCTACCCGCACGAGCGCCGAGCGCCGATCGCCCACAAACGCCCACAAAACAATCATGTTCACCGCATGGTCGCCAATTTCCCGTTGATATTGAGCCGATAGTTCCTCCAGAACATATGCCTCCAATTCCAGACCAATTCCGCGTGCTGTTCTCCGTTGTTCCACATGTTAAACATTGATTATCATGATACAAGACAGGCAGCGCTTTTTCCGTGTCGCTTTCTCGAGTGAACCATAATGGCCTCTACTGAGGAAACCAAAGGATCGAAAGAAACAACAGAAGCTTTGGCATTCCAGGGCAGTCACCCTAATTATCCTGATGGAGCTTGGAGAGCTTGGAGCACCGGTAGCTGGTCGCGCTCTTTATTCCGAAGCACTGTCTAACACAGTCTCTCTTCCGTAGTCATTGGGACATTCATCGTCCAATTCTATGTCGTTGGTGTGGTATGTGGTCAGGATCATCGTCGCCCACCTACTACTACTCACGATTTATTTGAAGATAACCGCCTTCGGTGTTTTCCAAGATTTTTACACTCGGGAGTGGTTGAATAATTGCTCAGCGTCGACTATCAGCTGGATCGGCGGTGTGACTTACTTTTTTGAACTGGGTTGTGCTGTCCGTGCATTGTCCTGTCTCTTTACCGCCATTCTAACCTCCTTCTTACAGCCGATCGGCGGGAAATTGTACGTCGTCGTTGGACCAGCCACCTGATTTTCAGGGGATAAATTCGCAGATACGACGCTGGCTTTGGTCGCTCATCGGTGTGGTTTGGCTCCTTTCTCTCCATGCTCAGGTATGTTACATCTGGGAACAATGGCAGGGTCTCACGTGACTTTGCACCAGCTTCTTCTTGCTGTCTCTTGCAAAGCCTCATCAATATTATCAAGTCAGTCGCAACTTCCAAGACGATACATACAGCTCACACTATTTCGATAGGTACTTCTCTCGCAAGGCGTAGGTATGTAGTAGTCTTTTACGTTGACTTTCTACTCGTAACCTCGGCCTGAAGGGATGGGCGTTGGACTGATGCTTGTCTTTGGGCCGTCCATGACAATGGTATCGGAACACTTTAATGCGCGACGTGGCCTCGCAATGGTGCGGGGTTTGCTGCACTCAAAAGCTTATTTTTAGAGCTGAATTCAACAGGGAATCGTGGCAGCGGCGTCGCCTGTCGGTGCGATCGTATTCACAAGTGAGAGCTCATTTGTTCCCAGCGGAAATTCGTTCATTTTCACAGTCGTTCTGAACCACCTATTCCATTCTTCGATCGGATTTACGTGGGGCATTCGTGCTATGGGGTTCATGAGCCTTGGCTGCTTCGTCATCGGGAATGCGTTAATTCGCACCCCGCGGAAGGCAAAGCAGCAAGCTAATTCATCTACCCCGACCGCACCGCCCCCACCGCCCCCACCGCCTGCTCCAATATGGGACCTCCCGTACATCCTCATCCTGATCAGCGGATTCCTCTGGGCTCTCGGGGCTAACACCCCCAACTTCTATCTACAATTATTCATTTCCGGCAAGAAGAAAATCAACCAGACGCTAGTGTTTGACTCTTTTGCAATTCTGAGCGTTGGGAGCATTTTTGGTCGCATCGTGCCCGGGTGGATGGCCGATCGCTGGGGAGCTGCGAATGTTTTCATCCCTTCTCTAGTCGCGCTGGGTGAGTTCTTACTTTGAACGGCCTCGAAGTATTCTTATTTGGAATTCCAGGGCTCATGTGTTTCGCCATGCTTGGCTGTACCAATCCCGCCGGTCTTGTTGTATTCGCACTCATGTGTGTCTTGAACCTTTGATTCTGACTTATCTGACGACTTTTTTTCTCAGCTATGGGTATCTATTTGGCACAAGTACGTTCCGCGCCGAGTGTCTACCTGGAATCTGTCTCATTTCTCTGTTCAGTCATTTCGATTTATCTACCAATGATCCGGGATCTCAGTCCCGATGGAACGAGTATAGGGTATGACTTTTCTAAGCATAAAAAGCTCTCTTATGCTGAATTCACTAGTCGTAGAATGGGCTATGCTCTTTCACCCATCGGCATTGGGTCTACAGTCGGTCCACCCATGATAGGTGCGATTCTTTCGGGGAATTTTGTTTGGTGGAGGGCGATCGTGTGTTCTGGCGTAAGTTCAATTCTTATCTTTCGGGTAATCTTCGAATTGACGCTCTAAGGTCATTGTGCTTACTGCCGCGGGATTCAACGTGGCAGCACGGCAGATACATATGTCGCGCTGTAGGCGGGCGGCTGCCACGTAGTACCAAACGGCCTCTAGAAATTCAATAATAACTGCCTATCCGTTGCGAGACTACCGCATTTGAAAAATAGTTCAACATAATGATCTTTCCCACTCATATCGGATCATCAGGCCTCCTGCCATTTACCATAGTCAAAATTAGCTTATGCTCATGCCCAATGGAACAAGACAAGACATGAGCTGGATTATTTGGAACACCGTTTCGACAAACACATCGGGGCCAGAATTAGGGAAGACCCTCGGTTCGGACTCATCATTCAATTGAACGGGGTCTGAAATGGAGCGGCTTCTACCCACATGCTCATGTCGCCAAATGGAGACATCGCACCTACAATAAGTTGAACACATCAAGAACACATTGAATGTATTATCGGTCTGATCGCGGTAGCCGTACAGATACTTACACACCGATGTTGATACTGGCGCCAGGCGGGCAACAGACGGTGATAAAGGTACACTCGATACGTGCATGGATGGTCGTAACAAATATAGACCTTCACTAGTCATGGATGTGGTGGGTCCCATCTTTTAGCGTCGCCCCCGTAAAATCACCCTCCCCCCAAATCTCATCGAAATGGACAGCATTCCCTCCGAGTTATGGACCGATGTCTTTGCGTTTGCGTGCACAGACGACGGATACACAGGAAGGGCCTTATCCAGGGTCTCTCGCGCGGTTCATGTCACATCCAAACCACTGAAATATCAGTCTCTTTGCGTCGTGGGACTGGACCAACTTTTAAAGTTGCTGGCGGTGCTGTCCGAATTGTCACCTGGCGAACGGAAAACGAAATACCTCTTCGTTGCTGGCTTGGACACCGCTGGAGACTTAGATTGCTCTGCGGAGATGAGGAGGATATTCCACGCAGACCCTGGGACGCACCTGGGCGAGCAGGCACTCTACCGACTTCTGGATCTCGTGTCGCCCCGCCTTCTAACCCTCCATCTCCATCACACGAGCGCTCTTCGACAGTCCCTCCTCCCAGATGTAGACCTCCCCGTGCTGAGGGAACTCACCCTTCACGGACCGTTCAGATCGTTGCCTGCTGTCCTGCCACCGCACAGGTCATTTCCAGCCCTCCGGAGGCTATACATCTGCCACTGTGCGTTCTATCCGGGAGACTTTCTTCAGCAAATTGTGCATGCAGCTCCGACGCTGACGCATTTGCGTGTCCCGCAGAGCACATTTCCCCCCTACGACATACAGGTCGCTCTGGACATATTGCAACCCGCGCCATCGGCCGGTGAACCGGTTTACCTACCGAGGAGTCTGGAGAAGCTCGTTATAGAGCTTGACCCTGTTGCGAATTCCCTGGATTCCTGTACCGGTCAGATTAGGGCCCGCCAATTTGCGAAGAAGTATCAGAAGATATCGGGCAGCGATAGCCGGGTATGTTTGGAGGATGGGCAAAGCGGTTGGATGCCGGTAGACCAGGCGAGACAGAGGTGGCTGGACGGTCACGATCCATTTTTAGCTGCACTAGATCTAGACTCAACGAAACTTTTTGGACATTCGGATATGTAATGACCTAACTGTAGAGGTTGAATGGGAAAGGCCTTTGGCTAATTCGAGCGTGATCCGCCGTAAATTGGGCAGCGTCGTGCATCGGCAAGCCTGAGTGGCTCGCATGTCAACCTCCAACAGAAAGAAGTTGGACTTGGGATTTGAAATTAATGTAACACGCACTCGTCTCAGCCCATTATCGCAGAGGGTAGAAAGTTGAACGAAACAACGACCTTCACCTCGGTTGTGAAAGGTGCAGATTCCAATGGCGGCTCGCGGGACGATATGAGGATTCCCGGTTCTTGCCGATCGTGTTTGAATTGTGGGTAACCGATGAGAGAAAGAATCTGCTCGCCCGTCGCGCACATAATGATACTGCTTCACTCCATCCCGGAGGTACATCCGGCATGTTTCACTATACTGAGAGCAGAGTTGAATCCTTGCCAAGTTCGGTTTGAAGTCGTTCGGCAATGGGTTCTGAGCAAATTACTGTCAGTTCTTCTTAGAGCAGAGTAGATCGTTTGGACAGAACTGGAATATGGGAGCGATCGTGAATTGTAATTGGTGAAGTTGCAGGGGTTGCGGTGTTCTAAAGATTACCAGCCTCTTCGGAATTTCGAGGTTTGCGTAGGCGCCCGCAGATTCCTCTAGAATCAAGCTGTCCGAAAAGGATGAGAAGATATATTGAGACCATGTCCGGGCCTTTGGCGAGAGCCTCTGGGTCCTGGGAATCGGGATATGAGGAAGCGCCGGGAACCACCGCCAGTAATACCGGGAGAGCTGGAAGTTTTTCGAAGCGTCCCGCATGAGCGCCAGCGTCGCGTCCAAAGAGACTCAATAGAGGCAATGCAGTCCACCAAGACTTGTCTACCGTAGTACCGCGCCGGGTTTTGGCAAGGTTTTCGGCCGAAGTTTGAGTTCTTTCTGGATGGTAGTGCAAGGTGTCCGCGAATTTTGTGTGGGTGATGCGGGCGTGCTCGGGCGCGGTAAGATATGCCGGGATGTTGGTTGGATGTTAGCTGAAAGCAAGCCGAAAGGATGAGTCATGGAATGAGTCATCAAGGTTGCAGCCAATCCTCTAAAAACAACCGCCTTTTCCCAAAAGCGGACGTGTCTTCTGCGTGACTGTAACCTCCATGCTCCATCCTCGGAAACAGGGCATTGCGAGGGCCACGAAACCACTCAGGAATCGCGTCCGTAACTCAGCTTGCACCAGTACGGACCAGTACCTCCTCTATCTGCTTGTCTCTCGATTCCATCTTGTAATCTATGCAGTCGATAAGGCTTCATCGGTCCCAGCTCAAAACCTAGACTGCCTCTTCGACGATCGCTATCCAAATCCAAACATTGAAACAAAATGCAGTGTTAGGAGAACTGTGGGAAATCCACGACGCTGCGGGCTCAAAAGTCAGCCACCAGTCAGCCACTGATTATCGCCTCTTGCTTCTAGACCACCACCACCACCCCACCCCACCCCACCGTCGTTGCCTCTCACACACCAACCATGACCCACATTCTTTCTCGCCTTGCGTCTCCCTTCCTGCAGGCGCTCATGCGGCTTTTCCGGTGTATCTTTGGTCGAGTGCGCGTCGCGGACGCCGAAGCTGGCACTCTCACGCCGAACGAGGATCTCGGTAAGCCTTCTTATTCCTCCTTTCATTCGTCTAACACTAACGACTATCTCCCTGTAGCCGCCAAGAAGGACGCCGCGATCAATGGTATGTGCATGATTCTTTTATTCATTCCTTTGTCTAACACCTATTCTCCAGCGGACGTTCCTACCTTCACACCTGACTTCGCAGGTGTCCCCGCCCTCGCGGTAGCCTCCATGTCCGTCGGAGCAGGATTCGCCTCGAAGATGGTCAAGTCGGTCAAGTCAATGGATGTTCCTCAAGTCATCCCCACGATCATCATCACGCCTCCCTCGGACGAGAAGGACCTCAAGCTCACGACAGAGCGTGCACACAAGCGCATCAACGTCCTGCAGGCTACGACCGCCAATGCGCCGAGACGGGTACACGGAAGGGCCCCTCCTCGTAAGCCCACCAAGGACGGGAAAGAAAACCTTGCCTTGCATCCGAACGCACCCCGTCGTCCTCAGCCGCGTCCTGCCCCGGTCCTGCTTTACGCGCATCCTTCTGCAGCCCGAGCCCAAGCGCACGTCCCCGCGCCCTCGACCCGCGCCCAGATCGCGCCCGCCCCCATCGACTCCGCCACCGCTCA
Organism: Mycena polygramma; assembly: GCA_029449255.1. NCBI lineage: Eukaryota > Fungi > Basidiomycota > Agaricomycetes > Agaricales > Mycenaceae > Mycena > Mycena polygramma. The sequence goes on along the minus strand of JARKID010000008.1, from coordinate 491,360 downwards.
GCCCGGCTCCTCCGCGTGGGAACTCGCCAAGGCCGCGCAGCTCGAGCAGGGGCGCAAGTGGTCCGTCGACGTCAAAGCGCGCCACCACCGCCGCTCGCTGCCGACCCCTCCCGCCGCTCCGCTGGTTCGCGTGCCGCTCGCGCGCAGTGCCAGTCTTCCGCTCGCCCGGCCGGCGTCTGCTCCACGTCCACTTCCTTGCGCTCCCGTTCAAGTCGCATCTCGCGCGCCACCACCGGTCCGCCTCCCGCTCGCCGAGCGTCTGCAGCGCGCCGTCGCCGCCTGTAAGCCACCCGCGGTCAAGCCCGTGCCTGTCCCCGTCGCCCAGCCCTGGGGCGACGCCAACGCCTCGTTCGTGCTCGGGTTCGAGGATGCGGAGGAAGAGGAAGAACAGCAGCAGCACAAGGTCGCCCACACTGCCGACACCTCGCTCGCATCGTCCTCGTCCAGCTCCCTCACCGGCATTCTCAACGCGCTCGAGGACGACCTCCTCCACTCGCCGGCGTGGCTCGGGCGCCGGCGGTTTTCTGAGGTGGAGGCGTGTTAGGGTGCAGTAGAAGGAAGGCTCGCAGGATACAGATTCTTCGGTCCACACATCGGCATGGTTATTCGCAATGGACGCCGTGCTACCTCCGCCATCCCCACCCTCTCTTGTGTTTTTTTTTCCACTCCCGGTCGACACTGGCATGGCTCTTCGTACGGACACACTCCTCGCGCCTACCCCGGTCAGCAACGGCAACGGCAACCGCTCACGGACTCTCGCGCGCTCCATTTCTTCTCGTTTCTCGTCACGTTTCCTTTCTTCTCTCTCTTCTTATCTTCTCGTCTTTTCAAAGCCCTCAAACACCCCAAAACCTCAAAAACATCGCAAAACGAAGCAAAACCGCAAAAACACCGCAAAAACACCGCAAAAAAAAAAAAAAAAAAACCAGAAAATGCGAGCAACGTCAAGCGCAAAAACATGCAGAAAGTGCCGGTGGGGCGAGAAAAGGCTATGAGATTGGGGGAGGGTCTGCAGCTGCTAGCTGTGTTTGGTAGATACGTACTTAGTGTGTGAATGGACGAGTGATTATTGGTTTTTTATCGAGACGGGCGATGTTTCATGACAAGATGATGGCAAGACCTTGAGCCGCGAGCGCGAATGCAAGAGGCTTCGAGTTGAACGCGGATTGAGATTTCAGAGCAAATTGGACGTGGAGCTGCTGAATTCATGTTGAGCTCGTATGAGTTCTCAGCGCGTGACTTGCTGTTAGTATTCTTGGTGGATGCGAATCGTTCAAGCACATAATAGGCGATGAGAGGACATTCATTCTGAAGCCTGCGACGGTGAGACCATGGGCTGGATCGGAAGGGGAGACAAAGCACTTGAGAAATCAAGCCAACATGGTTCAATTCAATTCATTGGCCGAGATAATATACAGTTGTGTTCAAGATGTGCGCAAGAAGGAGGAATACAAAAAGTGGTTCAACCGAGACCACCGCGGCTTGAGTTGGATGTATTCGTTGGAAAAAGGAGCATAAATATTGAGACCCGTAGGTCTACCACTCCGGAAAAGCGTGTCATCCTTGTGCAGGGGCCATGCTAATCTTCTCTGTATCGTTCCAATTTTTCGTATGACGCCCCGAAGGGGTCGAAGTAGTAGGTGAATTTCGTGTAGTGATGAGATGAGTGATGTGCTTTGTTCGGGCCACCGGTTTGGTTTGATGTCCCAATATGGTAATGCAACCTTGGACTGTTCAATCGTGCTCATGTATACAGGCTGGATAGATATGCAATCTGCTGTAGGGCTGTTTGTTCAACAAGATGAAGCGAAGAAAGCAGGAGTGAAGGTGTTTATCAGAACAGTTTCAATTAATTCGAGAAACAGTTCAAACCATGTTGCAGGCGGGCAAGTTGGGCAGCAGCCAGGATGAGGAGACCATGTTAGTGTGTGAGTCTTAAAGGATGCAACTATGCCACCATTGCTCGAGGTACGCCTCGAGCCGAGGTTTGGTTCAATTATTGACTGACTACTTGGGTACTGACTACTTAGGAATGCAACGAGCACTCAAAACTCAATCCATTCAATCCCTCGAGTCGTTCCTCCTGAGAGGCTACAATTTGCTCAAGGGTAAGCGTCTCAATTCGTTCAATTCAATCGAACCCGTACTCACACTACTCAAGTTTCCCTCCAGATTCGATGCTCATTTGTCCGGGAGCATCGCCTGCAAGACTGCGAAACACTCGGTAAGTTGTTTTCATTCGAGTTCAAATTCATTGATGCTTACTTTCTGCGCGTCGTCTCGCAGCCTACCTCCAGCCAAGTTGTGTTCAATTTCAAGCCCGTAAGCATCTCGAATGGAGAAAATCGGGGTGGATTTTCGAGTCTCATATGTAGGTGCGCATGCGTCTCTTCATTGTTCATTAAAATTACAGGCGTGCCCATGAGCACTCCGGGGCTTTCTTGCTGGATTCACAGGGCCCGAGTCTTCAAGGGTTCGAATCGATTCAAGATTGGTGAATTACAGCGAGGATATGGAACGGTGCTGCATTCAAACGGATACAAGAAGAGTACGTACGTATCTAATCACTCATCCCCTCTCCGCGCTGACTCCCGTCTCTGCAGCACTTTAAGCACGGACGCGAGAGGGAGGCAGAAGAGGAGGAAAGAGGGGGGAACGGGTGGGAAAGCAAGGCAACATACATTTGCGGGACCGCACTGCGCCAATGCCGACTTGGTTTCTTTCCGCAGATTTGAACACGGGCTGGAGGTATGTCGATTCGTATTCTCGACGAGCGCCTTGCTGATTTGAGCTCCTGAAAGATCTTGAAGCGAGTCGGCGCGTGGATGTGGAGGTCCGCGGAGAACGCGGGCGAGGGCAGAGGTGAGTGCGATGCGTGCGGACGGGCGAGACGAGAGCTGACTGCTTTCTTCCAGGTCTTGCCTTGGCGCTTGAAGGGAGCGACAGCTCACGGGGGAGGACACCGGCGCGGATTGGTAGTGTCCGTGGACGGCTCGGATTTGATTCTGGCACGTAGCGCTGGAGGTAAGTCGACGCTGGCCCTCGTTTGAGCCTTGCTGATTTTGCATTTCGCATACAGCGTCGATTCAGCGGGCGCGCACGGTGCGCATTGGAGAGGTACAGACAGTGACAGTCCGCGCGGACGTGGTGGGCGAACGAGTCGGGTGTGCAGCGCCCAACTCGTCTTGTTATTGCGATTGCGCGCTAACCAGTTGATAGGTGCTGCAGAATGGAGGTCGCATTGGGTTTGTTTCGAGTATTGAAAAGGTTTACTCACGGTGGGAGCAGGTGCGAGTGTGCGGGACGCGTTGGTAGACGGCCGGGCGAGCGGTAAGTCTTGCCCTCAGTCGACTTGCACCGTTCAACGGATTTCGACAGCTTTAGTGCGGGGTATTGGTAGGAGTTGGTGGTGCAGTCAGGTCGTACGAGATCCGAACGGAGTTGGTGCCAGTGGTATTGATTGTTTCTGAAGAGAACGCGGCTGCTTGCGGAGTGGATACGAACCGTATCACGGACTGGTTGGAGCTGGTTTTGGGGCGCAGACCGGGGAAGAAAAATGGAGGGGATGAAAGAGAAGGTGCAGGACGCACCTTGAACGCGAGAGATCTGAGTTGTTGCGAAACGACGTAAGAAAAATACGAGGCCGTACAACTTGAGTTGGGGCAGGATTTTGCACTTGTTCTTGACTTGGGAGGAGTGAAGAGGGAAAGGGAGCCGCGGGGAAGAAACGAGCAAGCATAACTGAGAATCGATTGAGCCAAGATTGAGCGCTATCGAACGGGGAGGAATGAGTCATCGGGGCTGTAGCCAAGCCTGTCAAACCAACCGCTTCTTTCCAAAAGCGGCGATCGTGTCTTTTTTGCGTGTCGGAAGTGTCATCTCCATGCTCCATCCTCGAACTCAAGGCATCGCAACGGCCACTACCCCGCTCAGGAAGCGTTTCGTCAACCTGAAAAACCACCAGTACCTCTGCTACTTATCTGGATGTCTTTCGATGATCCTAGCATGTAGTTTATGCAGTCGACGAGTCAACGCTCCTAGCTGGAATCTGGGTTGCATGTTATGTAGACGATCGCTATCCAAACCCAAGAGATCGATAATACGATGTTAGGAGAACCGTGGTAAAATTCACGACGCTGCAGGCTTCAAAGCTCTTCAAAGTCAGCCACCAGTCAGCCGCCCATTACCGCTCTTTCCTCCGTACCACCACCATCACCACCCCACCCCACAGTCGTTACCAGACACACGGCACCATGACCCCCTCTTGTTTGTCTCCCATTCTGCAGGCGCTTCGGCGTCTTGTTCGTTATCTATTTGGTGGAGTGCGCGTCGCGGACGCCGAAGATGGCACTCTGACGCCGAATGAGGCTCTCAGTAAGCCTTCTCATCTTCCTTTCATTCCTCAGACGCTCACGACGGTCTCTCTGTAGCTAAGAAGGACACCGCCGTGATTAGTGGTATGTGCATCATGCTTCCATCCATTCCTTTGTCTAACCCCATTCTCCAGCGGACGTTCCAACCTTCACCCCTGACGTCGCAGGTGTCCCCGCCCTCGCGTTAGCCTCCATGTCCGTCGGAGCAGGATTCGCCTCGAAGATGGTCAAGTCGGTCAAGTCGATGGATGTTCCTCAAGTCATCCCCACGATCATCATCACGCCTCCCTCGGACGAGAAGGACCTCAAGCTCACGACAGAGCGTGCGCACAAGCGCATCAACGTCCTGCAGGCTACGACCGCCAATGCGCCGAGACGGGTACACGGAAGGGCCCCTCCTCGTAAGCCCACCAAGGACAGGAAAGAAAACCTTGCCTTGCATCCGAACGCACCCCGTCGTCCTCAGCCGCGTCCTGCCCCGGTCTCGCTTTACGTGCATCCTTCTGCAGCCCGAGCCCAAGCGCACGTCCCCGCGCCCTCGACCCGCGCCCAGATCGCGCCCGCCCCCATCGACTCCGCCACCGCTCAGCCCGGCTCCTCCGCGTGGGAACTCGCCAAGGCCGCGCAGCTCGAGAAGGGGCGCAAGTGGTCTGCCGAGGTCACAAGGCGCCACCACCGCCGCTCGCTGCCAACCCCTCCCGCCGCTCCGCTGGTTCGCGTGCCGCTCGCGCGCAGTGCCAGTCTTCCGCTCGCCCGGCCGGCGTCTGCTCCACGTCCACTTCCTTGCGCTCCCGTTCAAGTCGCATCTCGCGCGCCACCACCGGTCCGCCTCCCGCTCGCCGAGCGTCTGCAGCGCGCCGTCGCCGCCTGTAAGCCACCCGCGGTCAAGCCCGTCCCCGTCCCCGTCGCCCGGCTCTGGGGCGACGCCAACACCTCATTCGTGCTCGGGTTCGAGGATGCGGACGACGAGGAGGAAGAGGAAGAGCAGCAGCAGCACAAGGTCGCCCACACTGCCGACACCTCGTTCGCATCGTCCTCGTCCGGCTCCCTCACCGGCATTCTCAACGCGCTCGAGGACGACCTCCTCCACTCGCCGGCGTGACTCGGCCGTCGGCGGTTTTCGGAGTTGGAGGCGTGTTAGAGCGTCGTAAGCGCGGCGGCTACAACGAACGTACTGGCAGGGTACAGTTTTTTTCGGTTCATACATCGGCACGGTTACTCGCAAAGGATGCCCCGCCACTTCCGCCATCCCCCACCCCCTCTTGTGTTTCGTTCCCCTCGGTCAACGGCATCGGCATCGGCAAACGGACACCCGCGCGATTCTTCTGGTTTCTCGTCTCTCGTCTCGTCTCGTCTCGTCTCGTCTCGTCTCATCGCGTTTCGTCTCTCTCGTCTTCTCTTCCCTTCTTCAAATCCCCAAAACCACCGCAAAACCTCAAAAACATCGCAAAACGAAGCAAAATCGCAAAAAACACCGCAAAACGACCGCAAAAAAAAATTGAGAAAACGCGAGCAACGTCAAGCGCAAAAACATGCAGAAAATGGCCGTGGGGCGAGCAAAGGGTCGAGGTTGGGGGAAGGCATTGGGGGAGGGTTGGTAGATAGTTTGTGCGGATGTACGGGTGTATGAATGGTTCTTTGGTTTTGAATCGGTTGATGTTTCGTTGGTACTTCAGATCTTGTGACCTTGAGCAGGAATGCAAGAGGCTTCGAGTTGAAGTCGTATGGGAAACTCTAAGCGTATTGTACCGACATTTTTGTTGAGCTCGTATGAGTTCTCAGCAAATGACTCGGTATTTTACTATCAGCTTTCCCAGACATTAAACCCGAACACAGCTTTCTTAAAGCTCAAGTATTCTTCAACCACATAATAGGCTGCTGAGAGGACATCCATTCTGACTACGACGGTGAGACAGCCCGAAAAAAGGGGTCTAGATCGGAAGGGGAGGCAAAACATTGAGAAAAACAACCCATGATTTCAACATGGTTCAATTCATTGACCGGAATAATGTACAGTTGTGTTCAAGATGTGCGCAAGAAGGAGGAATACAAAAAAGTGGTTCAACCGAAACCATCACCCGACGCTCAGTGCTCACACATATTGAAACTATGCACCAATTTGCCACCGTTGACCCCCACAAATCTGGTACGCTCCTTCATGAGCTCCAGTCTGTACGCCTCCGCTTCCGCGCGGGTCATGAACGTCTCGGGAAGTCGCTCGTGGATGGAGTTGGACAACTCAGGAGGCAGGCACGAGAACGCCGACCCCGAATCGCTCCTGGCATCCTCCAGAGCGTCGAAAGCCCAGTCTGCCTGCTGTGGTGGGACATTTGTGGTGGAGGGTATGGGCTCAATGGAAGGATCGATGAGGAAGATGGCGAGGATTTTTCGGTGCCCTGGTTTGGTTGGATCTGTCAGGTGGAAGGGCGCAACACAGTGTTGGTAGATGTTGGGCCACGCGAGGGCACGACCGGCGGGCGTAGTCTGAACGAAATGTTTAGTTTCGCATACACACAAAAAGAAAGAAAGAATCTTACTATTGATCCAAGATCCTGGCAGCAATTACCGTCCCTGCATGAAGAACAAAAAATCAGAATCCCGTGGGTGTTATTATGCTCGTCAACTCGCCGTTGTATTCCGTACAACATGTTCATGCACGTCTCATCATCTTGTTGATGGTACACAGGATCACTTGTAGCGACACGGAAGGCGAGTCGTGACTCGGTTATATTTTCCTCGTCGTAATACTGCCAGGATATAGAACTCAAAAATAGGACAGTAATGACGAGAGGATCACTCACGTAGATTCCAGACGTCACGATGCGTTCATTGAGCATGCCTGGATCCGGGGATAATCATGAGTTGAACGCGTGAAAGAAAACTCGCTGCTCGCACCTTCAACATGCCAGCTGCCCCCCTTATATTCCGGGTTCTCGACGCTCAGGTGTATGTTCGCAAGTTTGATGATACACTGAATGGTCTTGCCGCGAAGAGAATAAGGAGCAATGGTCTTCTCGAGCGCGCCTGTACATTCCTCCAAGGCTTCCGGAAGGACCTTGGGAAATTCGTCGCAGGCAACCTGATATTCTTCGTCCGTCATACCCTCCTTCCATTCAACCTCGCCTTCAGTCCAAATGCATGGAATTGAGATGCCACAATACTTCGAATCATATCCGGCCCAGGTCCCAAACGTCTTTGCAACCACCATGCGACCCGATCCCGGAGTGATATCACGATAAAGGTCCTTGTCTTGGCCGTTGATCTGGCTGAGGACACGCTCAAACAAAGGCACAAAAGACGATATGACAGATTCAATGATAGGATAAAGGGATTTGTGGTTCGTCGGATGAAGATTGTTGATGTAGGATGAGATCAATTTGACCGAGCCGTCGGTCGCGTCGACGGAGAAATCAGAGGGGAGCCAGCAGAAGCGGTTGGACAGCGACTGTTCGGCATGCTTGTCCTTGAATTTCGGAGGCTTCAAAGAAGCGAAAGTCGAATTTTCGTATGAGTGAGTTCGGCCGTACGTGATGCAGTAGAGAGACGGGTGGACCAAGTCGAGCACTTGGCCATTTGAACCGGGATGCCAATCTTTCATTTCATCGGGGACCTCTTCAAGTTGAGTGACTGCGGCGCGCAAAGCGCCGGATATTTCGTTCGAAATGAGACGGTCCGAATACCAGATAGCGTCAAATGGACCGCTCTGAAAGACATTCATTGAGACTCTGAGCATGATTCCTAGCGGTTGTTCTTCGCACCTCAATACCAGAAGTCGGATCCGAGAGCTTCTCGTATCCCGCCAGTTCAGTAAGGACATGGTTAATCTGGGTGGCAGATATTAGGATCAAATACGGTGTTCATCGCGTTCACCGTCTCTCACCATTTTCGGCGTCAGTTTAACGAAGTCAGGTACATTTTCTTGTTGTTTGAGAGCTTCAGTGCGCCACTTTTCCATGATCGAAGAATCAGCCATCTTGCGCTGCCATTCAGGTTTGCTGCGAATGGCCCACGAAAGGCCGTACATCCGCAGTTCCGCGAGCTGCAAAGAACGAGTTGAAGACTGCGAATGGGACAGAAACCTGGGCTCACAGTTCGAGGCTCGGGACCCCAGCATATATTGGTCCGAGCTCTTCTCGCCACCGCGTATGGAATGAACGGAGAAGGGAAGGTCCACGAGGGCTTTGGCATCGGGGTTTGTTGAGCCATGTAGCGCTCGTATTCCCTGTCGTGATCTTCGCCCCACGGCTCGTAACTCATAGTTGAAAGTCGGGAAGATGAAGGCTGGTCGTAGGTGGAGGATGAATCTGAGTCGGTGCGCGATGGCGAAAAGAAGCAGTGGCTCAAGCCCGTGCGAATGTTCATTGTTCTCTGAGCCAGTGATCCGCAGTCAATTTGGTATCATGATGATGCCGAGTTCAACTTACATCTCGTCTCCAAATAATTTGAGAACAAACTATGGGCACGGCATGACTGTTAATCACTACTCATTCCTCGAGAATCAAGGCAATTGTTACAATGCACGTAAGTACTGAGCCTGTACTCATGTCGGAAAAAAGCCAAATGCCTTGCAAGGGCTTGAATCAGCTTGAGACCTTGGAACACCTTGTGAGCACTTGCAAGTCGCCCAGCCAAACCTTCCAAGCACTTACAAGCCACGGCAAGGCATGGGGGCAACCCAGAAGGAGTCTCAAGGTGTGGCAAGGCACGCAGGGCTTGGAACGACTTGAGCCGACTTGCAACAGCGGTGGGTTAATTTCACGATATCTCGCGTACAATATCCATTCAGTCGACGTTATTTACACGTAGATACATGTCGTCGTCAGCACAGTCAATAATATAGTGCATGCCTGGTTTCCCCCCAAAAAATGGACACAGCAAAGCGCCCCGTTGAACGTGTTCCAGTGAAATGAAAAATGACGACTGCGGGGAGAGCTGCTCACGAACTGGGCAGTCGGTTGCGGTCTTTGGCTGCCACGATGTCTTGCGGAATGGACGGATCATCGCAAGGTCGAGTTCGGCGCCACTGGGGAGAAGTGCACGAAACATGAAAGGCTTCCCGCTCGGGTTCCGAATCGGAGACATGTGTCGTGGACGAGTGCGCACGACGAGGAGGCTTTCGACGAGGAGGCATTGGTGATGGGTTCAGTGCGGAAAACCGGAGTGGAGCGAGTGACGTCATGGTTGACTATATCAACCGCCGCCCTGTGTGACGTGTGACTCCACCTCTCTTGTTCTCTTCCACCACCACCACCACCACCGCGTCCGTCGCCGCCATGGCCCCCCGTCATCGCATCCGATTCTGCTATCCCCTCGAGTATCCACCGACTCCATCGTATCATCCGGCCCGCAGAGCTTCAACTCGTCCGACGCCGCGACGCGCACTTCAACTTGTGAGACGGTTTATTAGCTGAGGTGCGGACCTTATCAGGTTGTCTTTCTGCATCCCTAACCTGCTTGGCGTAGGTAGTTTACCTGTTGGAGGTTGGGCTCTCCATGTACCCACTTTCCTCGTCGCTGACTTGCCCCCAGATGTGTGCCCGTGTGCGCCGTGGTCCACTCCTTAGGTACGCAATGATCTACCCCGTCGTCCCCGGGCTCTTACTAACACCCGGAATACAGTCCGAACCCAGCGACGGGGCAGCGCGGGGTGTACGGTCAAGGTGAGCAAGATATTGTATCCCTCCGTCCTTCCACTCCGCTCTTGTGCAGCTACGGCGCACTGTCACCACTGTTGTATAGTCGTGTATCTATGCAATTAATTGAATATCATTTTACACCATATTGTATGCCCGATGTGAAAATGGAATGCTGAAGTGAAGCGTTACCGCGGCGTTTTGCCTTGGGGAATAACTAGACGGATTCTGACGCCTTGTGACGCGCCGCAAGGTCATTTGGCACCAGTGGCCTTGGGAGGCCTTGAGATCCACGCAGGTGGCTTGGAAGTACTTACAAGAACCTAACATTTGCGCTGCAAGCCGCCTAAAACCAAATGACCTTGCAACGTCTTGCAAGGTGTCTGAAGACGTTGCAAGTCATTTGAGTTTTTTCCGACACACACACCCAAACCTTCCACCCACTCCAGCAAAATCTTGTTGACCTCGGACGAATGGGACATGACAGCCCAATGATCACCGTCGATCTCTTTCCGAGTGTAGGGCCCTTTGACATATTGGGGATGTGTCTCGTCGCCGAATCGAGCCAGGCCAATCACGTCTTTGTTGAAGGCAACGAAAAGAACCGGCTGGTTGAGTTTGTAATTTTCTGGTGAGATTTCTGTGAAGGTCCCTTTAGATGTACTTCAATATAAGACAGCTGCTTACTGGCTTCATCCTCCTTGTTGCATTGCTCTTCGAGGACCTTGTACCAGCACAACGGAGCGGTCATACCACCGCTGAGAAGAGACTTTCGGTAGAATTCTTTGTCCTTGATTTAGAGAATGAAATGAACAAGAATGCAGGCAAAAAAGAGAGAAGGTCACCTCTGGAGTGATGTGTGGAGGCAGAGCAGTCGTCTTGTTCGCTTCAATCCACGCTTTGGCCCCATCGACGACGCACATGTTGTCCTTCCAGATTTCAGGCGCCACGGGGAATAGAAGAGAGAAGAAGGAGTCAAACTAAAGAGGTCAGTATAGCAACATGGACAGAGTAATGCAGATCGAACGTACATTTTTCTCGAAGAGTTTCGGCGTCTCTGGCTCAATGAAAAACCGCTGATACGCTGTTAGGTCATACCCAAGCATTTCTGTTATCATTGCCGACATCGTATACGAGTCCGCGTACATCGTGTTCGGGGGACCGTATCCGACGGCGAGGAAAGCACACGCTATCAGTCGGTTCGGATGGTAGTTGACGATCTGCGAGACGACACGCGAGCCCCTGCAAAAAGTGAATACTTCGTTGACTCAGAATCAACAAGGGACATACCAATCGTGGCTGACTGTGATGACCTTGTCGATATTCTCGTGGTCGAGGATATCGATGGCATCCTGAGCGTGTCCACTCCCGATGTAGAACTTGGGATCGGTTGGCTTGTCGGTTCCGCCGTAGCCAAGGAGATCTGGGGCAATAATTCCATAGCCCATGGGCTCGAAGAAGGCGATTTGCTTGGCCCAGACGTAGGCGGGCGTAGGAAACCCATGGGAGAAGAAGAGAGTGGGTTTATTACCAACAGAGGCAGAGAAATAATACGAGTAGTTGAGACCGCGCTGAGTCTTGAATTGTTTAATTCGGCTTTGGTCCATGGTCTGTGGGGGATTTTTGAAGGGGGCGTTGAATGGGCATCTTATTTATCGGGTCATTTCACGGACCCACAGTGTGCACACGGAGAAGGTTCATCCGTCGCTATGTCACCCAACTTCCGGGGCCATGCCGGCCCTGAAAGCGGCCTATTGAGAAAGGAAACAGCAGTGGTTTCAATGTAGAAGCCGGACGCGAACAAGTAAGCGCCGACCAAAACATGGGGTTAGTTACAGTACATGAATATACCCGGGTCGTGGGGTCTTCAAGCTCTGACGCCCCTGAGCCCTACGAGAACTGATTTCGGGCTTGAAATATGGACGCGCTGCAACAGAGTCCAATTCAAGCCTTGAACTACGAGGAAGGCAATCAATCGCGAGTTATAGAACGATGTAATCATAGACAGTTCGCCAAACTTCGCCGAAGATGAAGGAGAAGGGGAATTCCCCATGAGCGACCGAGTCTGCGAGGTGTGCAGAAACAGAGACATCCCTGAAGACTTCGCGCTCCCATTTGATAGCGAGGTTGAAGGGACCTATGCTAATTTATTGACAGCAACGGGCTTTCGTCGAAACGGGTGCAAGAGTTGAAATGAAAGGAGTTCAAGTGCACGATGAGACAGGCCGGACCAGAAGTCCAGGTAAGACGGCGAAGGAGTTGATTGATGACGAGGGCACATCTTGAATGATTAGATCCTTCAGGGTTGCTTCAGGGCCCGACAGACATTCAACAAGGTCTTCCGCCGTGATGCCTACGTTGTGCAGAGACAGCTTTTTCACCGTTTCGAGAAACAAGAAGCGACTCCGAGCGAGATACCAATGCCAGTGAAACCCTCCGCCATTGCACAGCTGTGACAGAACCGAGGGCATTTGAACTCGGTACTACGCAAACTCGGCCACCGTGGATAATATGCAGGATGCTGAATGATGTGCAGGGTGTTCTTGGGGATTACCGAGTCGAGCAATGCAGGAAGAAAACATTGCAGAGAGGAGATCGCTGTCATGCAGTATGCTGAGTCGGCGCACAGGAGTCACCAAGCCGGTCATTCGGCTGTTTCCGGGCCGGCTACGATTCTCTCTCTCTTCCTTGCGTGTTCTCATCACACTTGCCTTGACAACTTTTAAAAAAAGTGGAGTTGCTCTTGTCTGGCTGTGAATGCGGAGCTGCATCTTTTGTTGCTCCCAACCCGTTTTCGCAGCGAAAACCGCGTGGGGACACTGGTGAGTCGCCCGCATTTTTAATTCACCCAATTTTGCCCCAAAGACTCAGGTTTGAATCAGATTTTGACCGCCAAACCGCTCTAAATCGCGGCCATGACACTCATTTCCATGCACTCTGTTGTCCGTGAGCAGAAGGAAAGAACCACGGGGAGCTCGACTGCACAAATCGAACAGTTCCTTGGAGAATCGGCGTCAAAGATCGTGTCCCTGGAATCCCAGATTGCCGCTCTGGAGGCGCAGCTCGCCACGCTCGCCGAACTGCGTGACCGCGAGCGCGCCACCGTCGCCGCGCTCCGAGACCTCATCGCCCCCGTTCGCAAGCTTCCGGTCGAACTCCTCGTCGAGATCTTGATCCTCTCCGTTCATCTCACGGACTCGCGGCACACCAAGGACGCTTTTAGGGTGGCACAAGTCTGCTCCCGTTGGAGACGCGTCGCGCATACCACTCCGCGGCTGTGGACCGGGAGAATGACCATCAAACTAGAAAAGTGTACCAGAGGAGCGGCCTATGCCGATGAACTTGAGGCATGGCTGGCACGCTCAGCCCCGCTATCCTTTGCCGTTTCCCTCACCTTTTATGGGGATTGGGACACCCTCAATCCCAGTGTCGTGGACACGGTGGTCAGCTCTTCCCCGCGGTGGAGCTATCTGCAGCTCTGGTCAACCTCGCCTCCTCTGGTAGCGCGAATCGCCGAGTGCAAATTTGACAGCCTCGAAGAGATCGATATCTCTCAAAACTGCACACTTCTACCGCTCTCTTTCAGCGCCCCTTACCTTCGCAAAGCCGCAATCCCTGCAGATCCACTTGAATTTGGTCCAATGCCCTGGGCCAAGCTCACTGATATTTATCTGAACGGTTTCTTTGACGAGAGACCCAACACTTCTTCGCTTGATATCCTTGCCCAGTTTCCGAATCTGGCCACCGCAACCGTTGGTACCAACGGATGGCCGACTCTGCCTCCGGCCAGGAGAGACATTGTCACCCTGAGCCACCTGCGCACTCTCTCCCTCATATCCACCGGCAAGGGCGGCGAAGAAACATATCTCATGCCATTTTTCGCCGGGCTGTCGGCGCCCAAATTGGAGGATCTGACACTAGATGTCGAAGTGCGGTGCCCCTGGGTGCAGGCCCAGTTCACTGCTTTCCAGCAGCGATCCCCCAACATCACCCACATTTCTCTCCTCTCCTTGGCGGCTTTGCGATGGGACGACCTGAAGGCTGCCCTTCTCCATGCCCCGTCTCTGACACATCTTGTCCTGAGAACATTGAAACCATCTGTAAACTCCGCGCTGCTTCGCGCGCTCCAGCATACCGAGATTGCTGTACCCGTAGCGCCGCTGCTTCACGATCTCGCACTCGAGGGTATCTGGCGAGAAGCCGACCTGACAGCTGCAATCGCGGCGCGGTGGTGGACGGACGCGGAGCTGGCGAGCCGCGCGGTGGCCCCTGCTGTTGCGCGCTGGACACGGATATTAGTTCCTTCGCCCAACCCGCAGCTCAGTCAACCATTTCGGAAGATGATGGAGGTTCGGCGGCGGGAAGGTCTTCGTATCTCGGACCGCTGGTATGGGTAAAAATTAACAACCACGTATGTCACACTGCCGCGTCGCTTTAAGGCCGCCTTTACTTTGTGTGGCCTCAATTGAATATCAGACGCGTCAAGATATCCTCTCCGGATCGAGATGGCTGTCTGTCACCCAAAATCTTTCAACGCAACTCTCAAATGCTCAGTACCGTGGCTGGAATCCCGAAACAGCCGGCGAGGACTATTACAAGTTGAATCAGAGATCACGAAAAACACGACTTCAAGTTGGGGATTCATTCATATCTTCAACGTAAACAACTAAACAACAACTCAGCGAGTCGCAAGTACATCTCTTGATTCTCGAATCTCCAAGCTCCAAGCCAAGCTCCAAGTCCAACTTGATAACTTCAACGACAACATCGCTACGGACTGCATCTCGACTCGTAGGTAGACACAAGAGCTTGATGATTTCAAGTGCCTGTGTCCTTCACTCAGAAAACTGCAGCCACTTGTCAGAGTCGCTGAAGACGCGCTCCGAGACTCGGCATACATTCCCGTTGAACCCCGTCAACCTCTGAATAATTGTGTTTTGAGCATTCCACAACCCAAGTCCAAGAACACTGCATTCAGTCAAGAACACCTACAGTGATTAGTCATCGCCCTACTTCGAACCGAAAAGCCTCTGAAATTGAACGAGTAGTCCGTCATTCAAATGCATCGCGTTAATACGGAGCTTCCCTAGCATATTGAGCAACATCAGGATAACATGCAAGCAAAGTAGTAATATGGCAAGCAATACAGCAAGTTATGCCTTCGGGATGAAATTGCCAATTTGGGACGCAGGCGTAGCATTATTTGTCTTTCTTTGCGTACCTCAACAATCCACGGCTTCCACCACCTTCGACGTGTTAAAGCTTGTTTCCCTGCGCAATTCTTGGTATCTGGGGTAGCTTGAATACAAGCACAGCGGATAGACCGATAAAAAAAGCGCCGGTCTTCCAGGGAACTGGTCAATATGGTGCTGTACGGGCGTAAGTTACTAAGTAGGAGTCAGTAGACGGTCTGTCTACGCGCACTTTCTGTTTTGTTCCCATCGATACTGCGGTCGAAATCGCATCCATGGGACCCGAAACAGCCCGCTGACACGTTTAGGTAAATTTTACATCGCAGTGGTTCGGACTTCATTTCGCTCCTTGGTCCTTGCCATGGAATCTCTTGTGCCGGCCAACGATATCCTTGCTGCTCCTACGACTCCTCGAAATAATCTTGACGCAGCCGTGAGTCGCGTCCCTGTCTTCGTAGATCGCGGTATCCCCACCGTGGGGGATTACGCAGGAAAAGGATCCGGTGATGACGCGTCTAATCCCAACGTATCGGTGAGCATAGACTATCATCTGGTTCGAAGGAAAGCTTATCCTACTTGCTAGGCTCCTCAAGAGTCGGTAAATGGTCCGAATGTTTCTTCCGGATCCACTGCTCCAGCCGTGAGTGAAGACCAATCTTTCTCTTGAGCGCGCGCGGATTTTCTGTTTGCGAAGGAGCGATCCGGTCCACAGGGACCTGCGACTCAAGATATTCCGCCTGCACCCGCTCCCGAGGATCCTTCTCTGAACGCACCGGCATTGAAGGCACACCCATGCACCACGCCTCTCCCCGAAGAACCCTTGCATTCAAAAGGAATATCATGCACCACCCGCACCTTCCTCGTCGACGTGCTCCCGGTGCACTACCCCTACCTCCCCTTCCGCTTCTCCCCCTCCCCCACCGCAAAATTCCAGATCCCATTCTTCCACTTCTCCGGGCCCGACCCGCCGCCGGCGGATCTCGGCTCCCCGGGCGACATCTATGTCGCGCCCGCAACGAGCGCGCTGTACGCGCGCCTCCCCGTCGACGGTGCAGCGGGCACGGACACGGACACGGGCGCGTGGACGCGCTGGAGCGCCGTTGCAGCGGCGGCCCCGGCGCAGATGAAGCTGAGCGAGCCGGGCCTGCTGCACCACCCGTTCTTCCCCGCGCACATCCTCTGGGCGGCCAAGACCGCGTTCGGGTGGTACTCCCTGAGCACGGTGAACAGCGCGCGGCGCGTCGCGCGGCAGAAGGGCGTGTTGAGCGCGGACGGGGACGGGGACGCGGCGGCGACGGCGCTTATCGTGAGCACGCTGCAGAACCGCGAGGAGAAAAAGGCGTCGCCGAGGAAGCGGGCGGGCGCGGGGGGGAAGCGGCGTAAGACGGATGAGGGCGAGGGCGAGGGGGACGGGGACGGGGACGGGGAGAATGAGGAGCCGAGGAAGCGTGCACGCATGAGTGTGCTCTCCTCGCTCTCGCCGGTGCCTGGGAGCCGATACCCGACGCCGGCCTCCGCGCCCATGTCCGTGTGCCAAGACGACGCAAACTCAAAGCCGCTGCAGCAGGCATACAACAACTGGGACGCATACTACGCCAAGCCGCGGACCAACACGCGCACGACGAAGCAGGTGCAGACGATCGTGGGGCTGGAGGCGGAGAACGCGTCCTTGAAGACGACGGTGGAGGAGCGCCTGCGCGAGATCGAGGCGCTGAAGATCGCGCTTGCGGAGCGGGAGGCGCGCGGGGAGGAGCTGCAGCCGCAGAAACCTGTGTCTGTGTTGGAGCCGCGGGCTGCGCCGGAACGTATGCCCTTCCACCCCGAGTTCCTCGACTTTATGCGCGAGACGTTCGCGTGCGAGGTGATGCGGACGTGCAACGCGCGTACGCACGCCTCTTTTCTTTTCTCCTCGCTGCAACGCTAATCAACGTGTGGACAGAACGCATGGCGGCAGAGACCGCGGCTGTAGATGGTACGCACTTTCCGAGTTCTCGTTCACTCTATGTAGCTCACTCGGCTCTCAGCGAGAGTGCAGCTCGCTGCGCTCGAGGGAAAAGTCGCTGCCCTCGAGGAGAAGCTCGTGCAGGGTACGACCTCCTTTCCCTATCCTTCCTTCCCTGTTGCTAATTCCGCCAATAGACAAGGCGATAGATGTGGACATGGACGCTGCTGGCGAAGACGACGAGCTGGACGCGGACGGTGTAATTGATACCATCGCGCAAGTCGAAGCCGCGCGCGCCCTCGGTACACCTTTTCCTTCTTGTACACGCCGCGATGACGCTGACACGGTGATATACACCCAGACGGAGACGACTGCACCCCGCCCGCCTCGGAAGCCGCGATCCGCGGCTTCGAGAACAGGATCAAGGAGCTGCAGGCGGAGATTAGTCGTGGTGGGTCGTTACTCCCTTCCCTTCCCATCCTCCACGTTTCCATGCATTGAATCGGTCTGCCGCGCCAGTGAGCATCGCCGCCGCCCAAGACACCGCCGCGCTGCGGCGCGCCGAAGCGCGCATCGTGGACCAGCAGGGCATAATCACGTCCCTCGAGGGCGAGGTCGCGCGGTGTGCGTTCTCCTTTCCTCTCCTTTTTCGTGGCTGACGGTACCCCCAGTGACGCGCTCGGCAGAACAAGAGACGGACGCGCTGAGGCAGCTGCTTGCTGCGCGTCAGGCTGCGAAGGAGGAGGAGAGGTGATTCGATTATTTGTTGGGTGCGTTTTGCGTTTGCTTCGTTTTAAAATAGAATCCTGACCACTTTGGAATGTAGGAAAGTTGTGATGTCTTGAAACACAAATGCGGCAAGCTGCTTTCTTGTGAAGAGGGGGATCTTGTTTCTTGTGGCACCACTTGGGCACCACGGAGTACTTCTTGCTCAGCCGAGCGGCGCCATATTGAATACCCTCGGGTTTCGCTTTGGTTTCGCTGCGACGCGAAAGTCTTGTGTCTTCGGACACGCGAGCCAGCCATCTCGAATTACAAAACCGGTCTGGCCATCGGTAGTTTCTTGAAATCGAGAGCTTTGCGTTAACCTTTGATTCGTTTGGAAGTTGGTGGTCTGTGCAAGGTCCGAGGTCGAAGTTTGTCAAGGTTTGGCATTTGCTTCAGTCTTGCATCTTGCGCTTGTGTCCTCAAATGCTCATTTCGAACGAAACGTACTGCGGATCGAAGGCCCAGTACATACAGTGCGAGCAAGTACTACGACCACGGATTCCTCTACAAGTGCTGTCCGTGTACGCCCAGCCCCGAATCGGCATGATCACGCACGTTCGATCGATTACTTGAAAGACCGACGGTTCTGGTTCCGCCTCTTCTTCCACATCCCCATGGCCTCTACATAGCAAGATGCTCAACGGAACAAGCATAAAAATCTTCTCTGGTAAGTCTCTCTCTCAGCTCTCCCGGGTCTTCCACTTAGCTGCCTCCAGGGACGAGCCATCCCGAGCTCGCGGAGATCATTGCTCGCCGGTGAGTCTCAAACTCGACTTTCGTGGTCGTGTGGCGGTCTGAAACCACTCCAGCATCGGTCTCCCCCTCTCCCACGCTGAAATCACAAAAAACGGCATCGGCGAGACGAACGTCCGCATCGTAGAGTCCGTGCGCGAGGACGATGTGTACATCGTCAACACCGGGGGCGGCGGCGCGGTCAACATGGCGCTCATGGAGCTCTGCATCATGATCCATGCCTGCAAGATCGCGAGTGCGAAGCGCATCACCGCCGTCATCCCGCTCTTCCCGTACGCCCGCCAGGACAAGAAGGACAAGAGCCGTGCACCCATTACTGCGAAGCTCGTCGCCAATATGCTGCAGCACTCTGGCTGCGACCATGTCATCGTGCGTCTCGTCTTGTTTGATTTTTCCACCTGGTTCTTATGCACGCACGCAGACGATGGACTTGCACGCGTCCCAGATTCAGGGCTTCTTTGATGTTCCCGTCGACAAGTGCGCGCCTAATTTTCTGTTAGACTCTCACTGACCTCCGCAGTGTGAGCGCTCTGCAGGTTTTTTTTCATAAACCGCATCCTGAACCCTACTAGCTCTTCGCCGAACCGTCAGTTATACTCTACATTCGCACGCACTTCAACATCGACGACATCGTCATCGTCTCCCCGGACGCCGGCGGCGCCAAGCGGTGCGTCTCCCTTCTCCTCACAAGTTACTCCAGCTCAATCCCTTCAGCGCAACATCCATCGCCGACCGCCTCGGCGTCGACTTTGCCCTCTTCCACAAGGAGCGCAAAAAGGCCAACGAGGTCTCGCGCATGGTCCTCGTCGGGCACGTCGCCAGTAAGACCGCGCTCCTCGTCGACGACATGGCGGACACCTGCGGCACGCTCGTCCTCGCCGCTGCGCACCTCGCCGACGCCGGCGCCGCGCGCGTCAGCGCCATCGTCACGCACGGCATCCTCAGCGGCGGCGCGCTGGCCGCCCTCAGCGAGAGTCGGCTGGAGAAGCTGATTGTGACGAATACGCTGCCGCAGAGCGCGAACCAGGCGGCGTGTCCGAAGATTGAGGTGATTGATATTGGGGCGGTGCTTGGGGAGGTGATACGGCGCAGCCATTATGGGGAGAGTGTGAGCAAGCTGTTCCATGAGGTTCCGTATTAACATGGGAACTCCAAAAATCTCTACACGCGATGCATCTAGATAACGGACAATTAACGCGGTTCAATTTCACAGTGGCTTTCCTGGTTCGAGGTATCAGGAGGTACATTGATAACCAATTACTCTAGGGATGTACGTACCATTTTTGTTTTCTTGATTATGGAAATGCAGCGCTCTTCTCTGGAATTGGATTGTAGAATACTTAAAATACTAGTAAGTTGTCGTGTCGGGACCGCTGGCAAGTCATCCTCTTTCTCTCAGAGAGCATCGAGCAGGCTGCAGCTGAGTTGTGGACGAGCTGCAGAAACCCGCAGAATTCTTGTAGTGCAACTGTGGATTGAACTTGCACCTTGGAGAATCACTTGATCAAGAGATGCGACCGGCTCAGTTGTTGGGACTATTGCGTTGAAAATACGAATGGCCCAGTCGTTTCTTCCACTGGCTCGTAGTGTTTTTCGTGAACTGTAATACAAACTTCAAAGGCGACAGGTTCCAGCCACGATACTGAGCATTTCAGAGTTACGTTGAATATATTTCGGCGGTACATCACAGGAAAATCCCCCACATGAATTTGGCGGGAACTCTCTTCTGGAGCCGGAAAGATATCTTGACGCGTTGTTGACGCGTCTGATATTCAATTTAGGCCACCAAATACAAAGAACGCGACCACAACGCGACACGACAGTGTATGTGGTTGTAATTAATTCCCCCAGCGGTCCGCGACATAAAGACCTTCTCCTCGCCGAACCTCCATCATCTTCCTAAATGGTTGACTGAGCTTTGCGTTGGGCGTAGAAACTATTATGCGTGTCCAGCGTGCAACGGCAGGCGATACCGCGCGGCTCGCCAGTTCCGCATCTGTCCACCACCGAGCCGCGATTGCAGCTGTTAGGTCGGGTTCTCCCCAGATGCCATGGAGTTTGAGATCGTGAAGCAGCGGCGCCACGGGTGCGGCGATATCGGTACGCTGGAGTGCGCTAAGCAGGGCGTTGTTTACAGCGGGTTCCAGTTCTCTTAGGGCCAGGTGCGTCAGAGACGGCGCATGGAAAAGGGTAGCCTTCAGGTCGTCCCATGTCAAAGCTGCCACAGAGACAAGGGAGAGGTGAGTGATGTGAGGGGATCGCTTCTGGAAAGCAGTGAACTGGGCCTGCACCCAGGGGCTTCGCACCATGACATCCAGTGTCAGATCCTTCAATGCAGGAGCAGATAGACTGGCGAAAAACGGCATAAGATATCTTTCTTCGCCGTGCCTGTCAATACGGGTGATGAGGGAGAGATTGCGCAGGTGACTGAGGATTACAATGTCTCTTCTCGCCAGAGGCAAAACCGACCATCCATTAGCGCCAACGGTTGCCGTGACAAGATTTGGAAACTGGCCAAGGATGTCGAGGGAAGAAGTGTTGGGTCCCTCGTCATGGAAGCCGTTCAGAAAGATATCAGTGAGCTTGGCCCAGGGCATTGGGACAAGTTCAAGCGGATCTGCAGGTACCGTCGCTTTGCGAAGGTGAGGGGCGCTGAAAGAGAGCGGTAGGGAACAGCTTTGAGAGATATCGATCTCTTCGAGGCTGTCAAATTTGCACTCAGCGATTCGGGCGATCAGAGGAGGCAAGTCTGACGAGAGCTGTAGATAGCGCCATCGGGGGGAAGAGTTGAGCACCGTGTCCACGACACTGGGATTGAGGGCGTCCAAATCCCCATACATATCGAGGGAGACGGGAAAAGATAACGGCGCTGAGCGTGCCAGCCATTCTTCAAGACCATCGGCATAGGCCGCTCCTCTGGTACACCTTCCCAGATAGATGGTTATTTTCCCGGTCCACACCCGCGGAGCGGTAAGCGCGACACGCCTCCAGTAGGAGCAGACATGTGCCACCCTGAGAGCGGACTCGGTGTTCCACGAGTTGGTGGGGTCAACGGAGAGGATCAAGATCTCGACGAGCAGTTCGACTGGAAGCTTGCGAACAGGGGTGATGAGGTGTCGGAGCGCAGCGACCGTGGCGTGCTCGCGGTCACGCAGTTCGGCGAGCGTAGCAAGCTGCGTCTCCAAAGCAGCAATCTGAGATTCCAAAGCAGCAGTCTGAGATTCCAGGGACGCGATCTTTGCCGCCGATTCCCCGAGGAACTGTTCTATTTGTGCAGTCGACATCCCCGTGGTTCTTTTCTTTTGCTCGCGTACAACGGAGTGCATGGAAATGGGAGTCATTGCGCGGTTCAGGAATCAGCGGTCAAAATCTGATCTCAAGATGTCAAGAACTGTCTTTGTGTCAAAAATTGGGGAACAAAAGCTCCGGCCGACTCACCAAGCCGTTTTCGCTGCGAAAGGGTTGCTGGGACTCGGAGTTCACGACAAAAGATGCAGTTCCGCACTAGCTTCCGCACTGCAGTACTGCGCGCAAGTTCCGCGTTCACAATCCCGGCCAGACTTGAGCCAGACAAGAACAACCTACCTGCTCTTGTTGGCTGCAAGTTTGTCAAGGCAATCGCAATGAGGATGAGCCACGCAGCGACAGTGTACCAGATCGATGTCGTTCAAGAAAGGGAGAGAAGACAGACTTCCCACGGGCCAACTCGGCAATCTTCGCCTCCGTTTTCTTCCGAGATCTTCTTGGGCCCGCTGCGTGACGCCGCCTGGGTCGAGGTCCGACTCGAGGAATCCCAAATTGAGGACAAGAATCCCGCATTCCTCCGAGTCGACCCTCCCTATCTGGTATCCGGCATCCTGCACGTCATCCACGGTCCCCGACTTTGCGTACCGAATTCAGAGGACCTCGGTTCTGTTCTAACTCCTGGCCGAGGGACTCCGAGCGCTGAGGGACTTTCTTTTCTTAGCGTCTCGCTCATTCTTCCGCGACATACTGAACAAACTATTTCTGAGCGACGGCAGACGACCTTGTTGAATTTATGTAGGAGATGCAGGCCCTGCAGGATCTATTCATCCAAGCCGCCCTCGGGTGGTCCTGGGTCCTCATCACTCCGTCGCCATCTCATCTCATCTCACCTGGAATAATTGTGGTCCGATTTCAAGGTCTCATCGCGCAATTGTCCTCCCTTCGTTTCGCCCTGGCATCTATCTCCAAGAAAACATGTTGTTAGATTTCGTGGAGTCGAATGTTCGGGCATGTCTCTGTTTCTGCACCTCTCGCAGAATCGGTCCATCACCGGGAGTTGGTTTGCTCCTTGATCACAGGTGAAGTCCTCTTAACTCTCCCTCCGTTATCCCTCACGATTGATTGCTTTCCTCGCAGTTTGGTTAATAATTTGAACGGGTCTCTATTACAACTCGCCGGTGTATCAAGCTCTGGATCAGTTCTGATAGGGCTCAGGGTCGTCAGAGCTTGAAGGTCTCACGACCCGGAAACAAGGGTAAGTCCCATATACCGTAAGTAACCACATTTTTTCGATCGGTGTTGAACTGTCCACGTCCGGCTTCTCAACGCGATACATGGAAACCACGGCTGTTTCCCTTCTCGATAGGCCGCTTTCAGGGCTGGCATGGCCCCGGAAGTTGGGTGACATAAAATTGGGGACGGACCTTCTCCGTGTACACACTGTGGGTCCTTCAAAAGACACGATAAATAAGATGTCTATTCAACACCCACTTCAAAAATTCCTCCCCGACCATGGACCAAAGCCGAATTAAACAACTCAAGACTCAGCGCGGTCTCAACTACTCGTATTATTTCTCTACCGCTGTTAGGAATAAACCTACTCTCTTCTTCTCGCATGGTTTTCCTACACCCGCCTACGTCTGGGCTAAGGAGATCGCCTTCTTCGAGCCCCTGGGCTATGGCATTATTGCCCCAGATCTCCTAGGCTACGGTGGAATAGACAAGCCGACCGATCCCAAGTTCTACATCGGGAGTGGACACGCGCAGGATGCAATCGATATCCTCGACCACGAGAATATCGACAAGGTCATCACATATGGCGGTCGGAGTGCACTTTTATTAAAATCACTATAAAACACCTATTTTCATCGTGAAATGTTGAAATTGAACTTACAAAGTCAAGAAACACAGGTTTGTGTACTTTGAGAGCGATAAAGCCTCGATTCGTTGATACACTTCGGATTGTGTAGTTCAACTTTGCTTCTCAAACTTTGTATAAACTTTCTGTCTGAGGAACTTTGTATAAAATGTCTGAAAAAAAAACTTTGTGTAAATTTGAGCTGCGGTAGAAATGTGTAAAGTGCTTGGTGAAGACTTTATATAAAGTTTGTGCGGCGGTATCAGTGATGTGTGGCGGT
Organism: Mycena polygramma; assembly: GCA_029449255.1. NCBI lineage: Eukaryota > Fungi > Basidiomycota > Agaricomycetes > Agaricales > Mycenaceae > Mycena > Mycena polygramma. The sequence goes on along the minus strand of JARKID010000008.1, from coordinate 467,315 downwards.
GCTAATAATCACGGATCACTTCGGCGCACTCGGCCTGAGCCCTTTCCCTCCGTCTATCGACTCGAATCCATCCGGGAGCCAACTCGAAAGCGTCAAGGTGAGCAGGAACTCCATTCCAAGTCTCATCCTCGGTGATGCTGAGGACCCTAAAACATGTCCTCCATTCGGCCGGTGATGCCATCACTGGTCCATCAGTGATACCGCCGGGTTCAGTTTATACAATGTCTTCACCGAGACTTTGTACAATTCTTCACGACAACTTTATACACTTGAATGACGGCTCAACTTTATACAAAGTTTTTTTTTCAGACATTTTATACAAAGTTCCTCGGACAGAAAGTTTATACAAAGTTTGAGAAGCAAAGTTGAACTACACAATCCGAAGTGTATCAACGAATCGAGGCTTTTTGCTCTCAAAGTACACAAACTTGTGTTTCTTGACTTTGTAAGTTCAATTTCGACATTTCACGATGAAAATAGGTGTTTTATAGTGATTTTAATAAAAGTGCACTCCGACCGCCATAATCACAGTCAGCCACGACTGGTATGTTCCCTTCCTGATTCTGAGCCAACGAAGTATTCACCTTTTGCAGGGGTTCGCGTGTTGTCTCGCGGATCGTCAACTACCACCCGAACCGGCTGATAGCGTGTGCCTTCCTCGCCGTCGGATACGGTCCCCCGAACACGATGTATGCGGACTCGTATACCATGTCGGCGATGATAACCGAAATGCTTGGGTATGACCTAACGACGTATCAGCGGTTTTTCATTGAGCCAGAGACGCCGAAACTCTTCGAGAAAAATGTCTGTTCGATCTGCATTACTTTGTCCATGTCGCTATACTGACCTGCTTAAGTAGTTTGAGTCCTTTTTCTCTCTTTTATTCCCCATAGCCCCTGAAATTTGGAAGGACAACACGTGCGTCGTCGATGGGGCCAAAGCGTGGATTGAGGCGAACAAGACGACTGCTCTACCTCCCCACATCACGCCAGAGGTGACCTTCTCTCTTTGTCGCCTGCCATCTTGTTCATTTCATTCTCTAAATCGAGGACAAAGAATTCTACCGAAAGTCTCTTCTCAGCGGTGGTATGACCGCTCCGTTGTGTTGGTACAGGGTCCTCGAAGAGCAATGCAACAAGGAGGATGAAGCCAGTAAGGATGTATCTTATATTGAAGCACATCTAACGGGACTTTCACAGAAATCTCACCAGAAAATAACAAACTCAACTAGCCGGTTCTTTTCGTTGCCTTCAACAAAGACGTGATTGGGCTCGCTCGATTCGGCGATGAAACTCATCCCCAATATGTCAAATGGCCCTACACTCGGAAGGAGATCGACGGTGATCATTGAGCTGTCATGTCCCATTCGTCCGAGCTCAACAAGATTCTGCTGGAGTGGGTGGAAGGTTTGGGTGTGTGAGTACAGGCTCAGTACTTACGTGCATTGTAACAATTGCCTTGATTCTCGAGGAGTGAGTAGTGATTAACAACCATGTGCCCATAGTTCGTTCTCGAGTTATTTCAGTCAATTGGAGACGAGGTTGAACTCGGCATCGAGCGGCATTACCATCGGCATCATACCAAATTGACTGCGGATCACTGGCTGAGAGAACAATGAACATTCGCACGGGCTTGAGCCACTGCTTCTTTTCGCCATAGCGCACCGACTCAGATTCGTCCTCCAACTACGACCAGGCTTCATCTTCCCGACTTTCAACTATGCGTCACGAGCCGTGGGGAGAAGAGCACGACAGGGCATACGAGCGCTACATGGCTCAACAAACCCCGATGCGAAAGCCCTCGTGGACCTTCCCTTCTCCGTTCATTCCATACGCAGTGGCGAGAATGGCTAGGACCGAAGTATGCTGGGGTCCTGAGCCTCGAACTGTGAGCCCAAGTTTTTATGTTCGCATTCATCGTCTTCAACTCGTTCTTTGTAGCTTGCGGAACTGCGAATGTATGGCCTTTCGTGGGCCATTCGCAGCAAGCCTGAGTGGCAGCGCAAGATGGCTGATCCTTTGATCATGGAAAAGTGGCGCACTGAAGCTCTTGAACAACAAGAAAATAAACGCACAGTAGCAGAGTTCGACAAAATGACGCCAAAAATGGTGAGAGACGGTGAACGCGATCAGCACCGCATTTGACCCTGATACAGATTAACTATGTCCTTACTGAACTGGCGGGATACGCGAAGCTCTCGGATCCGACTTCTGGTATTGAGGTGCGAAGAACAACCGCTAGAAATCATGCTCAGAGTCTCAATGAACGTCTTTCAGAGCGGTCCATTTGACGCTATCTGGTATTCGGACCGTCTCATTTCGAACGAAATATCCGACGCTTTGCGCGCCGCAGTCACTCAACTCGAAGACGTCCCCAATGAAATGAAAGACTGGCATCCCGGTTCAAACGGTCAAGTGCTCGACTTGGTCCATCCGTCTCTCTGCTGCATCACCTACGGCCGAACTCACTCATACGAAAATTCGAGTTTCGCTTCTTTGAAGCCTCCGGAATTCAAAGACAAGCACGCTGAACGGTCGCTCTCTGCCCGATTCTGCTGGCTGCCCTCTGATTTCTCCGTCGATGCCACTGATGGCTCGGTCAAATTGGTCTCATCCTATATCAACAATCTTCATCCGACCAACCACAAACCCCTTTATCCTATCATTGAATCCGTCATATCGTCTTTTGTGCCTTTGTTCGAGCGCGTCCTCAGCCAGATCAACGGCCAAGATAAGGACCTTTATCGTGATATCACTCCGGGATCGGGTCGCATCGTGGTTGCAAAGACGTTCGGGACCTGGGCCGGGTACGATTCCAAGTATTGTGGGATGTCAGTTCCATGCATTTGGAGTGAAGGCAAGGTGGAATGGAAGAAGGGTATGACGGACGAAGAATATGAGGTTGCCTGCGAGGAGTTTCCCAAAGTTCTTCCGGAAGCCTTCGAGGAATATACAGGTGCACTCGAGAAGACGATTGTGCCTTACTCTCTTCGCGGCAAGACCATTCAGTGCATCATCAAACTTGCGAACATACACCTGACCGTCGAGAACCCAGAATATAAAGGGGGTAGCTGGCATGTTGAAGGTGCGAGTAGCCGGCTTCCTTCCGAGCTTTTAACTCATTATCATTCCATCCAGGCATGCTCAACGAACGCATCGTGGCGTCTGGAATCTACGTGAGTGATCTTCTCGTCATTACTCTCTTATTCTGAACTTGATGTCCTGGCAGTATTACGACGAGGAAAATATCAGCGAGTCACGGCTTGCCTTCCGTGTCGCTACAAGCGATCCTGTGTACCATGAACAAGATGATGACACGTGCATGAACATATTGTACGGAATGGAACGGTGAGTCGAAGAGCATAGCAACGTCCACGGATTCTGATTTTTGTACTTTATGCAGGGACGGCGATTGCTGCCAGGATCTTGGATCAATAGTAAGATTCCTTTCTTTCTTTCTGTGTGTATGTGAAACTAAACTTTTGTTCAGACTACGCCCGCCGGTCGTGCCCTCTCGTGGCCCAACATCTACCAACACCGTGTTGCGTCCTTCCACCTGACAGATCCAACCAAACCAGGGCACCGAAAAATCTTTGCCGTGTTCCTTATCGATCCTTCCATTGAGCCCATACCCTCCGCCACAAACGTCCCACCGCAGCAGGCCGACTGGGCCTTCGACGCTCTGGAGAACGCCAGGAGCGATTCGGGGTCGGCGTTCTCATGCCTGCCTCCCGAGCTGTCCAACTCCATTCACGAGCGGCTTCCCGAAACGTTCATGACCCGCGCGGAAGCGGAGGCGTACAGACTGGAGCTCATGAAGGAGCGTACCAGATTTGTGGGGGTCAACGGTGGCAAATTGGTTCACAGTTTCAATATGTGTGAGCACTGAGCGTTGGGCGATGGTCTCGGTTGAGCCAATTTTGTACGCGGCATGTATTCCTTCTTACACACATCTTGAACACCACTGTACATTATCTCGGCCAATAAATTGAACCATGTTGAAACCATGGGTAATATTCCTCGAGTGCTTGACTTCCCCTCCTGATTCAGACCCTCAGAATAAGTGTCCTCTCATCATATCGGCCTATTTTGTGGTTGAATGATTTGCATCCGCGTCGCACCCACCGCAACAAACGAGCAAGCTGTGTTCAGGTTCTTGGTGATTTACGATAACCCTTGCTGGACAGTCACCAAATTTTTCGCCGGGAATTCATGCGAGCTCAACCTGAATTCAAAGTGGGTCTGGTTTGCTCTGAGCTCTCGGTGCCATCGAGCACCTTATACATAAAGTTTCCATACGACCGACTCAAAAGGAACCGAATTCAAATTGAAGCCTTCTCGAAGTGTCGCAACGAAACATCCGCCGACTGAATCAAAAAATCAACGAAACAACGCCCGTCTCAATAAATAAAAACCGAACGAAACAATCCGTTCGCACAAACTATCTACCAACCTCCCCCTCCCCTCCCATCCCACAACCTCATCCCTTTTCTCGCCCCCCCGTGGCATTTTTCGGATGTTTTTGCGCTTGACGTTGCTCGTGTGCTCTTGTTGCGTTTTTCGATGTTTTTGTGGCTTTGGTGGTCGTTTTGCGGTGTTTTTGTGGTTTTGCTTCGTTTTGCGATGTTTTTTTTGGGTTTGAGGACTTTGAAGAAGAGAAGACGAGAGAAACGGGACGAAACGAGACGAGAAACCAGAAGAATCGCGCGGGTGTCCTTTGCCGATGCCGATGCCGTTGACCGGGGGAAACGAAACACAAGAGAGGGAATGGCGGACGTAGCGCGGCGTCCGTTACGAATAACCGTGCCGATGTCGACCGAAAAAAAACTGTATCCTGCGAACCTTCCTTTTGCCGCACCCTAACACGCCTCCAGCTGGGAAAACCGCCGGCGCCCGAGCCACGCCGGCGAGTGGAGGAGGTCGTCCTCGAGCGCGTTGAGGATGCCGGTAATGGACTCCAAACTTGAAAAAGACGACACGAGCGGGGTGGCGGTGGGGGGAGCGGGCTTGCTGACGTGCTGCTGCTGCTCGTCGTCGTCGTCGTCCGCACCCTCGAACCCGAGCACGAACGACACGTTGGCGTCGCCCCAGAGCCGGGCGACGGGGACGACGGGGACGGGCTTGCTGGCTGCGACGGCGCGCTGCAGACGCTCCGCGAGCGGGAGGCGGACCGGCGGTGGCGCGCGAGATGCGACTTGAATGGGAGCGCAAGGAAGCGAACGCGGCGTAGACGTCGACCGGGCGAGGGGAAGGCTGGCACTGCGCGCGAGCGGCACGTGTACCGCGGGAGGAGTGGGCTGCGAGCGGCGGTGGTGGCGCGTTTTGACGTCGGCGGACCATTTGCGCCCTTCCTCGAGCTGCGCAGTCTTGGCGAGATCCCATGCGGAGGAGCCGGGCTGAGCGGGGGCGGGCTCGACGGGGTTGGGCGCGAGCTGGGGGCGGGTGGAGGGCGCGGGGACGTGCGCTTGGGCGCGGGCTCTGGACAGCTGCGCGTAGAGTGAGACGGGGGCGGGACGCCGCTGGGGACGGCGGGGCGCGTTGGGATGCAGAGCAAGGTTTTCTTTACCATCCTTAGCGTACTTGCGAGGGGCCCTTCCGTGCACCCGTTTCACCGCATTGACGGTCGTAGCCCGCAAGACGTTGGTGGGCCTGCGCGCGTGCTCAGTCGTGGGTTTGAGGTCCTTTTCGTCCGGCGGAGGCGTGATGATGATCGTGGGGATGACTCGAGGAGCAGCCATCGGATTCACGGACTTGGGCACCGTCGACGTGAATCCTGCTCCGACGGACATGGAGGCTAGCGCGAGGGCGGGGACACCTGCGATGTCAGCCGTGAAAGTGGGAACGGCCGCTGGAGCAAGGGGTGTTAGACAAAGGAATGGATGGAAGCATGGTGCACATACCACTAATCACGGTGGCGTCCTTCTTGGCGGCTACAAAGCGATAGCTGTTAGCGTTTGAGGAATGAAAGAAGGATGAGAAGGCTTACTGAGGGCCTCGTTCGGCACGAGAGTGCCATCTTCGGCGTCCGCGACGCGCCGTCGACCAAAGATGCGCCGCACCAGACGCATGAGCGCCTGCAGCAAGGGAGTTACGAGACAAGAGAGTGTATGGGCCATAGCTAGTATATGTGGTAATGAGGGTGGGTGGGGTGGGGTGGGGTGGTGGTGGTTTGGAAGCAAGAGGCGATGGGTGGCTGACACTGGTGACTTTTAATCGTCCAGCGTCGTGAGTTTCCCACAGTTCTCCTAACACCGCATTTTGGTTGGATTTGGATAGCGATCGCCGAAGAGGCAATGCAGGTTTTGAGTTGGGGCCGTTGAAGCCTTGTCGACTGCATAGATTACAGAGTCGAGAGACATCCAGATAGAGGAGGTACTGATCCAAGCTGGTTTTTCAGGTTGCAGACGCGCTTCAAGTTCCTGAGTGGGGTTGTGGCCGTTGCGATGCCCTTGAGTTCGAGGAGGAAGCACTACGTTTGACGCAAAGAGACACGACCGCTTTTGGAAAGAGGCGGTTGTTTTGACGGGCTTGGCTGCAGCCTCGACGACTCCGAGCATTCCACTCATTCTCCTCGCCGCTCGATACTCAGCGCTCAATCTTGGCTCAATCGATTCTAAGTTATGCTTGTTCGTCTCTTCCCCGCGGCTCACTTTTCCCTCTTCACTCCTCCCAAGTCAAGAGCAAGTGCAAAATCCTGCCGTGTTTCTTACCTCGTCTCGCAACCTGAGCGCTGAGTCGCGTCCTACACCTTCTCTTACATGCCCTCTCTTTTCTTTCCGCCCAAAAATCAGTCCAACCAGGCCTGATACGTTTCGTATCCACTCCGCAACGCCGCCGCGCTCTCTGCAAAAGCAGTCAATCCCAACACAAACGGCCTGGTCTCGTACGAGTTGACTGCACCACCAACTCGTGCAGCTCGCATGCGTTGCCTTCCACCCGCGGCCGTCTGCCAACGCGACCCGCACAGTCCCACCTGCTCCCGCTGTGAACAAACCTTCCTTTCCTATGCTCTAACCAAAGCCAATAATTACCTCCACTCTGCAGCATCTATCAACTGGTTAGCGCGCAATCGCAGTGACGCTTCACACACGACTCGTCCCCCAATGTCCGCGCGGCCTGTCCTCGCCTGTACCTCCGCAACGCGCAACGCGCACCGTGCACTCCCGCTGGATCGATCATGCGCTATCTTCAGCAAGGCTCAAACAAGGGCCTGTGTCGACTTACCTCCAGCGCGACGTGTCAACAGCAAGTCCGAGCCGTTCACGGACACTACCGATCCGCGCCGATGCCTTGCCCGCACGCTGTCGCTGCCTTCAAGCGCCAAGACAAGATCTTGAAGAAATGCAGTCAGCTCTCGTCGCGCCCGTCCGTACCATCACACTCACCTCTGCCCTCGCCCGCGTTCTCCGCGAGCCTCCACATCCAAAAGCCGACTCGCGTCAAGCCCTGTCCCAACCTCAAAGTCAGCAAGTCACTCGCCGACAATACGAATCAAACTACCTCCAGCCCGCGCCCGCCCTTAAATTCCCAGCCGTGAAATCTGCGGGAAGAAGAAAGCGAGTTGAGTCAGCGTCGGTGCAGTGCGGTCCCGCACACGTACCTTCCCTTCCCAGCCCGTTTACCCCTCTTCCCTCCTCTTCGGCAGCGTTCCGCCCTCCCTCTCGCATCCGTGCTTGAAATGCTGCGGAGACGGGAGTCGGTGTGGAGAGGAGACGGGTGATTAGATACGTACGTACTTTACGTTTCCTTGTATCCGTTTGAAAGCAGCGCTGTTCCCTATCCTCGCCAGATCTCTACAAAAATCCTGAGTGCATTTGAAGCCTCAAAGACTCGGGACCTGTCTCACCAGCAAGAAAGAACGAGCGAGCACGCCTGTATCTTGAACGGAGAATGAAGAGACGCACCTCGAAGACTCGAATCCACGGCCCCGATCTTATAAAGTCAAATCCATCCGAGTCGTCGCTTGTTGTGCTTGAAATTCAACAAAACGTAGCTAGAGGTCGGCTGCGAGACGACGCGCAGAAGGTAAGGATCAATGAACCTGAACTCGAATGAGAGCAATTAAACTTACCGAGTGTTTCGCAGTCCTGCAGGCGGGTCCGAACATAGAGCAGAATCTGGAGGGGAACTGGAGTACGAATCGAATGAATCGAAATGCTCATCTTGAACGAATCATAGCAGAAACGTCTTGAGCGATTGAATGGATCGAGCTTTGAGTGTTCGTTGCTTTTGAATTGGCAGGAGGTAGTTTTAAGGAACAGACTCCAAGCCCACGAGCATAGGGCCGGATTCTGACAGATGCGCTCAGCAAAGCTGAAAACAAGGTGAAGAAGCCCGTGCCTTGACTCGTTCATTCAGATACAACGTCAATGTGCCGCAATAAACGTTCATCTGCATTGAACTGCAAAGGTTAGAGTCCACAACAACTTGAACAACCTCAGAAGTAAATTGGAAGGGGCACGTACATCGGCTCAAACGGGCATCGGTGTCACAGGGTCGCGGATTCCTGTGTCCAAGGTGAATGAATAATGGTAAGGTCGAATGTCACGTATGTTGTGTGGGTTGAAAACTACTTACCTTCGTGCGACGTGCTCCAGGTCTTTGGAGTCTTTGAACAAGAATCTTCGTATCTAAGTATTCAGTACTCAAGTAGTCAGGCAGTAATTGAACCGAACCTCATATCGAGGCGTATTTCGAATAACAAGCTTGGCGCGGTTGAAAAGTTCAAGGTTGCATTACCATATCGGGACATCAACCCAAACCGGTGGCCCGAACAAGGTACATCATTCATATGATCAGTACGCGAAATTTGCCTACTACTTCGACCCCTTCGGGGCGTCATACGAAAAATTGGAACGATACAGAGAAGATTAGCATGGCCCCTGCACAAGGATGACACGCTTTTCCGGAGTGGTAGACCTACGGGTCTCAATATTTATGCACCTTTTTCCGACGAATACGTCCAACTCGAGCCGCCGACCGATTTTAGCAAATCGTTCCTTTTCTTGAAGGTGCACTGACATCTTGACTGAAGCAAAAAATCACTGTACTTTCGTAAATGTGTGGGCCTGTGACGGGCGCATACCGTTCATCGAATCAAGATTGCCACAGTGAACGAGACAGCTATACTTACAATCTCACTTTGCAAGGGTGTCGGGGCAATCAGATTTACGGGGCGAGAACGAAATTTCACTGTTCAGGTTGAACTTGACTCAAACCTCGAACCTCGACAAGATTTCGTTCGTATTTACGGATTATATATGTACGCTACTTGAAAGCCAAAAGAAACAAATGGTAGTAATACAACGTGAAACCGGAGCGGATAACTAACAAAAAAAGCGACGACGATGAGTAGGTGATGAGTTTGTACAGTAGTTGTGGGCAGCATGCATTAGAGAAAGGGATTGAACGTGAAAGGGGGAGAAAATTTACACTACACTACCACCCTTTCTGATGATAGTCCGACGTGTCCGCCCAGCTAAGATTCCGTACGAGCTTCTTCTTCGACGCGCCCTCCTGCACCGGCGGGTCCATCGGCGGGAGGGTCTCGCGGCGCTCCGCCCCCGGTTCCCGCAGCGTCACGCGCACGAGGCTCTTCTCCGGCTGGCGGCCCTGCTGCTGCTGCCCCGCGCCAGGCACATTCGCCGTGCTCTTCGTCCGGCGCGGCGGCGGGCCCACCATATCCGTGCGGCTAATCTTGCGCTGCCACAGCAGATTATGCCGCAAGCTCTCCGACATCTCGTTGCGCAGCATCTGCTGGCGCGTCGTCCGCGGCGTCGACGGCGGCGCGGGCGCAGGAAGATTATACGGGAAGCCCACGGGCGCGGTGGACATGGAGCGGTTCGGCGGCGGCTGCGCGACATAGTCGTCGACGACGTTGTGGTTGTTGGCCGCAGCAGCCCACGGCACGACGCCCGCCTGCTCGTACAGCCTCCGCCGCTCCGCGTCCGCAGAGTCGACGCCATGCCCATTCGCGGCGGGCGCACCGGTTTTGGCGCGCGAGAGGATCGCGCTCTTCTCCGCAAGGACACGCAGCTTTTCCTGCGCGACACTCTGCGAGAGATGATGCAGCCCTTCGTCATGCGCGCGGCCCTTTCCCTTCCCGCTTCCCCGCCCATCCGCATCCGACTCCTCGTCCTCCTCGTCATCGTACTCCATCTCAGCGGGCGGGCCCTTGGGCCTATACCCACCGCTCCGCGCACTTCCATTCTGCGTCGTAGTGCTCTCCCCAGCAGCGGCCGGCGCAGGCGCATCAGGACCCCCAACGCTAACGACAGGCCCCGCGACACTGCTCTTCCCAAGCGACCCGCTCGTGCCCCCGACGCTAAAATGCGGCGGCAACGCGCTGCTCGACAACGCACGCGGTATCCCCGGGCGTCGTGGTGGTGGCCCAGGCTGCTGCTGCTGCTGCTTGGGTGGCGGAGGCGGCGATGACTGCTGCTGGCGCCTTGCCGGTGGTTGCTGTGCCTGCACCTGCGCCTGCTGACCCCCCGCACCCGGCGCCGGCGTCGGCGGAATCGGTGACAGCTCCACCCCGCCCGCGGCCGTCGGCGGTCTTGCAGAGCTCATCGTAAGCCCCAACCCCCCAAACCCGCCCGCAGGCCGATTCCTCGGCTGCGGAATCCCCGCACCCTGCTGCTGAAGCTCCCGCTGCTGCTGATGATACTGCTCCGCCACCGCCACCTGCGGCCGCCCGCCGAGCAGAAGCGTAAGCCCGCCCGGCCGCGCGCCCGCGAGGCTCGTGAGGTTCTCGTAGCTATTCCTCGGCGCCTTCGCAAACAGCTCGCGCTGGCGCTTGGCCTCTGCCATGGCGCTGGAGATCGTCGTCGCGCTCATGGTGGCCTTGAGCGCGTTGACCGTGCGCGCGTTCTGCTCGGACGTCGTGTGGTGGCGCCTCCCTAGCGCTGGCGCGGCGGCAGCCCCGGCCAGCGCGGGCAGATGCGACGCGGAGCGGTGCGTAGGACGCGTCGGGAGCTGGCGCAGATCCGTATTCGCACCCCCACCGCTGCTGTGGCCCCGCGCATGCCCGAGATGCATCGTGGGTTGCTGCTGCAACGACGGCGGCGGTGCCTTGGCGTTCGCATGCGTCGGCTCAGGCTGCTCCGCGCCCTCCTCACTCTCGTCCTCCCATCCCTCATCCTCTCCCTCCCCCTCCGCCTCGCCCTCATCCTCCACCTCGCCCTCGCCCTCGCCCTCCCCCTCAACGCTCTCCACCCCCTCCCCACTCTCATCATCATAATCGCTCCAATCCTCATCACTCGTCGCGACCACGACCTGCCTCTGCCTGCGCCCGGTGTCCATCGTGCGCACCACCGCCGCCGTCGCGGCCGCGATGTTCGAAGTCGACGGCAGCCCGAGCACGGTCCGCTCCTTGCGATGCGTCTGCGTCCCGCCCTTGCGCGACGCGCGCGACCGCGACCGCGAATGCGCCGTGGGCGCGTGCTGCTGCTTCCCTCTTGCGCGCATGCGCACATGCGACGACGTCGTCGCAAGCGAGCTCACAGAACGCGCATCGTCCTCGACAACTTGTCTGCCATTGACCTTTGCTACCTCCGCTTGGTGCGCACGTCGCTCAATCTATAGAATGGAACCAATAAACACTTGTACTCGATACGATAATAACAACGCTTACCTCCGACCCCAAGCCCAAAAACGGCGCAGACGCCGCGCGTGAAGGCTTCTGCTGCGTCGTATGTTGCGGCGGTTGCGGGGGCGGCTGTGGGTGCGATATTGGTGGTTTTATCGGTGGCTGCACGACGGTATGTTGCTGCGGCTGTGCCTTCATCTCCGCCGGCATCTGCTGTTCCTGAGGCTGCTGCTGGGGCACCTCAACCTCTTCAGAGGGCGTGCGCCTCCCACCATTCACCCGATTCCGTCCCCGACTGCGCGATGCATCGCCCGCCCCCCGCTCCGGGTGCCCAAACGCGCTACTGCCGCCGCCCCCCTCACTGCGCTCCCGCGAACTGTCGCTCCCACTACTCCCACTCGACGGCGACGCATGCTCGTTGTCGTACGAGTTGCTCTCCCCGCTCGACCGCGACGAGCTGTGCGAGCTCGCACTGGCGTGGAGGAAGAACTTGCCCGTCCCGCGGGGGGCGGTTTTCGCGACGTGGCCGTTGGCGGGGTGCGCGGGTCCAGGCGCCGCGAGTTGCAGTTGGCGGCCGCCGATGGGGAGGATGTGCGTTGACTGGGGCGCGAATGCCGGAGTGTCGGCTTGCCACGCGTTAGGCAGTCCGGAGGCTGACGCGCCCACTGGGGAGAAGACGGGCGAGCCCATCCCGCGTGTTGCAGCACGCGGTAAAAACAGCGGTCCAGGGGGATCACGCCGAGTCGAGGGCGTCGTCGGAGGCGTCGAAGCAGCGGTTGTGGATGCGACAAGAGCACGCGGAGCGGATGCGGCGAGGAGGGGTGTGGCGGGGGGTGTTGGGTGCGGAGTCAGGTTCGGCGTAGGATTCACAATGTTAACGCGCGGAACTTGAACCTCCGGTTCTTGAATTGCAGGTGACTCGACGACAGAAATGGAGACTGCAGAGGAGCCAGAGCTGGAGGAGCTGCTGGACGCGGGGGTTGGGTAAGCCTCGTCCTTCTTTGCGTCCTTCTGGTGCTCAACGAGCTTCTGGGTGAGACTTGGGGGGATCATATCGCAGATAATCCGCCCTGCGGGGCGCACGGGGGTAGCCGTCGCTGGGTGGATCGATCATCATCAGGTGCGATTCGACGGAAACGAGGGCAAAACCACGACTCACGACTTGTGGGAGCGATACGAAAGAACGGAGAGGTGGCAGCACTGCTGCGTGGAATATCTGCGCTGCGACTAGATTTTGAGCGACCCGAGTTGTCGCTGCAGACGGATTCCGGGGTGGGGGGCCAGGGCCCCTCTGCTTGCAGCCTGTTCTGGAGGACGTCGCGGAAGGCGAGACGCCAGGAGATGTTCTCGAGGCGACGGCCGTCCCGCAGCGAGTCCTTGCACTTTGAAAATACTGGTTTTTTTTGGGCAAGAATAAGTACATGGTCTGTGATGGAGCACGGCATACGGACCGGACCAGAGCTGAAGGGCGTCCTGGGAGTCGAGGGCGTCTTGAGCCACGGCGAGGACGGGGGCTGGACTGGGGCCCATTCCGCGGGGTATGCTGCTGGCGGCGGCGCTGACTCGACGATGGTGGTTGGTGGCAAGCAAGGAGGAATATCGTCGGTCCGGCACGTGCCCGGCCCGATGTCGCCTTGCATCCTGATCCGTCCTCGTCTCTCAACACCACCCGCAACACATGACCCGGCACCTGAGTCTCAGTTGCCACCGCCGTTACTAGTCTACAGTCAGCAATACCCGCTCAGTACCCCGCTCAGACATTCAACAAGACCACTATCTGTCTCACCGTGCACCACCAAGCTCGCCTTATCACCTCTCAACTATCACGCAGCCTGAGTTCTCGCGCGGACATCACCGGCTCAATGGGTCTACTGGTACTACTATCATCACTCGTGGCAGTCATCTGCCCCGCAATTTAAGCCGTGCAGCTACGCCATTTAGGTCTAGTAGCTCATGTACCCCAGCTCGAAAACTGCCCGACGAGTAAATCCACAACGGACGGCCACGGCCGCATGCGGCACAGCGTGTCCTATCCGGTCCGATTAGTACCCGGTGCGTTCAAGCGGGGACCAGCCTCATCTTCAAGATATCGAGTCAGTCGTCGTAATCTCGGTAGGCCAATCCTGGAGCACCAGTGTACCTCAATGTGCCTGGGCCTAAAATTGAAACCTGCTCTGACTCGACTTGACTCGGAGTCAACTAAATTCCTTCACTTGGCCGAGGTCCCCGACCAGACCACGCACGCCTCGACAGGATTTCGATCCGCACCGGCACTTATCATCGCCGCCTTTGAGAATTCTGAACTGACGTGTGGAATTCTCTGGCACTTCCCAACGCCTCAGTACATGTATACAAAATCGTCGTTGATCATCGCCCCAGTTTCATCGTAGCAAGCCGGGAACAGCCTCGAATCCCTGCGCAGTTGATTTTCATACTCCACCCTCCTCCGTTTTTCTTTTCTTTTTCTTTTGAACCATCTGGTAAGTAACGTTCGAATCCAAAAAAAAACGACCCAGGGTAAACCACTACGCCCACCTCCAGTCTTCCTGTCGCTTCGAGCACAACCGTCGCGCAATACCTCGTCGTCGCCCTCCGCAAATCACCGACAGCGACTCGTTCACAGCGGCGACGCAGCGGTCCAACATTCAAGTCGAACGTAGAGTCCATGGCCATCATCCGAGCGAAAACATTCGCACAGCATGCCCGAGTACAACGCAGTACGCACCGCCATTATGAGATCCCATGGCCAACAACTTCACCAAGCACGGTCCACCTAAACTCGTACTCACACTGCTGCAGATTCTGCTCCGGGAGCTTTGCCTGCAAGCTTGCAAAACACTCGGTGCGGTGAGTCCTTTGGTGTGGTTCGAGATCCAAGTGTTTCTTTCCCGCAGTGCTTACTGCTTACCTCTCTCTCTACAGCCTAAATCGTCTCGGTTAAACGTTCAACAACGTCAACTTGAAGCCCACCCGCAACAAGTTACAACTCGAGAGTATGTACTTACCTTGACAAACAGGACAGGTGCGTCCGAATAACTTCAAATTCAAGTGCGAGGGCTTACATGTAACGACGGAGCAAAACGTTGAAACGCAGCGGGAGTAAAGGTCGATCCGGTTTGATGCCCATCCTCCGATTCTGCACCAAACCAGACTCGCGCAGAGCGAAACCATTGCACAGTGTCCAGTCAGTCTCTTGATTTCGAAATTTACGCCTGTCCCCCTGGGGAAACGTTACATACTTCTACTTCCCCGTTGCTTCCCCGAATCCCCGTGGTGCGGAGTACGCCGTTACTTAATACTACCCCAGATTACCCCGCATGCAGGGTAATGTCTGCTGACATGCATGATGTACCTTATGAGTCCTTGTTGAGCAGAATAAGGGACGCGCGTGTCCGGCACCGGACTGACCCTGCGTCCCCTCACCAGTGCACCACATTTCGGCGCAATATCCGGTTGTCTCCGCTAGCCAGCGGAGATTACGGTCGTATTTCCACCCGAGGGCGTGGCATCGGGTAAACGGGGTTTTCGAAATTCGGAGGACAAGGGAGGACAGCATCCGCGACATGTTGCGCGACGGCGACCGTGACTCGGCGGCAGGTACCTATACCTATCACCAAGGGTATATCGCCGGAGGGAGGCAACTGCGGCGCGTACTGAAGAGGTTTTGAGTCGGGAGGAGGAGGAATAATGGAGGTGGTTTGAATTCGAGTCGCGCGGTACCGGTGAGCTTCCAGTGTGTGGCTCGCCTTTTTCTCTTTCTCTTTCTCGAATTGCAAGTTGCTCGCCACCAGCCGCAGTGCGAGTCAACAGCCGAGGAAATCTTCAATCTTTGGAGGGCGACATATACTTGGATCCTCACTTTGTCCTCACTGCTGGGCTGCCTCTGCTTGGTCGGGAACCCGACAGATCTTCATCAAACCAGATTTTTGCTCCTCGCTGATTTTGTGAGCGGTTCAATATTTTTCTTCCGTCGTTACATGTACGCCCGCGCACTTGAATTTGAATGGATCATTTGGACGCACCTGCCCTGGATTATGCCAAGGTAGTCTATGAGCTTGACGTTAAACTCGAACCAAGACGATTTTTTTTCGGCTGTAGAGAGGTAAGTAAGCACTGTAGGATGCACTGCAATTGCACTTCTTCAAGTTGGATCTCAAACCAAGAGTGTTTTGCAATCTTGCAGGCAAGACTCCCGAGTCGCAGACAGGAGCAGTGCGAGTACGAATTTAATCGAACCGAACGAATTGAAACGCTTACCTTGAACGAATCGTAGCTTCGCAGGAGGAACGTCTTGAGGCCTTGAGGGATTGAATGGATTGAGTTTTGAGTGCTCGTTGCATTCGCCATGGGGCCGGATTATCACATGACGCGCTCAGCAAAGCTTTCGCGAAACAAGGTGAAGAAACCCGTACCTTCACTTGTTCAATCAGGTATGTACAACGTCGCTGTGTCGCAGTGAACGTCTGCGCTAACATGCAAAGGTTAGAGTCCACAACAACTGGAACATTGAAGTCAGAAGTAAATTAGAAGGGGCACGTACCTCAGGTCAAACGGGCATAGTCTCGGCGTCACAGGGTCGAGGAATGGCATAGTTTTGTTTTAGTGTTCAAGGTGAATAATGGTAAGCTCGAATGTATGTTGAGTGGGTTGAAAACTGGTGTACCTTCTAACGAAACGGAGTATCACTTTCTGAGAGCCTCAAGCTACAAAATTGTGAGGGGCCCTACCCTGTGCAACCTTGTGCAAATTTTCCTGCATGTTCCAGCATATGCATGGCATTTCTTCCTGTTCAGATATTCGTCAACATAGCAATGAGTGAGCGGTCAATGAGTGAACACCGCATATCTATCAAGCCTGCACACATGCGAGCACGATTGAATAGTCCAAGGTTGCATTACCATATTAGGACATCACTCCCAAACCGGTGGCCCGAACAAGGTACATCATTCATATGATCGGTACGCGAAATTCACCTACTATCGATCACCCACCTCTGCAAAACATCCCACCTCTGCAAAAGAAAGTTTAATCATTTTGCGACATTAATATTGCCTCAATAAATTCAAACTAACTTGTAGTAGCACGGTCCTGCTTCCTGTGAAGCTGCTGGTCTTAATCTTGGGGAGAACGGAAAAGAATTGAGTACGCTACAAGTCAATACTTTATTTTGCAGATGTGGGTGTTTTTGATCGCTGGCCTCGGCAGCCTCCCTACAGCCTCAATTCGACGCCGAACCCTTAGTAAATTGAGGGTCAACATATTTGGGCGGCCATGATACTGAGTGTCGATGCCGAGCATCATTCGACAAGAAGTGCGGCCGAAGAATCGCCACCAAGGTGGCTTTTGCACAAGTGGGCGATCGTACTACTTCGACCCCTTCGGGGCGTCATACGAAAAATTGGAACGATACAGAGAAGATTAGCATGGCCCCTGCACAAGGATGACACGCTTTTCCGGAGTGGTAGACCTACGGGTCTCAATATTTATGCATCTTTTTGCAACGAATACGTCCAACTCAAGCCGCAGACCGATTTTTAGCAAATTGTTCTCTTTTTCTTGCCATGAAACGGTGAATAAACACTGAAATCAGTTATGTCATCCTTCTGGGGGCCATGCGGATTGTCTCGACCCTGATAACCGCAGAACCAATTCAATTGGATACCATGGGTGTTGAGCAACTGTAAAGCTTCAATATCAATATTCTGAGTCATGAAAGGATTGCTCTACGGTGCTACATATTAGAAGTATTCAGTATGTTGTATAAAAGATGTTGCCGGGGCAAGCATACAATGATTACCCTTCTGTAAGAGCCCATATTGTTCTATCTCTACTCTTCACGGATATCCGGTTGAGTTGGGGTCGTCACACGACCTGGAATTCAGGGACCTGTCGACCGCGATGACACTGCGGTAGTCAGCACTGATGAGAAAATAGAGCATGGAGTATGCATGTTTGTTTTGTTCCGGTTCCACTTCTCAGCCTCGTCCGCGTCCGACGGTTTCTTTCCCTTCCCACTCACTATGTCCCAAGTTCCGTCCAGCTGTAAGAACAACTGGATGTCCTTGCTGAACGAACTCCAGTCGGCACCATTGTTTTTTCAACATTTCATGAAGAAAAAGAGACCAATCTGCGAAAATCTGTCTGCAGTTCGAGTTGGACTTATTCGTTGGAAAAAGGAGCATAAATATTGAGACCCGTAGGTCTACCACTCCGGAAAAGCGTGTCATCCTTGTGCAGGGGCCATGCTAATCTTCTCTGTATCGTTCCAATTTTTCGTATGACGCCCCGAAGGGGTCGAAGTAGTAGGCGAATTTCGCGTACTGATGAGATGAATGATGTACCTTGTTCGGGCAAACGGTTTGATGTCCCAACATGGTAATGCAACCTTGACCTGTTCAACCGCGCTGGATACACATTGGATAAGTACACAGGCTTGACAGATGCACAATCCTCAGGGGGTTCCGCTAGTTGACCGCTCATGCTGTTGCACCAGAAGAAATGCTTATACACTCAGAACCTGTTGAAGAACTTGAAAAAACACAATCGAAGAAAGAGAGTCGCAGTCTCCCAGGATAGACCAGGACCTCATCTGCCAACGAATGTAGACAATGCTTGTGTTATGTCTCATGAACCAAGTGGTAGTCCTGCTCAGAATTTCTTTCTCTCCAACTGACGCGCCGGTCGATCCTGAATATAATTTTCCTCTCAAGTCATCCATCCTTGGCCGCTTTGGACTGTCCTGGTTCACCCATTATATCTCCTCGTTGTCTTGAGATATCACAGGATCCGACTTGAGCCAAAGCATCAAGCCAAGTCCATTCCTACCCTCCGCGAACGCAAGCTGTTGACCGTCTTTTATCTGGTCAGTTGCGCGCGCGCCAGCTTCTGCTTGGTTCGCGAGTTCAACGGCTTTCGAGGGACTAACTATTGACTTTTTTTCCCCATCCATCGAGTCCAACACGCGGAGCAGGCCGGTGGATTGTACTTCAGATCAGTAAAGCTGCAGGTAAGTGTGAATCAGCGTCTATTCGACACTGATTATTCAATATGAATTCCAGACCAGCATCCCGATGTGTAAGTAAGATGTGTACGTACCGCCGCCCTCCAGTGGGAGACGCGGGGTGTAGGAGACCGTCGTAAGTGCGAGAAGTGTACCGCCGACTTCGTTCGCCACGGATTTGGCGTATTGGAATAAAAAAGGGAGGGATGAGGGAGGATACGCATAGTGGGTCGGGGAGCTGTAGAGTAGATGCACGCGAAGAAGTTCCCCGAGTCTGGCGTGTTTAGCGTTGAGTCTGGGATCGATCGAAATGGAGGAACCGATGATCGAGAGGGGCAGGTTTGTAGTATCCATGAACGGCGACTTGCTGCTGCAGCTCACGCTGGAAGGTCGGCACGCCCCTCGTTCACTGACTTTGCTTTTTTAAATAGCGCAGCACGGTCAATTCAGCGGGCGCGCACGGTGGGCGTTAGAGAGGCACAGGCGAGGACAGTCTGAGTGAACGTGAGGCAAA
Organism: Mycena polygramma; assembly: GCA_029449255.1. NCBI lineage: Eukaryota > Fungi > Basidiomycota > Agaricomycetes > Agaricales > Mycenaceae > Mycena > Mycena polygramma. The sequence goes on along the minus strand of JARKID010000008.1, from coordinate 448,215 downwards.
CGAACATGCAGCGCCTGATTCGCCCTCTGCCAAACCCGCCAAAGTTCGGAGGATGAGCAAAGCGATCGGATGGCGGTCAATCAGGCAAGACAGAGGTGGCTAGAAGATCGTGATCCACTTTGAGTAGCTACACCAAACTCAACGAAACTGTTTGGACATTTGAATATGTATGTGTAGAGGTTGAATGGGAAAGGGGCTTTTCACTAATTTGAGTGCGATCCGCCATAAATTTGGCTGCATCGTGCATCTGCAAGCCTGAGTGACTCGCATGTCAACATCCAGCAGACAGAGGAAGTAGATTAATTAATACGCACTCGTGCCAACTGATTATTGCGGTGAGTGCGAAGCAATGTCCTCCACCTGGGGGGTGAAAGTGCGGATTCCGATGGCGGCACGATACGAGGATTCCCGGTTCTTTCCGGTTGTGTTTGAATTGTGGACAAGATATGAGGGAAGAGATTTGCTCACCCGTCGCATACATACTGTTTCACTCCATCCCGGGAAGTAGGAAATCCGAGATGTTTGAGGATATTGAGAGCAGAGTTAAATCCTGGCCAAGTTCGGTTTGCAGTCGTTCGGCAAAGGGTTTTGCGCAATTTGCAGCCGGTTCTTCTCGAAGCACACTAGAAGGCTTGAAAGCTGGAAGATGAGAGCATCATAAATTTTAGTTCGCAAATTTGGAGGGATCGCGGTGTCGAGGAACCTAAAAATTACCAGCCTCTCCGAAATTCGAGGTTTGCATAGATGCCCTTGTCCAGCATCAAGGGGTCTGCTGTAGCGAGCAAAGCAAGGATGTTTGGAAAGGAAAGGAGATTGCAATTTGCGGCATTCAGATGTATTGAAACCCTGAGCCTCTGAGAACCGGGATAAGAGGTCGGCCAGTACTAGTGCTGCTAGAGCCAGTAACATGGCGAGAACGGAAGCCGAGCACTTGATAGCTGAGGGTTTTCGTACTGGCTGGGCGCCACCGGCGTGTTCCAGGGCAAGGAAACTCGTGGAGGCAATGCGCGCAGCGTGCACTTCGGATTATTGCTTTGAGTCTTTGACGCGGGTTTTCGCAGGTGTCGCCGCTCGGCCCAAGGCTGGTTTCTTTCCGAATGATAGAGCTAGGATACGCGACCATCTGAAAGTTTGGTGTGGATATGGCACGCGCTCGAGCGCTGTAGAATATCTCACGGAAGGCGGGAGATTGCTCAGACTGATTTTGGCTCCAACAGTTCTGTTCGTCGAAGTCAAGATGTCATTGGTGCCCCTTCAAAGAAAGCGGGATACTGTTACCATCTAGAGCTCAATGCGTCGCCTAGGTTCATGTTAAAACCTGCAATATTGCTGTACAGAATGCCCAGCTGCGCAAGTAACTGGCCACGACAACATTCAATCGTCGAAGTCAGTGTTTGCCCGCAATTCGGGTATTTTCCACAGCCGCAATGGGCGATTCCGCATTGAAAATTTGAATTGAAGATCGACGCACTCGGAGGCGGATCTCGTATACGCAAGTCCTTGGAGTAAGACAGAGATCTTTTTGGGTTTGAGTACCATTCTTTCACGGATCGTTGGCTCGTTCATCCTCTCCTTTTACTCGTACCTAGCGAACGTGGCGCAACAAGGCCTCGTCGAGGTTTGCAGCAGCGGACTAACACCATTCGACAACTGCAAAAGCGACAGGAGATCCGAAACTGGCACCAAACCTAGGGGTTAGACGAGAACCAGCAAGAGTGAGAAAAACAGACGAGAAACCCTTTTTGGGGTAATTTGCGTCTGCTTGGCAAAGCCTTTGCACCACTCTCCTCGCTGCCCCCGACGATGCGCTCATGATTTCTACTTGTACCGCAACTTCTTCCCTGTGCTACCTTGGCTGAGCTCTCGCTGTGTTCTTCGTTGAATTCTCTTGCTTTTCATACCCTCTCTACCCATACCACCAATTTTCTATCCAGCATGGCTACCTCTCGTCCAGAGCCGATGAATGCGACGACCAACCATTCAAAGGTCAAGGTCTCGTTGAACCTCGCCAACAACAAAGTCTTTGTCGCCGGGGGATACATCTCTGGCGCGATGGAGATGGAGTGCAAGGCTGACAAGGGTCTCGGGATTGGCGTTATGATGGTGGAGCTTTTCGCCATCCAAGGTCGGTAATCAGTTCGATATGTGAAGCCTTGAGCTTATAGTCTGTCAGAACTCACGTCGCGGGACCACTCGGCGACGTCGACGTTTCTCCACAGTCGTCGGTTGTTCCAGGGGCCGGGTCTTCCTCCCTCCAATGCGGTCCAGCCGCATCCTGTTCCGGGCGAGCCGCCGTTCCCGTCAAATTACCACCAGGCGCGCCGCGGACAGTCCACGTTTCTCTTCAAGTTCCCGCTCCCCTCTTCTTCGCCGTCGTCAATCAATTTCGGTGGCGATCTGGCACGTGTGCGGTACGAGCTTCGCGCCAGCGTTGGTGTCCTCTGGAAGGGAGAGAAGCGCCTCGTTACCGCCCGCGACGACATCCAGGTCGTCGAGTGCTTCGACGAGGACCCATCTCGACCAGAGCCCGAGGGTGTTGTGGTAGGTGAGAACGGAAAGATCTGGGCCCAGGGCAAGATCGTTGGGGGAGTGATTGTCGCCGGGGAAAGCGGATGCGTCGAGCTCCAGGTTAAGAATCATTCGACCAAGAAGGTTTGCGCTTTAACTGCCGTTTGCTCTACGCTAGTTAACCCTGCACCCAGAACACCGGGCTCGTCATTACGTTGACTCGTACCCTGGTACTGTCTGGCATCCCCGCGTCGGAAAAGCAGCCTCTGCAAATTTCGGACACGTTGGTCACCGTCCCGTTTCGCGGTGAAGAGTACATCATCCCTCCCGGCGCCGAGGGCGTAGCCAGCCTGGTTTTCGACGTCCCCAAGCACGCGCGAGGTGTCAAAGGCGGGCTGCTATACGGCGACGAGTCTGCGGCCAAACCGACCCAGTCCATCTTCGAAGTTCGATGCGTGCTCGGAATTAAGATGACTATGGGATTTGGCAAGTGAGTGTCGGCTGTTGAGCATATCTGCTTCGGACTAACCCTATTTCTTAGCAAAGACATCGAGCTTGATCTCCCCGTGAGTGTGGTGCATCCACTAGCTCTGCCGGAGCTACCACCCCCGCCTCCTATGGGCTACGACTATGGCTACCAGCATCAGTACGGAGACCCCCACGCCGCTCCGTACGGGTACCCTGCACTCCCGATGTCACCCCCCATTCCCGCGGCGTACATGGACCCCCAGCATGGACAGGTCTGGCTCCCTCCACCTTCGCACACACCCCAGCCGTATCAGTACTATTCCCCCTCCCCGCAGCAGCAGCCCCAGTATTTCTTCCCCCCACCGCCCACCAGCCCTGTCTATCAGCCATTACCGCTCAATCTCGCTCGCCCACTCAGTGCCGGCGGGAACCATGCGACGAACCTCGCCGTGCCCGGCCAGGTGTCTGCTGAGAACGCAGAGACTGGAGAGGAAGGTAAGGGCGAGCGCGCGGCGCGGGTGTCGCAGCACCTCCGCCAGTCGACGCGAAACCGCTCTGCCTCGCCCCTCTCCCACCGCTTCCCGCTTCCCAGCGCGACTTCCATGCCCATTCCACAGACGCTCCGCAACGTCCCCCCGGCGGACACCAATGGCCTCTCCGTCTCCCCTGCCGCCGGCGCGGGCCCTGCCGTGTTTGCCCCCCGCCCCGTGCTCAGCCCGAAGACGAGCTTCGCGCACCCGTCGACGCCAAAGAGCGAGCGCGTGGAGGAGCTCGAGCGCATGGCGGACGAGGTCGCGCTCAAGAGCACTAACCTGTCCGGCGACCTTCCCAAGTCGACCCTGTCTGCGGACACCCTCCTCGCGCCGCCCGCAAAGGAGAAGCGCCGCAAGAGCAAGTCGCCGTCGAAGCGCAGCAGCAAGCGCGAGAAAGCGGCGCTGGCTGCGGCGTTGGCCGAGGAAGCACAGACGGACGGCGTGGAGATAGACTTTAATAAGACGCTCCCAGGCCCGCCGGTGCCCACAGGCAAGGCGGCGGCACTCGCTACGCCGCGCGCACGTGTGGACACGTACTTCAACCTGCCCGCCTCCGCCTCCGCCTCCGCCTCCGCACAGCTGACGCCGCGCGCCGCAGACGACGAACAGGACCAGGGGCTGGCGCAGACGCCCAAGACCCCGACGCTGACGGCGATGCGGCGCCCGGGGCTGCTGGCGCCTGAGGGTGGGTTCAGCGGGCTTGACGCGCTTGAGCGGCGGCTGCTGCAGGAGGTGGGGACGCGCAAGATGCCTGCGGCTCCGCGCCCGGACGCGCGCAGTGTCGTGGCGGCGGCGCCGGTGGACATTCCGCCGAAGCGCGGCGACAGCGCGGCCGACTCGGCGATTTCGAGCTTGACGCTTGCTGGGGACGTGCAGGAGCGGGAGCAAGACCGTGACCGCGAGAGGGAGAGGGAGAGAGAGCAGGAGGAAGAGCACGATAGGGATTCGGACGAGCGGACGCAGGGCGCGAAGAAGAGTTCGTCGGGGCGAACGGAGCGCGGGGATGGGGAGCGGAGGAGTTCGCGCAAGAAGGAGAAGGAGAAGGGTAAGGACCGGAAGGCGGCCAAAGGGCGCGTCGCGGCTTGGCTGGGAGGCATCGATCCCGAGGTCCCGCCCGATGCCGATGCTGTTCCTCCGAGTCCGGAGATCGAGGGGGTCATCGCGCCGGTCCTGAAAGCTGCCGTATCGCCCGACAATGCGCCCGCCCCTGTCGAGGCGCCGTCGGTTATCATCCCGAATCCGCGTTCGTCTGGCTTCGTCCCGGTCAAGACGTTCAAGCGGGACCCTTTCCAGCGGAATCCTGCGGAGGAGGCGAAACGGATCCAGGATCTGTGGTCATCACCCCCCATCGTCAAGGAAAAGTCGCCCGTCTTTCCTCGCCTCACCTCGCCCATCCATACCCCGCAGTCCGTGCATACGAACCACAAGGTCTCTCCGCCATCCTCGCCTTTCAAAGCGAACGGCGCGGCCACGGCGTTGAATGGCTGGAAAGCACCAGCGTCTTCTGCAGCAGGTGCGGCGGTCCCCAGGAAGGTCGTGTCGCCGTCCCCGCGGCTGCCTGCCTTCCCCCCGCTATTGGACCCGGAGGTGAAGTATGACATTCGGTCTGCTCGTGGAGGGCGTGGCGGCAAGGTCACCGCTGTCGCCTCGCTTTGGGCGTCGGGGGCTGTCGCTGAGAAGTCGAAGGATGCAGCTCCGAAACCTGTAACTTCCCCCAAGCCAGCTACCGCACCCAAGCCAGTCACTGCACCGATTCCGGCACCGAAACCGACTCCCGCTCTCAAGCCCGTTCCCGTGGCGAAGCCCACCACGGCTCCAAAGCCTCCTTCCTCCCCCAAGCCTGCAACTGCTGCAGACTTCCTGCGTTCGAAACCCCTCGTTGCCCCGAAGCCTGTCAAGCCGGTTACTGCCGCAGAAATGTTGCGCTCGATACCAACGACAGACAAGGTCGCGGAGGCGACAAGGACAGCGCCGTCGCCCGCTGAGAAGCGCACAGCACGGGCTCCAATGATCAAGTCTGCGAGCGTGCCCGCACTCATCTCATCCTCCCACGCAAGACCAACGCTTTCCTCCACCGCGTCGCTCGCGCGTCCTCCGCCCAAACTGCGCGCGCCGCCAGCGAAGCCCATGCCGACTATGGCCGAGACTGCGAGCGAGGTTGTGGCGGGCTTGAAGGGCCGGGTGCAGACATCGTTATCGTCTGTGCCGGCGAAGGCCCCTGCGCCGTCTTCTGGGTCCAAGCCGGGCGAAATGGCATTCGGGCAGGCTAAGCTGCGCGATCTGATCAAGAAATACCAGGGCCAAGCTGCGGCAGGCTAACCGTACTTCCCAGTTTCTCTGCATTTCTTTCGTACATCTAATTTCTCGGCTCATCTCATGATTTTCCCGGACTCTCGTCTGCTGCAATACCTAACATTATATCATCAACACGCACTTACTACTCTGACTTATTGACTTGCTTCATACACCATCCATATATGTGTTTTATGACCCTACGATTTCATGACCAGTAGCACCGGGCAGAAGCTCGGTCAATGACACAGTTGTCGATGTAAGGATTTCGTCGACCTTCAATCATGTTGAGTATCTTGCTCTGCACCCAGATCTCAGAGCAGGGTTCCTGGTAAATTGTTTCGGAGCTGCAAAAAATGTTCCCGATATATTTAGTTTCAGGCGTAATATCGGCACACCCGATATTGTGAGAACGATGAATGTGTGGAGGATTACAACGCCGTATACGCCGTATACAGCGTATCCGCCGGAATTACCGTTCACAGTACCGAAATACGTGAAGGAGCAGTAGATGCCTGAACGTCCCTCTATACCTGAAGCATTTAGATGGCCGTTCACATAATACACTTCCTTCACGGAGCTCAACGGCCTTCACGGATCGGCGAGACCTTCACGACGTTCACGTCCGGCAAGTCCGTTCACCATCTTCACGATGCGGTGGAGCCTTCACGGCCGGCAGGTTTCTTCACGACATGTCGAAATGTTCACGAGTGCAAACACATGTTCAGGAGTGCCAGCGGCCTTCACGATCTCTCATGGAAAGCCAAACGAATGTCCCGTTTGGCAATGTCACGGCGTGACAACGGTCCTCTTCTCACCTTACCGTCGTCGTCCACAACACTGAACGATCCCTGCAGCCGATTTAATGTCTCTTGTGTGGCCCTCTCCCACTCCCATTGCCTCCTCGGCCTTTTCAATGACGCCACTCAGCCGTCCCGCACCTCAACCTATCAGATTTTTTTCTGGCTACAATCGTACCGTCCCTGGAAAGCCCGTGCAGTCTGCTACCGTTGTCAAGTCTCTCCGCTACCGTCGCTTGGCTCTCTCCGCCGCCCTGGCCGCTGAACAGTCTGGTTTTACGGGTCCAAGCAAGCCGAAGCGCATGATGCTAGCTTTATGGGAGGGAGCGTTACATTCATATTCACAGTCTAGCTGTCACGGTTGCAGTGTCGACACTTCTACCCCCCCCTCCCGTTGCCTGCCCTACGCTGGGTGCCAGATAGCCAGCCATCTGCTGGAATGTTTTCGCGTCCACGCTCCCCTCCTCCCCTTCGCAGCTGTGGTTGGAGAAATCCAGCTCACGGGCCCTGACTTTGCACAGCAACTGGAACTGGGCTATTCGGCCTACAGGTGCAGTCGTGCGCATGGACGGGTTGTAGCAGCTTTCCCGTAGCTCTTGAAAGGCCGAGCAAAGCAGCGCGTGCATCCCATGTTTTCGGACAAATAGCTATATCTCGCGCTTCATTGCGCTCGTATATATGTACTTGAGTTTTTCTTATCATGTATCACACATAGTTGTGCTACGGTCAGGATCCAATTCAACAGTTTATGCAGTGTTCGACGACGACGACCAGAGTATTTTATTGCTGTGTTTGCGACACTTAAATAATTGGAAGACACGGGGACAGCTCTCTATGGTGTAAGCTCGAGTACATACTAGGGAGTCGATGCATCGCGACACTTCTCTCTGCTTCAGGGAGGTGATATATCAGTCCCAGGCCCCAGTCGTTGGCGGCAGGTGGGTGTGAAGGGCGCATCCGACCGTGAAGGCTGCCGTGAGTCGTGAAAGCAAAGAGAGCGCCTTCACGCGCCGCGTTAGTGTGAATTATAGGTGCTACGTGAAGTTTGGTCCGACTCGTGAAGGGGAGCATAGCACGTCCACGCGGCGGGCTGCCGTTAAGGACGGTGCGTGCTGCCGTGAAGACTAAGGCGGATCGTGAAGGCACTCGGAGCAAGTTCACGCGGCCAGCCGGCGTGAAGGACCCATCCGAGCGTGAAGGTTGTTGTGAATCATGAAAGTGTTCACGCGCTGGGTCGGCGTGAAGAAGAGAAAGGTGGACCGTTCAGGCAGTGGAGGAACGTGAAGACTGAGGAAGACTGCTCCTTCACGTATCTGTAGTGTTGCATTCCGAACCTGAACCGAACCCGAACCGCACCCAAATTCAGGTTCGGAGGGACCTGCGAACCTGAACCGAACCCCAGGTGCGGTTCAGGGTTCACCGATGTTGGTTTTTTGCGAACCGGGTTCGCACCGGTGCGAACCGGTGCGAACCCCAAAGTTTCTGGCAACATTGAGCGCCAATTTTAGCGCCAAAATGAGGATGAAATGTTCCTATTTTGGGGTTAGTCCCTCAATGAGCTTCATAGAGGAACCGTGGAAGTTCAATCTTTCTTTAGTATGCATTGCCCCAGCCCCGGTTCGGGCTGATCTCTGCGAGTCAGTGGCTTAAATTGTGACACGTGAATTAGCATTGAACCCGGATTTGACGAACTTACCTCGAACGGATGCTGCCTCGCATATAGAAGTCGGTGGAAGCCTTATATGCCGAGTAAGAAAAGTGAACCTCACTTTCGGGACATCGAGTGTTTTGATGGGGTCGACCGACAAGGTTGACTTGGTCGTTGTCCACTTGATTAGCGTGTTAAATGAGGTCAGAGTCATGCCAGCAGTCCCAGCAAGATGACTAGGCCATGTGAGGAGCTCACGGCTATCATTTGCGATGGTTGAAAAACTTTCAGGTTCAGTACAGGTTCGAACCTCTCCGAACCTGAACCGAACCTCTTCGCACCGAACCGCTGGGTTCGGTTCTGGGTTCGACAAAAGTGCCGAACCAAACCCTTCTTGAGGTTCGGGGTTCGAAATTATTTGGAAAGAACCGCACCGAACCGAACCCCGGCAACACTACGTATCTGGGTACCGTGAACGGGAATTCCGGCGTTGTAATCCTCCGTACATTCAACTTTCATGATATTGTATCGTATGACGTTCCAAACTATCGTGTTCCAAACGTTGCATAATTCAAAACACATAAATAAAAACTTTGGGGCGCAAAACTTTTTTCTCGACTCTCAGATTCCCTCTGCACTGTCCCTATATGATTCATAACGCCCTCTGGGCACCCCTGGCACCTCCTGACCTATGGCGGTCACTTGGCACCTTTAATAAAACACGTATATTTTTTCGCTTTTTCGTGAAAAAATTGGCAATCTGGACCGTTTCGATGAAAATTTCACGACTTCGAACTTTCGTGATTTTTTTCCCCCGGAAATCGTGTTTTTTTTTCTGTTTCGTGATATCGTCTTTTGTTCGGTGATAATACTGGTAGCGGTTATGGTTGCCGATGTGATGGCCCATCACGTCGGCGGCTCCGGCAACTGGTGGACACAAAGTGTACTGATGTACATGGCCATGGCTGCCCGGAGCCACACCAGCTACCATTTTGCAGCTACTGTGATACAGCATGGCAATATGGGCATGTCTACTGCAGCTTGGGGCAGAGCCTGAGGGAGACCGGAGGAGACTTCAACCAGGTCAGATCAAATGGGGAGGTGAGCTGCTGGCAGGCTGCACACACAAGGAACAGATAGCCAAACCAACTCTGGCAGTTTTGCATAATCAGGTGAGGTGTGATGGGCCAGAGTGTGTGAAGGAAATGCAAGGGATGCACCAGAAGGCACGAGGCCATCACTTCGGCTTGCACAGCCGTCCGGCTTGGTACCGCCGAGCAAAACACGATTTCACGAAGTTGAAAAAAAAAGTACGATTTCCGAAAACAAAAATATCTCGAAAGTTCAAAATCTCGAAACTTTCTCGAGACTCGGAATCTGATCTCGAAACAGGTCAAACAGCCCATTTTTATGCGAAAAGACACAAAATATGTGTGTTTATTAAAGGTGCCGATTGACCGCCATACTGACCGACCAATACCTCGTTGCTAGTCTCCACGATCCATTCATATACAAAATCAGGTAGAATTCCAGCCCCGTCGTACATCACATAACCAGGAAGTACAGTAATTAACCGGGAAGCGAAATGCTCAGACGGCGCGGCGCATTGTGAGCTCAAGATTGCCTCACTGAAATCATCTTTTGTTGTAGGCAAGTGCATCTCGCTCCTGCCTACATGATTGTACAAAAAACTGTGAGATTATGTCTTGTCCTCGTGAAGAACGAGGGAAATCTTTGGACGAGCAAAATTTGACCAAACAACGAGGAAGCGAAATGGTTTGAAACTGCTCGAACTCGGGGATTTTGCGCAATACAACCAGCCTTTGAGCATGTGGTGTACATGTTCTGACCAAACAGGCTCTCCAATCCCTTCTGCTCGCGGGAAAGACTTTAGATATGTTGAAAGGCCTGTTGCCCCATTTATCGGATCAATCGGCCAAATAAGGCCCCAAATAAAACTCCTCCGCACGCGCGCTAAAGTAGCTCCTTTCACAATTCCTTTTGGTTATGAGGAGTTAAGATAGGGTGCATCCACGACACAAAAAATTGGGATCATCGATAGGGTGCGAGTGGTTGAATAACAACCATTTCGCTTCCCGGTTAAATACTGTATTATTCATCGGAAATTCCTTGAGAGTTCGGTGAGTTTGAGCCTGATTGCTAGTTCAACACGAGATAGGGGAATCTCTCTGCATTGCTTGTAGGAACACCGAGTTACCATCGAGGCAGTATTGAGACCCAGGATGCCGCTGGATATGATCACGGCCAGCCTTATAATGTGGCTATGCCCGGGAACCATACAGGACGCCGTCATGATCGAGGCGAATTGCATTTTTCATGTTTTGGACAGCGAGGTGTGTGGCTATGCTCGGACATCGATATCACTGATGCCATGTCTCGGATCTGATCAAATGGGATTTTTTTTTAGTAGACCTGGTCCCTAGCTCGGTACCAGGAATCTCTGTATCATTGAAGACAGAAACACCTATACTACACTACGGGGTCCCAACTCGCTCGAATTGATGGGATCCGGAAATTCCCAGCCACAGAATTGTCTTGCAGAAATGGTTCAACAAAGACAAGACCAGCCGTCGCTTCGCTCCGGCAGCTGCGGCAATACTGCAGAAAAAATCTTATTCACAAAGAAGTTGAACAATGAAATTGTTATTCAATTAAGTACTGTATGAGTAGTGATGGTTCAGAGCAATTTTTTCCGTGCTGAACCCCGAACCTGAACCTGCGGGTTCAATCGGTTCGGTTCGGCGTTCTGAATGTGTTCGAACGCATGAACCGAGGATTTTTTTCAGGCCAAAAATGAACGAGTAAAAGACGGGCAAAAGAATCCATTCGTTCGATGCAAGTACAACAGAGACAGCATAAAGGCAATGGGTATGTAATCTGTACTCCTTTTCCCCAGGACACTAACCACCATACTTATCTTGCAAAATGGAGTTTACAGCCCAAGTCGATTCGAGGCAAAGCGTGGCTGCAACTCGAGGCAAGGCAGTGCCGCCAGGGGAAGGTTTTCCTATCTTCTTTCTGTGGCGCGGGTTGTGGTGCGGGTTGTGCGGGTGAGTAGTCTAATATCTTCTCCTTATGTTATTTCCGACTGACTAGAAAGACTTAAAAGCCCAGGACGCAATGCGTAACTTGCAAGCAACGATTATGCCCAGAACCTGCCTCCCACCGTACTACCCTGACCCTGGCATTTGTTGTTTCCAGCACTCTGCCAGTAGCAAGACCAAGTTCTATGTCGTTACTAGCGGGCATGTTAAATCCATCTTCACCTCACAGTCAGTCTTTCTTATTGTCTATGAAATATCAGGAGATTGATTTGCATGCAGCTACCGCTCCAACGCGATGACAAACTCGGGAGCCCGACAAAAATCAGTCGCCACATGGGGTGAAGCTGTCGACATCTGGACCGCCCACTGCCTCATATCGCATCAGCACGGAGGTGGTTGCTCTTTACCCAACCCACTCACCATGCTATGGGGTGCGAAGGGGTTCCATCGCACATTCGCCTCGAGGTATGTTCTGTGGACCAAGGTGTGTGTCCGCATTGGTGATTATTGGAAGTGGTACAATAAAGAGCGCAGATGTCAAAAAAGTGTGTACGAAGCCGGGTCCCAAAAGAACAGCGAAAGAATTTGCGCCTCTGGGCAGAAGGAGCCAGGCAGGAGGTGCTGGAGCCCCACATCGAGCCCTATAGCGAAGCCTTGGTCAGGGGCTGGCGCGACGAACACAATTATTTGAACCGAGTTTCCCGAGAATACCACGCCCGTATCAGTTGGAGGCTGAAAGACCACGAGGAGACCGAATCCCTCCTTCCATTCGACACAGAGGCGCTAATCCCGGAGGAGACGTTGACCGCAGAGGAGGAGGTCAAGAAGGGTGCAAGAATTAAGAAGTTGGACGAGGTGTGACACATTTCACGTGACCACATGCCACGGGCTGATTCTCTTGCTCTCCAGCGCATCCGCCGATGGCTCAAATACTGCGCTCGTGTACTCCGCAAGAAGGCTCGTGCAAGGGCCGACGCACGCAAAGATCCTGTAACGGCTCTCGAAGACGAGTTACAAATATTTATTGTTGGGGACGACGTCGTACGACCCTGGCGAGTCGGGAGTTGTTATAATGGTGTTTAGGGACTTGGATAAGCCTTCCAAGTCCCCGAAGAAGCTGATATCGATAAAGAGAGGGCCTCTCAGACCAGAGGATCTGTGTCTGAGTGCTGGTTTGGCCACACCTCAAGCCAATGAGATATCTACTATGGCTTCGGGAATCAACTACCTCAGAGAGTAGGAAGATGCTATAAAGAGCTCGAAAGCTCTAAGAGAAATCAAATGCAGAGGTACGACGGATGGTAGCAGATAACAGTCACCGCTGGCAATCGCTTGGGCCGAGACAAAGAGCTCAATGAAGTTGTATAGCGTAGGCCTATACACTTACCACCCGCTGACCTAGAACGTGAGTCTGCTGTTAAGAGAGCAAGACGAACGGACGTAGGGTCATTGAGTGGTTAAGGTAAGAAGGTGATTCTTATTGATGGCGTTATAGCCGTAATGAGTACAGAACATGTGACTACCGCGTGACTAGACACGTCCTGTGGAAAGGAATAACAAACACAAATAGAAGTTAGTTGAAGAGTATCGGAAAAGAAAATATGGTATATGGCCCTCACAAAGCCCCCCACTCTTCAGCTAAGGGCTATGGATCATTGAAGATCAGGCCCAAAGAAGACAGAAAAAAAAAAAAAAAAAAAAAAACCCTCTCCGAGTCCATTATCAGCCTTGGCTCCCCGTTCCATCCTCCTGCGTCCAACAGACTCCGGGATCCCCCTGCAGTGTTTCACAGCTGCCTCACTGTCTTGTATCCGGCTGGGGCTGTGCTGTACACTCCGAATCCTCTTCATGTCGCAAGGGTGAATGGTGCGCTACGCTGCCTATACCCCTATAGCCCCCACGGAAGTATCTCTTTGATACGACACCGCGTGAGAAGGGGTACTTACGGAATAACCCCAAAAGCAGGTCTGCAGCATCTGGCACGTCCTCAGACCACAACACGCAAGAGCAGGAGAAGCAAAGAAGAAAAAAATCCGGGGCCACCCAGCTCTGCGGTGGCCGCACAGTTGCAGGCGACGTGTTGTGAAGATTTTCGTAACTCCACTCCGAAATCCGTGAGCGCAATGCGCACTTGCCCGGCTTCCGCTGAACAAATAGTTGAATTGAATCAATCGGGGTTTGGCGAGAAAGGACACTCAGAGTTGGTGAATCCGCGCGGGAATTTGGGAGGGGGGGGAGACTCTTCCAAGGCAGAAAGAAGGGGGAAAAATAGCGACGAGATGATGGAGCGAAACGGCTCATGCCGAGTGAAACGGGACTCGGGTGTAGATGAGCAGCAAAGATGCGGATCGCTTCGCAGCCTCTGTCGGCTGCGCCTTGCCAGAAAGGAAAGGGAACTGGGTAGCTTGTGGGTAGTTCTACCCAGTACCTCCACCAAAAAAGCTTTGATCTCCACATTGGTCCCAAAATCCGGGCTCGAGAAGCTTGAAGTCATGAAGGAAGAATAGCGGAGCATAAGAACCAGCCAATTCAATGTGAAATAAAACTTTGACAATGACGAAGAGGCGCTGGAACCACCAGGGAGTGTGTTTTAAGCAAAGATTCCCAGTAAAGGAAGAGACTCGAAGGGTCGTGAGACCTGGACGAGTCGAAGAGCGGAGAGGAAAACGACAGAGAATGAAGTTGATCCGCTTGTTTGGCTTGGAAGTCAAGCGACTCCAAATCAAACAAACACTTCTCTTGCCGATACTGACTTCCACCAATCGAACCCGGCCTCAACCTCCAGTTTGGTCTGACCCCACGCCTCGGCCACTGCAGGTCTCCATACCTGATGCCCTGGAAATCAGGTTGTGTCTTCTCGGCTGGAAGGCGCCCGAGCTTGGCCCGAGCCCTTCGAGCTTTCAAAATCACAATTCCTAATCCTGAGCCTGGAATGCTTCGTGTCTGCTTTCGGGATTCGGACTCCCTGCGCGGTGACCCACATTTTTCGTCCCTTCTGGTGAGTCCAAAGAAGAATTGAAGTCGAAATTTGAGACCTAAAAATCGACCAAGCGCCGCCGGAATTTGAGTCGTTTGTAGGAAAATCCCTCGACGGGTATATCAGTGTCCCGCGACGCTCGATTCAAGCTGTCGTCGGGGTCGAGTAGCCGTGGTACTTGTTGACCGGGTGAAATCGAGGTACGTCTCGAGATTATCACAGAATGGTTTCAGCTGAATCTTACTTCAGTCGCGTGTCTCGCGCGCCCGCGCCTTTGCTGCAATCGTCGAGCACGACGTTCCGATTCCTTCCCGCGCCCATCCCCTGTCCGGCGTTCTCTCGCCGACCAGGGAATGTCCCAAGTACGAAATTGCCCAAGTCTGTATTGTCGCGCTCACAAGCACGAAAACCACAGGGGAAAATGCCGAGGCAATGCGGGCCGACTGAAGATGAAGCATGATGCTCAAGTAGCCTGCGGTGAGTCCCTTCGAAGGAGGCGCGAAAGTGTGCGCGCCGCTGTGGAAGGTGAGAGCAGAGTCTTTCCGCGAGGTTTTTGCTAAGGATGTTCCTTTTAGCCCCCCAGTCTCGAAGTGCTCCAGCGTGGGACTGCCAGGTGGAGTGGAATCGCGCGCGGGTAGACATAAAAAGGCGGCGGCCGCCTTCGCATTTGCAGCCGTATCTGAGGTGCTTGCATCCTGATCTCCGCGTAGCATGACTGCTGCATTTCCTGACGGACCCGCCCCCGGAAGAGGACGGTATAGATGCCCAGGCTGATGAAGCGCCGAACGCAGCACGAGGACGCTACTCTTTGCGGGTGATCCAAAGCTGAGCACGTTGTTTTCGTGCGACGCCTCCGTTGAAGGCTTTCCTTGCAGCCCCCCAGAGTCCAGCGTCGAGTGTGCCCGCGCGATTCGGTTAGAAACGACCGAGTCGTTGTGGTGCGCCGAGAGAATAACCGAAGGAGGAGGGGGGGCACGGAGCCCAAAGAGGACATGGAGTGAAGACTTGACTAGCTCTGACACCGAGCAAGTGTGAGTTGAAGCCGAGTTCTTTGCCTTCTTCATCCAAACCTTGCGTGGCCTGAATTGCCACCGACTCTTCTTGCTCTCCAGACTCAGACTCCAGCATCGAGCGCGCGCGCACAGTCAGCGCGGAGACCTCATATAACGTGTCAGGGACCGCGAAGACCTCGCTCTTGCTCCTCCCTTTTTCGTGCAGGACACCTGCCGGCCGAACTGCCGCCCCGTCTGTTCCTTGCGCGCGCTTGCGGGCGCATCCCGTACCTTCGACACTTGTCGAGGGGCGTGATCCTTGGCATGCGCGCGCTGAGGGACTCGATGGAGGCAGAGTGTGCACGGAGGGAAGCAAGAAGAAGCAGAAGTCGAGTATTGACGGTTCGTTGATGCGCCTGTAAGGTAGAGCGGGCCCAAACGTTCGCATGGCACCAGGCGTGTGCGCATTCATTTTGACAGTGGGTACCCGGAGCGATGCCTTGACTGATAGGTTTTCTTCCACCCCCCCAGACTTGACCATTGGGCACGCGCGCGCGGTTTGCTCAGCGACAACCTGATCACCGCGGTACGCGGAGCAAGTAGTGTCTCCAGACGTCTCTGCAGTGTGCTTACCTGTATCCTTCGTCCCTCCCCGCAACTGATTCGCTCCGCTCTCTTTCAACTGTCCAGAGTGGAAGCAGGAGAAACGCGACACTTTGTCGGAGACGACTGAGACGTTACAGCCCGGAGGTAGATAGGGAGCTGAAGGCGGGAAAGCGGCCGTGGAAGATAGCACGGCGTTGCCGCTATGCGCGCTCGTATCCAAGGTGAGTTTGCTGCTTTCATAGGAAACTATCGTTGATGTATTTTCTCCGAGCTCAGCGGCCGAATCGTCGTGACGTGCTGATGGAAGGACAAGAGGGAGTTCGTATTTGCGTGCGAGGAACCGGAGGCCAGCTGCGCGCAACCCTTTGAAGGTCAGGGCTGCGATCTCGTGGTGAAAAACCTGCACTAATTTTACTTCCTTCTCCAGCGGGTGCACGTACTCGACATCGTCTCGTGCAGCTGTAAGAGGAAGACGTGAACCTGGAAGCGAAGTTAAAGGAAGGGACGGGGATAGCTGCGTAACAGCGCCATCTGACTCGAATTTGGGCAAGCTGTCTTTGCGAAAGATCTTCGCTAAGCGAGCTTCATTCAGCCCCCCAAGCTCGAGTCTCCGGCGCGCGCGCGCTTCCGCGTTGTACGTGGTTTCAACGCGAAGACTCTCCATCTGCTCGGGGAGACGAGCCGAAGGATTGGGGGGAGGATGTAGGTCCTGACGCGAGGCGGGTCCCGCACAAGGCAGAAGAAACTGAGTGCTCCGCGGGGATTGTGCATGTATTGCAGGGGTGCCTGCGCACTCCCCCGCGGACTCTTCCGGCTGTTCAGGCTTGGAATCCTTGTGCCCGCGAATGCAAGGCGAATCGACGCCGTGCTCGGGGAGATGTAGAACGGCGGCCGTCTCTGCGGACGTATTCGGGGTGCGTGTGCTTTGTTCTTCGTGGGTCGCGTGAACTAATTTAAAATCTTGCATGGGGATTACAGATGCATCCCTGGAAGAAAAACGCGAGTACCCTTGCGCGAGTACGGCAACTGTCTCAGCAACATCATGATTCTTGCGCGTAGATGCTTGTGAGCCGACCGAATGGCTGGAAGGAAGATCAGCAGGAAGTACTGCGCGCGCGCCGGTGGGTATTCGTGGACCTTTATCGTTCACGATACCGAACCCGACCTTGGTACAACGCTCAGGCTCTGCGCTTCTAGCAACCTTGCTGCTCTCGATCCATGCGCCGGACCCGAATCTTTCCTCTGGGCTGCCCGACGCACAGCTAGTCGAGGAAGCGTCCTCGATGGCATTGTCTCGCGTAGCGCTCTGCGCTGGCAACCGTACACGCGGGCTGCGCGGGATGAGTGGCAACGAGGGAAGCGGGGATGCCGGTGAGTATCCCGATGTCTTGCCCTCATTTCTCACGCTCATAGTTTCCGCGTAGCTAGAAGCGTTTGCCGTGTGCTTGCCGCAATTGCGAGGCTCATTCAGGCTGGTAGAATTGCACTGTAGCCCCCCACTTTCACGGGGACGTGCAATCGGTATTCTCACCCGAGGTCCCGGTGGTTTTTTCGCTCGCGTGTTTGTGGGCGTAAGGATCCCGGGAGACGCAGGCTCGTTGATGAGTGGATCGCTCACCGAGATCGACGCCGACTCGCTATATTTTCGACAATGCGTCAGGTTTCTCGCACTATGAACGGCACGAACAAGGTCAGGCACCAGTGCCCCTCTCTGGACATCCTCGTTTGTCGCCATAACGACCTCATGAGGACTGTGCGACCTGGAAATTGTAGGGCGCGGAGTTGGTATAACATGACGCAAAGCTGGGAGGCCCCGTGCGTACTGCAATTCTTTATTTCCTCTCCCCACGCTGATGGGCTCGTCTCGACCGACAGTCATGGCAAGGATCTCCGCACTCAATACTGCCGCGACTTTGATCTGTTCTCGCCGCCTCCTCTCTGAGGCGATGACCGCCGGTCGCGCCAGCGCTGCAAGATCGAGCTCAGGCGGGGCGCAGACCACACACACATCGACGTGCAGATGGTACTTCGCCGCCATCAGATGTGAATACTTACAAGCTTTCGGAAACGGAGCAAACGTGTTACGCTCGCAAAGGGTATGCCCTTCGTGTATAGCTGTACTCATGTGCCCAGTATCTACCAAAACCGTGAACCTCGGAGTCTCTGTTGCTCCATGCACGTTCTTCCCCCCTGGCAGCCCTTTGGCACTCGAAATGGACGCAGTCGGGGCCGCGGACGAGACGGGACGGGATGAGGGCAGAACGCGCGTCGCGCACCGTGTTGCCGCGCGGCTACCGCTGACTGTAGCCTTCGCGCGGCCAGTCACGTCATTGTCAAGGAAATCCTCGACAACTCGACTAACCTGCCTCGAAGGGAATTCCCTTCGCGCAGCGGAGTTTTCAGTTGGGGAGGTACAGCTTGTCTCGCGAAACGGGACGCTGCTTGCACGCAACGCGGGTGCGGCGTGATTGGGTGAGTACGGCGAGGTGATTCGGGAAGTGGACGGTATATCATGAGCGGACAAGGCCGAATCCATAAACGGAGTCTGAGTCTGAGATGCAACGCTGATAAGCCGTGTATCGGGTTTAGGCCTGTTTCACGCGTTTTTCGCGTTTTCTGTTCTTTTTAACGCGCGTCTCAAGCATAATATCATATCTGATATTATGCTTAGAGCCTACTCTTAATGGGGACTATAATAAGTCCACCCGCAGAGGCTATTCAGAAAGATCATACTGAATTAGCGCTGTTGTACGGGTTACAATTAAAACTGGATCAACTTACAGACGCTCAGGTTGTACAAGAGAGCTCCCTTATTCATAACGTACCTAGTGGGCATCTGGGGGATTTATCGGTTATGTCTTGAGGACGCCGGACGCTTGATTGAAGCCTTTGTTTACATCTCTTTGCATCGAAATGGGACACGCGATGGACCACGTGACCGGCTCAGTACTTGCCCGAGATCATGTTCCGAATAGGCCGATACGGAATTATCCGGACATGATCGCATCAAATCGTGATCGACTCTCAAAACGGGGAGATTAAGGTTCCAATCCAGGAACTTGATCTTCCAAGCTCTTCACCAAGGAGTGCGGGGTACTCAGGGGAAGCTACGAACATGTAGAATCTGTTTCTGAGCATCTTATTCACGGGCACGGCCCTATTCAGAACCCAGGGACTAATCTCGACTTCCAGCACCACCCGAAGTCCGAGATAAGTCCCAAGGCAACTAATGGACATTCAGGAGTTTCATTAATCTTTCTTATTTCAACTGTAACTGCTTGGCTACCGATATGACTCGTTTTCTATTCATTTTACAGCTAATGTCAGTACCGAAGGCGCGAATCGAAAATTACCATTTCGGGCAGATTTTGATCCCCCGCGAAAGAATTGCTTGTATCTCGATGAGTTGGGCACATATGACCTTGAAAACTAGCCAGTTAATTCGGGCTAATTCGTGCGCAATTAGTGATAGAGTCAGACCAGTTAAAATATTACATTTTTAGGTCAACAGTGAATCTAGCTCCAAATCAGGGATTTCGGTTTTTGCAAGCCCACCTCCTGTCCAATGAGCTTGGATCTTCTAGAGACTTCATATATCACTATTGGAAGTCTCCTGGGAACAATTCTGTGAGTGATTTTCATCTGGGTATGGGTAGTTACAATCGATTTGAACAATGCTGTTGCTCAAAATGTGCCGAGCGCTGTTAGCACTGGTATATCACCACGTTTAGCTCTATGAGAAGACAAATAATGGATCATAAGTCCTTGTCTCAACGAACCAGGCTCACTGGGTTTAATTTCGGCTTACCAAAGAGGATTCTCGGGGCAGGAGACCAGATTTTCAGCTCATTGACAAAAATGATGTTTTGGATCATCTGGCTCTATCACTAATTGCGTGTCAATTACGCCGAGAGAACTATCCAATTTTCAACTGAATCCCTCAAGAACCCATTGAGCTATTGGTAATTCTTCAAAAACATCCCAAATGGGTAAATTTCCGTTCGCGCCTTCGGTACTGACATTAGCTGTAAACACATGTATACCTGATCGTCTGTCACACCCCTACTCCGTTTATCCGCAATCTTGTAATTCTCTCTGTGTAAGCGTTATAGTGTACAGTATAAAATAGCGAGAGCACTGGCATGTACGGTACGGAATCCCACCCCAGTTATTGAGGCGCCACCCAGTTACGGCCCTCCTTAACGCACGGTTCGGATCTGGACTTGTCACTCAGGGCTACTCTATTCAGAATAGTGCCGTTCCAAGTTATAATATAAATCTCTGCACGCCCCTGGCGATACTCCTGGACTCCTGACTGATTGTGAATTGTATTGAACCTGTGGCTTGTGAATTGGCTTGTGGTATAGCCTTTGATTTGGGATTTGGCTTGTGGTATAGCCTTGGGACTTGGAATTGTGACTGGCTTGTTGTATAGCTTTGGATTGGATACGTTTGGGATTTTGGCATATAGCTTTGGACGCTTTACAATCCACTTTGCGAATAGGGTGCTATAACTTCGGTTACCAAGCCTTACTTCACTCAGATCACACGCGCGCTGCACACGTCTAAGACAGCAACCCCTTAATTACCTGCTCCCCTCATTACAATACGGACTCGGCAGTAGAAGTAGTAAAGTGTTTAGGATTAGGTTGTTTGTTGTGGATTAGATTAAAGATTCAACTTTGTTGTATCTTTGTCTTCATTCATATCTAAACCGTCAAATCTTGATTCCATCAGCTTCTCCTGTGCAACCCTTTCAACGCGTAGCTTTACGTGCCCTGCATTCTGAGCAGAACTCCCACCGCCAACGAGTGCGATCTCAGCATGGCATGTCACGTCGCTGTCGAGGAATTCCTCGACGGCGCGACCCGCCTGCCACGATGGGAATTCCCTTCGAGGTGCGTACGCCACGGCTCGGGCAGTGCCGGCCGTTTCGGAGTGTGCTTTCGGCTCTCTGCGATCCCAAACCAATCCCGTCACAGGTAGACTCACAGCCGGCTTCGCGCGACCAGTCCCACCATGGTCGAGGACTTCCTCGACTGTGTGACCGGTCTGTCTCGAAGGGACTTCCCTTCGAGACGCGTGTTTATGAGCTGACTGTGTATCCCTCACTCAATCCAACTGCTCCCAATTTACGCAACATTTGGGGCATCAGTACGTGCCAGTGGCCACCATGGACGAGTGGCATCGTCGGGCATCCTCCGTCACTGATTCATGCCTAGTCTAGGCTCTTTGAAACACGATGGTCCGCACTTGGATAGGCTGGGCTTCTACGGCTCCCCCAGCTCTCTGCACGAATTTTCGACAATCTAACGGAGCTGTCTCGACTCCTGACATCTTGATTGCCTGACTGTCAGTATTTACTTGACACCGTCACCATTTCCACTGATTCAAAGACCCGTCGAACCGTATCATGTCGCGCTGTCCACATCATTCTCCACCCCATCCCGTCCCATCCCATTTCATCCCAGCCGATCCTATCTCGATCGATTCCATCCATCCTATCCTACTCCACTCTATTCTATGCTATCCTATCCTATCCATTCGCAGCCACTCTGGACTTTCAGTTGAAGCTTATCCTCTATCCTAACACTGTTCTAATCTTTTCGCAGAGGCACACTGTCTTTCTGCGTGTCATTGGATCGGATCTGAAAGTGAGTGATATCCTATCCTATCGTATCCTATTGTATCCTATCCTACCTTATCCTACCCTATCCTATCCCTCTCCTCCCCCGCAATTCCGTTTCTGACTTTCTTATGCAGATACACTCCAACCATGCTTTACATTACTTGTAGATTACTTAGATAGACCATGACTTAGGATTACACAATTTGTAGTAGAATAAAAATCCTATTGTCCACAAAGTAACGGAACGGATTAATCCGATCATCTGCGGTCGTCGAACTGTCACCTTCACTTCATTTTGGTCTTGATTTGTCCACAGAGTCCTTTTGCCCTCGAGATAAAATACTCTGAGGTCATAGAACTGGATGTAGGGTATATTAGATGTATCTGAATTTTTTTTGGCACCGAAAGGCTGACATATGGACGAGAACACTGCCATTTCATCTGGTTTGCACTTTTGATGGCCCCTCCGAGTGCCGGTAACTGATTATCAGCCGTCTTGAGCCGCTAAATTCCTGGGGAAAAATTGGGATGTGGTAGAAATACTTCATGAATTTATTCCGGCGAGACCGGGACACATCTAGGGTTCACAACCCGAGGCTAACTCTGTTTTCAACAAAAGAATCCGGAAGGTGACAGTCTCGGTGACAAGCCGATGACATGTCAGGTGACTGCACATCTCCAAACGGAAGGTGACAGACCTTTGTCTGCCATGTAAGTGCCCTCCCAAAGCTCGACATGCATTCCAGCAGTGTAAGGGCAACCTCGAGGCCCGAGAATACTCAAGAGTCCTGACGAGGGGAATCCAAAGATCAATAAACAGTAGCTACTGATACAAGGTAACACACCTGACGAGGGGAATCCAAAGAGAAGAAACTCTGAGGATCCACACGCCAGGCCGTGAGTATATAAGGACCGGTGATTATCCCGATGGAGATCAGATCCCGGGTCCCGACAAAAATTTTGGATTTTCCTGCCAAGGTCCATGTCGAAGTCCTGACAAAAGCACCCGGTGGCCGGAGAATGTGTGAGTCAAAGTCCCGACAATGTGGTTTCAGTCCCGACACTTGCCAGATCGGGTATGAGTGGGGTAGAGTGGCCTTGCCGACTTGCGCTGGTGGCCGGAAAGGGTAACTTTTCAAGACAATGTAGATAATGAAGTCTGTACCCGCTGTGCCACCCAAATTACCAGCTGTTTTCTTTCCTCCCGGAATCTCACCCCGACTATTGAGTTTTCCCTCAATAGCCCTCAATCGACCGTTTCATTCATGGACAACACAATATTATTACTCGACGACGAGGATGACAAAAAATTAGCTCTGGAATGGGAACCTGCCGAGTGGATTGGGAATGGAAAAATTTATCAGGACGTACCACCCGTGGTGGAGGCAGCCCGGCGTCGAGCACTGGAAATCCCCTCTTCATTCATCAGAAAACTCCCCCCGACCACGTTATCCATCGCCGAGCTGTTGGAATACACTTTGCCACCTGTTACGTATGCCTCGCTCAGCCCAATGGACGACGATTCAATGTCTGCACCCCGAACGATTAATCCTCAGCCCTAATAGTACCATAATCCTCCGTATGTTTAGTACGGATAATCCGGTGTAATAATCAGTACATAAGATTAATCCAGGATTATCAGGATAACAGGAGTGACATTATTGAGACCAGCCGGAGAGCCCAGGATTATTTCCGCACAGCGAGGATTATCCATTCAGACCGCGTTCTTCCATCGAATCGCTAGGACTATGGGTCCCCAGGATTATCCGGCAGCTAGGATTATCCCAGGATTAATCCGCGGCGAAGATTAACAAATAGCTAGGATTATCTCAATAGCCAGGATTATCCCGTGGCAAAGATTATCATAGGATTATCCCATCGAGGATTATCTCGAGTCCGTTACCATCGATGATGCGCATGGAAATAATCCACGGTAGCATGCCGAATCCACATCGTCGAGCGCAGCCCAGCCAAGATCGACTCCCTCACTCGCACACAGTTCACTCGATCGAGGAAATAAATTGATTATCTTGCTGCATTACGCTACGTATTAATCGTACATCGGTTTCAGCAGTCGCTAAACCAGAAAACGGACCGTCAGTAAAGACTTATCAGCACAAAAAAGGGACTCACACGAAAGACGTGTTCGAAAGGGTCGTCCCAGGATAGATGGGACGGCAGCTGGTTGGAGCCCTATACCCAAGCAAGTCAAAGTCAGTGTGGTACTCTCGTGCATGCTACCGACTCACCAGTGGATAAAAGTATGTGTCAACGTCTCGCCCTTCCATCAGCACACCCTCCTCCTCTGGCGCTTCCCCGTTTTTCCTGCTGGAACGCCGACAGGATTCAGCCGGAGCGCTCTCGGCTGGAGCTGCTACCTTTCGCTTCTTGGTGGTCGGTTTGGGGTCGCTCTTCCCAGTATCGGGAGCTTTTCGCTTCTTCGCCGTTTCCTTGGTATTGGAGGCATTCGTATCGGGAAGCAGATTCCCCGCGACCTTCGGCGGTCTTCCCCTTCGTTTTCCCGGCCCCTTGACGGGAGCGGGAGGCGGGGTGGGAGGAAGGCTTGACGCCTTCTCCTCGGGAGTTGGCCCGGTAGATTTCACGAGCGTCTCGTGGCCAGCAGACGGGGTGGGCGTGGGAAGCGGGGTGGGAGGCGGGGTAAGCGCCTTCTCCAGAGTTGTCCCTGTAGACTTTGGGAGCGTTTCGCCAGCAGGGGCGGTGTAATGCAGACCGCGGTGTAGCTATTGGAGGGTTGTGTGACTGTCCTCTTAATAACGACGTGCTCGGCCTCTGGGGATTTTATATGATGTGATTATAGTAGGGAATTCTGGTTTAGACTAATGCCTCTTGGGGAATGTGTGTGTGTGTGGGATGCCAAAGATGGCTGGAAAGTGTGTGCGTGTGTGTGGAAAGCTTCCTGGATAATGTTTCCGGAGAGCTTTATATCGTTAATTCCGGGTGATTGTCCGTTGCTTGAGGTGCGGGGTGTTCCTGGAAATTATATCCGTGTCCTGGCTTCGTCGCTCTTATGACGGCCTAAGTTAGCTAAAGAAAGGTAAGAATGAAAAATACTGTCTCCTTGTCCTAGAATTCCTGTTGGGGGTTTCTAGTCTCCTGGATCCCGTAGCTCTCGCTTGCTATCTCTTCTGCGCTCCTCCCCTTTGAACGTGCGCTAATTCGATAGCTTGGTAAAACCCGTAGGAGGTACCGCGATTGGTTACGACGACGCCGGATACTCGATTGTTCGATAATACGGACGGCGGTTTATCCGTGATGATTCTGGTGCTAGTCGCCCTCGTCTTGTCTTCTACACGGCGTGGTGCCTGCGAAGGTAGTGTCGATTACGATGACTAGCTGGAGTGTAGACTTGGGATGCCTGTGATGGGGGCACCTTGCAGAAGGAGGTATGAGAGTAAAGTGGCCCTGGTGTGGGACAAGTGAGGGGAGTTGTGGTCAAATGCGTGAACGAGGACTGAATTGCTTGTGGGGGTACAAGTGGGGGAGGGAACAAAGCCCAGTAATTGACTGACTACCTCCTACTTTCGCCTCTCCTTTTATATCTCTCCATCCTTGCCTCGAGGCGCCTTCTTGTGCCTGGAAACACCCTGTAGCACGCGGCGCCGGGCATCTCTGGGAACAAAGTAGCTGCCTGAACGGTTTGGTCGGAAGGTTATTAGGTGATTTGGTAGCTGGAGGGTTCGTCCGAAGACGGTATTTGATATTTTCCTTGGTTTGCCGAGTGTCCGCCATGTGGAGCACTGTCCGTACATTTTGTCCGGTGAGTTATTACGATATAATTCGGTGAGAGGGCGGGGTGAGGCACTGCGGAGCCGCGTGGAGGTGTCGTTCATGGGAGAAAATGTGTTTCGTCGTGCGCCAAAGGTGGTGGCAAGTTCGTCCAGAGAGCTTTGTTACGTTATAGTTCGGTAGGCGAGGATTGATCTTTGTATGCGTCTGGAAGTATCGTCCCGTCAGGTCATGTTGGTGGAAAGTAGGGGGAGAGCGTCGTTTATGGGTGGAGAGTGTCTGGAACTTGTTTCCGGGAACGTATTGCGCTGGGTTTCGGTGTCTGAAGAGTCTCTGCGCCATTCGATTGAATGCAGTAACTGCGTTTCCTATTTGGGCGTGTCCCAGTGAGCGTCTTCTTCAGATTCGCTTGGAGGGGCCATGAGGCAGTGTGCAGGGCGTAGCACCAACACCAGCCTCACAGCGGGAAGCGGGGCGGGAGGTGGGGTGGCAACGTGCATATCCTTTGGGGGCGTCTCGCCAGCAGATGGGGTAGGGGCGGGAAGCGGGGCGGGAGGCGCGGCGGGAAGCGGGGTATTCTCAAGCGTTGGCCCTTTAGACTTTGGGTGCGTCTTGCCAGCAGACGGGGTAGTGGTGGGAAGTGGGGCGGAAGGCGGGTTGGGAACGCGCACATCTTGGTCCATCAAGTCGTCAACATCGAAGTTGTCCACCGGCTCGTGAGCGCCGAAGAGGTAGGCTGGAGCTGGAGTCGGGGCGAAGAAGTCTTTGAGAGCGGGTGTGACATTCGCATTCTCAGATGTGGCCTTCACAACGACTGGGGAGAAGTCCTCTGTCTCATCGACAGCCGTCGAGGTAGGGGGCTGTGTTGGCTCGCCATCATCATGCCCGACCTCTGGCTCTGGCTGATCCTCCATCGTCAGGAGGTTGTCCAACACAGGCAGGTTGTTATCGTTCCCGGCTGAATCGAAGGTCAGCGACAATTACCGAGGATGAACCACAGCCCACACTCACGCGACAAGATCCTCGATGCCCACACCTTGAAAACCTCACTACCAGCCTTATCCTCGAGATCCAACGCTTTCTTCCCACGGTGCACCGACACGCTATTGGATGATCAGTCAAAGCCACAGTGGGGACAGACATTGCACTCACTTCCTCCGCGTGATGACACCATCCTTGTCCTTTGTGGCGAATCGCACATGAAAGCAGCAGTCACCCGCCTGCTTCGGGCCATCGCCCATCAAGCGGCGCAATGCGTCGTATATTTTCGATCCCAGGAATGCTTGGTTCCTGTAGGAAAGGTTAGAAAACGCTACATGCAGGGCCAAACCAAAAGACGTACTCCGCAAGCTTCTTTTCGGTCGAGGTCGCCCTCTTGTCGTTCTCAGCGTCCGCATCCGCCTCAAGCTTCTTCATGGCTTTTTCATCGGTTTGCACCTTCATCCACCTCGCTTTGAAAAGCGCAGTGAACTTTGTCAAGTCAAGCCCATCGTTCAGGGTACGTGGCACCCCTACGAGTTCCGCTTTCACGAGGGCACTAATCTTGTCCTTGATCTCAGCCTTGAACATATCCTTGGCGGTATGCTTGCGGCTGCGAGGCGCTGGACCAGCTTTGGCATTGTTGGTGGCAACCGTAACCGAGGTGCCATCTCCCTGTGCGGTGCTGGGCAACACACCGCCATGGTTTTGTACCTCGCGAATCCAGTTATTGAAAGTTTTAGTGATGCTCTAGTTGACTCATGAACACAGTAAATGAAGAGGAAGTGACGCGTCGTACCTCGATGAAATCCAAGATGACAAATCCATCCGGCCCACTGATGTCGTACTTGTCGTCCAGGAGCGGGTAGATAGTGTCAGCAATATACTTCTTGCGAGTCAACCCCTTGCCCGTTCCCAAATCGCAAGCTTTGAGCTTGGCATCCCACGCAAGAACCATAGGCAAGCAGACGCTCTTCATGTGGTTGTAGATATCTGTCGAGTGCTTGTCCATCGCGTCGTCCCGATGGCTCCTCTTGGCACGGAGGTAACTCCACACAGTGCGAGGAAGAACGGCTGGCGGAGTCGCGTCGGGGGTGACCGCGTTGGTCGCATTTGGCGGAGTGGGGTTGGAAGGGGAGCTCTCGGACATTTCAAAACTGGTCGGTGCAAAGTCGGTGAGTAGGTGGCAGAATTTGGCGGAATTTGGGGAGGGGGTGATAAAGATGAAGAAGCTTGCGTTGCCAGTCAGTCTTTGTACCACCGCTGTTCAAAGCGACTCATCCACCAAAGCATTTCCATAAACAGTCGCCCTTTGTCAAAGCAGAATGCCACCGGGAAAACGGAATGCCACTGGCACAGCGGCAAAAAAATTGGACGGGAGGCGAAAGGCCCCGGGTAATCCACCGTCAAAGGGAGAAGGAAGGAACATTCAGGAAAATGGGGCACCACCACGAAAATTCGCTGGCCAAAGCTTGACATTAGCAAGGAATGCCGTAGCGGACGTTTAGTCTGGCTATTGGCGTTGGGTTTGTCTCTGCGCAGGCCGACGTTTAGTCTGGCTGATAGCGCACTTTTGACGGACGGAGGTGGGTTCTGAGTTGCGTGGGTTAGTGACACATGTTTGGCTTCAGTCGCCATCAGTCACGAGTGACCATCAACTTTTCTCGTCCCTAACTCAGTTTAAACTCCTAACTCCCTCGACACTGGCAGACTCCGTGTCGCCATATGTTCTTTTTTTTGCTTTTGTGCTATACAGTAACTTAGCCAGACTTCGCGTCAGCTTTCCAGCTTGTGTGTCGCCCGCGCATCAGAGCATCGGTCGGGCATCAATTCCGTCGAACCACATCCCCGCTTTGGCTTGGACGGTCAAAGCGAATGGTCAAGTCCTGGAGGTCCAAGATGCAGAGAGCACAATAACGCTTCTTAGTAACTGCCGGCAACTTTCTCACTATTTAAGTCGCTCACTGGCGCCCCCAGATCAACCAATCCGCCATGCTCAACCAGCACTTGGATACCTCTCACTGCCATTGCACTGCGCCGCGTACAGAAGCGAATAAAACACGGCGCCGTGCGGGTCTTCCCATAGACGTGTACCTTGACTTTGATAAACCCATGTTAGGCCTGGTCTGGGCGAAGGTAAGCACCGTTCCTTCTCGTTGTCCTGCCCAAACTCATTGGTTCCGTTCTACAGGATAACGAGACTGCCGCTCAAGTGGCCCTGTACCCGCGCGATGCGGATTCGGCTCTCCGATCACAAGGTCGCGCTCGCTGAAGTCGGGCTGGAGCAAGGCAATGGAGATATCTCAATTTATGCGCAGAATGTCGAGTACCCTGGCAGCCAATGCTGGTACAAGTGTACTTGGGATACTCCCCTGCGAGTGCAGAGGACCGGCGACATTATCATGATCTGCTATGACGGCATCCCAAGATTGAAGGATTTCCAGAGGCTTGCCACATTCGCTCTCATGTAGTTCTGATAGTTCCCCATCCAATGTAATCGTATTGCTCTTGTACCAGTCTCTTGACGCCAGTGATTAGTTTCAAGCTCCCGAGCAAAATTCTTTGCCAGCCACCCCCTCATAAATCCTAAACAAGATCTTAAGCGACAGCCGGTCCAAGCGACGCTGATTTGATCTGCTTTGGATACGCTTGGACGGGCACCCTTTAAAAGGTGCTCATACACCTGAGTCAAGCTATCCTTCTCATGAATCCTCAATACTCTGAACAACCCGACGGTGAGGTGATTTCTCTTGGGGTTAATTAACACCACATAATACTTATGTTTCGCAGGCGTCCAAACCGTGTTTGCAGAGCCTGAGGAAAACGGTAATTGCTTTTTTCCTCGACAGCTGAGTTAACACTGAACAATTTCCCACTGTAGATGCCCAGTCGGTGTTTGATACAGACGAGGAAGGTAAAAAAGTCTTGTGGATAATGGGGGACCATAGCTGACCTTTTCGGTAGACGGTGTTCCAGATCTCTACCTTCTTCCTATGCATGAGGGGAACACGGACGAAACAGAAGACAGCACGAGTATGTTTTTTCCCCTTTGATTTTGGATTCGCAGCTAATCCCAGCGCTTCCCGTCAGACCGACAAGTTCGCACCATCACCTTCCTCGAACCCAACCAGCCCGCCGTTCACACCAGGTGGTCTATCCCAAGAGCGATGCATGTGCAGCCTGATGCGTATCCTCTTCCTCTCAATTGCTCTTCGTGGGCCGAGATGCTGGTCTACTCCGTACGTACCTTACAAGCGATATGAGCCCGTTGAAGCCGAATTCAACATCATTGGCTGGGGTCGCATAATCCTCTGTCGCAAGGCGGGCCTCCTCAGAGCCGAATGCCCTGAAATTGGGAGATGGGAACGATGGTGTCGCTGGTCTTCTGACATGTACGACGAGGCGTACAAAGACGGGACATATGTACATCCGTACCTCATCCACGGCTCTGACTCTGAGACCGATGGTTCCGAGTCTGGCTTTGAGTCTGACGCCTAATATATCTATCTCATGTAAATATTCCTGCGTAACATAGCGAATTGAAAGCCAGTCATTCACGAGTTTTGCTCAGCATGCCCCAGTTCAAGGTTCGGTCGAACTCATAATGAATTTCATGTGTTTCGGGTGTGGGTCACAGATTAGAAAAGGCAATTGGGAATTCGAGTTGGCGCTCGTCTCATACAGGGTATAATATGTGCGATCTGTTTACTCTACAGTCCACTACTCCGACACATCTTGCAATTCGGGCATGTCAGAGTAATCGCAAGAGTCTTCAAGAGACTCGGAAGCCTCTGCTGAAATACGTGAAACTTTGGATGCACTTCTACGCTGTAGATGGAAATTGCCGTCACTGTAGAGGGCCAAGTAAGTAAGGCGAGATAGCGGGCTAAACCGAATCGTACAGGCTTATCATCCCAGGGCAATAGTCGTAGCTGATTGGCATGTGGCGCTTGTCGCTGTTAATGAGAAGCATGTGTGGATAGTTCTGCTGCCCTCGGATGATCAAAACGTACCTGGCGGAGAGTGCACATTTGAGAACAGCATTGAAGTACGCATACCGTTCGCCCTTGGCCAGCCAGGTGATAAGTTCTCCCTGAGGGACCACAAAGCGTCCTCTCTCCGAAATCATCTTGTAGAGCTTGGTCCATTTGGCGTGCAGCTGGGCGGTGGCGCAGGTGGACTGGGCGATATTGACGATGTGCATCCGTGCTGCTTCGGTCTGCCTAACACCTACAGCGCGTTGGTGGCGGCACACTCCCGGTAGAATCGAGCAAGGCGCCCGCCATATTCTTCGGTCTTCAGCATGCAATATGCCAGCAAAATGTTCCGAGTCCCCGATGCTGTACTCGTCCTCAGGGAAAGGCCTCAAGTTGATTATCGACGGTACTCACGAAATGTTTGGCATTCCAGGGCTTGAACATGAAGGCTCACGGCCACTTCCGATTCAACAAAACCTGCCCCGATGTCAGCGAGTTCTTGTCGGCGAATTATTGACGGACGTACGGAGTTGTTTGCGTTCCTGCCAGCTATTACGAGTCGAGAAAGCATCTTCGTGGTGGCCATACACCATTTGACGCGTGCGTTCCCAACCATTCTCGTAGCCTTCGCCATGGAAGGGCCCTAGATGCAAGGCAAGGCCGCGAGCTACCCAAAGTCAGTCGAGTCCATGAGGATGGGAGAAGACGATCGCACCAAGAGTGAGGCAAGACATTCAGTTGCGAGGAATGGAATATAGGGATGCGAGTTCGAGTGGAGGAGGACGGGAATGCATATGATATTTGTAGCAGCAAAAGCAACCGCATTTGGGCGGAACAAGAGTCTCGCTTATTATTGTCTTTTTTCTGGTGAGGGCGAAACAAGAGTATCGGCTATTGGCGATCGGCATCTGAGTGTTGTTGTTCTTGTTCTGACGCGATATTGCCGACGGAAGCTGAACTGCTCTGACAGCGTCGGGACTCGGGACTCGGGATTAGTCTTGAAGATGATAATGTCGGGAACAGGAGTTGGTGAGGTGCGAAAGCTACCGACGCTAAGTCTGGTATTGCTTTTGAGTCACCTATCCTCGCCGACCTGAAGTCTTTGCGAGGTGGTGTGGAGGTGGTTCAACGGTTGGCAATGGGAGTTGATTGCGAGTCGATTGAGTAATGCTGGCTGATATCCGCGTGATCGATCATCGAAGTCAGACTCGTGACAACTCGTTCTTCTTGCGTTCTTCCCCGAACTCACTCTGAAGCCAGACTCCGCGTCGGCTCACAGAATCTTCATCAATACGGAAGAACAAGGCAAGGGGTCGTCTGGAAATGGTCATAGCTCCACTCACTTGTCCCGCGCCGATTCGGGGCGGATCAGACTTAGCGTCGATCTTTTCGAAAGGCGCAAGCAAAAGAAATAAACGGTGTTCCACGATACAAAAGATTCGGTAGAGTCAGAAAATCAATTCGCCACCGCGTCTCTGACTGCTCGATGTCATCGCCCGCCCTGTTTGCCAGAAATCCGTACGTGTATCATGTTTGTGGCAACATTAGCGCTAAAGATCTTCTCTCCTAGCCTGCGTTCCTGCCCTGTCGTCCTTCGTATATCTCCGAAGGGGTATCTTCCCAACGGGCTCAAAGTTCCCTGTTGTCGGGTTTCCCAATTATTGGCCGCTCGGGAGGCAGCCGGTAAACCATATTTTTGTGCGCGCTGCTAGTTGATTTATTTTTAACCAGTGCCCGCCAACCGACACGACGAACCGGAGATGATGGAATATTTAGAGCTAGGTGTGTCGTCAGTTTATGATACGTTCTAATACTGATTTATCTTAGAATGGGCATTCGAGGCAGATCTTGGGTTCCCTTTCTCAAGCGAAGATGGATGGGATCCCTCAAGCGCATGACTTTCCATGCCTTCATCGCCAACAACCTGCGCCACCGATTCAACAACGACGCCTCCAAGATTGCGGCTGAAACTTCCAAGCCATTGATATTCAACGTTTAAAATCCGTACCCTGACGGGGATGCCAGACAATTGAATCTCGAGATGGAACGTATGTATCTTCCCTCTCGCTTAAATTCGCTCGACTACCCAGCTCCGCAGTCCGCAGAAAGAAACTTATTATGATGGTGAGTTTTTTTATCAACCATGGTACCTGCCTGGCAGGTCATTGGGCAGCGATAATGGTCCAGAATATGCTTCAAGAGCTCGGGAATGAATGAGCCTCCATATTTACTCCTCTATTATCCACTGTAACACGTTGAGATCACGACCAACTTGTTATCTATAATCTGTGCAAAATAATCGTTCCAAGATAAGGCACATTACAAAACTGGTTTCAGCAACCTGTCAACCGCAAGTACAAAACATATACATCAATCAAGAGGAATTCTCGTCGGCTGCTCGCCAATCCAACGCATCCAGTACTCAATGATCGCCCCCACAACCTCTAATCCCCCCGACATCGCCTCCGAAAAGTGTTTGCAGTGGCGCACTCCGCAACCGCGACAAGCATACGGGACGTGTTTGGCCCCCATCTCCCACAAGGTCAGATGGGTTAGTCGCTCTGGTACGGAAGGCATAAAATACATGTACGATTCAAGATAAAGCATACCAATGAGTTTGGGACGCGACGTTTGATAGCAGAACACCCAGACTATGGGTTCGTCGACACAATCTAGCTCGTAGTCGAGCTGGCGGTTCTTCATATTCTCCGCTTGTCCCACCTTGAGGTCCACCCAATCCAACTCATCTATGGCAACGTTCGAGGCATCGTCGAGCACTTCCCAATTGGGCCGCCTGTGCGTGTACACAAATCCAGGGTGTTCTTTGTAAGGGCGTAGATTCAAGTAAGCCTCAGCGGCTTCGATGGGCGCGTGCGTGGCGAGCCGACAACTATGGAGGTAAGTGCACGCTCAGACCACATTCGAAATACGTTACAGGGCGGATAACATTTTCTTTCGAGTCTCGTCCGGCAGGCTGGCCACGAAAGGGTCCATGGACGAGGACATCTAATCAACGAGAAATAGGCCTCACGATACAGTAGAACGAAAACGGACTTACAGTGGAGCGCAGTTCAGAGCTGTTGATTCGGACACAAAATTCAAGACCCCGACGAGTCCAAGAAAGAAACTGAAGATCAAGTAAGTTGGACGCAAAAGGCCGCAGTGCCCAAGACTTTGACCCAAAGTCTGGGTTAGAACGGGCTGAAGATCAAGATCGCAAAGAGTCTCACCTGGTACAACTCTGGCACGAAAACCGTAAGAAAACTCTGATGATGATTGGGCTGAAGTCCCACCAACAGCGTTGGGAAAGAATCACAAATCTAGAATGGTAAGTCGTGAAGTAGAAAACAAGAGATCGTAATTATTCACCCGCTAGTGGAAGAAATGCAGTTGTTGAGAATGTCTGGGGACCAATTTGGGAGCAAGCACACTTACTAGAAAACAAGAGATTGTAATTATTCACCCGCTAGTGGAAGATCTGTCTACAAGGTGTGTCCGAAGGAATGTGTTCGAACACATGCGACTCGGAGCCCATGACACGAGTGTGGTAGGCCAACAGGGAGTGGTGGTGGATGTTGGTGTTAGCTTCATGACCCTTTAGGTCCTCGCGATAGAACCGCGAGGGATCCTGGCATACATCGGTGAGTGAAGGTTGTTCCGACATTGAACCACTAAACACTAAGGCTGTGATCACCAATCGTTCATTGAGGAGTCGAGGATAGGAGCCGAGGGTTGCCAATTAGAACCAGAGACACAGCGAGGCAGAACCCAAGGCAACGAGATAGACTGAAGCGAGGCCAGCTCAAGTCACACACAAGTCCAGTCAAGGCCAAAGTAAGGCCAGGGAATAGACGAGATAGAATCTACTGTACATGGAGATTCTACTACGAGTTATATACTATATCACAAAGGAGTCCGATCACAGGAACAAGTATGACCCTGTCATAAAGGGTTAATGCAGGGGCGCCAAGTAAGGGGTCAATAAAGAAAGTCAGGGACTTGACCCCTGGCATTAAGGAGTTGGCTGTTCCTGGCATAAAGGGTTGCACACTCCTGAGTGCACCTGCCCATCAAGGAGAGATCCACATAAATGCGAGGGCTATAAGGGGTCCGGGTTATTGGCACAGGCAATAACCTGGGATGTGCTGTATGGTTTTGCTTGTCTGAGGATGTGATGTGTCTTCGCAGCATGTTGGGTTGCATTCAATAAACCAAACAATGTAGGTGGTAGATAACCCGGATATGACTCCTATTCTGGGTTTGGTGTTAGAATCAGGCAAGCACAAAGAGCTGAAGTCAACAGTAAGAACTCTGTGTATTGCCAAAATGCGAAGTAAGTACTTGCCTGAAGTCAACAGTAAGAACTGAGGACTCAGGACTACAACTAGCTGCTTATATATGTATCCTACATGTATAGTAAGCAGTATTAATAACACTCAGTCAGCCTGATCAATAAGCAGGTGATCAGTAAGCAGATCAGTAAGCAGGTGATCAGTAAGCTGATCAATAAGCAGATGATCAGTAAGCAAAGGAAACAGTAAGCAAATGTAAGTAAGCATAGGATCAGTCCGGAACAGGTGATCAGTAAGCTGATCAATAAGCAGATGATCAGTAAGCAAAGGAAACAGTAAGCAAATGTAAGTAAGCATAGGATCAGTCCGGAACAGATAGGATCAAAGGATCAGAGATGCGAGAATGGTAGAGTCCAAACCCACACTGCAACACTCCCCCGGGACGAGACCAATCTCGTCTAGCTCCCCCGTAATCCCATCATAGAACGCAACTTTTCCACAGTGGGAACAGCAAGCGCTTTAGTGAAGATGTCCGCAATCTGCTCTTCAGTTGGAGTGTATTCAACTGCGATGAAGCCCTTGGCAACTTCGTCACGAAGCCAGAAGTAAGCCAAGTCAAGGTGCTTCATGCGACCATGATGCTCGGGGTTTTTAGCAACAGAAAGAGCAGACTGATTGTCCATCATAAGGGGAGAAGCTCCAGACACTCCATAGCCCAGTTCAAACAGCAAGTTGCGCACCCACTTGATCTCCTTGCCAGCCTCCACAGCTGCGACATATTCAGCCTCTGTGGTAGATAGAGCAACTGTAGTCTGCAGCTTGCTTCGCCAGCTCACAGGAGCACCATTCATCAAGAGCACATAACCACCAGTGCTTTTTCCAGTCTCTTTGCAATCTCCATGAGATGCATCGGAGTAGGCAGTAAGCTGAGAGTCAGGCTTTGCTGCAGCGAAGTGGGTAGTGAAGGGATGTGATGATGGTGATGCTTTGCGATAAGTGAGGCGGTAATCAAGTGTGCCTTTGATGTAGCGCATCAGGTGCTTGACAGCATCCCAGTGCGCTTTGCCTGGGTTGCTGTTGAACCGGGCAAGGTACCCAACAGCAAAGGAGATGTCTGAACGTGTTTGTGTGGACAGGTACATCAGAGACCCAACAGAGGACAGATATTTCGGTTCATACTGCTTGGCCTCCTCAGGAGGAGTGTCCTTGGTCAAAACAAGACCAGGAGACATGGGAGTGTGAACAGGCTTGCAATCAGCCATGCCAAACTGCTCAAGCATGTTCACAGCGTATTGGCGCTGCGAAAGGTGCACCGCTCCAGTGGGCGAGTCACGCTCAACCTTGATCCCCAGCAGCCACTCTGTGGGACCAAGATCCTTGACCTTGAATGAAGAGGCAAGTTGAGCAATAACTCGGTCAATATCAGCATCATGCTTTGCAGCAATCATACCGTCATCAACGTAGATGGGGAGGATGATGCGCACCGTGCCGTCGAAGAAGACATAGCACGAGCGATCAGACTGGAGACAGCTGAAGCCAATAGACTCCAGCTTTGTACACAACTTCTTGTGCCATTGACGACCAGCCTGCTTAAGCCCATAAAGTGACTTGCGCAGTTTAAGAAGCTGGCCTCGCTCTCCTTGCGGAAATCCTTCAGGCTGTGAGTCATGTAGACATCCTCATCCAGATCTCCGTTCAAGTAAGCAGAAGAGAAGTCAATGGAACGAAGCCTGAGTTCATGCTGAGCAGCAAGAGCAAAGATGATGCGGAGCGTCGAGGCTTTGGATGTAGGAGAGAAGATCTCGGTGTAGTCGATGCCATAACGCTGGCCACGACCATCTGCAACGAGTCTCGCCTTGTAGCGCTCAATGGAGCCATCTGACTTGTGCTTGATGATGAAAACCCACTGCGAGCGAATGGGCTTTACACCAGGAGGTGCATCGATAACATCCCAAGTGCAGTTCTCCAGGAGAGAGTTTATCTCGGAGACAGCAGCTTCTTCCCAAAGGTGTGCATCTTCACGTCGCAAAGCTTCGTGATAGGTGCGAGGATTGCCAGACTGAACAGCAGCACAAGCTAAATGCACCGATGCAGCATTTGCAGCTTGAAGCTCCTCATCATCTGTATCTCCTTCATGCGCAACAAGCAGAGCATCCTCTGGTTGTAACAGCTCTTCAACATCATCTTCGGAGTCAGAGACCATTGGGGTAGGTTTCCTGACTGTCCACCAGTCCTGGTGAGGCATGTGCGGCGTGGCTATACCGTGGAAGCGACGACGCGCAGCAATACCGATCGGAGAACCAGGAGGTGAAGCAGGAGGTGAAGGCGATTGTGATGGGGATGGAGCAGAAGGTGGAGGTGAATTAGCGCGGCTGGCAGGTTGGGAATGTGGAGGGGAGGGAGCTGGATCGATGGGATTGGGATTTGGCACAGGAGGTGCTCGATGAACACCAGAGTCATCCTCGTCATCTCCCCCGTCATCGTGCACGACTTGTGACTTGACACAGGGAGGTAACTCAACAAGGGCAGAAGGCGGAGTTCTGGGACACTGCTGCATAACAGAAGGCTTGTTCCCAGGAAAGTAGCGCTCGTCAAAGACAGCGCGCTCCGATGTCACCATCTTTTTGGTGACAGGATTGTAGAATGTCCACCCCTTGTGTTGTGAAGGGTAACCCACAAAAATGCACTTCTGGAAATGAATCCCAGAAGCATCCCTCTTATCCTTCTGCACATGCACGTATGCAAGGCAGCCCCACACCCGAAGGTGCGACACGTCCGGCTTGCGTTTAAACCAAAGCTCAAATGGAGTGGTGTTCTCCGGAATGTGAGACGTTGGATGCATGTTAGCAACATGAATGTATGCCGCAACTGCGAGCGCCCTAAAGGACGGTGGCAGATTGGCTTCATGAAGCATAGCCGTAGCGTGCTCATCTGTAGTGCGATTACCACGCTCTGCTGTCCCGTTCTGCTGTAGTCTGTTCCTCGTCGAATGACGGCGCACAATGCCCTCAGAGGCCAAGTATTTCTCGAACTCTGTGGACATGTACTCTCCACCTTCATCATCCTGGAACTCCTTGATTTTGCGTCCGAAATGGTTCTCAGCATAAGCCTTGAAGATTTTGAATGCATTGAAGGTTCCACTCTTGCGCTTCATGTGGAATGCACATTTGAAGCTTGTGTGATCATCAATGAAGAGAACACGATATCTCCAGCCCTCTCGGGTGTAGACCGTGTATTCCTTCAGATCAGAGTGAACCAAATCAAGAGGACCTTTGGAACGATGTCCAGTGGAAGGAAAAGAATCCGCATTCAGCTTGCCTGCAAGACAAGGCTCGCAAATCGGATCTGGCTTCTGGTTTGAAGTGAGCTTCGCACCAGTGATCAGACCCTTGCTCAAGAGTTTCCGTGCGTCTGCAATGGAATGGTGGCCAAGCCGACGATGCAGCAAGTCCAGATCAAGAGGCAAGGTTACCGAAGCAGCAAAAGCTGAATCAACAGAAGGGGATTCGACCTCACTCACAAATGCCTGGTTTGTCTCATCTATATCCGCTTCAAAGTAGAGCTCTCCATCTCGAGAAAAGGTGATAACAGATCCTTTCATGAGAATAGAGTAGCGATGAATGCGAGATAGATAGGTAGTAGAGATGAGATTTTCGGATATGAGAGGAACATATAGGACATTTGTGAGGATTACAGGCCGAGCTCTACGTCCGTGTATGCGTGGTCTAAGCATTATCTCCCCCACCAGTTCTGAATAGATAACAACTCCGTTTGCAACTGTGATTGGAACTCGGTATGGACGGGCATTCATGAGCCATTTGCGAAAGCGGGTCATGTGCGACGTGCACCCTGAGTCTGGTTTCCATCGCAGATAAGCAAACAGGGAAGTTTGGGAGGAGGAGAGATGACTTGCATTAGAGGCATTTTGGGACGTTGCTGCACCCTTTTGTGGGAGCTTTCCAACGAACTCCTGGAGTTGAAAACATTGGAAGAGCACATGGCCGGGTTTTCCACAAGCCAGACAGAAGATCGACTGGGCAGGGGGTGCAGCACGAGCAGCAGAAGATGAGGGTTGTTTAGAGGTTGCAACCATAGCGATTCCGGAGAGAGGGTTGTTTTGACTGCTGTCTCCTTCCTGGTGAGCAGACCTGAATGCCTGATGATTGGCATAGGCCTGCTCGATGTTTTTCACCACCAGCTCGCCCGAAGACTGCTCAAATGGTGCTTTAAGGACGCCAAGCTGTCCTTCATCAGGAAGGGCCATGAGAAGAACCACCGCTTGCAGTTCCTCATCAGCTTTATCCAGAGTAAAGTCCTTAGGTCTAGACTCTTTCAATAAGCGCATGGCAGCAGAAACACGACCAGTGAGAGATAACAGAGACTCATCATCCTTGAGATGAATGGAAGTCAGAGTTCTGTAGGCATTGAAGCGAGCTCCAGCCTTCCTTGGAGCAAAGATCTCCTCCAAGGCATCCCACATAGCTTTAGGGTCGTCTTCATGCTCTCTGACAAGGGGCTTAACATCCTGGGACAGCATGGACCACAGGATGCCAGCGCACTTCTCACGAGCTACTACATCGTCCGATGAAGTTAAACAACAACCATACACCTCCTTGCGACGCATATGGGCTTTGCCATCGCTCCGCCATTCGGAGTAGATGCTATCCTTGGTAAGGATAGGGATTGACTCTTTTGAGTCAGACATGGTAGTCCAGAGAGATTCGGAAAAATGGATGGGCAACAGAAGCCCAGTGCTAGAACCAAGTGTCTGAAAAGACAAATGGCGCCCTCAGGAGTGTGTGTGGGAGAAACGGTAGGTAGGTAGGTAAACGATGCTAATGAACACCCAGTTGTCAGGCACTTAGGCCCTAACCCCAAAATCAACGGATTGACTACCGTTTGTTTTCTGGTGGATCAAAGACTGCCTCGCAAAGAGGATTCGTCCCAACAGTTGGTGCTCCTATGTACTAAAAGCCACACACACTATAAGGGCAAAGAGTGCGAAGAAGGATGAGAATCTCAGAGGATAGACTTGTTTGCAGTTCAAAGGCCGGGGCCCATAACCTGTTAGAATCAGGCAAGCACAAAGAGCTGAAGTCAACAGTAAGAACTCTGTGTATTGCCAAAATGCGAAGTAAGTACTTGCCTGAAGTCAACAGTAAGAACTGAGGACTCAGGACTACAACTAGCTGCTTATATATGTATCCTACATGTATAGTAAGCAGTATTAATAACGCTCAGTCAGCCTGATCAATAAGCAGGTGATCAGTAAGCAGATCAGTAAGCAGGTGATCAGTAAGCTGATCAATAAGCAGATGATCAGTAAGCAAAGGAAACAGTAAGCAAATGTAAGTAAGCATAGGATCAGTCCGGAACAGATAGGATCAAAGGATCAGAGATGCGAGAATGGTAGAGTCCAAACCCACATGCTCAAGAGTTTCCGTGCGTCTGCAATGGAATGGTGGCCAAGCCGACGATGCAGCAAGTCCAGATCAAGAGGCAAGGTTACCGAAGCAGCAAAAGCTGAATCAACAGAAGGGGATTCGACCTCACTCACAAATGCCTGGTTTGTCTCATCTATATCCGCTTCAAAGTAGAGCTCTCCATCTCGAGAAAAGGTGACTGCAACATTTGGTTGGATATCTGGATCCTGTGGGCAATAACCTGGAGGCGGGTTATTGGCAAAAGAAGAAAGTGAAGAAAGTGCTGTTCCATCGAATTATGACAGGAATCTTTGAGTCCTGAGTAGGATTCAATCCTTAGACCCCGGCATTCCGGGTCCTCGAGTTGAATTGGGACCATTTGACCTGTCATGAATTCATCGGCCAACTCGGCCATCTGATTCATCATCTGATACATCTGATCGATGGCATCTACTCCGATCTGGTCCTATTCAGCTCCTGGTTGCTCCGATCTCTGATCCAATCTGATCCTCATGATCCGGACTATATTTAGTTGTATTTCCCACATGCCTCGTGTTTTCCACATGTAGTTAGTTAGCCCACGCGTTCTGCACATGTTCTTACTCAGAACATGCCTCCTACACATGTTTCTTACTCAGAACATGCCTTAACCACGCTTTAGCCTCGTTTTAGCTTAGTTAGCCTGATTATGCCCTTAGCAGTATATATACAGTAGTGTACTCGTTGTAGGCCCCAGTCTTGAGCTGGTCATATCTCCACTAGCAATATAGGCAGTTCCCTTGTCACTTCTTCTCCTCTCTTCGCTCTGAGCACAGACTTGGCCTCTTTGCATCTCCACTGCATTGTATTGGCTATTGTGTCTGACATGACCAGACGTTCCGCAGCCTCTCTTCCTTGCTGGCGACGTTCTTCCGACTTTCAACAGTCACAAACAAGAAAAAAAGCGAAAGTTGAAACCTGAATAGCTCCGAGTGGGTTTCGAACCCTAGACCCCTTCGGTTCGGGTCCTCGGCTTGCTTGACTTCCGCTATACCATGGAAGACATCTGGATCCAGCTGTGCCTTTGTTCAGGCACACGGCTGTGTTTTTTCTCTTTGGCTTGCTCCACCGTTCACTCTCCGTTTCCGTTTTCTGACCTTCGGACTCGGACATCGGAATTCCTTGAATCGGGTTCACGGTTATTCTCCAACACTTTTCAGCGGTTAGGTTGTGTTATCGCTTTGGGTCAGCCACATCCTGTCCTTGCGTTCTGGCTCTTTTTGTTCTCTGGGATTCTCCTCCGAACACTCTGGAACTTCTGCCAACAATTTTGGTTCTCAACTTGCTCTTTTGCGAAGTAATGTCTTGTTTTCTTCCGGTTTTCAGGTGAGCCTTGTGCTCTGTTCATCTCCCGAGATCTTCTCTGTCGAGAGGCTCCAAGCTTCCAGGTCTATCTGGAGCTTGGCTTTCTTGTCCACCTCCTCTCTCTTTCGGCAGCTTTCTCCCGTTTTCGTCTTGTCTTCCAACCTGGTGATTCCTGCTCTTCCGTTTTTGCCTCCAACTTTCTCTCCAGTATACTTCCAATCTTTCCATCCAACTGGGCCAAAAGACCACTATATCTCATATTCTGGCTCTCGGAACCCTCGGGCGAAGACTCTCTGGGTTAATTCCCGTCCTTCGGAGACTTCATATTCTCGCATGGAATTCATCGCTAGACGATGGGATGTCTACCCTTAAGGGGGGTAGGCCTATCAATTTCCGCGATATTCCGATGAGATTTTGATTTTCTACGCCAGAATCAACACTGATACGGTCCAAATTAGCTCTTCTGCGCAGCAATCCTCCGAACTCTCTCAGTCGCTCTTGACCTCGGATTCATTCCGAGCTTTATTCGACATTCCTTCCACAATGGTACTCGACTCTGGTACTCTTTGGCATTCGGAATCCGACTTCTGGCCTTTGGCCAACAAATCTTGGAACTTACTACCGACTTGTCTATTCCTCTGGAATCTCGACTTCACCCCTGTGCGCATCTCGGAAGCAACAACCCTTCACTATTCCTTTATACTCCGTGGTCCTTGCTCTCCACCCTATCCAGCCTACCCTTTTCTTGGCTACCTTATCCAACACCCTTCAAATCTGTGTAATGCACTTCACGGAGTTCGTCCGAACAACCT
The DNA here is from genome assembly GCA_029449255.1 of Mycena polygramma. NCBI lineage: Eukaryota > Fungi > Basidiomycota > Agaricomycetes > Agaricales > Mycenaceae > Mycena > Mycena polygramma. The sequence continues at coordinate 406,124 of JARKID010000008.1, read as the reverse complement.
ATGAGCAGACTTCTGGACTACTTCACTTTTATTTCCTTTCCATACGACCGAAAGCTTTCAGTCATCGGAAACAACAAATACTTGGACATATCTTGAGTCCAATCCATTGTCGTCTTCATTATCTTGCTCATTTCCATTTTTCTTTCTGTTCTCGTCCAGATCACTCGACGACAATGTACATTCAAGGAAAGAAAACTACAAGATATTCTAACTACATCATTTGCTTTGTGACCCTGTGATGTAGGGCATATGAAAGTCCAATCCCTGCTTACTGATCTGCTTACTGATCACCTGCTTATTGATCAGGCTGACTGAGCGTTATTAATACTGCTTACTATACATGTAGGATACATATATAAGCAGCTAGTTGTAGTCCTGAGTCCTCAGTTCTTACTGTTGACTTCAGGCAAGTACTTACTTCGCATTTTGGCAATACACAGAGTTCTTACTGTTGACTTCAGCTCTTTGTGCTTGCCTGATTCTAACAGGTTATGGGCCCCGGCCTTTGAACTGCAAACAAGTCTATCCTCTGAGATTCTCATCCTTCTTCGCACTCTTTGCCCTTATAGTGTGTGTGGCTTTTAGTACATAGGAGCACCAACTGTTGGGACGAATCCTCTTTGCGAGGCAGTCTTTGATCCACCAGAAAACAAACGGTAGTCAATCCGTTGATTTTGGGGTTAGGGCCTAAGTGCCTGACAACTGGGTGTTCATTAGCATCGTTTACCTACCTACCTACCGTTTCTCCCACACACACTCCTGAGGGCGCCATTTGTCTTTTCAGACACTTGGTTCTAGCACTGGGCTTCTGTTGCCCATCCATTTTTCCGAATCTCTCTGGACTACCATGTCTGACTCAAAAGAGTCAATCCCTATCCTTACCAAGGATAGCATCTACTCCGAATGGCGGAGCGATGGCAAAGCCCATATGCGTCGCAAGGAGGTGTATGGTTGTTGTTTAACTTCATCGGACGATGTAGTAGCTCGTGAGAAGTGCGCTGGCATCCTGTGGTCCATGCTGTCCCAGGATGTTAAGCCCCTTGTCAGAGAGCATGAAGACGACCCTAAAGCTATGTGGGATGCCTTGGAGGAGATCTTTGCTCCAAGGAAGGCTGGAGCTCGCTTCAATGCCTACAGAACTCTGACTTCCATTCATCTCAAGGATGATGAGTCTCTGTTATCTCTCACTGGTCGTGTTTCTGCTGCCATGCGCTTATTGAAAGAGTCTAGACCTAAGGACTTTACTCTGGATAAAGCTGATGAGGAACTGCAAGCGGTGGTTCTTCTCATGGCCCTTCCTGATGAAGGACAGCTTGGCGTCCTTAAAGCACCATTTGAGCAGTCTTCGGGCGAGCTGGTGGTGAAAAACATCGAGCAGGCCTATGCCAATCATCAGGCATTCAGGTCTGCTCACCAGGAAGGAGACAGCAGTCAAAACAACCCTCTCTCCGGAATCGCTATGGTTGCAACCTCTAAACAACCCTCATCTTCTGCTGCTCGTGCTGCACCCCCTGCCCAGTCGATCTTCTGTCTGGCTTGTGGAAAACCCGGCCATGTGCTCTTCCAATGTTTTCAACTCCAGGAGTTCGTTGGAAAGCTCCCACAAAAGGGTGCAGCAACGTCCCAAAATGCCTCTAATGCAAGTCATCTCTCCTCCTCCCAAACTTCCCTGTTTGCTTATCTGCGATGGAAACCAGACTCAGGGTGCACGTCGCACATGACCCGCTTTCGCAAATGGCTCATGAATGCCCGTCCATACCGAGTTCCAATCACAGTTGCAAACGGAGTTGTTATCTATTCAGAACTGGTGGGGGAGATAATGCTTAGACCACGCATACACGGACGTAGAGCTCGGCCTGTAATCCTCACAAATGTCCTATATGTTCCTCTCATATCCGAAAATCTCATCTCTACTACCTATCTATCTCGCATTCATCGCTACTCTATTCTCATGAAAGGATCTGTTATCACCTTTTCTCGAGATGGAGAGCTCTACTTTGAAGCGGATATAGATGAGACAAACCAGGCATTTGTGAGTGAGGTCGAATCCCCTTCTGTTGATTCTGTTGCAGTGTGGGTCTGGACTCTACCATTCTCGCATCTCTGATCCTTTGATCCTGTCTGTTCCGGACTGATCCTATGCTTACTTACATTTGCTTACTGTTTCCTTTGCTTACTGATCATCTGCTTATTGATCAGCTTACTGATCACCTGCTTACTGATCTGCTTACTGATCACCTGCTTATTGATCAGGCTGACTGAGCGTTATTAATACTGCTTACTATACATGTAGGATACATATATAAGTAGCTGGTTGTAGTCCTGAGTCCTCAGTTCTTACTGTTGACTTCAGGCAAGTACTTACTTCGCATTTTGGCAATACACAGAGTTCTTACTGTTGACTTCAGTTCTCTGTGCCTGCCTGATTCTAACAGGTTATGGGCCCCGGCCTTTGAACATCTCTAAGTCTTTGAGATCTTCATCCATCTGCATTTTCGCATTTCTGCATCTGCATCTGCATCTCTCCAAGTCCTTATAGTGTGTGTGACCTTTGTAGATAGGAGCACCAACTGTTGGGACGAATCCTCTTTGCGAGGCAGTCTTTGATCCACCAGAAAACAAACGGTAGTCAATCCGTTGATTTTGGGGTTAGGGCCTAAGTGCCTTACAACTGGGTGTTCATTAGTATCACCTACCTACCTACGTATCATTTCTTCTCCACACACACTCCTGAGGACACCAATTGCCAATAGGCATTGGTTCTAGCTTTTTCTTGATTGCACTTGCACGATGTGGCCTCCTGCGATGTCATCTTGTTCCTCTGTTCCTGCTCCTGCTCCTGCTCCTGTTGCTGCCCCTGCACATTTTTGCGTCTTCTGTGGAGGGCATACCCATTTTCTTCTCCAATGTGACCAGTTTCTGGATCTCACTGGGAAGAAGCCTAAAAAGAAGAAGGGTGCAGCAGCTCCCCATCATTATGCCTCTCATGCGGACATCACCCTCCACTCTTCCTTAGCTCTGGATGACCGATGGACTGCAGACTCTGGTGCAACTTCACACATGACAAATCGTCGTGACTGCTTGTTGAATACACGTCCATACAGAGTCCCCATCACGGTTGCCAATGGAGGTGTTGTTTACTCCGAGCTTGTGGGGGAGATCCGTCTGAGACCGCTGATAGATGGGTGCTATGCCCAAGAAGTCATTCTCACAAATGTCCTCTATGTTCCCTCACTTGCTCAAAACCTCATTTCCACCACCTATCTGTCTCGCATTCATGGCTACTCCATTCTCATGCAAGGGTCTGTTATCACCTTTAGCAAAGATGGAGAGACCTACTTTGAAGCGGACATCAATGAGAGGAACCAGGCATTTGTGAGAGAGGCTCCTTCTGTTGGTTCAGCTTTTGCTGCTTCGGTCACCTTGCCTCTTGATCTGGACCTATTGCATCGCCGGCTTGGTCACCATGCTGTTGCAGATGCCCAGAAACTCTTGAGCAAGGGTCTGGTCACTGGTGCGAAGCTCACTTCAACCCAGAAGCCAGATCCGATTTGCGAGCCCTGTCTTGCAGGCAAACTGAACGCTGGTTCTTTTCCTTCCACTGGACATCGTTCCAAGGCTCCTCTTGATTTGGTTCACTCTGATCTGAAGGAATACACGGTCTACACCCGAGAGGGCTGGAGATATCGTGTTCTCTTCATTGATGATCACACAAGCTTCAAATGTGCATTTCACATGAAGCGCAAGAGTGGTACCTTCAATGCATTCAAAATCTTCAAGGCTTATGCTGAGAACCATTTTGGACGCAAAATCAAGGAGTTCCAAGACGATGAAGGTGGAGAGTACATGTCTAACGAGTTCAAGAACTACTTGCTCGCTGAGGGCATTGTGCGCCGTCATTCGACGAGGAACAGACCACAGCAGAATGGGACAGCAGAGCGCGGTAATCGCACTACCGATGAGCACACTACGGCTATGCTTCATGAAGCCAACCTGCCACCGTCCTTTAGGGCGCTCGCAGTTGCGGCATACATTCATGTTGCTAATATGCATCCAACGTCTCACATTCCGGAGAACACCACTCCATTTGAGCTTTGGTTCAAACGCAAGCCGGACGTGTCACACCTTCGGGTGTGGGGCTGCCTTGCATACGTGCATGTGCAGAAGGATAAGAGGGACACTTCTGGCATTCATTTCCAGAAGTGCATCTTTGTAGGGTATCCTGCAGAACACAAAGGGTGGACATTCTACAATCCTGTCACCAAAAAGATAGTGATATCCGAGCGCGCTGTCGAGCGCTACTTCCCTGGGAACAAGCCTTCTATGATGCAGCAATGTCCCAAGACTCCTCCTTCTGCCTTTGTCGAGCTACCTCCTCGTATCAAGCCACAAGTGGTGCACGATGACGGGGGAGACGACGAGGATGATTCTGGTGTTCATCGAGCACTTCCTGTGCCAAATCCCAATCCTATCGAGCCAGCTCCTTCCCCTCCACATTCCCAACCTGCCAGCCGCGCTAATTCACCTCCACCTCCTGCACAATCTCCATCCAATTCACCATCACCTCCTCCTTCACCTCCTGGTTCTCCAATCGGTATTGCTGCGCGTCGCCGCTTCCACGGTATAGCCACGCCGCACATGCCTCGTCGGGACTGGTGGACAGTCAGACAGCCTACCCCAATGGTCTCTGACTCTGAAGATGATGTTGAAGAGCTGTTGCAACCAGACGATGCTCTGCTTGTTGCGCATGAGGGAGATACAGATGATGAGGAGCTTCAAGCTGCAAATGCTGCATCGGTGCAGTTGGCTTGCGCTGCCGTTCAATCTGGCAATCCTCGCACCTATCACGAAGCTTTGCGACGTGAAGATGCACACCTTTGGGAAGAAGCTGCTGTCTCCGAGATAAACTCTCTCTTGGAGAACTGCACTTGGGATGTTATCGATGCACCTCCTGGTGTGAAGCTCATTCGCTCGCAGTGGGTTTTCATCATCAAGCACAAGTCTGATGGCTCCATTGAGCGCTACAAGGCGAGACTCGTTGCAGACGGTCGTGGCCAGCGTTATGGCATCGACTACACCGAGATCTTCTCCCCTACATCCAAAGCCTCGACGCTCCGCATCATCTTTGCTCTTGCTGCTCAGCATGAACTTAGGCTTCGTTCCATTGACTTCTCCTCTGCCTATCTTAACGGAGATCTGGATGAGGATGTCTACATGACTCAGCCTGAAGGATTTCCGCAGGGAGAGCGAGGCCAGCTTCTTAAACTGCGCAAGTCTCTTTATGGGCTTAAGCAGGCTGGCCGTCAATGGCACAAGAAGTTGTGTGCAAAGCTTGAAGCTATTGGCTTCAGCTGTCTCCAGTCTGATCGCTCGTGCTACGTCTTCTTCGACGGCACGGTGCGCATCATCCTCCCCATCTACGTTGATGATGGTATGATTGCTGCAAAGCATGATGCTGACATTGACCGAGTTATTGCTCAACTTGGCTCTTCATTCAAAGTCAAGGATCTTGGTCCCACAGAGTGGCTGCTGGGGATCAAGGTTGAGCGTGACTCGCCCACTGGAGCGGTGCACCTTTCGCAGCGCCAATATGCTGTGAACATGCTTGAGCAGTTTGGCATGGCTGATTGCAAGCCTGTTCACACTCCCATGACTCCTGGTCTTGTTTTGACCAAGGACACTCCTCCTGAGGAGGCCAAGCAGTATGGACCGAAGTATCTGTCCTCTGTTGGGTCTCTGATGTACCTGTCCACGCAAACGCGTTCAGACATCTCCTTTGCTGTTGGGTACCTTGCCCGGTTCAACAGCAACCCAGGCAAAGCGCACTGGGATGCTGTCAAGCACCTGATGCGCTACATCAAAGGCACACTTGATTACCGCCTCACTTATCGCAAAACATCACCCTCATCACATCCTTTCACCACCCACTTCGCTGCAGCAAAGCCTGACTCTCAGCTTACTGCTTACTCCGATGCATCTCATGGAGATTGCAAAGAGACTGGAAAAAGCACTGGTGGTTATGTGCTCTTGATGAATGGTGCTCCTGTGAGCTGGCGAAGCAAGCTGCAGACTACAGTCGCTCTATCTACTACAGAGGCTGAATATGTCGCAGCTGTGGAGGCTGGCAAGGAGATCAAGTGGGTGCGCAACTTGCTGTTTGAACTGGGCTATGGAGTGTCTGGAGCTTCTCCCCTTATGATGGACAATCAGTCTGCTCTTTCTGTTGCTAAAAACCCCGAGCATCATGGTCGCATGAAGCACCTTGACTTGGCTTACTTCTGGCTTCGTGACGAAGTTGCCAAGGGCTTTATCGCAGTTGAATACACTCCAACTGAAGAGCAGATTGCGGACATCTTCACTAAAGCGCTTGCTGTTCCCATTGTGGAAAAGCTGCGTTCTATGATGGGATTACGGGGGAGCTAGACGAGATTGGTCTCGTCCCGGGGGAGTGTTGCAGTGTGGGTCTGGACTCTACCATTCTCGCATCTCTGATCCTTTGATCCTGTCTGTTCCGGACTGATCCTATGCTTACTTACATTTGCTTACTGTTTCCTTTGCTTACTGATCATCTGCTTATTGATCAGCTTACTGATCACCTGCTTACTGATCTGCTTACTGATCACCTGCTTATTGATCAGGCTGACTGAGCGTTATTAATACTGCTTACTATACATGTAGGATACATATATAAGTAGCTGGTTGTAGTCCTGAGTCCTCAGTTCTTACTGTTGACTTCAGGCAAGTACTTACTTCGCATTTTGGCAATACACAGAGTTCTTACTGTTGACTTCAGTTCTCTGTGCCTGCCTGATTCTAACAGATTCAGCTTTTGCTGCTTCGGTAACCTTGCCTCTTGATCTGGACTTGCTGCATCGTCGGCTTGGCCACCATTCCATTGCAGACGCACGGAAACTCTTGAGCAAGGGTCTGATCACTGGTGCGAAGCTCACTTCAAACCAGAAGCCAGATCCGATTTGCGAGCCTTGTCTTGCAGGCAAGCTGAATGCGGATTCTTTTCCTTCCACTGGACATCGTTCCAAAGGTCCTCTTGATTTGGTTCACTCTGATCTGAAGGAATACACGGTCTACACCCGAGAGGGCTGGAGATATCGTGTTCTCTTCATTGATGATCACACAAGCTTCAAATGTGCATTCCACATGAAGCGCAAGAGTGGAACCTTCAATGCATTCAAAATCTTCAAGGCTTATGCTGAGAACCATTTCGGACGCAAAATCAAGGAGTTCCAGGATGATGAAGGTGGAGAGTACATGTCCACAGAGTTCGAGAAATACTTGGCCTCTGAGGGCATTGTGTGCCGTCATTCGACGAGGAACAGACCACAGCAGAACGGGACAGCAGAGCGTGGTAATCGCACTACAGATGAGCACGCTACGGCTATGCTTCATGAAGCTGTTGCAGTGTGGGTTTGGACTCTACCATTCTCGCATCTCTGATCCTTTGATCCTGTCTGTTCCGGACTGATCCTATGCTTACTTACATTTGCTTACTGTTTCCTTTGCTTACTGATCATCTGCTTATTGATCAGCTTACTGATCACCTGCTTACTGATCTGCTTACTGATCACCTGCTTATTGATCAGGCTGACTGAGCGTTATTAATACTGCTTACTATACATGTAGGATACATATATAAGCAGCTAGTTGTAGTCCTGTCCCGCTCTTTGCCCTCTGTCCTCGGCTCACTGCACTCGCCCCAATTACAGCATCAATGACACACTCAAATTGGAGTTGGAGCCGCGACCAAGGGAGCAAGTTAGCAACACTGGGGTCATAAACCAGCTCTTAAGCGCTGGTAGGACTCAGGAATTCGAAGCACTACTTGATTCTTCGTGGGGGACGCCGCCGCCGTAGTTTTTTTGTCTTGTTATTCCTTTACTATATTTTAAACTTAATAAAACTTTATATTTTCGGTTTCCAATTACCCCCATAACATCTTGGATGTGTTCTGGGTGCGTCTGGGTCGTTGAGCAGTGACAATGAGTCGAAAAGTACGGGTGGGCCATGGGACACATGTTTTCGTTTATAGCCACGCAACTCCAAGCTAACTCGAGCTGAGCTGCCATCAGCTCGAGCTACACCAAGTTTGATTGCCCATCAGCTCGAGCTAGCTTGGGATCGGCTTGCGGCAGCACTACCTGAAAGCTATCATATATCAGCGCAGCACAATTGTACTTGTAGCAAAATATGCACATGACCTTCTTGAGTTTTTCTATTCTGTACTGAATCACTGCTGGAATACAAGGAATGAGTCATTGTAACGGCATACCAAAGGGTAGCCGTGTAATCAAAAGACTCAAGATTTCAAGAAGTGAAGCGATGAAATCACAACCCAAAAACCCTAAGATCTAATTTTATTTTATCACAACTCAGGCTTCAGGTGTTATCCTTGCAGCGTGCGTATGTGAGTTCAGGAGAGGTAGGGTACATATCACCCGTCAAGATTGTGTATGTTTGAATGTACAAGTCAAAGGACCTGACAGGTGGTAAGCTATTTATATCTCTAGTAGCGGGCAGGCTAATTGAGCTAGCGGGCGGAGCGCACTTTCGATTGAGTTCAATTCTCTTCTTAGGGTGCTCATCAGCAAGGTCGATACTCAGAAGTGAGCAAGTACGATGCCGGCAGGCTACTTCAATTGGAACCACCTAATTGGCAAAGCAGCCAGACAGTTGACGAGGCGTCTTCGACTCAGACCCAGCAGACGGCTCTTTCCTGAAAAGCCGGCGGCACAGATTCAAAGGCTGCCCGACAGACGGCTTAGTCTGGTGAAGACTTTCTCTTACTCTGGCGGAGGACACTACTTTGTGTCGGCTGCTTCTCACTTCAATCTTCACCATCTGTCAAATCTTTTTTTCTTCCATCTAATTCTGGCGAGCACTACCTAATCCGCCTGGAGGTGGATTTTGTCCAAGTGGTCTTTGTAGTCTAAAAGTCCATATCAATATCGTCTAGGAGTTCTGATGCGATGACCTCTGTGATGGCATCCTCAGCGCAGTCCAAGTATACTAACATGTCTTCGCTGTATTCCAAGTGGTTGAAATCAATGCCATCCTCAGGATTAAGATCGAAAGAGCGATGGCCACAAGCCAGAATCTCATGGTACTGGAGCATGTTTGGAGATGGGCAGAGTGGGCTACTTGTCTCCAGGAGGCATTTTTTCCCATGAAACTTCGACTTGGGGATTGGGCCGTACTTTAACTTTGCCTTTGATGCCTATGTAGTTGGCCTTCTATGCAAATTCCACCCATACAAAGGCATCCGCCTTAGATGGAATATGTTAGCAAGGACTAACACCATTGTCCCTGAACTGACCGATGGAATGTATCTTATGAAAGCCCAAAATTTGTCGATCATGCGGTGGTGAGTCGGGCACATAGAGAGGCTGTTGCACGGTTCATCCTTGAATGCAGCTTTCATCAAAGCATCCACAAAGCCCTCCGACATTGCCATTTTGTACTGTTTGCTGTTAAACGAGTTGATCTACATACTGTAGCTCACCTCGCTCTGGCCGTCCCGACATTGTGGAAAAATGTGGGCACCTTCTGTGACTTCAGCAGATACACAAACTGAGCATATTCTTTTGTCGAAGGGGGCTGGGTCTCTCTGTGTAAGCCCTGTGGCGAAGGCTGTCAGATCGGTGGCAGGGTAGGGGTATTTGTAAATGAACATCGGTTCTTTCAAGCAGGGTTCCATGTGGGGCAGCATAATACACCTGCGAGTGGTGTCAAGCGCGTATAACACAACACCGTCTGCTTTTTGCTCCAGGCCAGCCAAGGCTACCTTGCGGTTAGGAGAAAAAGAGTGATTGTCACAGGTCATGAGATTGATTGCCTCACAAGTACTAAACAAATGCTCGCTTCTCCACTCAGCTTAATTCGCTGTGTCAGTCATCGTACACCATCTGACTCGCGTCCCTCCGCACCCAACAGTAGAAAAGCCTTGACCAAAGAGAATTGGAAAGGGAAGACGAAGAAAACTTGGGCATAAAGGAGCGAGAGACCAGAGTTTAGCAACTCCAGAGTTCAAAACATATTCACAGTTTGTCAACGTCTGGCGCTGACAGAATCTCGTCAACAAACGGGGCGACGAGAATCACGACAAATCAATTAAACCATATATTCCTTGTCATAACTGACGATTCAACCTCTATTTGCTGTTATAATCAGGCAGGCACAGAGAACTGAAGTCAACAGTAAGAACTCTGTGTATTGCCAAAATGCGAAGTAAGTACTTGCCTGAAGTCAACAGTAAGAACTGAGGACTCAGGACTACAACTACCTGCTTATATATGTATCCTACATGTATAGTAAGCAGTATTAATAACGCTCAGTCAGCCTGATCAATAAGCAGGTGATCAGTAAGCAGATCAGTAAGCAGGTGATCAGTAAGCTGATCAATAAGCAGATGATCAGTAAGCAAAGGAAACAGTAAGCAAATGTAAGTAAGCATAGGATCAGTCCGGAACAGACAGGATCAAAGGATCAGAGATGCGAGAATGGTAGAGTCCAAACCCACACTGCAACACTCCCCCGGGATGAGACCAATCTCGTCTAGCTCCCCCGTAATCCCATCATAGAACGCAGCTTTTCCACAATGGGAACAGCAAGCGCTTTAGTGAAGATGTCCGCAATCTGCTCTTCAGTTGGAGTGTATTCAACTGCGATAAAGCCCTTGGCAACTTCGTCACGAAGCCAGAAGTAAGCCAAGTCAAGGTGCTTCATGCGACCATGATGCTCGGGGTTTTTAGCAACAGAAAGAGCAGACTGATTGTCCATCATAAGGGGAGAAGCTCCAGACACTCCATAGCCCAGTTCAAACAGCAAGTTGCGCACCCACTTGATCTCCTTGCCAGCCTCCACAGCTGCGACATATTCAGCCTCTGTAGTAGATAGAGCGACTGTAGTCTGCAGCTTGCTTCGCCAGCTCACAGGAGCACCATTCATCAAGAGCACATAACCACCAGTGCTTTTTCCAGTCTCTTTGCAATCTCCATGAGATGCATCGGAGTAAGCAGTAAGCTGAGAGTCAGGCTTTGCTGCAGCGAAGTGGGTGGTGAAAGGATGTGATGAGGGTGATGTTTTGCGATAAGTGAGGCGGTAATCAAGTGTGCCTTTGATGTAGCGCATCAGGTGCTTGACAGCATCCCAGTGCGCTTTGCCTGGGTTGCTGTTGAACCGGACAAGGTACCCAACAGCAAAGGAGATGTCTGAACGCGTTTGCGTGGACAGGTACATCAGAGACCCAACAGAGGACAGATACTTCGGTCCATACTGCTTGGCCTCCTCAGGAGGAGTGTCCTTGGTCAAAACAAGACCAGGAGTCATGGGAGTGTGAACAGGCTTGCAATCAGCCATGCCAAACTGCTCAAGCATGTTCACAGCATATTGGCGCTGCGAAAGGTGCACCGCTCCAGTGGGCGAGTCACGCTCAACCTTGATCCCCAGCAGCCACTCTGTGGGACCAAGATCCTTGACTTTGAATGAAGAGCCAAGTTGAGCAATAACTCGGTCAATGTCAGCATCATGCTTTGCAGCAATCATACCATCATCAACGTAGATGGGGAGGATGATGCGCACCGTGCCGTCGAAGAAGACGTAGCACGAGCGATCAGACTGGAGACAGCTGAAGCCAATAGCTTCAAGCTTTGCACACAACTTCTTGTGCCATTGACGGCCAGCCTGCTTAAGCCCATAAAGAGACTTGCGCAGTTTAAGAAGCTGGCCTCGCTCTCCCTGCGGAAATCCTTCAGGCTGAGTCATGTAGACATCCTCATCCAGATCTCCGTTAAGATAGGCAGAGGAGAAGTCAATGGAACGAAGCCTAAGTTCATGCTGAGCAGCAAGAGCAAAGATGATGCGGAGCGTCGAGGCTTTGGATGTAGGGGAGAAGATCTCGGTGTAGTCGATGCCATAACGCTGGCCACGACCGTCTGCAACGAGTCTCGCCTTGTAGCGCTCAATGGAGCCATCAGACTTGTGCTTGATGATGAAAACCCACTGCGAGCGAATGAGCTTCACACCAGGAGGTGCATCGATAACATCCCAAGTGCAGTTCTCCAAGAGAGAGTTTATCTCGGAGACAGCAGCTTCTTCCCAAAGGTGTGCATCTTCACGTCGCAAAGCTTCGTGATAGGTGCGAGGATTGCCAGATTGAACGGCAGCGCAAGCCAACTGCACCGATGCAGCATTTGCAGCTTGAAGCTCCTCATCATCTGTATCTCCCTCATGCGCAACAAGCAGAGCATCGTCTGGTTGCAACAGCTCTTCAACATCATCTTCAGAGTCAGAGACCATTGGGGTAGGCTGTCTGACTGTCCACCAGTCCCGACGAGGCATGTGCGGCGTGGCTATACCGTGGAAGCGGCGACGCGCAGCAATACCGATTGGAGAACCAGGAGGTGAAGGAGGAGGTGATGGTGAATTGGATGGAGATTGTGCAGGAGGTGGAGGTGAATTAGCGCGGCTGGCAGGTTGGGAATGTGGAGGGGAAGGAGCTGGCTCGATAGGATTGGGATTTGGCACAGGAAGTGCTCGATGAACACCAGAATCATCCTCGTCGTCTCCCCCGTCATCGTGCACCACTTGTGGCTTGATACGAGGAGGTAGCTCGACAAAGGCAGAAGGAGGAGTCTTGGGACATTGCTGCATCATAGAAGGCTTGTTCCCAGGGAAGTAGCGCTCGACAGCGCGCTCGGATATCACTATCTTTTTGGTGACAGGATTGTAGAATGTCCACCCTTTGTGTTCTGCAGGATACCCTACAAAGATGCACTTCTGGAAATGAATGCCAGAAGTGTCCCTCTTATCCTTCTGCACATGCACGTATGCAAGGCAGCCCCACACCCGAAGGTGTGACACGTCCGGCTTGCGTTTGAACCAAAGCTCAAATGGAGTGGTGTTCTCCGGAATGTGAGACGTTGGATGCATATTAGCAACATGAATGTATGCCGCAACTGCGAGCGCCCTAAAGGACGGTGGCAGGTTGGCTTCATGAAGCATAGCCGTAGTGTGCTCATCGGTAGTGCGATTACCGCGCTCTGCTGTCCCATTCTGCTGTGGTCTGTTCCTCGTCGAATGACGGCGCACAATGCCCTCAGCGAGCAAGTAGTTCTTGAACTCGTTAGACATGTACTCTCCACCTTCATCGTCTTGGAACTCCTTGATTTTGCGTCCAAAATGGTTCTCAGCATAAGCCTTGAAGATTTTGAATGCATTGAAGGTACCACTCTTGCGCTTCATGTGAAATGCACATTTGAAGCTTGTGTGATCATCAATGAAGAGAACACGATATCTCCAGCCCTCTCGGGTGTAGACCGTGTATTCCTTCAGATCAGAGTGAACCAAATCAAGAGGAGCCTTGGAACGATGTCCAGTGGAAGGAAAAGAACCAGCGTTCAGTTTGCCTGCAAGACAGGGCTCGCAAATCGGATCTGGCTTCTGGGTTGAAGTGAGCTTCGCACCAGTGACCAGACCCTTGCTCAAGAGTTTCTGGGCATCTGCAACAGCATGGTGACCAAGCCGGCGATGCAATAGGTCCAGATCAAGAGGCAAGGTGACCGAAGCAGCAAAAGCTGAACCAACAGAAGGAGCCTCTCTCACAAATGCCTGGTTCCTCTCATTGATGTCTGCTTCAAAGTAGGTCTCTCCATCTTTGCTAAAGGTAATAACGGACCCTTGCATGAGAATGGAGTAGCCATGAATGCGAGACAGGTAGGTGGTGGAAATGAGGTTTTGAGCAAGTGAGGGAACATAGAGGACATTTGTGAGAATGACTTCTTGGGCATAGCACCCATCTATCAGCGGTCTCAGACGGATCTCCCCCACAAGCTCGGAGTAAACAACACCTCCATTGGCAACCGTGATGGGGACTCTATATGGACGTGTGTTCAACAGGCAATCACGACGGTTTGTCATGTGCAAAGTTGCACCAGAGTCAGCAGTCCATCGGTCATCCAGAGCTAAGGAAGAGTGGAGGGTGATGTCCGCATGAGAGGCATAATGATGGGGAGCTGCTGCACCCTTCTTCTTTTTAGGCTTCTTCCCAGTGAGATCCAGAAACTGGTCACATTGGAGAAGAAAATGGGTATGCCCTCCACAGAAGACGCAAAAATGTGCAGGGGCAGCAACAGGAGCAGGAGCAGGAGCAGGAACAGAGGAACAAGATGACATCGCAGGAGGCCACATCGTGCAAGTGCAATCAAGAAAAAGCTAGAACCAATGCCTATTGGCAATTGGTGTCCTCAGGAGTGTGTGTGGAGAAGAAATGATACGTAGGTAGGTAGGTGATACTAATGAACACCCAGTTGTAAGGCACTTAGGCCCTAACCCCAAAATCAACGGATTGACTACCGTTTGTTTTCTGGTGGATCAAAGACTGCCTCGCAAAGAGGATTCGTCCCAACAGTTGGTGCTCCTATCTACAAAGGTCACACACACTATAAGGACTTGGAGAGATGCAGATGCAGATGCAGAAATGCGAAAATGCAGATGGATGAAGATCTCAAAGACTTAGAGATGTTCAAAGGCCGGGGCCCATAACCTGTTATAATCAGGCAGGCACAGAGAACTGAAGTCAACAGTAAGAACTCTGTGTATTGCCAAAATGCGAAGTAAGTACTTGCCTGAAGTCAACAGTAAGAACTGAGGACTCAGGACTACAACTACCTGCTTATATATGTATCCTACATGTATAGTAAGCAGTATTAATAACGCTCAGTCAGCCTGATCAATAAGCAGGTGATCAGTAAGCAGATCAGTAAGCAGGTGATCAGTAAGCTGATCAATAAGCAGATGATCAGTAAGCAAAGGAAACAGTAAGCAAATGTAAGTAAGCATAGGATCAGTCCGGAACAGACAGGATCAAAGGATCAGAGATGCGAGAATGGTAGAGTCCAAACCCACACTGCAACATTTGCAGCCTCAACGTCCTCTCCCAAGCGGTCTGTAAAGAATACGACTTGAATCCCAGAAGAACGGGAAGGCTAGGAGCCCATTCAACATAAAGTCGGACAATTTTATAGCCACGGACCTCAACAACTTGTCGAGGAGCCTGTAGATAGTACTCCTTCCAGCAGAGAATGCTGAATTAAAAACACACACAAGCAATTCCCCCTACTCCGAGCATGAGACAAGGTTCCAAGCTTGTTCAATAAACCTCTAGAGGACGAACAACATTTTATAAACGTCACACTAGGACACAAATTGTCGAAGACACATATAATACCATAGTCCACACCACACCGGTGTGTCGGACGAAACCTGCAGGTAGGGCGGCGTGTTGAATAATTTCTCTGCTAGTAGCGATTTGGTAATCCCGAGGTGAGTGGGAGGACGCTCGTAGTACGAGGACGGTGGGAACGGAGGAGGGGTCGACAACCTTCTCTTTCTCCTTTCGTGAAACCTTCGGACGAGCAGTGCAAAGCGGACGAAGGTGGTCCGACACGTCGGCGGAATCGAAATACGAGATAGGGGTTGGAACGCGTGGCAGCAAAGTCGAGCTCGTGTTGTCGAAGCAGATTGGAAATCTGCAAGTACGAGTTCGGGTTCTGGAAGCGAGCTTGCATTTTCTCCGGGGACCACCTCCATCTGGTAGAAGAAGAAAGCGAGTTCTTGAACCTCCGCGTCGTAGTCCCACACCACGGCACACAGCAGGTCGTAGAAAACCTCCACGGTGCGGTGCTGACAAAGGACGGCGTTCAGGGGGCCAATGATCGCTAAAAAGAAAAGGTTAGCATGAGCGTAGAGTAGGAAGAAAAATAAAGGGGTACAAACCTCGGGTGCCAAGTTGCTCCATTGCCATGGTCCGTTCCAGCGTATCGAGGAGGTCAGCGTCGGCACCAGCGTGATTGCACCTTTGGTGGCTGGCACCACACCGAGCGTATGCCGCGCCTGAGCGACTACAATTACAGGCCGCGTGTGCCAGGATGCAGGGCAGGCAGTAGTAGGTCGCCTACAAAGGAAAAATAAGTAAGGCAGAATAAAATAAAATGAAAAGAGGACGCACATCCTTCCCGTTGGGCGGAAGTGTTGCCTCTGACACCAAGGCTTCCGAGACGCGTTCAATAGCGTGGACGGTGGTGATGGTTGCGGCAGCAGTGACCTTCGCCGGCTTCTTGGGTTCATGTTGGACTTCGGGTTTCGACAGGGAAGAACGAGGCTAAAGAAAACAAGTTTAGCAAAAGAGTTTAAGTATTGGCAGGAGGAAACCTACTGGTTGCAGCGCCAACGGCCCAGGATTACGATCTGGAGCTTTGGGATCTTCGCGCAGACCATACGGGGTTTTAGCGGTACAAAGAGGGCCCTTGGCAGGCGAAGAAGGACCTGCAATAGATTTCTTGCATGAGCCAGAGCTCTCGAATCCAGAGTCGGGTTTCAAACGCTTGGGAGTCGCGGGCAAGACAGCGATTTTAGGGACAAGCGAAGAGCTGCGTGGATGAGCAGACACTGGGGGCTGCATTTGACGTGGTGCAGGACCAGACTCAGAACCAGAGTCCGAATCGGACTCTGACTCCTCGCCCGCATGCACGGAAAAATGCGAAGTGGTGGTTTTCGGCGGAGACGAGGAAGGCTCGTCGAAGTTGTAACTAGGAGACCGCTGTGTGGCAGTGGTCTCCCCAAGATCGAGCTCGGAAACGTGCGGCGAACCCACAGGCTTATCAAAATCGGATGATGGCAAGCAATGATAAGCCGTGTAAATGACCACATATGAAAGGCGCAGTTTTTGCGTTTTTCACTAGTACTACCACACGTTCACACCCCAATTGAGAGCTACCGTGAGCCTTGAACGGGAAAGCTACCAGTCAATATAGCTTAAGACCACTACAAAAGAGAACATTATGAAGTTACTGGAAAGCGCGGATTACGGTTCCCTCTAGGAGTGCGTCTGACTACACAAGATGGTACCTAAGGTTGCGCCCTGGATGAGCCATTGCTAGACTTGGATCAAGAGGAAGTGAAAACACGCACAATAGTTAAAACTCAAGACGATCTGGACTCACCTTCAGTATGGGATGTTTGTTGTTGCGACTTGATGGCTCAAGACGCGTCGCGGCACGTGTAGGAATGATGGCCGGGACTCGGAGGTTCTTCTTCCGGCTGAGACAAGCGGATAGGAGCTGACTTGATGCGACGAGACGGAAACGTATTGGATCCGGGATCACGATTTGATCTCGGACCATTCCCGGTCGAATCAAGACGGTTCAACTTGGTTCTTTTCCAATACCAGACCTGTTAGAGAGAGTGGATGAGCTACCAAGAGGCGCAGACGAGGCTATAAGGCCTGCCCTGAGTTAGGGCCACCTACTAGATGAAGAAGATCCTGTACAAGACAGGAGGGTTTCAGTGATATCACCCGAAGACAACCAATTTCAATACGATCGGGTTAAAACTGCCCAACAAGACATCTCGACGTGCCAGGGCACCAATGGCGGAATAGGTTGTGGAGCAGGAAGAGTCATGGGGACCGGAAGAGCATCCAAAGACATAATAGTAGTATCGTAAACATAATCCCAGCACAGTATATAAAGGGTCAGAACTCGTAGATTTAGACAGCAGATTATTCCGGGGCTGTAGTGCGCATCACATCGCAGGGTCTGGGTAGTGGTGCTCTGTATAGTGACTTGTTGCTTGTCCGCACTAGTACTAGAAAGGCTTGAACGAACGATTTTGATTGATAAAACCAGTTGTGATCTTTTGAGTTAAAAGCCCCAAGTTCGTTGAAGCTTGGAAGCGTTGCAGAACGTGCATAGTCGGAAACGGGCTATTGCAAAACTTACCAGTTCTATTGAACACCAAACAAACCTCAGACCTTAACAGGCTGTAACTTGAACACTATCAGACCCAATATTCCACTTGAGAGCCTAGTTCTCAAAGAACCAATTGACCGACTGAGAACATTTCTTGTTGACCCTACCATACATCGTTTTGGTCTATAGGATCTAATACTTGATCCAACACCCCCGAACTTCACAGAGCTTGCACTAGAGGATATAAGAGTGGTGGTTTTGGTTGTTTTGTGTTGGTTTTGGTTCACTGTGATCATTTCATTGTCCAAGAACGCACTTTATAGCTTTTGCCTGCGCCTCGAGTGACGGTCGTTCAGCGAGGTGAAAGAAGAGCGGGCGACACAGAAGACTCGATGACATTGGTCATCAGAACGTCCAAGTGAGAAGGGGATGGCGGCGGTGGGAGCTGAGGAATCGAGAAGGTCTCCGCAGCAACGTGAGGAGGCGGCAACGAGTTGTCTACCGGCATCTCGTCTGAATTCGAAGGCGGCAGCAGCTTGGGTTTCTCTTTAGGCTTGCCCTCGGGACTATACCACCCGAATTTGTCGGTCTCCTGGATATCGGAATCGTAACCGCTAAAATCGCCGAAGTTAAGGGGCGGGAGCGGGAAGTTTTTGGAGTTGGTCCAAGCGGGCGGATTCTGTAAAGGCCTCTGCATTAGAACCATTCGACGAGAAGAGAGACCATGGAAATGAAAAAGACGCACCTGGGCACGGAGACATTTCTCGGCGTCAGGATTGCAAAAGTCATTCAGCCACAAAACATCGGCTCCATCAAGGACGAGATTGCGAACGAGGAATTTGGCGATGAAGAAAACGGAACGGAAGAAGTTCTCCGCCTCGTCAGATGGGTCGGTAAACTGCGTGCGGAAAAAATTCCTACAGGGAATAGATCAGCAAAGTGAAGAGAAGGGCCGTCAGAAGTAGGACGTACGAAGCAGGGCCTGGCACCCTCGAAGATCTCCAAGAGTTCCGGCGGCGTCAGCCGAGCAAGATGACCCTTGTCGAAGAGTTGCAGGAGTCGCCTGCCAACAGGAATGCGAAAGGGCTCGAAAAAGTCGGTAACGGAGGAGATGTCGTCCTCCGTGGGCTCGGTCTTGACCAGGAGTGGAACAGAGGATGAGGCGGCCATGCTGCAGGATGGCAAGCGCACCATGCAGCGGAGAAGGGATGACGATGGTGTGGTGCGATGGTGGTGGGGAGAGAGGAACAATGGAGTGGTGCTACCGCAGCGCTGCCGTGAGGCACTGTGGTCAGGGACCACCAGAAATTCCGATATTCAAATCTGTTTTCCATCAAAAGTTAAAAAGCTGCACGTGCAAAGAAGCCTCCCGCACCAAAATAGCTGTCCTAAAACGGGCACCGATATGCCTCGGAGGTCGAAAAAGCTTGAAGTAAACGAGGGACGCAAAGGAGAAGATAAGGGGAAGACAAGCGTCACCTTAGAACCCCTAAAGAGAAGATTTGCCATCATGAACCGGTAATCATAGATGCCGTACAATTGATCGGCCTTCCGAGGACGGAGTAACTGTCAAGATAGGCAGATCCTGTCAGAGATTAGATGTCGAGACGAGTCTTGGTTGCAAGAAATATCAGCATTAAGGTGTTGGTTGGTAAAACTTCCAAGGAGCACTTCAAAAGGACAAAACAAAAATATAATAACCGTCTGGGTGAAGCTATCATTCACAAGACCACTAAACATTGCGGCGAATGGCGCTGGCAACAACTGGAGACGATTGAGATCTAGTTGGGGGGAGATGAGACGGCCCAGTCTCCACTAGAGTCTAACATCTTGCTATTTTGACATTTTTCGTAACTATTTATGTTCCGCGGAGCCGTCAGATAGTATATTCAAGTACTATTCATAGACTTGGGACTCCTGGTTGGTGATACAAAGAGAGTCAGAGTGAGCCCGAGCTGCTGGCTGTAGTATAAAGGCCATCCGGCCGGAGTACACGCAATAAGAGAATATACCAGTCCGAGGTGTAACAAAGAAGTGGAACCGTAAAGGAACCAGCGGCTGTGCAAGCACAAGACGAGACGGCATTGGCGTCAGGAAGGGTCTGGATGACTGCATTTACGGTTCCAACCTTGTTGGGTGAAGGTTGTGCTCCGCAGGGCATTTGATGGGTGGGTGATGCCATCAAACCCTTCCACGGAAGGATTCTGAAGTGGTAGAAACATTATTAGAGTCGAGTTAAGTGCGAGACTTAACAGGAGAAAGAAGTAGTGTCGTCAGATTTGAACTAGGGATCCTGCACACTCACGTGAGGGTTCTGCGGAACGGGTCTTACCGGATATAGACCCATCAGGGCTTCAATCACAATTTGACCTGAAGTTCTCATTGGGATCTGGCGTAGGTGTCGAGTTGGCGCTGCAGCGCGCACCACATGGGGCCAGAATAATCAGGATCACGAGAAAAGGTGGTTTACCAACCAAGCCGGCCATCCACGCACTCGGGAGCAGACGGCTGCCCCAAGGAAGGGCCACGTATACCCAGTTCAACACAGCAGGTCATTACAGTTGACCAATTCGACACCGCATCATGGCGATTCAACTCGGCATCCATACCTGACGCACAGACATTATCAAGCACCCTCGCTCCATTACTATTTGTGTTTACATGTATTTGTATATAAGACCTACCTAGTTCACACATTAGACCAGTTCATCCCCAACCCCAATCGCCCAGGTTACGCTGTGATTCGGACCGCAGTGTAGCTATTGGAAGGATGTTCTCCTTACACGATATAGCAACTCGTTCGGCCCTTAGGGGTTAATGGTGTTGGAAAGCAGTGGGGATTAAGGTCTGACTATGCCTCTATGTGTTATATAAATGGGTGTGTTGGGCGTAGGATGTGTGTGTGTGTGTGTTAATTCAACTTCTCCTGGGTGGGGAGAGGGATGATATTCGTGGGTCTATTCTCTTGAGGGTTTGTTAAACCTGTTTGTTAGCAACAAATGGATGAAGCCAAAATATATACTATGTGCTCTTTATGCTGCGTTGAATCCCATTCTGTGGCAACTCCAAAGCTTCCTAGACGGCGTTATAGCTTGCTATCCTTTCTGCACTCCTTGTAATGGCCCTCAATCAGCCTTCAGGCTCACCGCCGTTCAACCGGCGGTTGTACTATTTTCTTTCCATTTTTACTTACTTTCTCTCTTACGATTGAGCTTAGCGCGCGCCTTTAGCACGCGCTGACATGATATAGATTACGTGTACATCGTAGTATAAGCTGCGGGCTGAAGGCCCGAATACATCACTCTTACTACTTAATCACTCGACGCTCAGACATTCCTCTAAGGCTCTCTCAACAGCCAGGGATCGTGAGCCTTAAGGATCAAAGTAAGTCTTTGCATTGGCATATAAGCTAACTACGTTATCCTAGCGGATATTCTGTACCTCTACGAGATCTCTCAAGGGGCACAGAGATCTGTAGCAGCAGAGTTCTGCTGCGATATAGGTCTCTGGCACAGAATATCCAACACCATTCGGAGCGTCTAGGCACTACTACTATTCTGCTCAGGAAACCCTTCACTCGCTACGAAGCTCCCTCGGCTCCCCCAACTCAGAATATTTGTGGCGACCCGACGCGTCCTACACTCCTCCCCGATGAACAGGTGCTGCTGGACGGCTGGATATCCCTTGGGATTCCACAAATAACGGTGACGACACTGTGTATGTCGTTGGACAGGATTACAGACGGCAGTTTATCCAATATGGCTCTGCTCCTAAGCTGGACTAGGTGCGAGTGCGGCTAGCGGTCGTGGTCCGTAGGTGAAACGACTGCGGTCTAAGCAGAACCGGGTGTTTTGGTGCAAGTTGTCAAGTCCTGTCTTCTACACGGCAATATGCCTGTGAATCCGGTGTTCCGTTACGGCGACCTGCTGGGCAGTAGACTTGGGGACGTCTGTGGTGGGGACGTCCTTGCAGAAGGGGAGGATGGTAAAGTGCCTGGACCAGGGACAAGTGAGGGGTGAGCGGTCAAATGCGTGAACGAGGGCTCTTTAGATGTAATTCAGAGGATGAGATACAGAGGAGGGATGAGAGCCCAGTAATTGACTGACTACTTCTGCTTCTCGCGTTGATAAGCCGGGTTTCGGGTTATGCCCTGTTTCTCAGGTTTTTCGCGTTTTATGATCTTTAAGACGCGCATCTCGAGTAGATATAATAAGCTTTGAGTCAGACTATACAGGAGCATTAATACGCTCACCCGCAGTCACTGGCCAGAACAGTTCATACTGGTCCGGGGCTGTTGTACGGTGTCCTACAGGAAAAATGTTCGCTATAAAGTCCCATTTTTGCAAGCCATGTACCACTTACGGATATTCCAGGAAAAGCCAATCGTGGGAAAACGGACCAGGCAGATCAATTCGGAACAACTCGGCACGAGGCCTCTGAGCAAAAGAAAAACAAAAGAGTCAAGATTGAGGCAAGTCAGAGTGAGTCAAGAAGAGGAATCAGAAGCAGTCACAAATAGTCAGTAGTTAAATGACTCTGGTATTATGAGTCACATTAGAATACTGTACATACATGTAGGGGAGCAACGGTCACGGTCACGATGGCCCCGTTGCGTTGCTTTATTTCTGGGGGGTCACGGTCACGATGAGGTCTGTTGCTTGAAAAAAATCGTGACATCGTAAAAATTCGTAAAAATCACAAAAATAATAAATACAGTTGCCGCAGCTTCTAGTGAGTCGCAGGATCGTAATCGTCGCCTGAACCAGCATTTTCCTCGTCAGAACTTTGACCATCTTCCCCAGAAACTCCCGCCTTGGTCCACAATTCTCCCGCATCATTATAGGCCCAAATATCCTCCTCCACATCCGCCGCCGAAAACCCTTCCTCACCATCAGCTCGGGTCGCGCATTTTGCAACGTATCGGCCCTCAGTATTCCGCACACGAACACGGAGAACACGATCGACAACGACAGGAAGAGGGACATCAGTGTCGTCCTGAACATCATCCTCTTCGTCTTGTTGTGCCGGTGGAACATCACTGCCGTCTGTGATTGTCGTGTCCGCCATAATCCCGAGGTCTTGTGGAGCGGCGGGTAATGTACGCGCCCCGACGCGAGCCCGAATTTCACCTGCTAGAATCGGATCCTCTTCCAGGTATTTACGCAGTGCTTTGCGCGTCTCTCGGCTGGTGAGACACTCGTACGACAAGTTGTACTGCGGCTTCCCAGGGATAACACAGAGCTCCCAGGATCGCTTCACAATGTCCCGGCCATCGGGGCTTGTCAGCCAGTCGTAGAGGTCGACACATGCCCGAACCGACGCGTCTCTGAGAGCAGGGTAGGATGTCGTGAACTTCACATTTTCCGGAGTTACCCCTTCCGCAAGCTGCTGTTGGTGACAACGCACGAGATGATTGAGCTGAGATTGGCGAAGTCAATGCTTAGCGACGCGCTGAATCCCCACGTCCTGTGGCTGTAGCAGTCCGGTACAATTGCCCAGGACAAAGATGAGGATGATGTGCGGGTATTCCTCAAACACATGGACGCGGAAGGCCTCGGAGGTGTGGACGGGATAAATATCGATGTAGAAGATGGACACCTGATCCTCGTCGAGTTCGGCGTCGTTCGCGATGACCTCGTCGATGTAGGGCTTGATGATATGACGAAGAAGCTCGCGCATTGTCTTCAAGGTGGAAAAGTGGCTGGTCCGCTTTTTACTTGCCGCAAATGTGAAATGAAAGCCCCGATCCATCGCTTCTTGGTATCCGTCGGCATCTTTCTTTGGTAGAGATGCCGCTGTAGCTCCAGACCAAACTTGTTCGAGTGAGAGAAGTGTACCGTTCATCGTGCTAGCGACACCGAGCGTGTATGCCCGTTTCTCATCATTTCCGGCTACGGAAACTTGTTTGGAGCCCCGGAGTTCAAAGGTTTGGCTGGCGTTGGCCTGGATGTAGACCCCGGTCTGGTCGTAATTGATAATGAGCTGCGAGCATATTAGGACGATATGGTGAGGAAGAGGTGAATGATTGCGTACTTTAGTGGGGACATTCTGGTCCTGAATTGCATGAACGAGCCGAAAGAAGGTTCGCTCGCAAAGTTCGCTCGCATTATCCGGGATATGTTTGGCAGCCCGCGTCGCCTTCCGCGTCGACCAGTTGAGCGTGCTGTCCAAAAAGCCGCGGACATATTTCTCGGAGCAAGAGAAGGCGTTAAGTAGCTCGGGCTGACGTTTGCTGATGATTGCGATCATCAAGGATCGTGCGATCTCGACATTTACCACACATCCCGACACGCGCAAGCCTCTCAGCACCGCGACAATCTCCTCCGTGATGGCAGGATACGGCGTCAGGATTCCGGTACGCCCAGTGCCCGCCAAGGACCGTCGGTTAGTGATACTGCGCAAAGCAGCGTCGGTAAATCTCTTCTCGCCTTGAACGATCCACTTCCAGATTGTCGCCCGGTGAAGGCTATTGAAAAGCGCTGGATGCGCCAGCTGAAGCGCGTTGGCTGTCGCTGCAGCGGACCAGCCACAACGCCGGATGGTAGGTTCGATAATGGCCCACAGAAAGGGAGTGAACCAGAAGACCTTCTTCGCCCGCCCCTGCACGGCGCCCCCTTGGGTCCCCTTTCGGTACTTCTTCCACCCCTGCGTGTCCGGACGAGATAGATCTGCAACATCTGGGATGACTGTGCTGTGTGCGAGCACATCGGCGCCCTGCATCAGCACGGTATTCGCATCTGGCATGGCTGCATTGCCATCCGCCGAGTCGTCCGCTGCCTTCTCCCGCTCCCGCTGCCTTTGCTTCCTGATTCTCGCAAGATCCCTCTCACGCTCCTTTTTATCGGCCGCCTTTCTTTCCTTCTGCTCCAGAACTGCATCTCGACGCTCAGACCCAGCCTCCTTCGCCTTGGCCCAGTACGACGATATGTCCGTGGGCGTAGCCTTCTTCCACCCGAAACTGGCCAGTGTCGACTGCCGAGGATTACCTACGACGACGTCGAGGGAGGAGGATGCTGGAGTCGATGGGATGGAAGAGGAGGTGATTTTTCTCGTCCCAGATGCAGAGCTGGAGGTGGTGGAAAAAGAGGAGCCGGAGGTGGTGGTAGAAGTGGAGCCGGAAGCGGTGGCAGATGCTGAAGAGCCAGATGCGGTGGCAGACGCGTTCACAGGCTCATCGTCATCGTCGACGATGACAACGACGGCGCAAGCTTTCTTTGCGGGTGGGGGGACGTCGTCTGTGGGGGTAGGTGCCACTTTGCGCTTTTTGCTCGGGATTTTTGCACCTGACTCGATGGCAGCGTTGACAAGCCGCTCAATCCATCTCTCCTGTAACGAGGTGCGCTCCGCCGGAGACATTTTCTTGATTGCAAGTCTCAGCATTTTTATTAGTGCACGGTGTCGTTGCCCTCGCTCGACAAACAGCAGTGGTCGGCCGTGGATTGTGAGCAGGTCGGTTCGGAATGATATCTCTAGTGCGTGCCCGGCAGCCCCGAAATAACCGCCATCCTCGAGACGGTCTTTATCGAGCGTGAAATTGTACAAGGAGTCCGATGGATTGTCCGGCAGAGAGGACGGCAGGTGTTGAAGCAAGGCCTCGAGATGGTCTATTCGAGATACAAGTGCCTGAGGCGGCCCCAGAACTGGTTTGACCTGTGGGTTAGCAAGCTTGGGAGGCATGGTCGAAAGCAGGTGTGCGGGCGTTGTTCTGGGTGGTTTTGCTCAAGCGCGGGTGGGCCAGGGTGGCATAACCACAAATTATTATTCCATTGTTTAGATTATTGCTAAATTCAGACATCTACATTGTGCGCCCGATGCGCTTGCACCGCTTGCCCATGCGCGATCGCCGCGATCCCCGTTGCTTCTTTTAACAACGGTCACGATCACGGTGGCCCCGGTTGCTTAAAAAAGAAGCAACACATGTGTCACGGTCCTCGGGGCGTTGCTCCCCTACATGTATGTACAGTAGTATAAAAGGCGGGCCTCACACGAGACTTCCCCATCTTCCCCCCCCGCGAAAGACCTGCTCTGTATTAGTTATACGCAATAAATTTACTTCGACTACTTACTCGCGTCCTCGGACTGATAAGTTTAGTGAAGGAAGTTTACCATCTGACCGCACCCGTCATACAGCAGACCGCCGTTACTACCGTCCAGACCGTTTCTGACGTTCTAAAGGCTTACATTCCGTAAAAGGAAATTTTAGCCTAAGCGCCAGCACAGCCACTGATTACCGCCAGCACTACCACCAACTGTCCCCTTTTACCCTTGCACCCTCCCTTCTCTCTACAAAGAAGGGCACAAGGAACCTGATCAGAAAGAGGTCTCCCATTAGCGAACAAATTTACCACTAATCAACGGGTTGCAATTCAAACTGGGTCCTATTTTCAAGATTCAGATTGCACTAGTTGGACTCCTCCAAGGTTGAAAATAACAAACATTGACTCAGGGGATTTTATTTGAAGTCAGAACGAGGCACTACAAAGAGGATACAACTTTGTTGTCTACTCTTTGTATCAAATCAGGAGACGTGTCTGAACACGTGACCGGCTCGGCATTTGACCGAGGGCATGATTCGGGTAAGACCGACTCAGGATTATTCGGAACATGACCCAAATCAAATCGCGATCGAACCAAAAAGGGATTGATCTTGTTCCTTCTAGGAACAAGATCTTCCAAACCCTTCTACAAGGAGTGTGGGGTATCAGGGGAAAGCTACAGACTAGTGGAATCCAACCCCGCTTACCTTGAATGCGGGCAGAGGCCTATTTTCAACATATCACTTATTCTCTACTTCGGCACCACCTGAAGTCCGAGATAAGTTCCAAGGCGACCGATGGACACAGAGGGGGTCCTATTCTTGATACCCATTTCAACTGTGACCACTTAATCATTTTATTCCTGACTCATTCTATTTAGTTTTAACACATGTATACCTTGGCTTGTCACAGATCATTTTCCGTTTAACCGTTATCGTTTTCCGTTTATCCGTAGCACAGTAATTCTCAAGTTGTAAGCGTATATTGTACAGTATAAATAGGGTACAGAACTGGCATGAACGGTACAGAAGCCTTCCCGGTTATTGAGGTGCCACCCCTGCACGGCCCTCCTTAACGTACGGATTGAGTCTGGACTTGACACCCAGGACTACTCTATTCAGATAGTTCCGTTCCGAGTTGAAAATGCATTTGCACGCCCCTGTGGTGATATCCTGACTCCTGACTCTACCGGCGTGATTGTGAACCTGACTGAACCGACAAGGCATGTATAAGGCGTGTATAAGGCGTGGCATTTGGGATTTGGCTATAGCTTGGACGCTTTAAAATCCAATCTTGAGAATAAGCACGATAACTTCGGTTAGAGTCCTCGTTCGCTAGAAAAACACACAAGCTTCAAAGCAACTATAACTACCTGCTTCTCTCAGACACATTACTCTCTTGAGGACGAACCCCTGGGTGTTTTGTAGCTTAGAAACAAGGGATTTTGCATTAGAATAAGGTTGTTTGTTGTGGTTGTTATAAAAGATCCAACTCCTGTTGTATCTTTTGTTACCTCTGCATTCAAACCGTCGAGTTTTGGTGTCTCAGAAGTTCAAGCTATAATCCCTGAGCAACCCGTTCATCTGGCTCCCACCACGAGAAATTAGATCTATTTGTTGGCTTTGCAACGTTGAAAATATCAACGTTCAGTGTTGAAAATAGTGTACTTGGTCCAACAAAACCAAAACCGTTGGCATGCGCAAAAACTCTTTGACTACGGTCCTTGAGTGCAACTAGGCCCTTCTGTCCGTAAACAGATAAAATACCATTCCACCTCAGATCTCTCACGAGACTGAACCGGAAGAACCTATACTTGTTGGCGAAGGTACTCTCGAGCTGTCAGAATTCGGTAGACCCCCTTCCAGAACTACCCGTTCAAGGAAAGAAGTCCTACAGCCAGCTTTAGAGGAACACTCCTTGACAAAAATAGCAAAGAAAGGCTCCGCTTCGGATCGTGCTCGCGCAGATCAAGCAAATATTGCACAGAGTAGACGGCAGGCATACGAAGACCTCCATCCTACAACCCCAGTAGCATCCACCTCAGGGCAAAGGAGAAATCCCCAAATCCCACAGACCCCCAACCTGGATAATAATGCAGTTGCGAACCAGGAGCTTCCGTTCCAAATAGAACCCCAGATTGAAAATAACATGGCAGACGAAGCAAGACCCGTTGTAGTTGGAGCAGTAGCTGGATTCCGTGTACCACAAGCTTGGGAAAGCAGTAGTCTTAAGTTCGATGGTAAATCTCCTCTCCTCTTGAGGAGGTTCCTTCGAAACGTGCAAACTATCTGTGAAAAAGGAAAGGTCACGGAAGACCAAGAGAAGAAGAAATTAGTCTTGTCATACTTGACAGACGAGGAAACCCATGAGCAATGGCAGCGTCTTCATCATTATAAGACTGGCGCGTTTAGCGACTGGATTGAAGAGATTGAGGAGCTGTTTCCAGAACTTGAAGATGCGAAGGTTGGAACTCTCTCACGATTGAAAAAGATATGTAATGAATACTGCAGATTTAGGCTTGGTTCGAAGATTTTCGGTATCCTTTTCGAACGAAGCAGACAAGTTGATGCAAGCACCTGCTTCAGTTGACAATGGACTGGTATCTGGAGGTCCTCGATGAGAGGTTTGCCGAATAGGTCAATTTTATGGCTAGTCAAAGCTTGATACTCGCAGACAGGACGGGTGAGGAAATTCTCCTCAAGACGTCGGCAGTTGAACAAGCAGCTGAAGGAGATCATGCTGGAAGGGATGGCAAGGAAGGGAAACCTTTGGTAAAAAGAAGGGGCGCTAAGATCCCGTTAAGCAAGGTCATTGGGATCGCAGAAGCTATATCCTCTAATTGGGTTGGTGGCTCGGGCTCAAGACTCGGCGACTCTGGGACAGGCCTATTTTCAACTAAAGATAACTCAACCATGAAGAAAGAGATTGAAGGGCTCTCACAGATTATTGCTAGTCTGCGTGATCAAGTCAGTCTAGTTGACAAAAAGATAGAAGAAAAGGTCGACTCTTCAATAAAGAAGTCCTTTAATCAGAACGTCCGCCAAACCCCGCCCCATATGGAAAATCACCAAGGGTCAGGGTCAAACAACGGGAATGATCAAGGAGCTTCTAATGCCATGGTCAAGTATAATGGGAATAACGGTGGAGGGTACAATAATAACTCTGGGAAAGGCAGAGATTTGAATTGTTTCTACTGTTGGCTCCTTGAACACTATATGGCCAATTGCCCTTATAAGCAAGAACACATCGACATGGGCTACGTGAAAGTTGAAAATGGCTCCATGAGACTTGGTGATAATCGTTATATCCCTCGCTTCCCTGAGAACAAAAGCAGGAAGGAGCGTGTTGACGATTACTGGGTCTCGCAAGGGAAAAGACGCGGGTCTGACCTTGGACGCCTTGGAAACTCGCAGAGTCAGCTAATGCAGCATGGGTATGATCCGAACTCTGATCAGATAAATGTGTTCTACGATACCAGAGATGACGAGTTGAGAAGAATGAGAGTACAAATGATGAATGCTCAAATCCCTCAGCAGGTTGAGACGCAGATCGTAGCTCGGCCTCAGAATGTGCCACAACAGTTCATGCAAATGGGCGGCGCGGTTCCAAATAGTGCCGTAGTTGCAAATAGCGTAACTTTACCCGCAGGATGGGATCTTCAACAGTTTGCTCAGCTAGTGGAGGCTTAAAAAGGGCAGTCCAGTGGCAATGCATCTAGCCAGTTCGTTCAGACACGGACTGGGGCAGGTTCTGAACCTGCCAACTCAAATTTCTAGATCGTTCGAGGAAGGAGGCGGAAGGTTCAACCAGATTGGGACCTTCTGTAGCCAAGCCTCCGGAGAACCGACAAGTGGCTACTGAGAAAAGTGAGAGTCTGGCCGATGTGAGTGATAACTGGAGGGTGAAATTGGGAGACAAGGACAAACTGGAGGAGCACATTGCCCGTATAAAGGACTGGCCTAGTCCCAGAACTTATAACGAGGTAGCCAACACATTGGGGATGATGAATGCTTACAGAGATCAAATATGGCACTTCGAGAAACATACAAGGCCATTTGTTGAACTCATCAGGTGGAAAAATTCGAGACCCTTCAAGTGGGGCGGAGATCATGAAGGGGCATTTCTTGAGCTGAAGAACATGATTGTCCTTATGATCCGTCGGCACATGAAATCACGGTCCGAGGATGAGAAGTCTAGGGAAAGGCAACCGCACGAAGTCAGGAATATCGAAGTTGAAAATAAGATTGAACTCGATGATGACTACTCCGACGGCGAACAACAACCCTATCAGGTCAAATATGACAAGATGCTCGCTGTTAAGGGAAGACCTGAACCTTCAGGGCCTCCAAGGGAACCTATACCCTTGCCTGATGAGCAGAATTACAAGGTTGTTCCCAAACTTAACAAAGCCGAAACTGTGAAGAATGTTGCGAAGCGTATCTTGGGCGGAAACTTTGAAATGTCCGCTGAAGAAATGGCGACTGTGTCTCCTGAGGTGGCTCGTGAACTCAAGACACAGATAACCAAGTCCAGACAGCCGCTTAATAAGCCAAAAACAGGCACTGTACTGGCACAAAATGTTGAAAATATCTTACCCGGGGATTGCATGGACGAGGAAGAGACATTAAGACATGACACATTGGACATACTCGAACTGCCAAAAGTCAGTATCTTTACGCTCAGCAGCGGGGACTTCATAAATGTACCCGCCAGCGCCCTGATCGCTCCGGACCCCTATGAGATATTTATCAACGCTTGGTTTGGACGAAATTAAGAGACAAGTATTTATGGCTCTAAAACACCTGAAATCCTTAGGGACAGATTCGGGGCTGATAAAATGTTTGTTTCCTTTGGTCAATGGTAGAGAACACGTTGAGGCGATCCTAGATGGAGGATCTCTGATTATTTCTATAAATCAGAAGATCACCGAAAAGTTGAAAATACCATGGGATCCGGATACAGCTATCTGGATGGAAAGCGCGAACGGTACGATGAAAAAGACTTCTGGTCTGGCCCGTAACATACCATTTACGCAGGGGGATCTTACGGTATATCTCCAGGCTCACATCATTGAAGGAGTACCCTATGACATATTATTGGGTAGACCGTTCGAGATGTTGACCGAGAGCATTATTGAAAATAAGAGCGATGGACGAACAATCATCACTCTTAAAGACCCCATCACGGGAAAAAGAGTTGCAGTACCCACCTACGACCGAGGATCAGTGAAAGCTAAGTGTCATGATTCACCTCAGGCTATTCTTTTTTCCCTTTCTCTTCGCCACTACACCAGGGTTGCATCAGCTCCGGGTTATTCTCGAATCCCGAAACTCCTCCAACGAACGGATCTCAAATGGCATACAGGGGGACAGGAACCCTTTCCAACTTCCCCGATCGCCCTGGAGATCCACAACCCCTCTACAATTCTATTGCAAACAGCTCACCCTATATGTAGGAAATAGGGATTTCCCCTGGACCTGATCGAATACAGTAGAGACGTATAAATACTCAGTAGAATCTACATGTACGGTAGATTCTACCTCGTCTAATACCAGTGCTACTTTGGCTTGGCAACAACGAGTGTCTTCTCCCAACCCGCTCCTCTTTCCACCTTCTTCCCAAAATCTCTCTCCCCTTCCGCTCCCTCGAGTGTGGTATTGCGGCGGTCCTTATCGCTAGAAGGCCCACCGAATACTCCCTCGTATAGCCAGTAACCCGGCTCCTCTACCCATCGACTGGGGTACGAGTATCAGGCTTTTCGCTATATCAGGAGCGTCCGGGTTATCGACCAACGTGAAGTCCCGGCTGGGATTGCCGAACGCCGTCTCGCCGAGCCGACCTAGGGCTGACGCTGACAGAAGGTAGAATCTAATCTACCCACCCCGACTTCTTGGTACGAACGAAGAACCCATCGAGAGATATGCAGATCAACATTTATCTGCAAGAAGGCGGGGCAACCGCTGGAGCAACGGAACCCCTGAACGCCGTAGTATGGGGGTTGCTCTTGGCCATACTCGCGGGGATCGCCATGGCCTGGGTTAACCGACAACCCGGCCGCCCCGCGATCGGACGTGGACGCCGGGGAAATTATCCAGTTGAAAACTCCGTGCTCCAGGTGCTGCGTGATTTACTCCGCAGGACCGGGTTGTTGTTATTACGCGCCGGCCGGCCGCAAGCACAACCCGGTCATCCTCGTTGCGAGCGTGAGAGAAGGCCGCATCCTCGCAACAACAACCCGAGAAGAAGTGCGTTCGCTGCACAGCTAGATGCCGGAGAGCTGCCCGGGATCTTCGCCAACGAAGATGAAATGCCACCCTTGGAAGATATAGGGGTAAAAGCTTTCATGGACGACTTGTTTGTCATCGACCCATATACGCGAAGCGTCCGACTCGTGTCGGAACAAAACGAACCCCATGTCACTCGGACTATGGTTCGTGACAATGGAGCACCTTACGTGGTGCCAGGGAGAAGGAACCTCGATTAGGATCGAGAATTTTGATGAAGATAGGCGGCCGGGCCGCTGTATACCCCCATCCGTGTTCTTTCTCAACATCTGCAATCTAATCTCTTAAATTCCAATTACTCCCAGCTCGGTCTTGATTCGCGACAAGTCCCATTTCACACGGTTCAACTAGGAACTCGACATGTATACATTCAAGAAAAAAGTCAACGGTACAAACAACATCTACATACACGTACGCGGGAAAGACCAGCAGACGGTATGTTCCCGGGGCTCTCACTTCGCCCTACCCTTGCCTTTCGGATCCGACGATGAGGCATTCCCGCTCGAGCTCCCCGACTGCGCCATCCCGTCCAGGACCCCCCGCATGTAGGCGAGGAATCGCTCGCGGTCGACCGCGGGTTGGGAATCGAGGATAGCAGAAAATTGCGCCGCGTCACGAGCCGCGGCTTCTTCGGGCGATACTGCCTGCGAGTGGCGAAGCAGATCCGCCAGAGACGAGAGTGACTCGTCCGCCTCCGCGGTATCGGGGCGGGGAGTAGACCCCGCCATTGTCGAAGACCGCGACGAATAGGAAGGAACCCGGCTAGAAGACGCCTGCTGAGAAGGTGGAGGGGCGGGCTCGTCCTCCAAATCGTAATCCAAGGGGTTGTCCCCCAAGACCGAATGAACCGGCGACGGGGACCCAGAACTCATTGATAGAGACCGACTCGGAGCCGGCGACGCAGAGCGAGACGCGGGACTTTGGGCTCGCGTCGGCACGAGAGGGCGGTGCCCATCGCCGCGACGCTTGAAAGAGCGCCGGGTATTCTGTAGTGGCAAGAACCGATACAAGAAAACACGATACGGGAACTCGCGCGCTGAGTGAACAGGGGGTTAGAGGGCGAACAGGAGTCACGAAGGATACTCACCCAACGCATATAAATCCGACAAACGGTTGTCGGGGTGTAGAAGCTGGTACACCCCGTTCCCGAGGTGCTCCCAATACTCGAACAAGAAACGGCCCAACGCGACTTCATCCTGGTCCGTATAGGCGGCGTAGAATTCGCCCCAAGCTTCGCACGTCTCATGCGCGTTGAAACACCGCTTACAAGTCCGACGCGGCTTGTTGGGCATTTTCTCATTGGGGTCCGTGTCGTCCGTACAGAATATTCCGGACCCACAGCGCCGACAACCCGGTACCAGCTGCCTAACCACGGCCCCGACTGCTCGATGCCCTTCGTGTTCGAAGGTGGTTGGCGCCGTGCTTGTATCCCGGGTGAGGTGAGGCGCCTCTGCGATCGGATAATTGGCGAAAAGTCGAGATCGGGGTGGGGGAGCCCGACGAGAAGTCGGGGGATGCGCTCGCACCCGCTTACGGGGCGGGGACCGAGATCTTCGGGCCTCGGGCGGGAACCAGCACGGTCGACGAGGGGGCTGGGCATAACGCCTAGGCGGCGAAGAACGACGCTGAGGACGACGGGACGATGAAGGGACGGGTGCGCGACGGGGACGGGTATGTTCCCAAGAACTCGGCTCTGAGGGGCACTGCGGCGTCATCCTGGCCGCGGAGTGCCGACTCTCCCGCCGAGGGGGGCGAGAATCTTCCTCGTCCTCTTCGGATTCCACCCGGGCGCGATGTCGCTTCCTTGACGGGATTTTAGCCTCGAAAGAATCCGGAGGTGGGCTCGCAGGGGGGATCGAAATGAAGTCCTCGTCCACATCCATTTCCCCGCCTGAAGCAGCGGGTGGGGACAGCACTGGAGTAGGCGCACGCATAGGAACGGGTGACGGAGACGGTGTTGGCGTGCGCGGGGGAACAGGAATCGTGGCTCCAAAAACATTCCTCGGGTCTTCCCCTTGCTCCAACACGAAGGCGTCAAGCTCGTCGCCTTCCAGGGCCGCGGACGTAAGTAAGTAGTCGGGTGGTTCTTCCCCACCCGGTACCCGCTCGCCAGGACCATTGATACCGACGTGGGCAATAACTATCAACAAATTAGCAACCCGACAAAGAAGAATTGAGCAGGGGGAACACGAACAATCGAAGAGTTCGGCCATCCCGTCACTCTCGAAGACGTGGGCTGGTCCGAGGGCAGCCCACGGTCGTCACAACGAGGATCCTCCCACTTCGTTTCGATTGTCCGGATGCGGGTGATGGGTTGGTTCAGACTGGGAATCACATATGGGACGTCGTTGCGCATGAGGAGCTCCCCGCGAAGACGAGTCAGCTCGTCTTGACGCTGAACCTCGGAGAAGGCGGGGAAGGCGACGCGCATGGCTCGATCGAGAAGGTCCAGGTAGTATTGCGAGAAACGGACGCTGGCGCCGACTTGCGACAACCAACACAGATAACGTTCGAAAAATAACTGTGGAGGCGGGTTAATAACCCGCTGCGGTTGAAGACGAATGGGAACTCGCCAAACGAAGGATGAGGGTGTCCGCCTCCGCCTCCGGGTTTCTCTCGTACATCTCCATTGCGGCGGTCAAGTGGTCCACTTCGTTGATCAGCTCGTGCGACAAATCCCGCACAGGCGGGTTGGGGCGGTTTCCCGGCACAAACTGGCGGAAGATAAAGTTACTCCCGCCCGGACGGCGCGCCCAACAAACGCGAACAGGGGCGTATCGAGGCCCGACGACCTGGATAACATACCACCGCATGACGATGTGCCCCAGGCAGACTTCATGGGCCACATCGGCGTATGGTATGTCGAGGGTGAGGTCGCGCAGAAGACGGCGCCAATGCCGCTGGCGAGGACCCGCATAGTGGTGACGAGGCGGCTCCAGGCGGTGCCGCGAGAAGGGCTCGCGCCCAAGAAGCCAACGAGCAAGATCCGGATTATACCTGGGGACTGGAGGAGCTTGCGCAACTCCCGAACGCACAACCCCCGGGCTCCGAGACGGAGTAGGATCCGCTGGGAAGATCGAACGAGTGAGACGAGGGTTGGAGATGTGCCAACGGTCCTCGCGAAGGAAAGGAAGGCGACTCGACTCTGCGTAGGCGGGCGCTTGGTCCGCTACCGCACTGTGAACGTTGAGGTTCATAGGATGGGAAATCGTTTCCCCAGCATTCGGGGGGAGAGCGAAGTCAGGATCAAAGTCGAAGAGATGAAGATCGAACCGCCATATCGGACAATAGATTGTTCGAGGCGTAGGAGGGACGAAGAACTCAGCAGGAGGGGACGAGGGCTTGTGCGGGTGTTGCGACATGAGGGGGAAGGACAAGGAGGGAGTACGAGCGACATTCCGAAACCCCGGGTTATTCAAGAGGCGATTGAATAAGACAGGGGCGCGCGGAAGCCGCAGTTCAGGGGATCTGAGACTGGTTCTAAAAAAGCTTGTTCGTGTCCAAAAACGGATTAGATCCGCGGCTGGGACGATTAGGCTTTGACGGCACCCACGGGACGGCGATCAAAAACGGAATCAAAATTGGCGCTGACGAGATCAACATTACACCATACTACTCAACTCGATAATCAGGACCGGGTTATGGGCGGTAACGATTTACTGCACCCCAAACCATACAACCGAGTCGCTGGGGACATCGACCTTGAAGAGGGGGGGTGATGTCATGATTCACCTCAGGCTATTCTTTTTTCCCTTTCTCTTCGCCACTACACCAGGGTTGCATCAGCTCCGGGTTATTCTCGAATCCCGAAACTCCTCCAACGAACGGATCTCAAATGGCATACAGGGGGACAGGAACCCTTTCCAACTTCCCCGATCGCCCTGGAGATCCACAACCCCTCTACAATTCTATTGCAAACAGCTCACCCTATATGTAGGAAATAGGGATTTCCCCTGGACCTGATCGAATACAGTAGAGACGTATAAATACTCAGTAGAATCTACATGTACGGTAGATTCTACCTCGTCTAATACCAGTGCTACTTTGGCTTGGCAACAACGAGTGTCTTCTCCCAACCCGCTCCTCTTTCCACCTTCTTCCCAAAATCTCTCTCCCCTTCCGCTCCCTCGAGTGTGGTATTGCGGCGGTCCTTATCGCTAGAAGGCCCACCGAATACTCCCTCGTATAGCCAGTAACCCGGCTCCTCTACCCATCGACTGGGGTACGAGTATCAGGCTTTTCGCTATATCAGGAGCGTCCGGGTTATCGACCAACGTGAAGTCCCGGCTGGGATTGCCGAACGCCGTCTCGCCGAGCCGACCTAGGGCTGACGCTGACACTAAGAGCCCTAAGGCGTCTATTACTGAAGTCGAGGACGAAGGAGAGGTTCCAATTAAAACGGCCCCTCAGGCCGCTCCGGTTGAGATGGCATCATATGAGCAAAAGCAGGATTTTTGGACGTCTTCAAGGATTTAGGGATTGACCGCCCTCAAGGAGATCTCGCACTGAAATTCAGTTTTAACGACAATGGTGAACTCCAAATCGAAGGATATTTGGAACCTCGTAACGGGAAAAACTTCTCAACGGACGAATTAAACACGGCGTACTTGCAGGCGTCTACCAACAGTAGAACACTGAAGGAAGACAAAAAGGCTACAACTTTGTTACAAGAGTTTGTAACGCTGAAGCCAAAGCAGGAACACAAGGATGGGGAGAGATCTTACCAGGTCTTCACCTTTGACGAGAGGTTGCCCAAACATTGTGGCGTTCGGCCGGTAAAACCTCCAAAGGGTAAGGAAAAGGCTGGGAAATCGAACCGTGGGAAACACACGAATGATCCGGATGTACGGTGTTACTGTTGTGCAAGTGTGGATTGGATACATCCTGAACCAGAAGAACTTGAAGATAAGGGTTCTAAAGTTGAAAATGTTTTCTTGGACACAACTGACGAAGAATACACTGGCGAGATTCCTCCGGGACCATGCGAATGTTGCAGCCCCAGTTGGCGTATAGATAAAGATGAGCCTTGTGCACAAGGGACAGCGACAGCTGGGCCTGGTGAACCAGTAGCATCGGTATTTGCAACCAAGAAGTATAAGCCAGTGGCTCTGAAGACAAGGCCTGTCTATGGGGAGTTACCAGAACGGTTCCGTATAAAGCGGGAAATTACTGGTGACCCTTTGAAAGATATGCCAGAACTGTCGCCGAATCCTGGAGACTTCTGCCCAACTGGAAGGTACACCCAAGAAAGGAAGGAAATTATAGATAAAATCCACGTAGGAGATTTCATGCAGTCGGAGGAAAAGAAACTGATGCACCACTTTATGATGGTACATGAAGACGCTTTTACCTGGAATGATGCCGAGCGGGGAAGTTTTAGACATGGTTTCTTCCCACCGGTTGAAATGCCGGTAGTCGAACACAAAGTCTGGGTTGAAAAGAGCATCCCCATTCCACGTGGGCAGTAAGAGGAGGTGCAAGATCATTAAGAATAAAATAGACGCTGGTGTCTATGAACCTTCGAATGCTTCCTATCGCACAAAGTTCTTCGGAGTGGTCAAGAAGGACGGCAAAAGTGTTCGTCTTGTCCACGCTTTGGAACCTCTCAACGCTGTAACAATTGCTCATTCAGGAATACCTCCGGCAACGGAAGAACTTGCGAATCATTTTGCTGGCTGTGCACGTGGCGCAGTTTTGGATTTGTATTCTGGATATGATCATAGGGACCTTGATGAAAATTCGAGAGACTTTACGACCTTTCAGACTCCGTTTGGGACTCAACCACCAACATTCATGCCAACCCCTCAATCGCGGTTTTGAATCTTTCACCGTGGTTCCAAGCTGCAGACATGTGTGAACTATTTGAATTTTTTTAAAAAAAGTAACTCACCAGTTTGTTTTCACATTTTCCAGATATAGTCCCACTACAACAAACCGGAGGTTTTTACATGTCTCTTTCCCCCATTTTTGTCTCATCTTTCTGCTGAAGAATGTGGTGAACCAGGTTTCAAAATTTTCACCCTCATTTTCAGGTGCAGATATGTATGAATTGTTAGTGAATACTCTTTTGATTTGTTTCACTGCTATCTACAGCGCAAACATAGCTGAAAACAGCATATAGATATTCACCCGCTTTTCGCTGAACATTGCACAAGAAAAGACTGTGAAAAATGTGTGGAAACTGCCACAACTGTTTTTCAAGTTTTACACTCAGTTTTCCAGGACACTCTTCTTCCATTCTTCAGCTCTTTCTACAGAAGGAATGGAAGTGAAAAAGGTTTTATATTTTTCACCACAGGTTTCAGGTGCAAACATGCGTGAATCAACAATGAAACTTATCATACAGAAAACACCACCTTTATTTTGTATCTTTTACCTCAATTAGCAGTTGAAAATGCCCTGAAAAACTTCTGAGTTTTTCACCTGTGTTTTAAGGTAGAAAGTTGGTACACAATGTGTTACAATTTCAATGAATTCCTTTTTAACAAAAACACCAACTTTGTTTCAAGTTTTTCAGACCAGTCTCAAGTGATAAATGTCCTGAAAAAGTCTTGAGTTTTTCAGACAAATTTCGCCGAAAAACTCCTGCATTATGTCATGTATTTTTCGCCCATTACTCTGGTGAATTATCTGAGTTTTTCAACCAGTGAAACCTTCCAAAACCAGTAATAGTTGATGCAATCCATCAGATCGAATGATGTTGATTCTTCGGAATCTTCTCTTTTTCAACTGATAGCTTCTATTCAGGTACTTGTACGAACTGGTATTCCTCAGTACTCCTTGCAGTCCAGATTTTGTTGACCTTGGAGGTGATAGCTATTAGTAGGTGGACCGGGAATTCAGCTCAGACAAGCACACTATAACAAAGAAGAAGATGAAGTAAGACTTTATTGAAATTTCTATTGGTTCTCAATCTCACACATCTCTGAAGTGCATTTGCATTGTTCTTTCTGCATAGGATGTTGCAGAACCAAGAAGAGATAGAGATCTATCAGTAAATATGTCATGATCCACTCATTCCTCACTTTTTCAACCATCACCAATAACCCGGCCTCCGGGTTCTTAACCACTCCCTTACCCCTCCGCCCGGATCATTGGCGCCCTAAACCCCTCCTTTTCCCTAACTCCTGGACTTCGTCCCCTGGTCCCTCCCTCCTTACCATCGCTCCTGACCCTGTCCCCTTACTGTTGTGGAGCAGTCCCTGTTTTACTCCTGACCCCTAGTGCACTATATAAACCTAGACCTCCAGTAGTAGATCTTTACACTATTCTAGTCTATTCTCCAGAGTTTAATTGACGCACTTGCCTATCTTCTTGTATCGCCCAGCTGCCTACGTCGCAGTAACCCTGCAACTAAGCTCTGTGCTGACAAAAGAATAGTGTCAACCAACCGACGACCCGACTGTACGATACGATGGCCAACGATGGCCAAGAGGGCTTCACTATGCCCAACCCGGGCGTTTTTGCCACCAAGAACATAGACCAGCGCTCGGCGCTCTTATACCAACAAGCCCTGGTTGCGCACCAAGATGCCGCGAACCTCAAGCTCATCGTGGACGAGCTTCGAACCCAGGCACAGCTGGCCTCCAACGAACGGGCGACGTCGAACACCCTCTTGCTCGAAGCACTGCAGGCCCTTCGCAAGTCCAACTCTGCGAACCAAAGTCGCCACAACAGCGCACGAGGCTCCCCTGGAGAGGGGGAGGTCAAACTTAACACCAAGCAACCCCGGGTTGCTGCCCCTCGTACGTTCGGAGGGGATCCCGAGCAGGTCGACCAATTTCTGGCGGATTGTTGGCTCAACTTTCACGGGAATACCGCCTACACCCAGGACAGCACGAAGATTGTGTTCGCGCTCTCCTACATGAAAGACGGGTCTGCCTCGCAGTGGGCCAACAATGTTGTGTTGGCTATGCAGACTGAGAACGCCACGGGATCTTATTCCACCTGGGAGGATTTCCGTAAAGCGGTTATCGAGGCATTCAAGGGCGGTGCTCAAGTGGAGATCGCTCAAGCCAAGATGGAATGCCTCCGCCAGGCCAAGAGCACGGCAACGGAGTATTTCACCGTGCTCAATTCCCTCAACAAGACCGCGGCCTACGAAGAGGTCACACTTATTCGCCTGCTGAAGACCGGGTTAAACGCCACCGTTATTTGAGCGGTTTATGGGCAAGCGGCTCTCCCAGCAGACTACAAGGGTTGGAAGGAATCCGTGATACGCCACGACGGGTTGCATCGCACATTCCAAGTTATGGACGGGAGTCTGAGAGACGGCATGCACACCGTTGCTCCCCCAAAGCTCCATCAGGCCAACACCGGCGGCTATGTGAAACCCCAGCATAAGACGGGGTGGAAGCCATCGGAACACACCCCGAAGGGATCGAACAGCGGCGGGAATATGTCCTCCAGCCCTTCGAACCAACAGGGCAATAACCTGGTGACCCATTTTGGCAGTAACCCTGCTAACGCCGGCGCGAACACCAGCGCCCCGGTGCCTATGGACATCGACCGGGCTGTTGGCAAAGGAAACACCAACACCAGTCGCTCGGCATGCTATTCGTGCGGACAAGAAGGCCACCTCGCTCGGAACTGTCCCAAACGGATGATGCAGGACCCCCAGTTCCGTGCCATGTACTCAGAGCTGCTGAAAGAAGAGCAGGATTTTTCCGACGGTCAGGAGTAAAGTCTGCGCACTCCTGACCTATACCCGCCTCACATGTACCGGTTGCATCTCCAAATTCATTTGAACTTTTGACCCCGGAAACCAGTGAGGCGGACGAAGCAGAAGGAACCACCACACCCAGCGAACGAAGTGAAGGGAGTACAGGGGCCA
The DNA here is from genome assembly GCA_029449255.1 of Mycena polygramma. Lineage (NCBI taxonomy): Eukaryota > Fungi > Basidiomycota > Agaricomycetes > Agaricales > Mycenaceae > Mycena > Mycena polygramma. The sequence goes on along the minus strand of JARKID010000008.1, from coordinate 365,209 downwards.
CTTCCCCTGGTCGCTCCCGAAAGAGAAAATCCAAGCAAGAGCGGATGGAGAAAGCGGAATGGCGCAGACTCCCCGCTGGAAGCGCCGAACGGCTGCTAACGAAGATGAGCGAGCAACCCCGGAATGCTTGCAAGCATCTGAAGAATTGGACCAACGTCCACCGAAGAGGAGAAGTGACCCCGGACTTGGCTGCTGGGTTATTGGCGGCTTATAGGCCAGATGTGTTGGAAGCGCTAGAGAACCTACGAGAGCCACCTGCGTTCATTCGCACCGTTAACGGGAATTCATTACTCATTCCCGTTACCATCGAGGGGCTAAACAACCTCAAGGGATACACACTCACCGGGCTCATCGGCTGCGGAGCCACCGGAGTCTTTATCAACGAAGAATTCATCGACAACGAAGGGATAGAAACAGAACCCCTGCCCCTGCCGGTCCCCGTCTACAATGCGGACGGCACGCTAAACCAAGCCGGAATGATAACCCGAGTAGCACGCATGCGGCTCACAGTAAAGGATCACTCGGAGGTGTTCGCGTTCGCGGTTACGAACATGGGGAAGAGCGACGTGATCATCGGCTATAACTGGTTGAAGAAGCACAACCCGGAAGTTGACTGGGAGAAGGGGGAGCTCACGTTTTCCCGCTGTCCTCCCTCCTGCAAACGAGAATGTCTTCAGGAACAGTGGGACGAGGAAGACAACGAAGACATTCAGGAAGGAGACCAGATTTTTATCACCCGGATCTACGCCGACGAGGCCAACCCTCACCGGGATGCCACCCATTTGCGGGCGATGGGCAGCGTCGCTATCAAATTAGCCGCTGCCGCTCAAGAAAAGAAGGAGGAGCAACGTATGGAAGACCATGTCCCCAAACACTACCTGAAGGATTATCGCAGTGTGTTCGAGAAAGATCAGTTCGACAAGCTACCCGAGCGCAAGAAGTGGGATCACGCTATCGAACTAAAGCCGGGTGCAGAACCCGTGAAAGGGCGGAATATTCCGCTCAACCCGGCAGAGCAGCGGGAATTGGACGCCTTCATCAAGGAACATCTCGAGACGGGGAGGATACACCCGTCTAAATCGCCTTGGGCCTCGCCATTCTTCTTTGTGAACAAGAAGGACGGGAAGTTGCGGCCCGTCCAGGATTACCGGAAGTTGAACGAATTAACCATCAAGAACCGATACCCGATACCGTTTATCTCGGAGATCATGCATATGCTCCGTAAGGCAACCTGGTTCACTAAATTGGACGTTCGATGGGGATACAACAACATCCGGATCAAAGAAGGCGACGAAGAGAAGGCTGCGTTCATGACTAACCGGGGGTTATGGGAACCCCTCGTCATGTTCTTCGGGTTGACCAATTCGCCCGCCACTTTCCAATCGATGATGAACGAAATATTCGAACGACAGATCGCTGAGGGACGGGTCATCGTCTATTTGGATGACATCCTCATTTATTCGGACAATCTGGACGACCATTGGGCAACCGTAAAGAAAGTTCTCCAGATTCTCAAGGATAACGATCTCTTCCTGAAGCACGAAAAATGCGAGTTCGAGCAACGGGAAGTCAAATATCTCGGTGTGATCATCGGAGACGGGAAGATCCGGATGGACCCCATTAAAGTCGCTGGAGTTCGCGAATGGGCAACACCCCGGAATGTGAAGGACGTCCAGAGTTTCCTTGGGTTCTTGAATTTTTACCGCCGGTTTATTCAAGACTTCGGAGGGCTAGCGAAACCACTAACCCGGCTTACGCGGAAAGACCGACGCTGGCATTGGGGCCAAGAAGAACACGAAGCGTTCAGGCGGCTTATTGACGCTGTGACATCTGAACCAGTTCTGCATTTCCCGACCGATGACGGGGAATGGAGAGTCGAGGCGGACTCTTTGGATTTCGCAACTGACGCGTGCCTCACTCAATGCCAGAACGGTGTGTGGGTACCTATCGCCTTCCTCTCGAAAGGGCTCAGCGACACGGAGCGCAACTATGATATTCACGACAAGGAGATGCTGGCCGTGATGCGGGCGCTGTACGAATGGCGCCATTTCTTGCAAGGAAGCCTGAAGCAGTTCGAGATTTGGACCGATCACAAGAATCTCAAATATTTCACCACAACAAAGAAGCTCAATCGACGACAGGCGAGATGGTTGGAGCTTAGCGAGTACGACTTTGTACTCGTGCATAAACCCGGGAAGCAGCACACCAAAACGGGCGCACTGTCTAGGCGTGGGGGGCATGAACGAGGAGAGTTGGACAACTCGAACATCACCCTCTTACCGGAAGCAATATTCACGCCAGCCAAACCGGGTTCTCGACAACCCGGGGCGGAGTTTTTACGGGCGATACCCGCGGTCCTGGATGACACCCCGGGGGACCGGTTTATGAAAGACATCAAAGCCGCCAAGGACAAATGGGAAGACCTTGTGATCGAGGCGGTAAAGGAAGGCGACAACGGGTGGGAGGTGGAAACTCACCTTGGTGAGAAACACTGGTTTTGAGGTGGGACAGAGAGACAATAAGACCGGTGTGTATTCGAGGAAGAAATAGAGCTAGCTATCGATGGAAGGTGGTGGTACGGAACTAAGAAGAGAACGTGATGTGACAGGTGTGATCATCCGTAAGTAAACACGTCCCGGGTTTACACCCTCCCCGTCTTTGAGAAAGGTCCGTGTAAGTAAGTAAAATCTGCCGAGAAACCTAAGCGTCCGGTCGTGCAAGCCAACGGTCCAGAGCCTCGAGTTGTGCGCATTCGTGTCCGGACATCCAACGGTTGTGGCCCTCGTCATAGCCCTCGTAGCGGACGAGGTATTGCTTGCCCTTGCCACGGACGCGCTCGTCGATTATGTCACGAACTAGCCATTCGTTTTCGCCGTCGTTGGCGAGTACAGGAGCAGGCTCTGCAAGTTTTCGACCTGGGAACAATTCATTATCATTTTCGATGTACGGTTCGATTTCAGAGGCATGAAAAATGGGGAAGACGTTCGGCTGACCGGGCATGGAGAGGGTATAAGTAGAGCACTCAGCGTGTTTCGCCGTAACTTCGTAAGGACCGTCGAAACGAGGCATGTATTTTGCGACCCGATTGTCGCCTTTCTTGACGTAGGCCGCTCGCCTGTGGGCAGTTGTCAGCTTAACGCGATCGCCAACCTTGATATTGTGGTCGTCGGCGCGAGTTTTGTTTGCTTGAACGGCTTGGCTGATTTTTGCGGTGAGCAAGTTCTCTTGAGCTTCAACGACATCGAGGGCGAGGCAGGCAATAATTTCGGATGCGAGCGCCTCGTCGGACGGAATGTCCTTGATGGGCTTGCTCACCAGAGGAGGAATAATACGAGGAGACCGGCCCATGCGCAACTGGAATCCGGAGAAACCAGTGGACGCATTAGTGGTGTTCATCATGTCGAAACGTACATGGGGGAGGGCGCGCACCCATCCCCGCTGGTTTCGCGCGACGTGGTAGCGAACAGCCTGGTTAACGGTCTTGTTTGTGCGCTCACTGGAGCCGTCGGTCTGGAATTACGACTCGCACCGGAAAGTGTGACATCACACATGACATGTGACGCCGAACCTCCCAAGGTGGATCAATTTAAATGTATTCAAAAGCCCTCCTGCCGGAGTGGTTGTGTCTCCTCCGTCTCGTGTTTTTGCGAGGTTCCGCGTTCGATCCAGCCGAAACACATTTTTTTTTAGCTCCACGCAGTGGGCCCAGCGGCGAGCATCAAGCCCCGCACAGCGGTCGGGGTCTGGGGTGGAAAACCCCAGCCGTCCGCGGCCGGCGCCCGCAACGAGCACCTCAATTTTACAAATTAAATACATTGAAAAGGCGAAAAAGAAAAAAAAAAAAAAGCCCCGCGCCAGTGGAAGATGCCAGCGGCAGCGAAAAGGCAGCGGCAGCGAAAACGGCCCCGCGCCAGCGGAAGGGGCAGCGCCAGCGAAGAAGAGGGGGTCTGGGGGAAGCATTCCCCCAGTCCAACCGGAAAGCGTGATATGTGACGTCACACTTTCCGGTGCGGGTCGCCCCTCCCGTCGGTCTCCGGGTGGTACGCGGTGGACATCTTCAATTTGACCCCGGTGAGCTTGTGTAGCGCTTTCCAGAAGTCGGATACGAAGAGTTTATCCCGGTCGGAGACTATGTCGAGAGGTAGTCCGTTTTCACAGTACCACCGGTCTGTTATATCCGTGCTCGGAACCCTCGGAACTCGGCCGACGGAACGGCTCCACCGAACTCGGCCGACGGAAACACCACATCAACCTCGTGTTCCTTCTCGGGTTTTCACGCAATGAAGCTTACTGAGCGTTTCCCGTTTATCCGTCTTCTTTCTTATTGTTTTAACCTCATGTTTATATTCTCCTTCCCCTTTGGGACTTTCACTATTGTTGCGCTTGGACCATCAGATATTTCCTTATATGTATACATAATAACCTTTCCAGTATAAGTACCGTAGTCTACCTTTGTATTCCTCAGTTTGATTATTAACGTTGCTTCGCACTTCCTCCGCAAGTAACTGAGTCGTTCCGATTCCGGTCTCCGAACCCGAACCACTTCCCTGTCCTCCCTGCCTCGAGTCACCCAGGTAGTTGTGCGCCCAGCTCCTCTGTGGCGTTCACATATATCTCCGACACTCCGGTCTTCCGCTCGGCCGATACTCGGCCGGCTCCGGTTCCGTCTTCCCCTCCGTTGAACGGGTTGCTCAGGGATTATAGCTTGAACTTCTGAGACACCAAAACTCGACGGTTTGAATGCAGAGGTAACAAAAGATACAACAAAGTTGGATCTTTTACAACAACCACAACAAACAACCTTATTCCAATGCAAAAGCCCTTGTTTCTAAGCTACAAAACACCCAGGGGTTCGTCCTCAAGAGAGTAATGTGTCTGAGAGAAGCAGGTAGTTTATAGTTGCTTTGAAGCTTGTGTGTTTTTCTAGCGAACGAGGACTCTAACCGAAGTTATCGTGCTTATTCTCAAGATTGGATTTTAAAGCGTCCAAGCTATAGCCAAATCCCAAATGCCAAATCCCAAATGCCACGCCTTATACACGCCTTATACACGCCTTATACACGCCTAATACACGCCTTATACACGCCTTGTCGGTTCAGTCAGGTTCACAATCACGCCGGTAGAGTCAGGAGTCAGGATATCACCACAGGGGCGTGCAAATGTATTTTCAACTCGGAACGGAACTATCTGAATAGAGTAGTCCTGGGTGTCAAGTCCAGACTCAATCCGTACGTTAAGGAGGGCCGTGCAGGGGTGGCACCTCAATAACCGGGAAGGCTTCTGTACCGTTCATGCCAGTTCTGTACCCTATTTATACTGTACAATATATGCTTACAACTTGAGAATTACTGTGCTACGGATAAACGGAAAACGATAACGGTTAAACGGAAAATGATCTGTGACGAGCCAAGGTATACATGTGTTAAAACTAAATAGAATGAGTCAGGAATAAAATGATTAAGTGGTCACAGTTGAAATGGGTATCAAGAATAGGACCCCCTCTGTGTCCATCGGTCGCCCTGGAACTTATCTCGGACTTCAGGGGTGCCGAAGTAGAGAATAAGTGATATGTTGAGAATAGGCCTTTGCCCGCATTCAAGGTAAGCGGGGTTGGATTCTACTAGTCTGTAGCTTTCCCCTGATACCCCACACTCCTTGTAGAAGGGTTTGGAAGATCTTGTTCCTAGAAGGAACAAGATCGATCCCTTTTTGGTTCGAGCACAATTTGATTTGGAGCATGTTCCGAATAATCCCGAGTCGGTCTTACCCGAATCATGTCCTCGGCCAAATGCCGAGCCGGTCACGTGTTCAGACGCGTCTCCTGATTTGATACAAAGAGTAGATAATAACCTTTCCAGTATAAGTACCGTAGTCTATCTTTGTATTCCTCAGTTTGATTATTAACGTTGCTTCGCACTTCCTCCGCAAGTAACTGAGTTGTTCCGGTTCCGGTCTCCGAACCCGAACCACTTCCCTGTCCTCCCTGCCTCGAGTCACCCAGGTAGTTGTGCGCCCAGCTCCTCTGTGGCGTTCACATATATCTCCGACACTCCGGCCTTCCGCTCGGCCGATACTCGGTCGGCTCCGGTTCCGTCTTCCCCTCCGTCGGCTCGGTATATAACACGGTCGAAGAACAGCAGGGCAAGGTCGGCGGCCGATATGTCTGTGCGTGTCGGTACAAGCTGGATGTCGGAGCCAAGTCGACAAGTAAAGGTGACAATACAATTGTACCCTTGGTCGGGCGGCAGAGGTCCGATGAAATCGATTGCGACGGAGTTGCCACGTTGTTCTGGGATAGGCAGGGGGTGAAGCGGTCCCGCTCGGCGAGTGGTCCGAGACTTGTTGCGCTGGCAGTCGGGGCAGGCGGGAATGTACGCGTGTTCGAGGTCTCGCCGCATGTTTGGCCAGTAGTACGCGTCACGGAGTGACTTGTAGGATTTGTCGAACCTGAAGTGACCCAGCGCGAGGTGAAAAAGCATCTCGCGTAGATTATTAGCGCGTGGAATGATTAGACGATCAGCGATGTACCACAGACCTTTGTCCTCGCGGAATTCCAACCCGGGCATGCCACGTCCCGCGGATGCGAGCCCCGCGCACCATTTGTCTTCGGAATATCCCTTGCGGATGGTGTCCAGGATCTTGGCGTCTGCTGTGATCGTGAGGACGGGAGCAATGACGGAGGCAGATTTAGGGTCCGTGATCCGTGTTCTCGCCAAGCACTGTACACTGTAGAACGGTGTCGCGGGGCGGGCCCGTAGAACGGCAGCGATGGCTGGTGTACCGGTGTCGTCGAGTCCCCAAGGTTCGGCGGCGGCCTCTGTTGCGGACTCAGCGTCGTCAAATTCGGTGCGGGACAGCGCGTCGGCTACTGTGTTGTCGTCGCCCTTAACGTAGACGATCTTGTAGTCGTATTGGGACAAAAATTCCATCCATCGCGCTTGACGTCTGGATAGGTCTTTTTGCGTGTCGAAACTCTCCAGAGTTCGGTGATCGGTGAAGACCGTGAACTCGTTCCCCATGAGATCGACGCGCCAGCGGTGTAACGGCCCTCAAATAGCCCTTGGGCTCACTGCCGTTCAACCGGCAGTTGTACTATTTTCTTTCCTACTTTTACTTACTGTTCTCTCTACGATTGAGCTTAGCGCGCGCTGACATGATATGTATTACATAGTCTGCCGTAGTATAAGCTGCGGGCCGAAGGCCCGAATACATCACTCTTACTACCACACACTCGACGCTCAGACGTTCCTCTAAGGCTCTCTCAACAGCCAAGGATCGTGAGCTTCCGGAACGAGGTAAGTAGTTGTATTGCCTTACTGCTAACTACGTTATCCTTCCAGGTATTCTGCACCCCTACAAGATATCTCAAGGGATACAGAGATCTGTAGCAACAGAGTTCTGTTGCGATATAGGTCTCTGGCGCAGAATACTCAACACCATTCGGATCGTCAAGACTCCACAGCTCTCATCCTCGGGAACCCCTTCACTCGCTACGCAGCTCCCTCGGCTCACCCGACTCAGAATATTTGTGGCGACCCGACGCGTCCTACAAAGGTGGACACATTGGGAAAACCGATACTCTGGCCGGTGAAGACTTCCAATCGACGAGCAAACTGTCTGACGACTTATCTTGGAGACGACAGTCTCCTCCCCACCTTTCCCCAAACCCTTATCGATATACGGGCAGAGGGACTCCTCGGCCACAACGGTCATCTAGGAAATCTGTTTCATTTGGAACAACTCATACATTCTCTTCTAGTGCTCCTCCCAGATCCCTCAGGAACAACGCCGCTCAGAAAGACGCCCCACGTCGTCCATCGACCTCATCCCTATCGATCTCCGCCTCGGAAACGAGTGCTCCCGGCACACACGAGGCATCAGTTATACCATCACCTTGTGACGACCCAGAGAGAGTCCGGATGGAGGACGCCAGCATGTCGAGGACGCCGGAGACGCTGAGGATGGAACGTTTAGTGGAAGAATATGAGAAGGCAGGAGATGAGAACTTGGAGGATGCTGGGGAATCCACTGAGCAGGGTGCGAGACTACTGGCTCTGCAGATATCCTTCGAATCGTGGAACGTCGAAGATAGGGGAGAGGCGAGAGACGCAGCTACCCCTCGCTTTGCGTTGGAAGCCAAGATGCTAGTTAGAGTGGATAAAATAGCCTGTGAACTTCAATTGTTTGTGGAGAGGGCATCCAGTCTGGTAGCGGGACGCACAAGGTTCTTTCGAGTCGACCCCGAAGACGCCATCCTTCCAATTCTAAGGGGATGCGGAAGCCTCGCGCAGCTAATAGCAGCATGGGAGATTATGCGGAAGCGGCTCGAGCTAGGGCAAGGGTTCTTTAAAAAATATTTGAAAGAAGCGAAATTTCCCACCTCAATCGTTGATTTCTCGCCAGCCTCGACAACGACTGAATTGAAGGATAGTCTCGCCGAGCATCAGACAGGAGACGCCCAGCTAAGGCACTTGATGGCCTATTACCCCCACCACAACGGCAGTCTGAGAGACCATAAAGACCGATTGAGGGTGATGTCGGCGGACTGGGACACCGTGATTCAGTTGGCCCGGGGTGAAGAAGTGCCTGAAGAGTTTGAAACTGATACCTCCTACGACAGTCAGTATCAGATGCGACCAGACAATACTTCCCTGTTTGAGAACGATCTGGACGAGGAAGAGACGGTGATAGAAGGGAAACGCAAGAGCGTAGTGGAGGACGAAGAATCCCTGCCAGACGTGTCGAAAGCCGAACAACAAATGTCCTTCGTTGATCAGCTGCCGAAAACTGTTCAGACGGAAGACGAAGTACTCGTCAACACCGCTCTCATGGCTCCAGCCACGCCCTTCAAAACGCCGAAGCAGTTCCTCGCGGGGTTAGTTCCCGTCAACATAGGGAATACTAAGATTCCCCCCGCGGTACCAGCGCCTAACGTCTTGAAGAGATTAGGAGTAGGACCAATGGGAGCGGTGGGAGACGCGTACCGCTCATCCTTTGGGAAACCCGACGTGAATCCAGGAGGAAGGGAGGACACATCCGACAAACCGAAAGCGGATCCTTTGCCTCCTCGACCCTCCAACGTGTTTGAGTCGACCTTTGACGCCAATCAACAGGCCGTGAGTTCGACTCCGCTACGATCTGGCTCGGCTGCTATGCCCCCGGATCCATCACACAGCCATCCCAAATCTGCACCAAGTAGCGAGTCTCCCAGGTACGTGGTACCAGGAGCTCGATCTCAGAAGGCAGGAATGGGCTCTCCAGTTCTTACGACGTCACCAAACCGTACTGCTAGCAGTCCGTCGGCTAATCGAAGTGCTCCTGGTGGGGGAGGCGAGTCTGGCGGCGGAGGCGGGAACGGCGGAGGCGGAGGAGGAGGTGGGGGAGGGAGCGGACGAGCGAACTCGTCCTGGAATGGAAGTGGCAGATATGGATTCGGACGAGGCCCTCCAATAGGTGGAGGAAGCGGCGGAGGAGACGGTGGAGACGGTGGCGGCGGTGGCGGAGGAGGAGGCGGAGGACATGGAGGAGGATACGGAGGAGGATGGCCTGGACCTCCCGGACCACCAGGACCACCTGGCCCCCCGGGACCTCCGGGGCCTCCGGGAGGAGATGGCGGAGGCAATCCTCTTCCACCACCTGGTCCCGTAGCTCTTGTTCCGACCATTGACGTGAAGCTGAAGCTGGCTGACTTGCCGACTTGGGACGGAAACCACGAAACCGCAGTGAAATACTTCTTTGAGGTAGCGCAGAAAGCGAACCTTGGAGGCACTATCCCAGAATTGTTGGGGCAATGGCTGGGGATGAGGCTAAAAGAAGGCTCAGAAGTGCAGGAATGGTACGCGGGGCTACCGGGGGACATACAAGCTGAATCCCGGAGGCACTACATAACCTACCTCCAAGTCATCAAAGAGCATTATCTCGGCCGCCCTTGGCAGCGTAGAATGAATCGCGAGTATGAACTGCAACGCTTCCGTCAGAAAGGTTTCGAGGATGAAAAGCCAAGAGCGTACATTGGTAGGCGCATCATGTGGACTCGTATGCTGGTGGCCACGGACGATGGAGGCCCAGGAGAAGTCTACCACATCATGGAGAAAGCTCCGGTATCTTGGGGCCCCATCCTTATCCTCGAAAATATCAGATCCACTCTGAATTTGTACTCCAAAGTGGTGGAGCACGAAGCGGCGCTAATTCATTCCGCTCGATCTGAGCATTCGAAAGGGACGATAACCACCGATAACTTGGGAGCAGCTCTTCGAGCCCTCGGCTTCGAGAAACCTAAGTATACCCCCAGACAAGCGCACTATACGTCCGGGGGCGGGGGCGCAACCAACGCTGATTCACAAAGCGACCCAGTGGAGGAAGAAAAGGGGGGAGAGACTCAGGTGGAAGACGCGGTGTTTAGGCAAGTGTACACAACTCTCAAGGCAAGAACTTGTCCTCCGCCCCCTGGCGGGTATCCGTTCCCAAAAAACGACCACGTAGTGACCAAACTGGGAAAACCACCGCCGGGTCCTTGCCGCTTATGTGGCAGCGAGAAGCACTGGAATCGGGAATGCCCGAATTACGTCGTTTATTCCGAAGGAGTCAAAAGGACCGCCAACTTGGCGACAGCGCAAGAGCCCACAGAGGAGGAGACGATGTATCAGAGTTTGTTCACGGTTCTATTAAATCAGACGCTAGCCAATGTAGACTTGGACGCTCTGAGTGGGTCGTTTTTTGAGTCGGCCGACTTGAGGGAAACCTCAGGACGTAAGACCGCCGAGAAGACGAGGCTAGCGCCCGCGTCTAGCTCTCTGAACAACGACAGTGACCATAACGAACAAACCCACCCCAGCCATGGCCCATTCGATCCGGACACCCGACCTGTTCACCACCAGGTGAACAGAAAAGCAAGGATAGAGGAGATCCCTGACGAAGAGGAAGAGGAGATGCGGAGGAAGGAGAAGTCAGACAGCCAGTTGCTAGAGCCTTCTATTCCAGAGGAGGATGCACCTGCTCACGCGGAGGAGGATATGCCCACCAAGAATAGCTGGCAGAGTTCAAAGAGAGCGCGAGAAGCCCGGAAATTCAGCAAGATGGCTGAAGAGTTTTGGCTTAACGACGGTAGACTTTTCGAAGGATCCCAGCTGCAGGATGAAGAATCCGACGGCGAAGGAGAGGAGGAGACGCAAGAAGCTGAGGAAATGTGGCAAAGAGAAGGCTACATGGCGGAAGCAGCACCGGCGGAAGCTTTTAGCTTCATGGTTCATCAGGACCAAACACTCCCCCAATCCATTCCGCAACAATCCAATTCACTAATTATTCCCCCACCTTCCGAACTAAAACCAGTCCGACTATCCAAGCGACGAAAGACTAAGCCAGGACGTTCTGCCCTGGGAACTTCAGTTCTATCCATGAAAGGCATGATTGGAAGCGTAGATGGTCCTCTAATAGACTTACGAGTCGACACCTGCACCGACGTTACCCTCATGTCTGAAGAGCATTATCTTACCCTCACCGATCGCTCTCCTATTCAAGTGGGTCTCCCTATGAAGCTTATTCAGTTGACTCACGAAGAAGACAATATCCAGGGATACATTAACACAAAGGTTTTCGCGATGACGGAAGAAGGGGTTTTGATTGAAACCGAAGCTGAAGCGTACATTGTTCCAGGGATGAGTGTACCCATTCTGCTGGGGGAGGATTGGCAGCTGAATTACGAGATCGCCGTGACCAGAAACGTAGAGTCAGGAACGAAGCTGCATTTTCAAGGATGGGAGTACACGGTGCGAGCGCAAAACATAGCCTGAACGGACGATCTTGGCCGAATCCTCTTCACGAACCAGATAGTCAACAAGCATATAAGGGCGAAGAGACATCGCACTAAGCTGGTTCGTCAGAAAAAGAAAGCAGCCAAATTCGGGGAGGAAAAGAAGATCGTCCGCGCAGCTCACAACTATAAACTTCGAGCCCATGAATGCCGGTTGATTCTACTTGAAGGCTACTTTGAGGAGGACCGCGAGTGGCTTGTGGAGAAGAACTTATTAGCCAACGCGAACGACTCCTACTTTGCAGTTGGGAATACCCTGATCTCCTCCTTGAATCCCTGGCTTCCCGTCAGCAATCCGTCCGATCAGCCTAGGATGATTAGGAAAGGAGAGGCTCTGGGAACCCTTCGAGACCCTTCCGAATTCTTTGACAAACCCTCCACCACTGAAAGCCGGAAGAAGTATGAGCAAGCGGCAGAGGCTATGGCTACAATCATCCGTACTAACCTGAAGACAGAGGTGGACGTGCGAGCGCATGAGGCTCACAAAGAGAAAGCAGAGGAGTGCGCATTGTGCTATACGGAGGAGGCGGACAAAACTCCTCCGCAGACGGGTCCAGCTAGGGAGGTGGTGGATATTCGAGCGCACGAAGCACACAAAGAGAAGACCGAAGGCTGCGAACTGTGCTGTCCGGAGGCGGTGGAAGCTGAAGATTATGGGCCGAAAACAGCCGCGATGCCCGATCCACAGGACTATGCTTCATCTCAGCTACGGGAGCTTATTGACGTAGGGACGCTACCAGAAGAATTGAAGGAGCAAGCTTGGAGAATGTTGGAGAAGAGAGTCAGCGCTTTCGGATTCGATGGGAGGCTCGGACATCACCCCGCCAAAGTCCATATCCGAACGATGGACGGTCAAGTCCCGATCGCTGTGCCGATGTACGGGAGCTCGCCTGCGAAAAGAATGGTCATCGATGAACAACTCGACAAGTGGTTTGAACAAGGGGTCATCGAGGCATCCATTAGTCCGTGGAGCGCGCCTGTGGTGATCGCTTACCGCAACGGGAAGCCACGGTTCTGCGTGGACTATCGGAAACTCAACGCGGTGACAGTACCGGATGAGTTCCCAATCCCCAGGCAAAGTGAAATCCTTTCAGCCGTGTCGGGGGCACAGGTCCTTTCCTCGCTGGATGCGCTAGCCGGTTTCACTCAATTGGAATTCGAAGATGAAGACGTCGAAAAGACCGCCTTTAGAACGCACAGAGGCTTGTTCCAGTTCCGACGAATGCCGTTGAAAGGGTTGCACAGGAGAAGCGGATGGAATCAAGATTCGACGGTTTAGATATGAATGAAGACAAAGATACAACAAAGTTGAATCTTTAATCTAATCCACAACAAACAACCTAATCCTAAACACTTTACTACTTCTACCGCCGAGTTCGTATTGTAATGAGGGGAGCAGGTAATTAAGGGGTTGCTGTCTTAGACGTGTGCAGCGCGCGTGTGATCTGAGTGAAGTAAGGCTTGGTAACCGAAGTTATAGCACCCTATTCGCAAAGTGGATTGTAAAGCGTCCAAAGCTATATGCCAAAATCCCAAACGTATCCAATCCAAGGCTATGCAACAAGCCTGTAACGATTCCAAGTCCCAAGGCTATACAACAAGCCGGTCACAATTCCAAAGGCTATACCACAAGCCAAATCCCAAATCAAAGGCTATACCACAAGCCAATTCACAAGCCACAGGTTCAATACAATTCACAATCAGTCAGGAGTCCAGGAGTATCGCCAGGGGCGTGCAGAGATTTATATTATAACTTGGAACGGCACTATTCTGAATAGAGTAGCCCTGAGTGACAAGTCCAGATCCGAACCGTGCGTTAAGGAGGGCCATAACTGGGTGGCGCCTCAATAACCGGGGTGGGATTCCGTACCGTACATGCCAGTGCTCTCGCTATTTTATACTGTACACTATAACGCTTACATAGGGAGAATTACAAGATTGCGGATAAACGGAGTAGGGGTGTGACAGACGATCGGGTATACATGTGTTTAAAATGAATAGAAAAACGAGTCATATTGGTAGCCAAGCAGTTACAGTTGAAATAAGAAAGATTACAGCTATTTGCGGAACTTAGGGCGCGGCCAGTTTTTTTCCAAAAAGGGATGTTTTTGATCGTTTTCACCATTTTGCTCGCTGTGCCCTCAATTCTCAGCAGATTTACAGATATTTTTGGTGCATCCTCTTCCCCTTGAAATCCTACAGATGCAAGGTGCTTTAGGTTTTCTATTTGCGGTACCGGCATGTCCGCTGTTTGAGATATGGTGTTTTCACGCATTTTGCTTACCATGTTCCCGGTACGGCCCGTAATGTTCTAATAATTTGACATGGCCAACCGACATGTATTCCGCATGTGCATGGCAGCCCAGGTTCTGGATACTCCCCCCAGTACCTTTGCGGCACAGTCAGGTGAAATTGCTCAACATCTGATGGCAGGAATTAGAGGGAATCAGACATGGATTGGATGTTCTAAGCATCCTTGCATCTGTATAATCATCTCAAATGTTATATGCTAGGATATTGGAAGATTGACACCACTTTAGCTCACACAGGAAGTGTTATGCACGAAAACAGACCAACTCCCGCATATGGTCTATATTATGTCATTATTGCCGATCGTTGGGTGCATGCAGGTGCGGAATGCACGGGAGAGTGGAATGATTCAAAGCACCCAAGAGATTGCTTGAGATTTGAGCTTTATACAGCTGTTATGCCAAAATCAACACTTTTGAGAAAAATTGATCCGCGCCCTAAGTTCCGCAAATAGCTGTAATGAAAACTCCTGAATGTCCATTAGTTGCCTTGGGACTTATCTCGGACTTCGTGTGGTGCTGGAAGTCGAGATTAGTCCCTAGGTTCTGAATAGGGCCGTGCCCGCGAATAAGATACTCGGAAATGGATTCTTCATGTTCGTAGCTTCCACTGAGTACCCCGCACTCCCTTGTGAAGAGCTTGGAAGACCAAGTTCCTGGATTGGAACCTTAATCTCCCCGTTTTGAGAGTCGATCGCGATTTGATGCGATCATGTCCGGATAATTCCGTATCGGCCTATTCGGAACATGATCTCGAGCAAGTACTGAGCCGGTCACGTGGTCCATCGCGTATCCCATTTCGATGCAAAGAGATGTAAACAAAGGTTTCAATCAAGCGTCCGGCGTCCTCAAGACATAACCGATAAATCCCCCAGATACCCACTAGGTACGTTATGAATAAGGGAGCTCTCTTGTACAACCTGAGCGTCTGTAAGTTGACCCAGTTTTAATTGTAACCCGTACAACAGCGCTAATTCAGTATGATCTTTCTGAATAGCCCCTGCGGGTGGACTTATTATAGTCCCCATTAAGAGTAGGCTCAAAGCATAATATCAGATATGATATTATGCTTGAGACGCGCGTTAAAAAGAACAGAAAACGCGAAAAACGCGTGAAACAGGCCTAAACCCGATACACGGCTTATCACCGTTCGGCCTACGAAATGGCCCGTCGATTTTCCAGAGAGTGATGCAGGGCATCTTGTCGCCATACCTGTGGCTTTTCTGCTTGGTGTATATAGACGACATAGTCATATATTCAAAGTCTTACGAGGAGCACATCCAGCACTTGGATGTCGTTCTGAAAGCCATCGAGGACGCAGGCATAACCCTCAGCCCGAGCAAGTGTCATTTGTTCTATGACTCTATCCTCCTGTTAGGTCACAAAGTATCCAGGTTAGGACTATCCACTCACGAGGAGAAGGTGAAGGCAATCCTGGAGCTGGAAAGGCCCGCGAAATTGTCCCAACTCCAAACGTTCCTGGGCATGGTGGTTTATTTTTCAGCTTTCATCCCTTACTATGCAGATATTTGCGGTCCCTTGTTTCAGTTGCTAAGGAAGGACTGCCGGTGGTCATGGGAGAGAGAGCATGAACATGCGTTCAGGCAAGCTAAAGATGCCTTGCGCTCAGCTCCCTTGCTAGGCCATCCCATAGAGGGGCTACCGTACCGCTTGTACACCGACGCTTCGGACGAGGCCGCCGGCTGCGCCTTACAGCAGATCCAGCCGATTGCCGTCAAAGACTTGGAGGGGACAAGGGCACACAAAAGACTCTTGAAGGCGTTCGAGAGCGGGCAGCCACCTCCGAAGCTGACGACTACAATCAGCCAGAAGTTCAACGACACTCCAGCGGCCGGGGAATGGGGGGCGACCTTCGACGAAACCATCGTGCACATCGAGCGCGTAATTGCCTATTATTCCTGTAGATTCAAAGGTGCAGAACAAAGATACTCGACTACGGAAAGGGAAGCCCTGGCTGCGAAGGAGGGATTGGTGAGATTTCAGCCTTACATTGAAGGAGAACGCGTACTTCTGGTGACTGATCATTCAGCCCTTCAATGGGCCCGGACCTATGAGAACTCTAACCGGAGACTCGCAGCTTGGGGGGCGGTATTCTCCGCATATGCACCTGGCCTCGAAATTATTCACCGAGCTGGTCGTGTGCATTCAAATGTAGACCCACTTTCACGGCTTCCCCGAGCTCCTCCGGTACACCTCTCTCCAATCGAGCAGACAAGAAGGACGATCGTGATGGACACGAGTATGGCTGAAGCGCAGGAGAAGCTGCTGGAGGAAATGCCAGCAAGACGAGCGACATTCATGGCATGGAGTCTTGAGGAGTGCATCGAAGGCGGGAAGTCGGTGTGGGCGACCACCAGGGGCCAAGCAAAGAAGGAAGAAGCGAGCGATAAATTGCAGACGCCCACAGCTGATGTCATCGTTTCGCCCTCGGAGGCAGACGTGGATCAAATGCATTCTGTTCCTGCTCCCTCTCGAGAACCTAGGGTCGACGTTGGAACTGAGTCAGACGACGCGTCAAGACAACGGATGAATACTGGGGCGCGCATAACCCAGCTCCCAACATTCACATATCTCTGGACGAACCTACTCGAGTCAGATTTGTAGCAGCATACCTCGGAGACCCCGCTTTCAGCAAAATCTGGCTGAACCCTCTCTCAGACCCGGACGGTTGGAAACCCGGCAATCGCTACTTCAAAAACAAGCAAGGCCTGCTATTCTTCCGGGATGCGGACTACCAGCCGAGGCTATGTGTACCCAAGGCCGAAAGGAAGGCTCTGATGGTGGAAATTCACGAGAGCGCTTTTGAAACTGCGCATGCAGGACCGGAGAAGCTATGGCTGAAATTGACGCCCCGGTACCACTGGCCCCGCATGAAACTGGACATCACCATTTTTTGCTTCAGTTGTGATATTTGCCAGAAAATCAAGAATAGCAATTTCAAACGCTTCGGATACCTGATTCCTAACCCAATCCCGAGTCGACCGTACGAATCCATTTCCATGGATTTCATCGTGGATTTACCTTGGTCAGACGAGTACAACACGGTCCTCGTCATCGTGGACCGATTAACAAAGCACGCGTCTTTTATTCCAACAACTACAGGCTTGGACGCTGAGGGCTTCGCGAAGCTTTTCGTGCGGTACATAGCATGCAGGTTTGGACTGCCGACTAGCATCGTCACGGACCGTGATCCGCGATGGACATCAGACTTTTGGAACGCTGTCGCCCGATTCTTGAAAACACGCATGGCTCTCTCTTCTTCCCATCACCCGCAACATGACAGTCAAACCGAAATCGTCAACAAACAGCTGGAAGTCATGCTCAGAGCGTACACGGCCGGGGCGCGGGACTCGTGGGCGGAATGGCTAAACCTGTTGGAGTTCGCTTACAACTCTAACCCGCACGCTACCACGGGAACGGCTCCCTACTTCCTTCTGTACGGATTCAATCCAAGGGCACCGAGCGACTTTTTGCTGGAAGGGAACGGAAGCGAAGGAGGACCATCACTCTCGACGTCGGCAGGAGAAGCCTCAGAGTTTCTAGCCACGCTCAAGATGAATCGCGAAAACGCGAGGCTGGCCATTGCCAAGGCTCAACACGAACAAGCCACTCAGTATAACTGAGGGCGTCGTCCCGTGCCCGAGCTCAAGAAGGGCGACCGGATCCTAATCAATCCCCATTCATTGGAGTGGATGGAATCCACGGGAGGAGGAGCGAAGCTTTCGCAGCGGTGGATTGGCCCATTTGAAATCGCGCAGCAGATTAACCCGAAGGTATACCGTTTGAAGATGAGCGAGAAGTACCCGGGACTCCCCATCTTCAACGTCAACCACTTCAAGAAATACGTGGAGTCGCCAGCCGAGCTCGGAAGTCGGACAACCTTACCGGAGACGCGTGTCAAGAAGCCCGAAGCGAAGGAATACGTGGTGGAGAAGATAATCGCCCACAAATTTGGCAAGAAGGGTGCGGACACCAAATACCTGGTACGATGGGAGGGGTATGGACCGCAGTTCGACACCTGGGAGCCAAGAGCGCATCTAAAAAACTCTCCGCGAATTCTGACACAGTATCGCAAGGATCACAACCTTTGACGGTAGCGTTGATTATCAGACGACATCGGATGGACACCTGGCATCGGCAACACGTTTATGGACAACTGGACAGAATTCAGCTCGCGCAACAAGCAAAAGCCCAAAAGGAGGAACACTATCTCCGACTCGTGTGACAATCGGGGAACACGAGGATACCTTATAACCCGAAGTTTCCTTTTCTCTCGTTCTCTCTCTCTCTCTCTCTCTCTCTCTCTTTCCCTCTATCCTCTCCCCACCTATTTCCCTCCTCCGTTACCTCTCTCATTGATATATCAACTGTCTGGGTTCCATCTCATCTTTCCTACTAGAGGCTTACATTTTTCTCAAAACCAGATCTTCACCTCCATCCGAGCGCGTACGGGACTGAACGAAGCGAAGAGTTCTTGCTTAGTTCATCCCTAGCGCGACCGCGATCCCACAGATTTCTGGGGAAAGCTGGTCGATGTCGGAAGTTCTCAGAGACGAGACTGGGCGGATCAGGAGGGTGTTCAGGACGGCGATAGACCCGGAGGACAAATTCTCATGTGATTGGATTGGAATCAATAAACCATGTTCTTTTATCCCTGCCGGAGCCCTTGAGCTTTACGACGACTTTCACTATCAAGACGAGAACAGCCCCGTCGACGAGTTCGGACGGTTCCATCGCATTGAATGGGCTGATCAACCAGACTGGTTTCGTCCTGAGACACACTGGAGGGGATGGATTCCATTAACCAAACCGAACGACAATCGACGCGGCGCCTGAGCGATGCAGACGAAGACATTGGTTCTGCTCGGGCGGCCCTCCCATTTAGGCCAGTGGCGCTTGGCTGAACCAGCTAAGTCGATGGTTCTCGACGACCTCGCGTTCTGGAGGAATCTCTTGGAAGAAATGGGTGCAAGCGACCGCTTCGACATTGAGACTCATGTGCCGGACCTATTCGACACCCAGCACGTGTCCTTGGAGTACGCGACCGAGGTCGACGTTCACCGCATGGTCATGGACGCGAGAAGAGCCATTCTTGACTGCTGGGGGCACATCGTGTGGTGGATTTGTTCAACGCCCAATTGGATGGAAGGAGTCGCACAGGACGTGGCGATGCAAATCATGAACTTGGAACTCCCTAAGGACAACAAGAGGGGCTACTTGATCTCTGTTAATCGCGACTGGCTGCACCTCAACTTTCCTCTCCTCATCGCGCACGGCATCCCGCTTTACTACGTCTGGGGCCTCTTCGAGGGAAGGGACAAGTGCTTCGCTCGCCTAGACCTGGGCACCATGAGTCAATGGCTCGGACTTCGGGACAGCAACGAACTCGAAGGAATGTGGGAGGACGACGTACCGATGGCGCTGTCGGCGAGGGGCGAAGCTGACCGCTACGACCGCTACTTCCAACTCAAACTCGATCCCTACAGCCGCTCTCGCGACCCCTTGCCCGTGGTCAACCGATTCGACGAGGGGAAGATCATATATTATGTGATGGACTTTCAAGGCTGGGCCAGGAGACAGTTAGTCGCTGACGAAAGAGCGGAGGATTTGCACGAATTCTACCATCATATTGTCGTTGAAAGCCCTTCGGATCGGACCACACGTGTTATCTTTCATCGCTTCCACCGCAAACCACTTCGCGAAGCCATAGAAATGAACGGCGACTTGGGGATGGACAGTGGAATCGAGCCCGATCTGAGCGCCTTGCGAGAAAGATTCAAGGGCAGATGCGCACCTGAGTATGGACAACGCTTCGACTTGGAGACGGGCATCGAACGCCAGCGCCCCATCACGGAGCACGCCCCCGCGGATATTGTCGCCAAGTACGAGTATCAAAGACTCTTGGAGGAGCCGCCTTGCACGCTCAGCGTCGTCACCACCCCAATCCTATCCATGTACGCCGACTCCGATACGACCACGTACGGTCGGGACGTAGGTCCCAGGGTGACATCGCCGGATTCAGACCACAGCTCGGAGAGACGTGAGTACGACTCGTCCGAACCGATGGCTCACACTCGGGGATGGGTGGAAGCTATGGCCAGGAATGACTGGCTGGACAATCGAGACCACTACGTAGGCCACCGCAACGGACGCCGTCCTGAAATCAAGATTAGGGGAAGAAACATGCCAGAGGAGTTCGAAGATGCTCGCTCGCACCTTTCCATGAGCCGTTCCGGCTCTTCTCGACGCTCTGCTTCCCCGGATTTCAGAGGTCGGCGATCGTATCCAATCCGCGCAGCAACTCCACCTCCCTTCGAGCGACAGCGCCCGATCGGCAAAACAAGAACCGAATTGGAAGCTCGCCGGACGGGATGGCTGAACGTCGCCGACTGGGGACGCAAAGCCACCTTCGAAGCCTCCATGTGGCGTATCCCGGTGGGGTTTGGCTGGAACCCTCTCGTACTGGAGAAGGGTTACTTGCTCATCGATGAGACGTCCGAGTTCCGACTAAGATTCCAGGCCATTATCAATCCTGCCGTGCGGTTTCCTCGCCACTTACTGGAATTAGCCATGGAGCGAGGGATACCCTTCACGATCGGGTATAAACACCTTGATTGCGACGCCTTCCGCCCTACCGAGTACGATGAGGATCCATCCCGGACAGTGACGAAAGCGCTGGTCGATCTTCGAGCGCAAGGCCCTCGCCTGGAACATTCACCCTCTACGAAGACCGTGTACCGCGAGTATCGTAGCAACCTTGGGAAGATCGTGGATACTCCGCAAGCCCGCGCTCTCATTCTGAAAGGCGGAGCAGTTAGCTGGATCGCGCGCGCTTTCGCAGGATTGGGATTAGTCAGACGCGCCTTGAATGGTCCCTCTGTCCAAGTCTCCATCCACCATTCTGGCGCCAATGATTCGGCGGACGACGACTGCATAGACGTCACTTGGGACGACGTGTCGGACGGTGATTACGAGGCGGTTTTCGGATACATCAAGGGACAAACCCAAGAGCTGGACACTTACCTTTTCCCCACGGACGCCATGCTGGAGGAGTTCTCGGACCACTACTATAGGGAGTGGAACCCTTTCTGCGACAAAACATTCAGGCGCATCAAGGCGGACTTGGACGAGAACCGTGGACGAGCAAGGACGAGAACCGAATGGAAGCATTACTTTCAGTCGTCCAACATGGGCAGATTCAAGCCCGAGTTCGTCGTTAACCACCAGTTCATCGAAGAAGGAGTTGCGAGGATGAAGAACACGTTCGAGTACACGCCTTGGAACAAGAGAAAGATCTGTGACTTGGCGCGTGACATGCCCGCTCAATTTCAAGTCGACTTTTGAGAAGACCGCTCAACCTCAGAGGAGTGGGGGGCTCTGTAACGGCCCTGTAACGGCCCTCAAATAGCCCTTGGGCTCACTGCCGTTCAACCGGCAGTTGTACTATTTTCTTTCCTACTTTTACTTACTGTTCTCTCTACGATTGAGCTTAGCGCACGCTGACATGATATGTATTACATAGTCTGCCGTAGTATAAGCTGCGGGCCGAAGGCCCGAATACATCACTCTTACTACCACACACTCGACGCTCAGACGTTCCTCTAAGGCTCTCTCAACAGCCAAGGATCGTGAGCTTCCGGAACGAGGTAAGTAGTTGTATTGCCTTACTGCTAACTACGTTATCCTTCCAGGTATTCTGCACCCCTACGAGATATCTCAAGGGATACAGAGATCTGTAGCAACAGAGTTCTGTTGCAATATAGGTCTCTGGCGCAGAATACTCAACACCATTCGGATCGTCAAGACCCCACAGCTCTCATCCTCGGGAACCCCTTCACTCGCTACGCAGCTCCCTCGGCTCACCCGACTCAGAATATTTGTGGCGACCCGATGCGTCCTACAAGCGGCGTAGAGTGCGGATAATGGCGAGGAGTTCCTTTTCGTGTATCGGGTAGTTCAGCTCCGCGCCCTTGAAGCTCATTGAGTCAAAGGCCACAGGCCTTGCTGTTTCCCATGTTTTGCCGTAGGACAGTACGGTGCCTGACCGTTTGTCGCTGGCATCCGTGGTGACATAGATGTTGTTTTCGCCGCGGTTGTCGTGGTCGATCGTAGTGAGGCAGTCACGGCCAACCACGATCTGCTTGATCTTGTTGAAGGCACGGTTGTGGTGGCTCGACCACGCAGGGAACTCCTTGTCACAGTCCTTGGTGGTCAGCGCTTCGAGCACCCGGGTGTACTCCACTAGGTTTGGAAGGAACCTGCAGATGTAACGGAACAGACCAAGAAAAGCGCGTACATTTGTCGAAGATTTTGGCTGAGGCCAGTTGACGATTCTCTCCACCTTTTTCGCGTCGGCCTCAACGCCGCGCGCAGAAATATGGTGTCCGAGGAAGTCAATCTCGTACTGGAAAAGCCTAGTTTTCTTTGGATTGCAATATAAGCCCGCGGCCCTCAGGGCATCGAAAACCAGACGGACGTGTCGGTCGTGTTCCTCAATGTTTTCCGACCAGATGACGATATCGTCGAGGTACACATGGCAGATTTTGCCTATGAGTTCCCGCAAGGTGGCAGTCACGTGTCGTTGCTGTACAGACGGCGCGTTCCGAAGCCCTTGAGGCATAACCAGCCATTCATACAGGCTGAGCGGTGTGCTCACGGCCGTGTACTTGACTGAGTCGGGGTGCATTCTCGTTTGAAAGAAACTGTCGGTAAAGTCGATCGTTGACCAAATTTTTCCTTTCGCGCAGTCCGCAAGGATATCTTCGACGCGTGGTAGCGGGAAGGCGTCGCGGATAGTCTGCGCGTTCAAGGGCCTGAAGTCGTTCACCCATCTAGAGAGGGCGAGTTTATCCGACTTAGGTATCAGAAACGCGGCGGACGCGTGTGGGGAAGTGGAGGGACGAATGCATCCCGCATCCAGGTGGCTTTGAATCAAGACTTGCCACGCTTCCTTGTATTTGCGTGGGCTTCTGTAAGATCGAGTCTCTATATTGCGTTCCGCGTCCTTGACCTTTATCTGGCAGAGGATGTCGGTGGGGAGCATGTCAACATGCGGCATCGGCTCGAACAGCATGGGGTAGTTGCCACGAATCTTATCCCCCCGTTTCTGGAGTTCTTCCCAGTGCGCCAAGACCTCGACATGCTCACGGATCGCAGCTATGACGTTCACGGGCTTAACGTCCTCGAACAGGTTGCGCGCCTCCATATCAGCACAACGTGCAGCGCATACGGCCTTTAACTCGGTCGCCATTGACTTATGGTCAACCTTGGTCCGTCGCAGCTTCTCGCGCAATTTAATTGGCGGTGCTCGGGGTGGAGAGGGGGCAGGAGGATTAAATAGATCATATCCGACGCATTTGTCGATTGCCGTTCGGTCTGCATGATCAATGACGATTTTATTCTTCTCGAGCCATGGTAGGCCGAGGATGATCGGAGAACACAGGTTGGGCACGACGAGGGCGCGTACGGTAGTGGATTGCCAAACTTGGTCACAAGAAAGTACTCGTAATTTAACGTAGTCGGTAAGGTAAGTTGTATCGTCGTGCTTTGAAATTGCAAGAGAAATCGGTTCGGGTTCACGTAGTTTGAAACGTCGCATGCCAAGCTTCTCGACGAGGTCCTCGTTGATCAGAGCTAGAAAGGCACCGTTGTCCATCAGCACGCGTATTTGCAGCGGCAGGTTGGACATCGGTCCCTCCACCAAACAGTCCCAGTAAAGGTGTTCTGCGCGGTGGGAAGGGACGCGACGTGGAAGAGGAAGGGAACGAGGAGCAGTACTCACCGAAGAGTCGGAGTTTTCATCGTCGCTATCGTCGTCGTCGTCGACGCCCGGCATGACGACAGCCACCTTGCCCTTGCCCTTGCGAGCGGCGGCCGCCGCTGCGGCGTCGGCGGCGGTGAGCAGCTTGTAGGTGGCGGGGTCGGGGAAGTTGTTAGGGCAGGTCTTGGTCTGATGACCGGCGTAGAACCGGCGGCATTTGTTGCAGCCGTTGTGGGCAGCGAGCAGGTCGCACTCTTCGGTGGACAGCGGGGGGCAGAAAGCGCCGGACCCCGACGTCGTAGACGAGGAAGAGTTGGGCTTGGGAGTCCCCGAGGTCGAGCCCGACACCTTGAAGGTTTTCTTGGAGATGCGCTCGCCCTCGTCTGCAGCGGAGTGAGCCTTGCACTTCCCTTTCTCGGCGGCGGCCTGCTGGGCAGCGGCGATGCGGCTGAGGCGGGTGTCGTCCCACGTGCGGCTGTCGTCGATCCCGACCACTGCGCGGACCCACTCATCAAACTTGTCGTCGGCGATGGCCGGCGCGATCTTGTCCTTGACGTAGAGGTGATGGAGGTCGGGGAGCATACCAGCCTCGAGGGTGTGGCGGAGACGCTTCTCGTCGACGGCGGCGCCACTAGCGGAGGGTTCATCGGCGAGGAGGGAAACAAGGGACGTGAGATTGGTAGACCATTCGTCGAAGGTTTCATCTTCCTTCTGATGGCTAGAAAGGATTTCTTTACGGGTGGTTTCTTTCCAGTCGTTACAGAGGAACTTTAGCTTCAACTCGGTGATGAACTCGATGAAGGACAGTTTCATGATACACAGGGGGCAAACATAGTGGCACTTGCTATAGTGGCAACCCAACGGCATTCCGTGGGCAACCCACGAGCTTTTCGTGCGGACTCGTCAAAGCCCTTTGTCTTCAGATTGATCCGGTCGCTTCTGATCTCCCACGACTGCGATTGGCTGTACGGTTGAATAGGGGTGATGCAAGTCTTGGATTCATCCAACTAATGCAAGTGCTCCTGCAGGCAGTCCTTTTCTCGTGGCTAGATAGATCAGAAAGACAAGTGAGAGGCCACAGATTATTTGTTTGTGTTTCCATCTGACTCACGACAAGTTGAATGACGACGGAGTAAGTGCATTGCTCAAGCACGACTCTGTTCCGAGCAATGGCAGACATGGACTTTCTTTTGTCTGTAACTCTAGGAGTAATCTGAAAAGCCCAGTCCCACCTTGAGAGCACGCAGGGCAGCGGAAAATACACCAGATGAGTTCTGGTTACCCGGAACTCCAAGAGCTAGGCAGGAATAATGGGCATCCCGGACGGCCATTTGTTTACGGATGTTCAACGAGGACCATATATCTATTGGCTGCAATGTATACATACACTGCGGCATGGTTTGCTCATTTTTCAAACTGATCTTTGGAAATAGGGTTATACGAATGGAAAAACAGGATATCATTTTTTTTCTGAATGCAGGACCATCTCCAGACTGAGGAATTAGCTCAACACTAACTGTGATGACCCATGGGCACAAACTTGAGTTGCACCTTGGTCGCATCACACATAACGGCCCGATAACAACGGTGGGAAATCAGAAGTGGCCGGATCAATATCAAGACAAAGGGCATTGCAAGTCCGCACGAAGGGCCTGTGGGTTGCCCGTTGGTTGCCGCTGTGGTTAGTGCCGCCATGTTTGCCCCCTGTGTGATACGGGTATGGGTACCGGCGGGGCGCAGCCAATTGTTGATCTTCGGCTCCTCGAAGCAGCCCAGCACAATTGCTACTTGGCGCTCGGGGGGCGGTGTCTTTATGTGCGAAATAATTATTGCACGCATCTTGGAATTCACTGACGGCGAGCGCGGTGACCTCGCCCTTGTGAAACGTGGGGAGGTGGCTGGGTCTGCGTGTGATGGAAGCGAGTTTAGATTCCATGGTGGTGGAGTGGTTAAGGATGAAAGGGTTCAAGAGGGGAGAAGAATCGTAGTCAGAGTCCGAGTCGGAAGAGTGTGCTACGCACGCCGAGCGCGGCGTGACCGGCGGCGAAGGAGGTGGGGACGACGTGGTGAGGGGAGGCAGCGATGATGATGGTGCTGGAGATGGCGATCCTGACGCCCTCTCGGCTACCGTCTTGCGAGTGAGGAGGGGAAAGGGAATGGATGGTCCTCGACGAGACAGATTGTTATCCGATGGTGGCTGTGCACCTGGAAAATTTTCGATGAGCTGGATGGTCTCGCCGAGGAGGGAATCGTCGCTGGAAGGTCGACGAGAGTACGCGAGTCCCGTATGGGGTAGAACATGGGGAAACGGAGGAAGATCTCTGCTGATCTTTATCAGGATCAGTAGATCTCTGATATCGACAGCAGAGGCAAAAGACGGTGGTATTGTCAAAAAAGTGGAAACTCACCTTGGTGAGAAACACTGGTTTTGAGGTGGGACAGAGAGACAATAAGACCGGTGTGTATTCGAGGAAGAAATAGAGCTAGCTATCGATGGAAGGTGGTGGTACGGAACTAAGAAGAGAACGTGATGTGACAGGTGTGATCATCCGTAAGTAAACGCGTCCCGGGTTTACAGGAGGAGGTAGACGGATACGCAACCAAGGACGGGCTGGTCTACTTACCAGCCGACGAATTGCTGCGACACCGGATTACTCGCGCTCACCATGACAATTACCTTTCTGGACATCCCGGACGGTATCGCACCGCCGAATTGATAACCCGGAACTACTTTTGGCCAAGCGTGGTGAAGGACACGAAGAAATATGTGGCCGACTGCCCCACCTGCCAACGGACAAAGATCTTCCCTTCCAAACCCCGTGGAGCGTTACATCCTAACGCAGTCCCGGAGCGCCCTTGGCAGAATATATCTATCGACCTAATCATCAAATTGCCGGAGAGTAAAGGATACGACTCGATTGCGGTGATTGTGGACCGACTCAGCAAGGCAATCCGAGTTATTCCCTGCACCGAACACATCAGTGGCGAGGGCATCGCTCGCCTGTACAGGGATCACGTCTGGAAGGACTATGGGATTCCCGAGGTGGTTATCAGCGACCGGGGCCAAATATTCGTTGGCCATTTCATGCGGGACCTGCTGAAACTCCTGGGTGTGAAGTCGAACACCTCGACCGCTTATCACCCCCAAACGGACGGCCAAACGGAGTGGGTTAATCAAGAGGTTGAACAGTACCTGCGAGTTTTCACCAACTTCCTGCAAGACGATTGGGCAGATTGGTTATCGATGGCCGAGTTCAGCTACAACGATAAGGTGCACACGACGACGGGGTTCAGCCCGTTTTACACCATGCTTGGGTTTCACCTGTGGAAGGGGACTGAACCCCGGATGGCAGTACCGACTGAGGCAGCAGAAGACTTTGCGAAGCGAATGCACTCCGTGCGAGAAGAAGCTGCCGCGGCTATGAGGGCCGCGCAGGAGATGATGAAGAAATTCTACAACAGGAAACGAGACGCGGACCCGGGTTATAAACCCGGGGATCAGGTGTACCTGTCGGGGAAAAACCTGAAGACACATCGGCCGATGAAGAAGCTAGACGACAAACGTCATCGGCCGTTTACAGTCGTGCGGAAAGTGGGATCCATCTCTTACGAGCTCGACCTACCAGCTAGTTGGAAGGTGCACCCTGTTTTCAACACGGTATTCTTGCGGCCGTGGGTAGAACCCGTCGCGGAGCACCAGAGGACGCCTAAGCCGCCTCCGCCTGACATTCTTCGGATCCGGAAGAGCAAGAAGAAACTGGAGTACTACATCCGGTGGGAAGGATACCCGAAGGAGGAATATACTTGGGAGCCTCGGAATGTTAGGCGGCGGGACGCCTAGACCGATTACCTATACATGATTAGTCACATTACCCCATTTGTACAGTACATATACAGGCAACGGCGTGACGTGGATGGGTATCTTTTACCCACCCATCTACTACGCCGTTCCGCTGTCTTTAATAGAAGTTGGATCAGCTTAGTTCGCGGTGTATCGTAAGAGCTCTTAACTCAACTCACTCACATACACTTTTTTAAGCTCCATTGTTTCTACAAGAAACTACCTCTATATTTGAAGCAGCAAATATATACTACCCAGCTACCATGGACAGTGGTAGCGACCCTCTCGCTGTCGTCAGCAGTGCTGCGACAGCCCAGACTGAGTATGCGTCAGCGACAAGCCGCGGGCTTGCGACGAACTCAGTTGATACGCCGGTCAACGATTCGGCCAGCGACCCCGGGGCTCGTTCCCCGGAACCGCCTCTCGTTACCGCTTCCCCCGCCCGGGGTGAATCCCCGGCACTCGACTCAAGGAACCTTGAGTACTCGTTATACCATGATAACGAGGGTCGCCCGTACCTTCGGGACACCAACGGCGTCAGATACGCATTGTCTGCAGTCGGACCGTCTAGTGATCGCCCCTCGAGGGCCTCCCCCTCAGGGGTCCCCATGCACCACTCAACGCTGTTCTCCACTGAGCCCAGCACTGAGTCCGTGCTGTCAGAGTCGTCCCCTGGACAGACAGGCCCCGATGGCTACCCGCCTCTGGCGTTAGATATCGACCCGGGCTTATTGTCCACACACCAGATATCCCAGCTAAACGCTATCCGCGGCCACCTGGGCACCGCTAACTCGCGTGTCCTGGCCGCTACAGCCATTTTGGCCGAACACCAGGCGGCTACTGAAGACGTCCATGACGCAATTCAGGCATTCCAGGGAGAAGTACTCACCCGCGTAGATTCGTTGAGGAACGACGTGAACTCTCAGTGTTCACGTCTCAACCGGGTTCTTGACGACAACCTTCGACTTGTGGTCGAGACGGGAGCTTCTGGCGCCCAAGTGAAGAACCTCCTCCTCACCATGAATAGGAACGGCGGGGCACATCGGTCCGATCGCCCGCCCCCGCCTTCTGGGACTCCGTTGGTCGCACCGGCGGAGGCTATCCCCTCCGACGTTCGAGCCGCGGTAGACGCCATTGTGCCGCCGCGGGCTGAAGGAGAGAGCACCGAAGCATTTGAGCGCCGCGCTCAGGGTGTACTTCGGTCCAAGACGAACGCTATCGCTGCGTTCCCATTACCGTCTGCGTTAACCAACCCAGCGTCAGAGGCTGTCGCACCGCGTGTCGCCAGGTTTATACCGCCTGCAGATTATGAGTCTGTAGGGAGCTCGTCGCGCGCACACCTCCGATATGAGCATCGGGCTGCTAAGAGTGAACAGCAGCGCATCAGAATGCTGGATGACGCAGGTAGACGTACCAGTAGCGTACCCGTCCCAATGAACAACTCCCACTCCGCCTACGTATCTAGTGGCGGAGGTTCTCGTGATATTCTTACTGAGTTTGCAGACGACGCCGCTGAAGCAATTCGCGATGTCATTGAGAGTAAGCTTGGTATTCGCATATCTCTACCTTCGGATGTACGCACCCCTCGTGTATCCGACCCTGTGAAATACAGGGGGCAGGACGACCACGACGTCTTCATGATGGAGTTTCTGGAGAAACTGCTTGGATGGATGAGGTCCAATAATTTCGGAGGACCCGATCTCGATAATTATCGAGTTGTCCTATTGCAGAACTACCTGGACGGTGAAGCACACCGTTGGTATGTTACCGAAACCAGATCGTACTCCAAAGAAAATGGCGGGGACTTACCTGAATTCGCGGACATCATTTGTGCAATGCACCGTCGCTTCATCAAGTCTTCATCGGCTCAGCGCGCCACGCGCGCTTTCGAGAGTGTAACCTGGGATCCCGTTAAAGGCCCAGAGCAGTTGTACTCTGACTTGAAGGATTGCGGTGAACGAATGGTGGAAGAACCGGCCCCGTTTGTATTCCGACAGCGGTTCTTGAAGACGCTCCCCAAATGGATCAGTAACGAGCTCAGACTCCAGCGTGGTGTCACGGCCGAATTCTCCGACTACGAGCTCATGCGGACGCACGCTCGTCAGATGTGGGAAGTCGACCATGCCATAAAAACTGAGGAGTCTGAGGTGTCTCACACGGCGGGCGGCAGCGGCCGTGCTCGAGACTATTCGAGCAGCAGCCGTGATTACGCTGGTGGAAGACGCCAGTCGGACAGGCATAATTCCGGCCGCAATGACCGCAACGACCGTAACCCCCGACAGGCCTCGGGGCCTGTCGTAACCGACCGAAGCTCGACCCCTCGCCGCGATGACAAAGACCGTCGCGAGGATAAAGACCGCTCCCGCAATGACAGAGCGCCTGCAGCTAAAGCATCGAGCTCCGCTGGATGCTTCAACTGCGGAGGTACCGACCACTATGCCCGCGACAAGAAGTGCCCCAAATATGAGGAGTACAACAAAAACCGCGAGCGTCCTCGTGTGGCCGCCCAGCGAGTGCTGGAGAGCTATTCAGACGAGGACACGGACGAGCACTCGTCAGACTACGAGTCTGGATCATCCAGTGACTCGGACCCCAATATAGCCCCAGATCTGGACGATCTATTGGCCAGGGCTGAGGCTGCGGAGGCGGATGTCCGTGTAGCTGCCATGCACACGAGGCCCCGCGTGCACTACTACTCCATGCGAGTAGTGGAGGACGTAGACGACGATGTCAGTGAGACTGAATCGTCCGTCACCGCCAGCTCACTGTCTGACCGTGAGGCGAGCACAGCAGAAGGCCCCACTACCCGGGCAAGCACTCCCACACCGTTTGGGTACAACTCAGGGCCGGTCTGTGTTGTCTGCCGCGAGTGCAAACTGGTAACCCGTCAGTTATCAGCCACGCCTGAAAACGGTTTGATCACCGACCGAGAATACGCTGTGTGCCAGCACCTCGCAAACGTAGGATCTACTCCTAGTTCCGCGTCCCCAACTGGTGAAGCTGCATTGTCAGCTAGTACCGGGGAAGAAGTGTCTTCTCCCACCTTCGAGGGATATGCCCTCAACTGGTTGGGGGATCCGGACTTTGAGAGCGGGATCATCATCGACATAACCGCCCCCATGCCCATCGGGTGTCGCTCTGCGACAGATGAGATACTAATGCATGAACAAATGCGTAACCAGATGGGATTGCGGCCACTCACGGCATTGGAATACGACGCCAACCTTCGATGGCTTACCCGCTATCGAAGCTACGACACCGACGAGGAAGACATGGCAGCCCAGGAATGGGAGGCCACGCAACGGGAGTTGTTGCTGCAAGACCCCGTATATGGTGTCAGAGCTCGCGGTCGCGCGATGCTTGAAGCACTCCGCCTCGCGCGGGTAGACGAAGCGCGACTGAGCAAACTGGGGCCCGGCACTATTTGGACCCAGGAGCCTGTGCAACGGATAGTCAGCTCACAACTGGGTGACTGGGCGCCGGTTCATGAGTACAATCTGCGAGCACAAGATGTGCTCAGGCAGGCCGTGTGCACCAGACGACTGGCTCGAAGCGCCAGGGAATGGATGGAGACCATTAGTGCCGAGCGCCGAGAGCTGGCGCTGGCTAACACTAGTGAACCAATTTGGAACATGGCGTATTGGGAGACTCGTGAACTATCGGCTCGATTGTCTGAATCCCTGGAGAAGTCCAGGATTGCCCAAATCACCGCGCGATACCTGCGTGACGAAAGCCGGATGGCTATACGTGCTCGCCGTTCTATGGAGGCCGGGCTTAGCCTGCTTCCATATGAGCCTGCGCAGTTTCCCTCCTTGATTCACCCTTTTGACTCGCATCTCGAGGCAAGGGAGAGTAGTACACCGGAAACGGACGCCATTCGTGCGACCGTTGGCCTCTCACCTTTTCAGTTTTATTCTCCCCCTCCGTTAGCGACAACGGAGAATACCCCCGCACTGAGACGATCCCCGGGGGTCGTGGTTGTGGGCCAAGAGGATCTTGGTGTTCTTCCCATTGACGAAGCTGGCTATTGGGTCGAGTCGGTTCCCTTTTCGGACTCAGAGATTGACAGCTTGGCTGTCGAGACGCCGATCACGGACCACGGCCCGGAGGAACCCACGGAAGCAAATCCCGTGGATGATGCTGTTACTACTCCGCCGCTCACTGACGAGGAGGAATATGATCTTAACAACGCCGGCCACTACACCTGGGCACAAGAACAACAACTCCGCGAAGAGGCCATGGACAACGAGTCGAGTCGTTGTTGGTTGGACGTGTCTGATTTTGACTCCCGCACTGGCCGCTTTTTACGCGCCGCGCGTGTGGAAGTCTTCGACATCACTGAGGCTGGCCATGACACTCCTCTACCAGGAGGTGAAGATACTGGCGACCTATCCCCAACCCCACAAGAACTCAACCGTGTGGTTCGTGAATCATACGACTCCTGTACGGACGACGCACCTGTTTGCCCGGGCTCCTCCGATGAGCTACTATTCACGTCCTTACGTATGACTGGCAAACGAGATGCGGAGCGCGTCCGCACGCTGCTCGACAAACACGGAAACGTGTATTGGAAAGTCGAGGATCTCCCTCGAGACCATTTCCTTCACCCAGAGTTCCGTGGCGCTCATGAGGCCGCCGTGGAGGCTGCGATCCGTGAACATGAACGCAGCGAGCCGACGTCCGCAGGCTACTCTGAGGAAGAGTACGAGGCTGGATCGGCGCCTCGCGAGGATCGCGAGCGTTACGGCCTCCCAGATAGTGAACCTCGGTTGCTGCCTGGTAGGGTATTCCACGACCGAATCGCAAGCCTGGGGCCAGAGGACGACTCTAGTGCTGAATTGCCTGGATTCCGAATCCAGTTCCTCTCCGCTCGTATTGAGCACTCGGGCCACGTTCGTCGTCCCGAGGAAGTGGGGTTGTTAGATCAACCCACTCGCTCTAAGTCGCAGACTGCCTGCATCTCCGCGCTCCTCAATATTAACGGGACACAGGCGTATTCATTAATTGACACCGGGAGTACGACTAACTCCGTGTCACCAGAGTTTGCGCATGCCACGAAAGCCCCACGCATCGCGCTGAAGGACCAAGTCACTCTTCAGCTCGGCTGCGTGGGTAGCCGCTCGAGAATCAACTACGGTACTCGGGTACCGGTGGACTTCGGGGGCATCAAGGGATATGTATATTTCGACCAAGTAAATCTTGATCGATATGACTGCATTATCGGTACGCCTTTCCTCAATCGTCACGGCGCGATAATCGACTTCGCCACCCGAGAATTGAGGTTCCCCAACGGCAACTGCGTCCCGGCACTCCCACTCCCTGAAGAAACGGACCTCATTGCAAAACGCAACGCGACACGAAAGGAAGTCGTGTATGGCAAGAAGTCACGCCAAGAGGAGACGGTATGACTGCGTAGCGCCCGAGTGGAGGATGTTGCCCCTCGCTCGGATTGCGCCACGACAGGAGGCAGTACGAACGCCAGAAGAACTCGATCACGGCCTGTGGTAATCGAGGAAGAAGAAGAAGAAATCACGAATGCACTACCGTCACTCCCGGCGGATTACCGTTACTTCATGGAAGCAGAGGAGACTGCCGCCTCAACACTGGATAAGGAAACTCCAGACACCCCGCCCAAACCTACTGCCCTCGAGGAAGCCGATTGCGACAAGTTCGAGGAGGCGGGGCCTTCGGTCCACAGTGACGGAGAAGAATTTTTCGACGCTGAGGACGTAGACGACGACGACTGCGCGGAATGCGCGCAGGCTGAACTCGACGCTAACGTCGAGCCTACACGGTCACTTCATTTTGACATCGAGCATGTCAACGAAGACGCACGAACACCGCGCAGGCGCGCGGCGAATGGTATGCCTGATATCGCCAACCACTCGGTAATCACGCTGCATTCGTCAAAACAGCGTGTATCCCATATGAACGACGCGGACCCAACCGGGATCAATGAAGAAGCTATCGAAGAAGCCGCCTCCATACTTACTATGTGGAGGATGGAGGCTGAAGAAACTCCTGTAGGGCCCGCGCCTGCAGCCTCCCCTGATCGCCTAGAACCGCTGCGCGCGCGCTGGTTCGAGGTATGTGCCGATTTGATGGGACCTATCCCTGAGACGCTACCACCTTTCAGGGAAATTAACCACGAAATAAATCTCGTGGATGACAGCCTGATATATGGGTATCATATGCCCAGGTGCTCGGACGCACTACGACCCCAGCTGCGCG
Organism: Mycena polygramma; assembly: GCA_029449255.1. Classification (NCBI taxonomy): domain Eukaryota; kingdom Fungi; phylum Basidiomycota; class Agaricomycetes; order Agaricales; family Mycenaceae; genus Mycena; species Mycena polygramma. The sequence continues at coordinate 331,238 of JARKID010000008.1, read as the reverse complement.
ACAAGATCAATAGATATGTCCGTGCAGGCTGGTGGGAAATGCGTCCCGTACCCCAGGCTGCCCCTCTGCTTTGTATACACAAGAAAACGGGAAATTTAAGAACGGTCGTTGACGCCCGTAAGCGAAACGAGAACACCATTAAAGATGTTACACCGTTCCCCGATCAAGACAATATACGAATGGACGTCGCGCGAGCAAAATTTCGCTCAAAGATCGATATGTCGGACGCGTACGAGCAAATCCAAGTACGCAGCGACGACGTATGGAAGACAGCCTTTGCGACCACATTCGGTACCGCAATATCTAACGTGATGCAGCAGGGGGACTGTAATGCCCCTGCTACGTTCCAGAGACTCATGACGTGGATATTTCGTGATGAAATAGGAACGTTCGTACATGTGTACTTAGACGATATTTTTGTCTTCTCAGAAACTGAGGAGGACCACGAGAAACATTTGCAAATCGTGTTTGACCGCTTAAGGAGGGAACAACTATATTTGAGCAAAGCCAAATGTGATTTGTATTCTAAAAACATGGACTGCCTCGGTCACCGTATAACGGACCGAGGACTGCATGTAGATACAGATAAAATGGCGCGCATATTGGAATGGCGCACACCGCGCTCCCAGCAAGAAGTGATGCGCTTCCTGGGTCTTGTTCAGTATCTGACAAACTTCATGCCAGAAGTCGCGCACCTCACCTCTCCCCTCGAATCAATATGCCGTGGAGGCCAAGCGTTTGCTTGGAGGCCCTTTCACCAGTATTGCCTGGATCAAATCAAGTTGATAGCCAAGCGCACACCTATATTAAAGCCTATAGACCCGTCGAAGCCAGACCCCATCTGGTTAATTTGCGACGCCTCGTCCTGCGGTGTAGGCGCGCTATACGGACAGGGCCCCGACTGGCAGACCTGCCGCCCGGCAGGATTTATGTCTAAAAAGTTTACATCAGCACAACGGTCGTATAAGACATACGAACAGGAAGCACTTGCGATTATCGAAGGCCTCCTGAAGTGGGAAGATAAACTTCTTGGACGAAAAATTATGATCGCTTCCGATCATAAAGCACTCGAGGCCATAAAAACGGCGGCGCGGGGAAGTCTAAACGGTCGACTCATCCGTTGGGATGAGTACCTTTCAAGGTTCGACTTTGAAATTTTCCATGTCAAAGGGGTCGAGAACAAAGTAGCGGACTGCCTGTCCAGGTATTATGAGAATGACAGGCCAGATGAACATCACCCCCCACATGCATATGTGACCGGTGATTACCGCCTCGACCCAGACCTCGAGGATATGACGCGTCTTCGTGCTGGAGAACTGGCGGATTACCCTGTTCGACTTTTCGCAGCACGTGTACACATGGACGCGGTCGAAGACAGGGTTCTTGAGGCCGAAGAAATGGCTAAACACGCCGAGAAACTGAGCGCCGTCGGCCACGACACGACGGCTATTCCACTCGCAGACGCGCTGGCGGCTGACCCACCATTACGGACATCGGTGGAAGGGGACATCACGTTCCTCCCCGGCGTCCGTGCCGGGTATAAGTCGGACGCATTCTTTGCGAAGATACTGGCGAAGCCAGCGCACTTCCCGACATTTGAGATCGAGGAAGGTCTGATATACATGAAGAACGTACTTGGACAACATTGCTTGTGTGTGCCCCGTGCGGCCGGGATGAAAGGCCCTCGGAGACTGACAGAACTGGTAATTGACCAGGCACATAAAACTATAGGCCACCTGGGAGCCATGCGTACCTCGCAATATGTGCGCCGTTGGTATTGGTGGCCTAAGCTGGGCAAACACATAGACACATTCTGCGCCAGTTGCGGGACATGCAGAATGTCAAAACCACGCAGCTCGCTGCCGGAGGGACTGCTTCACTCGCTGCCCGTCCCACGCCACCCGTGGGACTCGGTGGGCATGGATTTTGTAGGGCCATTTCCGGAATGCATGGGATATAACTACATGCTCGTGGTCATCTGCAGACTCACGAACATGGTTTCACTTACTCCCATGAAAGTGACGGACACGTCTTCGGACGTGGCCTGGCTGTATGTCAGGGACATTGTACGACTCCATGGCGTGCCTGCGTCAATAGTATCAGACCGCGACTCGAAATTTACGTCGAAATTTTGGAGGGAACTCCATAGACTCACCGGATCGAAATTAATGATGTCTACATCATTTCATCCGCAGACCGACGGCACGTCGGAGCGAGCAATTCGCAACGTGTCCCAAATACTACGCTCGGTGGTTAGCCCCAACCAGCGTGATTGGGTCTACCACATACCAATGGTGGAATTTGCACTGAATTCCAGTATCAGTGCAGCAATGGGATACACCCCGTTCGAATTGAATTACGGGTACGTACCCAGGATGACGAACATCGTCAGCGAAGATTCCGAGTACCCTGGCGTACGCGATTTCGTTGATAAGGCACTTGCTAATATTGCAATTGCACACGACTCGATCATCGAGGCGCGCGTTGCAGCTGCAGAGCAAGCGAATAAGGGTCGAATCGCAGATTCAGAATACACCATAGGAGATATGGTGTACCTCTCAACGAAAAATCTGAACCTACCCAAGGGAAGGGCGCGTAAACTCGCGCCTAAGTTCATTGGGCCATACGAAATAATATCGGCCGCAGCGGAGACTTCGAATTATGAATTGGCGTTGCCGGAGGAATTGCGCAGACGGCGTATCCACCCACGGTTTCACGCGTCACTTCTCCGCCCGCACCAAGCGAATGACGACGAGATCTTCCCTAGCCGGGAAGCGGCTCGCTTTTACGACTTCGGTATGCCTGAAGACCAGGAGTGGCTGGTCGAGGCAATATTGGGCCACGAATGGGTTGGCCCGCGAAGCCTGCGTTTCATCGTGCAGTGGACTGCTGGCGATCGGACCAAGGAACCGCCTAAGAACTTGAACGACACCAGCCACTTGGACGAATATTTCGAGTTACACAATGTGGAGAGATGGCAGGATCTTCCTCGCTGATGGCATCATCAGCGGATAGCGACAAAGCGTGGGATCCACGCTTTGTGTGCTCCCGCACTGTTTCAAGCGTCCCAGTGGCGATGGGATTCGGTTTATAACTCATGGCGCGCAACACTTGGTTCCCCCATCTCTCCCTCTCTACTACTGCTTTCATATTTCGCTGGATGTCATCCGAAGACTCTATCATGGACGCCCCCTGGAATGATAGCGAAGCCTTCATCGAAAACCGGTCCGGAGATCGCAACCGGTACCTCGAACGCAGATTGCTCTCTCGCTGGGACGGCGAGCTACCACGACCGACGTTCGTGTTTGGTATTTATGCCCCACTGGATGGGCCCATCCCGCCTTTCCGAGGATGGGGCGTGGTAAACGACTACCCTGGAGATAATCCAGATAATCGTATGAACGCAGGTGCGAATGCACCTCCGGCTGGAACGCCAGCAATGGCGACTCAAAATACTTCAGGTATCCAGAGCCCGAGCGCGCACTCAGGGTCGGCGTCAACCGACGAATCCCGCCGCTACGACTCGTACAATCACGAGGACGAGCTGCGTCACCGCGCCGTCAACTCGCGGGACCGTACGCGCTTCCGCGACGAGCCTGCCTGGGACTACGGCAACCGTAGCCGCCGCCCTACTCCGTACAGCTTCGCGTACGAAGGGGCGCATGCACACAGCTCCCAGCAGGGCTCCGACGACGGCCGCCAACGCCAGCGCCAGAATCCCGCACCAGCGCCGCGTCCGAGCACGGGCAACAGTGCGGGGATGGGCAATGCGCCGCCGACACCGCCGCGCGGCGTCATGAACCCCGTGCGCATTGTCGACAACCCAGATTTGAATCTGGCTCCCCGTGGCCCTGACGGCCATCCTCAATCAGAGTGGGCCATCAGGCAGGCGGGGCCCGACGCCAATCCGGACGACGACTGCCCTCCGGCTGACCCGGGTTACGCAGCGGCCGAAGAGGACCGCATCCACCGCGCACGCAACAAGCCTCTAAAGGAGGGGCGTTTCGTGCAAGCGGCCTGGCGCGAGCCAAACCAGCGTCTACTGGGCCGCCTCTGGCGTGTCCAGATCACGACGCTGGAACAAGCGTTCAACCTCGTATCCTTCCTCGACGGAGGGCAGCAAGAAGCGTACGAGCTTTTCTCGACGACAACGCAAAATCTCGCCGCCTTCCCTAGCTACTTCCGTAGCGAAGGTGAGGCCTACTTGATGCGCCACCAGCAAGATATAGAACGCTCCTGGTGGGTCACCGTGTCTGGACAGCCGCGCGCGTCGCGCCAGGAACGCCACCCTGGACCAGCTCAAGCTAGGCGTCGCGCCGCGCAGGCAGCCCAAATCCCTGGGCCATTCACCCCTCACCCGGGTGTGCACGGCGACAGGGGCACGCCTCTGGCTGGCAACGCCGCAGCTTCGACGTCTGCGCGACGTATTGACGACCCCACGAGGCCCCATCCTCGTGTCAACGCGACCCAACCACCGCGTTTTGCTCCAGAAAACCCGGCGCCGCAGCCCCCAAGACCCCCCACGCCGATGATAAGCCCCGACGACTCCCAGGGGTACTTGGGCTCGTCGCCCCCCAACCCGGACGACACACCGCCAGCGCGAGCGCTGACGGAGTTCATCGACATCTCCCTCGTCCCCAACACCCGCTGGACAGCGGGCGAGCTGGTAGCGCGCTATCAACAGCAGGACCCTAGTATGTGGGCGCGCGGAATACTGAATTCTTGCGGCAACGTCGCCGTCTCGTTCGGCGATACCGCGCGTCGTGAAGACGTGCTTGCGCACCACACCAACCTCACCCTCGCCCCCGACCAGCGTCGGGCCCTCAACCACCAGCACCACCAGTTCACGCAGGCGGTGCTGAACCTGTTCTCGGTGCGCGGACTTTTCTCGCACATCGTGCGCGTCGGAGGATACCCCCTGGGCAGTGCTCCGATGGCGCACTACACGTCACTGACCGACAACATGACGATCTTCCTCGCCGCCGCTTGGTACGTGTCGCACGGCATCGCCCCCGACTCCGCCGACGCCCGCGCGCTCGAAGATTTCTCTCGCGCCCGCCGCAACATGCTGGCGGGGAACGCGGACGTCACCAACGAAGTCTGGGCCGTCGACGAGATGGACGCTGTCGCGACACTCGGCTTCGGCGCCCCATGCATACCGTTGTGGGCGGACATCCACCACGCGCCCTTGCGCCCTGCCGGCGACAACGGCGCGGCCTCGGCCGCGGGCGCGGGACTCGCCGCGTCGACCCATGCACCGATGGAAGGCGTCACCTTCGACGGTGCCGCAGCGAAACCCGAGGACAAGGCCGAGGGGCCGTCGGACGCGTAGAACGCTGCGTCCAGCAGCGGGCTGCGCGCGAGCTCCCTATCCCTTCGCGTCAAACGTGGGGTTGGGTGGATCGCATAGGACGCCGCTTTCGCTTTCACGACCACCATTTTTTTTGCTACGGACATCTGTTTACTCTCGTTCAATTGCCAACTACTTGTTCCGTATCACCTTTGTTTTACTTCGTGCGAACGAAGCCACCTTGAGAATTTCATTTTATTTTGATGCTCATTACATCTGAGATGGGAATGAGAACTGCGTGGACACGCATATAACGAGGCAATCGTATTGTATCGGACTCCGTGCCCTCGTCCTAAGGGGGGAGGGTGTTAGGCGGCGGGACGCCTAGACCGATTACCTATACATGATTAGTCACATTACCCCATTTGTACAGTACATATACAGGCAACGGCGTGACGTGGATGGGTATCTTTTACCCACCCATCTACTACGCCGTTCCACTGTCTTTAATAGAAGTTGGATCAGCTTAGTTCGCGGTGTATCGTAAGAGCTCTTAACTCAACTCACTCACTTACACGGAAGAACCTCGCCGGCGCTGAAGAAGCCATCGAAGAGTTCTACAAGAAGAACCTGAAAGCACCACAAGAAGTACAAACTCCCAGCGGTACCTGGAAGATTCAGAAACGTTGACGCCCATGCTTCGGGGACGAAGCATTCTTAAAGGGGGGGTAATGTCATGATCCACTCATTCCTCACTTTTTCAACCATCGCCAATAACCCGGCCTCCGGGTTCTTAACCACTCCCTTACCCCTCCGCCCGGATCATTGGCGCCCTAAACCCCTCCTTTTCCCTAACTCCTGGACTTTGTCCCCTGGTCCCTCCCTCCTTACCGTCGCTCCTGACCCTGTCCCCTTACTGTTGTGGAGCAGTCCCTGTTTTACTCCTGACCCCTAGTGCACTATATATACCTAGACCTCCAGTAGTAGATCTTTACACTATTCTAGTCTATTCTCCAGAGTTTAATCGATGCACTTGCCTATCTTCTTGTATCGCCCAGCCGCCTACGTCGCAGTAACCCTGCAACTAAGCTCTGTGCTGACAAAATACATTGTGCAAAAAATGAATTGCTTGCTGAGAGGATTGGACCAGGGATCTTGGGAAAGAATCACATGTTCTGAGTTGAAAATGGCATGTGCGTGGTGAACAAGTTCGCCACGCACCTGACCTGTATTTGGACTCAGAATTTGTGAGCACCAAAATTGTGCTCACAAATTCCAAGTCCAAAATAGGATCATGTGCCTCATTTTTTTTCATCTAGTGATTTCACTTCATTGTAGAGCATTATGATGAACAAATACAAGACATTCCTGTCAAGAAGGGCTAAGAGAACAAAGCACACCGAGATTACAGCAGTTTTGGTCGAGCCGAAGTTGGATCCAAAACGGAAAGTTTTGTGGCGAGTTTGGGCACAGGTGAAGTGTAATGCAAAACTTTCCGTTTTGGTTGAGTCCAAACCCATCCCAAAATGGGCAGTTTTGCAAGGCATTTCGGTGCTGCCAAAACGGCCGCCAATTGTTTTTGTTTTGGGTCGACCGATTTGTACCGCAAAACCTGGGAAATCGGCAAAAGTTTTGGTGTCACCGAAACTTATTGTTTCGGCTGTAATTTTGATTCAACCGAAACTGAAACCAAAACCAATGGTTTTGAGCGGACCAATATCTAATCTGCGGGTCATCTGCTGATGAGCGTCGGAGCAGCGGCAGATGATCGTCATGTAGCTGCCGCTCATCGTCAAGTGATCGTCAAGTAATAGTCAAGTAATTGTCATTTCAAAATATTGCACTGGGACGCCTTGAGAATGCAGATGAATATTAGACGAGACACTACTAAATAGCGAGAGCATGAGAATGAAATATGTATTCAAAAGGAAGTATCAGTAGGATAAGACTAATTAAATAAATGAGCTTGTGACTACTTCTACCCAAACCGTTTCTTTTTCAATTACCCGTCCCGCTGATTTTGATTGTTGCCTACCTTCGGGAACGCCCTGGCAATGCGTGTACGACCGGCAGCGAGACCAGATAGGTGGGAGAGGGCCCACAGGGAGTTTCAGTGTCCCAGATTGTGAGGTATGGAGACCTTGAGATACAAAACTGCAAGTCAGTGATTCGAAACGAAGCACAAAGAAAAGGGGCTTACTGGGGGCAGAGTGGGAATGGGAATGCGTGACAGTGCATAGCAGCTGGTGAAGTGGTTAGCACGAGCAGTTGGTGAAGAGGAAAGAAGGGTTGAACGCACCTCGCGAGTAAACCCACGGTGTACTCAATCAAGGGCACAGTGTCTGTTTGTGGACAGATATGGGAGTTGAGCATCGACGGCGAGGACGTAAGTCTATAGTAATCGTGTCAGTGTGCAGATAGATACGGTAGAAGGAACATAAGTACAGGAACATCCATCCATACCCTTCTTGCTCGCTGGAAGATCAGAACTTAAACCAAAATGTTGCAGGGTCAGGGCTGGGGTTACGATGACGGCGGCAAGCTGAGAGCAGTACTGAACAGAAGTGAGGTAGGTAAGTATACGGAATAGAGAATGACCGAAGCAAAGTACGAGGCCGCAGGACGCTCGAAAATTTTTGAATCCGGATTCGGTGTTTGAATGCACAGCTGGGGACAGCGATACACGTTGTTGGTGCCGTTACACATCGATGCCGGGACATGCAGAGTGTGAGCCGCGCGATGGAGTCGGCGGCGGGGTGTGCCTCCCGGCGGGTTTTCTCTGGGAAAAGGTGAGCATGCAAGCTCACGATGTAGAAGTAAGATGGTGACTTACCCAGATATTCCAACACACTTGCGGGACGTCGACGGTGATGTGTCGGAGTCCGCCAGTGCATGCGCATGTGTATGCTGCTCAATAAACAGCTTGTGCGTGCGAAGTCGCAGTGATGTTGCCGCCACCGCACTCACAGCGCACGGGCATCTGAGATGGCGCAGCTGCCAAGCTCGCTCGGTAGCCCAGTCGCGCGAACCGCGCGCGGAGTGTGCACATCGACCAGATGCTGCGCCCACCTCCAATCGTCGGCGCGCGCAACTCACGAGTGGGAGAAAAAAAGAAAAGTTGTGAATGCACCTGCGCTGGCGGCGGCTTGGACGTGTAAAGCACAGCGAGCATGAGGCCAGGTGCAGGCGAAACAGCTTTAAAATGTCTGGTGCAGGGTGTAAATGTAGCGAGGAAGCGTACGGTGACGGCAATGTGGCATGCAGGAGCACACTTCTGCGCTGCGACTTGCCAAGGCTGATGTAGCTGGGCTGCGGGGCAGGATCGTTGGAGGGTGCACGCTGCTGCAAAGAGAAGGGCTGAGGAGAGAGATACAGGTGCATCGTCTACACGCACCTTGCCTGCTGCCGCGTCTATCCCCGTTCATTCTGTAAGGGCAACCTCGAGGCCCAAGAATACTCAAGAGTCCTGACGAGAGGAATCCAAAGCTCAATAAACAGTAGCTACTGATACAAGGTAACGCACCTGACAAGGAGAATCCAGAGAGAAGAAACTCTGAGGATCCACACGCCAGGCTGTGAGTATAATAGTCTACTGGAAAGGAGCACGGGACCGGAGTGATCGGGAACAGATGCCGAGGTCACGCGCATGATCGCATGCCAAATGCCAGCCGGCATCAGCACGTTCCGGTCGACCGGAGGGTTCCGGACGACCGGGATGACCGGGATGACCGGAGCGACCGGAGGGGCGGGGCCAACGACCAGAGGGGGTGTGCAAAAGGGGGGTTCCTCTGACACCGTGTCTAGAGGGGACATATGCCGTGTGCCGTGTCTAGAGCAGACATACGCCGTGCAAGAGCTCAGATCTGGACACCGAGGTGTGTCGCGCCTCGCGAAGGGCATTCATTGCTCAGCATCAACCCCAGATTAAATTCTAGACAGAGTCGGGACAAATCGAGGTCCAAGGTGGTGGTGAACAGGATGTCGAGGAGTAAAATCGCAGGTGTCCACAGATGCGCAGATACATGCAGGAAAGCCTATATTGGACCGAAGAAATAAAAAAGACTGGAGGATGAATTTTGAACGCTTTTTGCGCAGGATGCTGATCACGTGATCTCGGCCCAACGTGTGACCCCGCCCCGTAGTTAGACAAGGGCGAGCTCGCAAATACTTCTAATTTCTTGTAGAACGTATGAGTTCGCCGTAGTCGACTTAGCCCGGCGGGTCTGGTGATCACGGAGTTCGAAGCATCCGAGGTCGGCTCTCCTGGAACTAGCCAATCCAACTCTGCGCCTAGCGCAGAGAGGATGGGAGGGAGAGGATAGTCTTCAGTGACCGAAGACCTCTGAAGGACGAGAAGTGGAGAGTTGAGAGAGAAGATAAACGAGCACGTGTTCGTGTGCTCGTTGATCGATTACTTATCCGATGCTCGTAAGTCGCGCTATCGCGCGATGTACTCAACCTTTGCCTGGCAAAGGATGGAGTACGTAGAGGGATAGTCTCTTACTTCCTCCTCGGGCCTTACTGGCGCGAGAGGAGGGAAGAGTGTTGATGGTAAAAAAGATGATCATAAATCTGTACTATGCGACTTATATACAAGCATCGGCTAATTCAATCTCCGCTAACTCCGTACGCCTGCTCCGTGATCGCCGTCTGATCAGCGCTCTTGAGAACCCTGTGCCGGTACTGGCTGCCCGGTCACAAAGCCCCCCCTCTAGAACGCTGATCCATATGTGCCCTGTGAATCGAAAGAGAATATTTCGGGTCGGTCGTCTGCCAGTGGGTACGCCTCCCGCGCCTGGCGCAGAATGTACTCCACCTCAGCAACTGTTCCCATCTCCTCCCAGGATGACTGCCGCTCGTGAGATCGAACCCGCACCGTCGATTTCCACCCTGTCTTCGCGACGGCTGGTATGTTCAGCGCGCCGGTGTGGATCAATCTAGCGCGGTTTACGAACCACGATTCGTTCTTGGGCGTCCATTGCCCGACGGACCACACGCTCCGCGCCACCTGATCCAGTGGCGGGAATAGCTGTACTGCCCCGCGCTCGCCTTGACCTGTGGCTACACCAAGCAAAGCATCTACTTCGTCTCGCGAAAGCGCCGGTGTGATACGGTGCATACTCGGGTTGTACTCTACCAGCTCCCGCTGAGGGTCCGCCGCGCGCCAAAGGTCGTCGACCAGCCAGCGCGGGCCCCACTCCAGCGCTATGCACCAAAGGAAGCCCCCCGCCATCAACGCGCCTCGCGCATGAGATCGGGATAGCACTGCGGCCACGTTCGCCTTGTACTGCAGCAGCGCGGGAGCGGAAAAAAACTCGTCGCCGCCCGTGTGCGGCAGATAGGGAAGGTTTTGAAATCCCGGCTTCTGCCACGAAGACGGGTGCCAGTCCGGTGGTGCAGGTGTCCATGCCTTGCAAGCGCACCCCAACTTGAACTCCAGCTCCGCCGCATCCTGCACCGTGTGAACTGCACCGCTCATGAACCAGCGGCGAATGCGCAATTCCGTGCGCAGCTCCCACGAAACGTGGACGCCGGCCGACGGCTGTGAGGTGGGACGGCTGATTGTCGCTGGGTCGCCCGAGAACGGACTGACCTCAGTCACGGTGTTCCCGTTGCGGAGCATCATCTGCAGGATCCACGCGCTGCATGCCGCCTTGGTGCCCCCTAGCACGGAAGCTGCCGGTGCGTTTCCCTCCCCCATTCTTGCCTGTAACGAGGACTCCGAGGGCGCGCTGGCTAGGCGCTGTTCTAGCGGCAAACCCAGGCGCGATATCAGGGGGTCTAACCCCGGGGGCAGAGGCGATGCTTGCACGTTGAACTGTCTGGTCAGGGGATGCGCGACCGCGTGGCTACTGCTTGCTGACGACGAGTGTGTCTCCGCCGCGTCACGAATCCTCCCGCCGAAACTTCCTGCCGGCACTCTGCCTGGCGTGGGGTCGCGACCTCCCGGTATGCCTTCGGGACTGGACAAGACCGCGAGCAGCGCCTGCGACTCCCCGTCCACCTGTCGAAGTAGCACCTCCAGGAGTTGCTGGGCCGAAACGGCGGACAAGTTGTCCACCAGCACCCGGCGCGCGTCCTCGGCGCTCAGCGAATTGATGTCGAATGACCGCGGTGCCGGCGACTCGGGCGATGGTATCACGACTTGCTCGCTGGATGCTGGTGCCGATGCCGGCTCCAGCGACGGCGGCGATGGAGTGCGGGGCCGCGAAGGCCAGGACCCTGATCGGTCACTCGGCCGCCACGCGTCTCTGCGCTCGTGCGAACGCAAACGAGTGCGTGCGCGCCAGTGACACGACGGCGAATAAGGTCTAAAACGCTCACGGCTGTTGTCCCACCTTGCGTCGCCCCCAATGCTGTGCGATCGCTCGTATCGCCCGCGCTGCTCGCAGCGATCCCTGCGTGGTCGCGGCGGCGAGTGAGTCCCGTGATCGTAACGCGCCAAGGCCGCCACCCGCCTAGCGGATGGGGCGGCCCCCCGCTCTCCGGCGGCCGTGTGGTCTTCGTCCTGCGCCTGCCTAGCAGACGTAGTCCAAGTTTCACGCTCAGGAGCCTCGTCGACCTCCATGCGCGTTGCCGAGTGAGGGTCCTCGTCGACAGCAACACTCTCGTCGCGCGCTAGCAAGTCTTCGTCCTCATCGCCTAGGGACACTTCGACCTCGCGGTCGATATCCATCCCGTCCGCTACCACTTCGGGCGCGCTGAGCGATTGTGACGGCAAGGCCGGCCACTCCTCGGGAGCCTCCTGAAGCGAACGCGGAATCGCTGGGGCGATCACTCCGGTTGTCGGTGGCAAGGCGGGTGCGGGGGCGAGGTACATGGAAACGTCGGCGTCGTCGTCCTCGTCCTTGTCTCCGTAGACGCCTTCGTGTACAACGGCTATCTCGCCTGCGTCCGTGCTCTTCGACATGTTGACCTTGAAGTCGTTCGATAGCCGCTTTCCTTCCGCTGGAGAGATGGGTATGAGCGCGCCCTCGCCGTCGACCAGCTTGAACCATTTCTTCTTGCCCTTCTTCCCGCCGCTAGCGGTACTTTCCACCGTATGGAAGGCTTTTTTCCGGCCGGCGTCCTTCTTCGCCTTGCGCTCGTGCTCGAACTCGGCTTGCTCCCGGCGGCGGTGCTCTTCGAAGTCAAATGCGCCGATCGCGATGGGCGCGTATACCACCAGGGAGCCCTTTGTTGGAGGCCGAAACTGCCATCGGTAATGAACGGGCACACCGTGCGCGATGTAACAGCGTACGACGCCCTCGTTCAGTTCCGTGACGTCAAGAAAAACGCCTCTCTTGGGTCCCGTCAGAATCCCGAAACGGTCGATCTTGTCGGCCAGAGAGTCCGCCAGCTATTCCTCTGCCAGTCCTTCATGTTCAGCAGTGCGCCGGCGATGAAGCCGTAAAGCTCCAAGACCGCACGTCGCATCTGCCACACCACGGCATTGAACTCTGCCTTTTCGGGGTAGAGCGCCGTCAGCGCCGCGAGCTCGGGTCGCGCTGGGCAATTCGGCGCCAGTCCTGGGCACTTCGTGCAGATGTGCGCCGCCCACGACCACGCTTCGTCGCTTGCCATGCGGATTCGGGTGGATTCCGGACCCAGGCATCGATACGGAGCGACGTCCGTGGTCTCCATGGCGGCGTTCCACGCGAAAACCCAGTCCCGATGGTCGTTGTTGAAGAACTGCCTGTCTGTGCGCAGCATGTAAGCGCGATGGGCCGCGATTGCTTGATCCAAGTCCGGCTTCATCGCCCACTCCCAGTCGTGCAACATGCCGTTCCACTCCTGTGGCGATGCGCGCGCGTCCGCGGCTGGCGGTACTGCCTCGAGCGGCGAGTCGTTGTTCAGCGTTACCAGCATGAAGCTGCCCATTAGCCGGAAGCAAGGGTTCAGTGCCTCCCCCGTTGGTGTTTTTAGAGTTCGTATGAACGAGTCCATCTTGGGCGTGCGCTTATGCGGAATCTCCTTTGTCGACAAAGGAATCCCGCGTCACGACGCCCTAGCGCGTGATGATTCTTGTTTTATTTGTTGTACGCGCGATCCCAGTTCCCGTGTCGACACAGGAATGGGTTCGTCGTGGTGTGAAAGAGAAAGTGAAAGATTACATAACTTCGACGTGGCAGCTCTCACGCTGCCCGGCCCCCCGGCCCCCCGCGCCATCAGGCGCGGTCACGACCCTATAGGTCGTTCTTCCGCCTGTACTCCCGAAGAATGAGGCCCGCGTTCCGCAAATCGCGGGCATCATGCCACTCGTCGTACAACGGGTTGTACCCCCTCCAGCGCACCAAGAACATCCACTTGTTCTTCTTCTTGTCGAACCGATCACCCACGATCTTCTCGACCTCGTATTCCTCGCGCGCCGGCTTCTTCAACCGCGTTTCGGGAAGTGTAGACCGTTCCCCAAATTCCGCGGGCGAAGCCTTGTATGGTCTGAGGTGCTCTACGTTGAACACGAGCAGCCCTGGGTACTTGTCTGACATCTTCAGCCTGTACACCTTGTTGCTCACTCTCTCCTGCACCGGGAACGGGCCAAGCGCGCACTGCACCAGCTTTGCGTACTCGCCGCCCGACTCCTGCCACTCGAGTGAATGCGGGTTCACGAGGACGTATTCGTCTTTCTTCAAGTCTAGCTCCTTGCGACCTTTATTGTACTGAGTCGCTTGCTTGTCCTGTGCCCGTGCCATCGCGAGCCGTGCTGCGTCGCGGTAGCTCTATATCTCGACCAGGAATTCGTCGGCGCGCGCGTGCGGAAGTCTCGCCGCTCCCTGCGTATCGGGGTGCAGGTAGTCCAGGGGGCTTTTTGGCAGGTACCCTAGCAAAGCGCGAAAGGGCTCGAAGGTTGTCGATCCTGATGGTGACGAATTGTAGGCGAACTCGAGCAGCATGATATATTGTGCCCATTCCTCCTTGTCCTCCGCGCAGTAAGCCCGTAGCATCACCTCCAGCGCTTTGTTCACTATCTCGGTCTGGCCGTCCGTTTGCGGGTGCCGTGCCGATGACAGCGCCATCCGCATCTTCATGTACGCTGCAACAGCCTTCCAGAAGTCCCCAGCCCAACGCCCGTCCCTGTCGGCTACAATGTTGTCGGGGCAGCCGAATCTGCAAACCACGAACTTCACGAACAGATAGGCGAACCCATCGGCCGTCAGGCCCGTGGTTGTAGGGATAAACAGACCGTACTTTGTGAGACGGTCGATGATGACAAGGATTGCGTTGAAACCGTCAGACATGGGTAAACCCGTCACCAGATCTAGCGAAACGGATTCAAATGGCCGACGTGGGATGGGGTTTGGGCGTAGCTTTCCCCATCGCGCGAATACTGCCTGCTTTATTTTCTGGCATATGTCGCACGTCGCACAGTATTTCGTGACGTCTCTGTGCATCTGTGGCCAGAAGAATTTGCCGCTAAGCACCTGCCATAATTTTTCCGCTCCTGCGTGCGCGGTCTCCATGGGGCCTTCATGCGCCTCGCGCATGACTTGCCACCTATGAGATTCCGGTATGCACAGGCGCGGGAAGAAATCGGCATCGCGAAAGAAAAGTAGACCGCGCTCGTCTTTGTAGTAACACTTTCCAGCGTACCAACGCGAGTCGGTGTCCGCCTCCGTCTGCCACCTATCCTTGAAGGCAGCATCTTTCTGGTACCCTGCTACAATCTCCGCCAGATATTCGTCCGAAATCTGGACGTGAATAGTAGGTGGTGCGTTTTCTGCCTCCCACTTCTTCTGGCGAGTGTACGCGTCCTCTATGTCCCCGTGATCTGAGCGCGCGTCATCGTCAGCAGCAACTGCTCGCTCGACAACCGGCGGCAGATCCTCCTGCTTGGCAAGGGGCTTTTTCCTCCGTCGGCTGTCCCGCTCCCTTGGAGGCCCAACTGGCTGTAGCTGTGCGCCGGGAATCCCCTGCTGCGCTTTCGCTATCCGCCTGCTCCGTCTCTTCTCCGTTGGTGGCCCCGCCTTCGACGCCACCTTCCCGCTAGCTTTCCTCTCACGGCCTTCTTCCTGGGACACATACGCCTCGCGTATGTCTCCCTCGACGCAGTCCGTGAGCCTCCAGGCGACGAAGGCCCTCTTCGCGGGCGGCGAGCTGAAAGCTCTTTCCTGCGCTTCGGCTAGCAAGTTATCCGGCCGAAGCGTAAGACCATCCGGTGCCGCCGGTGAGATGTGTGGGGGTGGTGCCCTCAGAAGTCGAGATAGCGGATCCACGTTCGAATGGATGCGACCGGGGCGATGTACAATCTCTAGGCCTGGCGCATACGCAGAAAATATCATACCCCAATTCGCTAGGCGCTTGTTCGCATTTTCGTATGTTCTCGCCCACTGCAACGCGGCGTGATCCGTTACAAGCAGAATCTTCTCGCCCTCGATGAAAGGCTGGAATTTCACCAATGCCTCCTTCGCTGCGAGCGCCTCGTGTTCCGTTGTCGAATAATGTATCTCCGCTCCCTTGTAAGTGCGAGACCAGTACGCAATGACTCGCTCGACATGGACTATGGTGGCGTCGAATGTGGCCCCCCACTCCATTGGCGTTTCTGGTACGTCGTTCGTCTTGCGCGACAGCGTGTTCACCAATTTCGGCACGGCTTTCCTGCTTTCCACGCCTTCTCTAAGAGCTTGTAAGTTGCCGTGTTCTTCAGATCCCCGACCGCCATTGGCTGTATCTGTTGGAGAGCACACCCCAGGGCGCTGTCCGAGGCGTCCGAGTACAGACGGTAACCCAGACCTTGTATGGGGTGTCCCAGCACTGGGGATTCCTGCAACGCCGCCTTCGCCGCCGTCCATGCATATTCGTGCTCCGCGTCCCATGTCCACCTCTGTCCTTTTCGCAGCAGTTGGAATAGTAGGGTCGCGATGTCCGCGTAATACAGTATAAACGACGAAAAGTACACGACCATCCCGAGGAAGCCCTGCAGCTCCGACATCTTTGAGGGGCGCTCAAGCTCGAGGATCGCGCGCACTTTCTCTAAGTGCGTGGATAGACCGAGTCTCGAAACCTTGTGGCCTAGGAGGAGAATAGAGGAGTAGAACATATGACATTTCGGCGGTGACAGTGTAAGTCCTGCCTTCGCGATGGTGCCGAGCACCTTGTCGAGGTGATCGATATGCTCCTCGTATGTACGCGAATATATGACAATGTCATCGATATATACGAGGCAGAACAGCCACAGGTATGGCGCCAATATCCCCTGCATTATACGCTGGAAAATGGACGGCCCGTTGCGCAAGCCGAAAGGCATGCGTTTGAACTGCATCAATCCCAAGTGCGTCCGAAAAGCCGTCTTCTCGACGTCCGTCCGGGCTATCTCGATCTGCGTGAAGCCTGATAATGCGTCCAGCGAGCTCAGTACCTGTGCCCCCGCGAGCGAACCCAGAATTTCGCTTTGCCGTGGTATAGGAAATTCGTCCGGGATCGTGACCGCGTTGAGTTTCCTGTAGTCCACACAGAAGCGTGGTTTACCATTCCGATACGCGATTACTACGGGCGCTGACCAAGGGCTGATCGAGTTCTCAATGACGTCCTGCTCGAACCACTTGGCGATTTGTTCCTCGATGACCTGTCTCTTCGCAGGGGACGCGCCGTGTGTGGGTACCGCGATAGGTTGTTGCCCGTCCACCGTCCGTACATGAGCCTTCGCGTCCAGGTGACCGAGCCGTCCGTCAAATCCAAAGGCCTTCTGATTGCGCTCCAGCATCTCCCACGCTTGTTCCTTCAGGTTCTCTGGTAGATCACCGACGTCCAGAATCTCCCTCAGCATAGCTGACGGGTAGACGGTGTTGTCGGGCACTTCCGATGTTTTAGGACCTCCGCCGTCGTCCACGACGGCGTCGTCCTCGAAAGCGTCCGACACCTTTGCATCCTCGCTCGCTCCAGCTGCTGCAGCTGGACCGGGCGGAACTTCACGCGCTGGGTCGTGTTTGTGCCTCCCTTCACGGCAGAATGGGCAGTCGTCCTCCACGAACCCACTTTCTGTTTTATGGGCGTGGGTGTGTAGGACTTCAGCAGCCGTGCCGCCGCCGTCGTCGTCGTCCGCTTCTTCTGTGCGAGGCTCATGTGCTTCGTGGTCGCGCTTCTCATCCATCTCTCGCAGCTCCTCGATGATAGTTTTCGTCATTGAGGCATGATTAGCCATCTTCTGCCAATCCTCCTCAGTATAGGGGGTGTCGAAGAATTCTTGCGGGTCGCGCAGCTGTCCTATAACGTCGCCTTTCCGAATGTACCTCGGATGGTCGGAGGTGTTCGATACGGGTACGAACGGGCTGCGCGCTGAGATGAGCGTATTCGGTACGACAAACGTGGAATCTGTCTTGTCGGCCAAGAGAGTCTTCTCGACGAGCCATTCCTTCTGGCAATAGAACTGCCCGTCAACCTCTACCGACGCGCAATGATGTGGAAGTATTTTCACATCGCGTGCGGCTCTCACTAGCCACGAGTCGTCCGCTGCGTGGCGCCTCGTTCGCACTCGCTTCGCGCTCCGCTGCTGATGCTCCTTCTGCTTAACGAAGGACTGCATGCGAGCCATGTTCGCCTCCACGCGCTCGTGATCCCCTGACCGACCCACCGGCGTGGCCCTCACTTCGTAGGGCGTCTTTCCAAATTGAATGAAAGTGCCCGCCGTAACGTCGCGCCGCGTGCAGAGCTCATACGTCAGTTGGAAATCCTCTCCAAGGAG
Source organism: Mycena polygramma (assembly GCA_029449255.1). Classification (NCBI taxonomy): domain Eukaryota; kingdom Fungi; phylum Basidiomycota; class Agaricomycetes; order Agaricales; family Mycenaceae; genus Mycena; species Mycena polygramma. Next base: position 313,290 of record JARKID010000008.1, on the reverse strand, counting down.
GATGGGCACGGTCATCCCCGGTACGACGTATGCTTCTATCGTCAACGAGAGGATCGTGCCGTCCTCCGCTATCACGAAGATATCTGCCTGGAAATAGCCGCTGATCTTTGCGCCCTTGTCTGTCAACTGATACAAGCCCATTTTGAGCCCCTGTCGTAGTTTCGGCCTGGGGTTCATAGACTCCCATTTCGCTTGTGACACAAGTGTGATGTCCGCGCAGGAGTCGACTCGCATGTCGATTACGGGCCCGTCCAGAGATCCTAGTCGCCCTCGTATGGATAGGACGGAGACGCCTACCGCTGACAACCCATCGGGCGTAACCCGCTTCCGCTGCAGCGCTATCGGTGTCTTGTTCTTCGGGGCAGGTGGGTCCATGGCTTCAAAACTTCGTGCCAGCCTGATGAGGGAACGTGCTTTTCCCCTCCTCTGTCTGGTCGAGGTCCTTCCTTCTCTGCCACCCCTATTCCTTCCCGGTCCTTTTCGCGCAAAGTCGCAATTGGCTCGTTCCCGGAATGTTCTGAGGCACCGTCATCCCACGCAAAAGACCTGCCTTTGTCGACAAAGGCCTGGTCCGTAGCGCATTCTCGCCTTTCTTCTGCTGGCCCTTGTTCGGTGTTACTGTCCACAATAGCACCTGAACGCTCGCCGCGTAGCACGGAGTGGTGGTGGTTTGGGAGAGAAGAGTAGTCTATACCGATCTCTTCGATTGCGTAATTGACACCTTCTTCCAAAATGTTGATCGGTCCGAATCGGGGTTCGTCTTCCTCGACTATGGTATCCCACGCTGGCTTGGCGAGAGGCTCATTGTCCACAAATCGTGCTTCTCCAGGTTGCGTGTCGGAAATAAAAGCATATTTCAACTTATCAGTGTCGACATACTCAGAAGCAGTATATTCAAGTGCAGCGTGGTAAGTGTTTACATACACGTCCTCTCCTGACTTCTCCGACACCATCGCCGTCATGTGGTGGCGACATTCCCTATCCCAATGCAAGTTGCTTCCGCAGTGTTTGCACGGAGAAGGGGGCGGTTTCTGCAGGCGGGTGCGATTTCCATCGTCTCGAGGATAAGGGTAGCCCCCCGGCGGCAGAGGACGTTGCCTTCTTATCTCGTTCACGAAGGCCTCAGCACCCATCTCTGGTTCTTCTGCTTCGCCCTCCAGATCCACCAAGTTGTCCTCTCCCGCCTCGGCGATCTGTGCGTTCGCTTCTCTGCGAACGAAATGTCTTGGCCTTGGAGCACCTCTGGCTGTCCCTCGGATCTCCCCTTGCATGCGGGCTAACGCTGCGTCTAGATATTCTTTGGAGACTCCCTGGTACACGCCTGCCGTCCTTTGCGCGGCAGCAACGATGAGCTCTTGTTGTCTGTCTCCGATCATCCGTATGAGGGTGGGGGTGTCAGGAATGGCGTTAAGATTTAATAACGTCTTCCAAGTGATCAGCGCGGTTCGCATAACTTCGCGTACTTCCTCTGCAGACCCGGGAGGTACAGTGAGTAGAGCCCTAAGCAGGAGCAAGCGAGCTTGAATGAAATCCTGCAGTTTTTCGTGCTCCCTTCCCCGTCCGCGGAAGCGCATGTCCTTGTATCGGTCATGTAAGCGATTCACCCACTCGTCCCCTAACCAATACGTCTTTATAACGTATAGGTAGTTCAAGTAGTGCCCGCGCATGATGGCCTTCCATGCTGGTGGAAGCCCGACGTACCACGCCAAGACCGACGATCCTCTGGTGAGGCGTTGCCAAAGGTAGATTCCTACTGTCTGTGGAACCGTTCCCCCCGTGTTCGTGAACTCCTGCACTTCGGCGAAGTACGTCAACGCGGTCCTTTCTTCTCTGTCCCATTCCGGCAGAGAAGATACGTCGATCTGATTTTTCATTCGGGGGGCTAGGTTGTACGCATCAGGGTTGTTGTATCCTCCCCCGTTGCCTCCTCCTCCTGGTGGTCCGGGCGGAAAACCTCCCGCGCCTGGCACGGGGAATCCGCCTCCGCCTCCCAGAGGTCCTGGTGGAGGTTGGAATGGAGGTACTCCTGCGCCTGGCGCAGGAAAGCCTCCTCCTCCTGGGGCGCCACCGCTGCCGCCGCCGCCGCCTGGAGCACCGCCGCCTCCCCCTCCCCCGTTCGGCCATCCCCCACCCCCGCTGTGCGGGAATCCTGGAGGTCCTCCGGCAGGAGGTCGTCCTGGGCCACGTGGGGAATTTCGAATTTCCACCATGTGAAGATCCTCCACCAGGTCCGCCTGGTGGAGGAGGTGGGGGAGCTAAGCCGCCTCCAGGCAATGGTTGCCCTTCGGGTATTTGAAGGTTGTTGAGGGGCGCTTGTGCAGCTAGCCCTAGGTTCACATTGCTCGTATTCCAATGGGGTAAGCCTATCCCTCCTCCAGGCAGGCTCGGTCTGCTCGAGAATCTGCGTTGAACGGGAGGTAGAATGTTGTCCACGGGGACACCGATGTCTTTTACCGGTAATCCGCCTTGATCCAGAAAGTTGATCAAGGAAGCATCGCCCACATTGCGCGTAGCGTTCCCTGTGGTCCATTCTGCCCCCGTGTTCGGTGGCAGCCCTGTCTGGAAGGACGTTGTCAAGTGTATTATTGGTTAATACTGGAGGTCCACTGGGATTGACTTTGTCCGAGTGTTTCTCCAAAGGTTCAAATTTCCCTAAGTTGTCAAAATGTCTCTAGAATGCCTCGAAATGCGAAAGCGTATCAAGGGACGAATCTGACAAGGGCGGAGGTCGGCGAGTAGGAGGCTGGGAGTGCGGCGAGTAGAACGAGCTTACTTGTATAAACGAACTAACAAGTGTGCTCAAAAGGCTTTCAATAAAATGACAAGGCTCTCGTCCAAGGTCGCAATGACACGAGGATTGGGTGGTGAGAATGAATGCTTTGCCAAATGAAAGAAAACGCAAGGGAGGCAGACAATAGAATGAGTATACAAGTAGACATAATTCCACAAGTGTACTCGAGGGGAGCGGCGTAGGGGTGGAACAAACAAGTGAATCGTTCACAAGTTAATTCCAAAACGTAGACGTAGACGTAGACGAAGGTGTCTCAGCAGATAAATCGAATATCTATCAACTGAGGCGGCGGCGGAGGCGTAGACGTAGACGTGAGGCGTAGGCGTAGACGTAGGGTGAACAAACAAGTAAAACCGTGTTTACTAGCTTATTCGAGAGCGAAGGAACTTATAAGAATCCGAGTGACACTTATAAATTCAAAAACGTGGTGAATACTGAGATCGCACAGTAAACACAAAAGCGTAGGGGCGTAGGACGTAGATCGATTCGTAGGTGCGTGGTATATTTTCGTTACAGGGGTACTACGAGCTCTATTTATATTGTAGATAAATGATGATGTCATATGTGCGGTTCTGTGTAGGTTATTCTATCTATGATGTCATTGTTCTATCGTATTCCGTTTAATGCCATTGTTCTGTGTGATGACATCATTGCACATAATGCCATTGTTCTGTGTGATGACATCACTGCGCATAATACCATTGTTCTATATGATGACATCACTGCGTCCAGCGGTGATGTCATCGAATTTCGACGGTGATGTCATCAAGAGCGGAGCCTCTAGCGACACTGAGAATGAGCGTGATGGGTCGCTTTCCGGTTTTGTTAATTTTGTTCATTTCTGAGGAGTCGGATTTTTCCATCATCAATTTCATTCTGAGTCCAAACACTTTTGGCTCATGACATCCGCGGGGAACGATTAATTCAAACCGTCCTCGGTTTGCAATGATGGGCAAATCCGCAGTCTTCAAGAAATGGATACAATTATACATTTTAATCGGTGGTGTGGAGGAATGTCGGCTTCCTTTTTCTGAGACGCGAATACTGGCGAGGAACAGCCAAAATGGCGATGAGGTGGTCCTGGCGTTCCTTGATTCGGATGATGTGAAATTCCCCATGATCGTCCAACTTCTTTTCCACTGTCCAGCGTCCACTTATATCACCAACAGTTCGAAGAATAGTTCCTCGCACTATCGCGAGGCGTGGCTGGGTGGTTACGGTGAAGACCAGTATCCGTTCTTCTACAAATATCATGGAGGATTCCACGTTTACTCGTATTGGGTCGGCATAGATATCTTCAGCGTATATCTTGACCGTAGACCGTTGGACGACGGGAGCAGGCTGGTATGGGCTGGTGTAGCGATATCCCGCTGGTGGGTCTCGGGGCATCCATTTCTGCACAAAATGCTGGTATCGCGCAAATGGGTGCTCTGGCGCTGGAATCGGAGTAGGACTTTTGTCCCTAGGAGTAGGATTCAGAAGGGTCCGAAGTGATAGTGGCGCGGCTGTGAGGCGGATGACAGGGAGCGAAGGTGATAGGTGCTCCACGTCAGGAGGGTCGATGCAGACGACCGGCACAGGAGGATACGTGTAGTAGTCTGAGAATGGATCTTGGATCATGGGCAGCTGTGGGTGTGATGATGCTGCCATGGCGAGTGGATGTGGGAGCTGAAGCGACGCTTAAATGAGGTCACGTGCTGTTTTGTGTTTGCTCATATTTGGAGGCTGATGGTCTTCCGACAATCAAACTGCCATTTTGGAAACAAAGACTTATTACACGTGACACCAAAACTAGAGGGAGTAGCTAGGAAGACTGTCCAGGGTCGAAAGGTGCCTTTCACTGCTGGTCTCAGCAGCGTCAGAACTCGAGTATGTTGGTGGCAGTTCCTTGAGCGTCGTAACTGGATGAAGCGATGGATGCAAATATCCTTGTGGAATCACAAGAACGGTTGCCAAGCGATGGCGATACTCCTTTACTCCGAATACGACTGATTTTCCTTGGTCGCGAATTCGTTCTTCGACTACCCAATGACCGTAAATTCGTCCATTGGCTTTCACGGTGTCTCCTATTTCAATGGGTCGTCCGTTTCCGTGGACCACGGAGAAGTAGTGGGAGTACTTCAATCTTGCCGCTACGACGTACACTTTTATGGTCCGATTTTCTGGCTCGTTTACTTCAGGCTGGAGCACTAGTTCTTCCATGAACATAGAGCTGGAACCCGGTATACGAGGCAAGTATGCGGAGATAAAGCGAAATTCTCCTGGACGAGGAGTGTAGGGCTTGGGGTCCCATAATGCTGGAGGCGGCGACAAAGGCCTGGCGTTGAATAGTTCCTCCATGGGAACATAGTGGCGACAAATAGGAGTTGGCGTGATAACGGGTGGAAGGGATAAGCAGGGTTCCCTCGTCACATAGGGGAGCATAGGAGGGAGCTTCAGCGTGCTAAAGTCGAGAGTATAGGGGTGCGAAGGAGTAATGATGGTCTCATGGCCGGGCCACGGAGTCGTGCTGTAGGCAGGGGCTGCCATGATTGATGCTGGTAAGAGACAAGTCGTTGTAGCAGGTCGGATGATCCGTGTGGCGTCTTCTAAAGGCACGAGCCTTCATTCAGACATACTGCTATATTCCGACTCGCTGTCGGACGTAGAAGTGGAGTATTCGGGTCCGTCTTCGGGTTCGGGGCCCATCCATCCAGTTCTCATGAACCAATGGTCGCGGGTGATGTACGGTAGCAGCCGGAAAGCTGCGACCGAATTTCCTTTGAACATGGATCCGTCGAGTTCTTTGAGAATGTAAGCACCTCCCTTGTTCTTGCGATGAACCTCGTAAGGTCCTGAGTATCGATCTTCTGTTTTTCGGTCGATGCTGACAGTCATTTCGAGTTTTGAGTTACGCAACAGCACAAGGTCGCCTGATTTGTAGTCAGACTTCTGTAGCTTATGCTTAAAACGTTTCTCGAATTGCAGCTTGGACTTGAATCGTGCCTGCTTCAGAGTTTCGGCGGCTTTGGCGATGTCCTGGGGATGCTTCTGCAGTTGTCGTACGCGCAATGCGAGCAATTCACTGGTACTCATTCCTGAATAGAATCCTTCTACCAAGAATGTCGACTCTGCTAAGTCGAAAGGTAGTACCGGCTGAGTTCCGTGGAGGAGTTGGAAAGGAGAGTAACCCGTAACACTGCTGACAGTAATGCGGTCTGCAAAGACTGCAGCTTGCAATACTTTAGGCCAGCGCTTCAGGTTTCCATTGCATGCTTTAACAATAGCTTCGCGAAGAGTGTAATGTCCTCGCTCGACTACTCCATTGGCATGTTTATTATAAGTCGAAATGCGAATTTGAGGGATTCGGAGTCGTTTCATGAGGATCTCGAAGGCAGCCATAACTTCTTTGCCATTATCCGTCGTTACTTGGATGGGGCAACCGTAACGACAATAGATATATGTCCAGAAGAAGTCGGCTAATGCCTGGGCCGATTGAGCAGTCAAGGCTTTTGCCTCGCAGAATCCACTCAAGTCGTCCCGAGCGGCAACAATCATGTTGTATTTGCCGGATAATGGCATGCGCATGATGTCGATGTAGATTTTACTGAATATGGTGGCGGGAGTGGATATAGTGGGTGGAATTTCCATCTTCTTGGTGCTTCGTACTTGACACTGGGGACATGATGTGACATGGTGATTAATATCGGCTCTGAGATAGGGCCAGAAGAATCGAATGCGAAGATTCTTCCACATCGTTGTTCGTCCTTTATGTCCGAGGTTATCGTGGGCTTGAATGAGAATGTTGAGTCGGGATTGGGGTTCTAGGATCACCACAAGTGGAGGTCCATTCCGCGTCCGCTTCCAAAGTCGTCCTTCGCGTTCGAAGAACTCGGAAGCCTTGGCGATGAATCTGCGTTGTTTTTGTGGTGTGCCTAGATCTGGCATTTCGAGCGTTCTCAAGAACTGTTGAATTTGGGTCAACTGAAGTTCCTGTCCAGCTCGTCCTAGAAGGCACGAAGGTAACCGCTTTGGGTCATACATTCGTTCGATTTCGTAAGGCATCCAGGTTTGCTTGAAATATCGTGGAAATTTCCAAAGGTCTCTAAAGGCACTTTTTGCTGGACCCACAATTACGGCATTCCCGGATGCAATAGTGTCGGTTGCCATGGTAACCTCGGTATCAATAGTATTATCCGCGTAAGGAAATTTCCCATACGGGGATAAGTTTTGATCGGCACCTATAGGCGATTTGTCGACTTGTCGAAATGTCACTTTGGGCAATTGATAGTATCCGTCTCGCTTAAGTTTCGAAACTTGATCCGAATCCATTCCATAAATGGATTGGGTCTTAAGCGATGTCCCGTGTAGCAATGCCACACGGTCGAGCCAACTATCATCATCATCTTCTGCGACTTCTCCTTCACCGAGACCTCTACGTGATAACGCATCGGGCCCTTGAAATCGAACTGCAGGTACGTGGATAAGCTCGAAATGAAACATAAGGATCCCTTGGATCCATCTGTTCACTGCAGCGTCTGGCTGCAGGTCTGGGTTGTTCAAGAAACCCTTGATGAACTGGGCGTCAACTTCAACTTGGAAGTTACGGACACCGATTATGTATAAACGCCAGCTGCGTAGCGCACGATATAATCCAAACAGTTCCAACTTGGGCTGCGAATAGCGAGATTCACGTTCACTCATAGGAACTGAGCCGTATCTCGCAGGTCGCCGTTTCCCAAGTTCATCGTTTTGAGCCAGGATCATTCCCGTAGCGTCTCGAGATGAATCGACGGAGAGGATTACGGGGTTCACTGATTCATAGTCGATGGGTTTCAGCGCAGGTGCGCTGGCTACCAGCTTCTTTATGAAATCAAAAGCGTCTTGTCGCCGTTGATCCCAATCGAAGTCGAAATTCTTTCGATAAAGTTCGGTGAGAGGTCGAATAATGGCGGAATAGTTCATGATCCAGATGCGAACTGTTCCGCACAAGCCCAAGAATCGACGAACTTCTTGTGGCGTAGTGAGCGCAGGCCAATTCAGAATAGCTGAAGCCTTCTTATCGTCAGGGACGCGTCCTTGCGGATTACATTTCTGACCAACAATAAGAACTTCGGGACGGCATATCTGAGTCTTGGTACCCGAGAATGTGCCACCGGCGCACTTGACTTTGTGCATAATGCGGTGTACATCCTGAGCGTGTTCCCAAATGAACCTTCTAATCTTGCTGTTGCCGGGTATAGTCTCAGGCTTTCCTTCTGAATCCAAATACTGAGTCGCAGGGCCTTTAATAGGCAGATCGTCGATGAATATGTTGGCGACGTGGGGGATTTCGTCGTGCAAGATGAATACCATGCACTTCTGAAATTCGGCGGGAGAGTTGGTGAATCCGGTGGGCATGGAGGTGATGCGTAGAAGTCCAAGGGGTGTCATGAATGCTGTCATGTCACGACTTTCTGGTTCCATTCGACGTGCGTCGAATCCCCAATATAAGTCAAAAACAGTATAGCACTGGCGTCCAGCAAATCCTTCAACAAAGTCATCAAGAATGGGAAGCATTCCTGCATCCCGTACGGTGACTTTGTTCAAAGGTTGAAGATCATGGACAATGCGTAATTTACCATTCTTCTTCATCACGCAGAACCAGCGCGAGCGATAAGAGGATTGACAGGGTTCGTATACGCCAGCGTCCATCTTTAGCTTGAGCACTTCAATGACCTTTGAAAGAATGCCAGGTGGTATGGGGATATTTTTGTGTTCCCAGGGCGTGTGGGGGACTGTCGAAATTTTGTAAGGACTGAAGTACGAGTCCTTGAAAGTTCCGCGCTCAATGTCCTCGAAGGCCAGGGCTTCTTCGTTTTCCTTCATAATGTGCGCGAATAATTTTTCTTCTTCTTCAGACAGAAAACCATCTGGATTGAGGTCCAGGGTCTTAAGTCTTTCCGTCGTAAGTCGTTCGGTGGGTTGAAAGTCGGGAGGATGGGTAGGGAGTGGTGAAAGAGTTAACAATGGGTCCTTGGGGATGGTGCGCTTCACTTCGTAATCGGGTGAAAACGTAGTGGAGACCGGTTTGATTTTCTTATCTACCCTCTTGTACATTGTGAAGGCTTGATAAGATTTTCCCCGTTTAGTGTGAACATCGACAGGGTAAAAGATGCAAGAGTCATCGGGCTCCAGGAACCGACGATCAGACTCCATGAATATTTTTCCCTTCAATTTACACTTGACAGGTTTGGGTGGTTCGTCGACCGAGATGCCCGAGGATGCCGAGCGGGCCGGCAATGCCGACTTGATGGCCGTGATGGCCGGCGTAACCGGGGGATCCGAAACAAACGAATAACACCAAATGCTTTCCTCAGTACTTTTCGAGTCCGTTTCACTCGTGAAGTGCCAAGAACACAGACGTGTTATTGCAGTTGAACGGCAGCCAACAAAAAGTAAATACAGAAAGCATAGGTACAGTAAAATATAATGTCCGTTCGAGGCAAGTTGTGAAAGATAAGAAATGTACAAAAAATTGGTCGTAGGTCGAGTCCAAGAAATTGAGTAAGTAGTTAGAGATCGAGTCCAAGAAAACAGACCGGGTATCGTAGGAGATATGTACAACGAGCAGGAACGTAACTTCAAAAACAATTCGTAAAGGTTCGTGAAAAAGAAAATGAACGTCCAAGAAAAAAAGCACCATACGTGATTATACAGCATAAAGGGGAAGGAAAAACTGTCCAAGAGAGTAGGGCGCGGTGCGCGCGAGTCCAAAAGGGTGAGACACGTGTGGGGAGTTGTGATGTCCGTGGCAACAGCCATATGTACAAATTGGGCGAGCAATAGCAGGGTGGTGTGGATTCGACAGGGCAAGCAAACGGTTACGAAAGCCAAAACACTAACGATAAAGGGGATCAGTACGTCCGCGGGGAACGATTTCGCTGCGGACTTACTCTCCTCCCTTCTAGTTTCCAGCAGAAGAGTCCCCATGCAACGAGAGCCGGGGTTTCTTCTGTCGAAAGAAATTAGCGTTACGAAAAAGTGGCGCGAAAGCGCGACTTGCCCGATACGAAGGGGGTGCAGTGCGACGAGTAACGAACGCCTCGCCCTTGGCACTACGGAGATGGATGTCGTGGGGGTCGAAAAGTCCGGCGTGAAGGAGATGGGCCACGACCTCGGGCTCCTGAAATCGATAGCGAAGAAAATCAGCCATGACTTGGGCGACTTCTGTGTATCCGTGGAGTTCAAAGGTGTACAGAAATATGCGAAACTGCGAATACTCGTGGGGCGACAAGTACGGCGGAGGAATTGGGGCTGGACGATGCAGAAGTTCTTCGTCCAAGTCCCAGCCACGTTGTTTGAAGAGATCCTCGAGATACCGAATATACGCCTTGACCAGCTTTCGCAGTTTGACGTATACGAAAATCCAGTCCGGATGGTGCTGGGCGAGAAGGTAAATCGCGTATCGATAGGCCATAGGTTGCGCAAGCGCCCGCGCGCTGAACAGGCGGTGACGGGATCCATCCAGAGCGACGGGGGCGCTTGTGAGATTGCGCATGACGCGAGTGTCATCGACCAGTCCCGGCGAATAAGAGTCCACGGTGTCCCGGATAGTCTGTACTCGCTGCGCGAACTGAGTACAACCCTCGTCGGAGACGGTGGATCGGGCGAGTTCGTTGATAAGGTCCGTGTCAACGAACACGTTGGCCTGCATACTGAGGGTGTCCAGGATTTCGGGGGATCGTTCCACGAGATCGAATGCGGGTCGGAGAAGAGCCAATGCATCGGCGTGCTGTACTTCTCGGACTCGGGTGACGAAAGCCGTCTGGTTATGCGTCCAATGGGTTGTGAGGGGCCAATCATGGTTCGCGGGTGTAGACGGTGGGCGGGCGATCCGCTCAATCTGTTCATCGAGCTCCGCACGGGTGATAGGAATAGGCTCGTTCTGCGAAGGCGGAAGCCGCCTGCCTTTGTCGTCAACAATGAACAAAGGTGAGTCCTGAGGTACGCACTCTGAACCGACTTCTGGCGGCGACTCTTCGTCCGTAGGAACTTCTTGTAAAGAAGGAAGTGAGTCGACGTCAGAATGGTCGAGGAACAGAGGGAGGGTTTGACGTGTCGAACGGCAGTCCGATAGATATGGTGTCGAAACACGTGAGGAAAGGGAGCCAGACCGGGCTTCAGAGGATTGTGATCCTGTCCCGTCCTGATCGTGTGCCGGTGGCGAAACGTTGGGGGTGACATGGACGAAGGAGCTGGTGAGAGAGATCGAGGAGAGGGAGGAAAGGGAAGAAGAGCTGCGGGTGCGCTCGCGCACTGCATTCGGTCCGCTCGTCCCTTGACGTGGGGATTCGATCGCAACTGCGGAGCCGGAGATTAGCGTGGGTAGACGCCAACCACACGGATCCAATTGCTTACTTTCTCTTTCTTCTTCGACGATGGGCTCGTCCAAGTCCATCGAGTGTCCTCTATAGCTTTCCTGCTCGTTGATGTTTCCACCAACCGGTTCAACAGTATTCTGCGTGCTAGCTATATCGGTCAAGGCCTTGTAGACGCCAAATACTATCCCTGAAGTTCCTGCGTCTTCGGGGGCTATATTCGACGACAAAGCACAACGTCTAGCGTTGTCTTGAAGCTTTTCCAAACGCGAGTTCGAAGCTGCCCAACTTTGAGGCAAAGGTGAGCAGACTGCGAGGGTGCGTTCGTTCTCTTCGATGCGCGCAGCGGAGGATGAAGGGAATGAAGCTGGGGGTATGCTCGCCGAACGGACGGATGCCGAGGACATGCTGACGTCCTCATCGAGGCGATCGGCGTCCTCAAGCAGCACCGGGCGGTCGGTGAGTAATCGAAAGGGCGGCACGGGGGTGTCAGGACGTTTTCCCCTGCCCCTGCGAGTGCGAATGGGGCGTAGGACATGGTGCCCGGTCTGGGCCTCAGTGCCAAAACGCACCATAGCGCGAGTATCGCACTTGGGTGGTTCGTTGGGCGGGTGCAAGAGGAAGTACGGTGCGCGTTGCTGCACGCGACCGACGTTGGTGTTCCGCCCACGCGTAGCGCGCAGAGGGGTTGTCGTGAACGGGGTGGTGGCAGGTAGTGCGGGGAGCGCAGCCCGACTTCTCATGACAACGTCAAGAGGAGTCGTGGTAAAGGGCGAGAACACGGGGAGCGTGGGGGCAGCATTTCGGTTCCCCAAGACCACGTCGAGCGGCGTCGTGGTGAATGGGGAAGTGGCTGGGTGTGCGACGTTTGAGGGCAACGCAGGTGGGGCTTCGAGCCGACGCTGCGGAACCGGAGCGCGCATAGCGGGGAGCGAGACCATGGGCAGGTTAGGCACCGCTGGAATTCCATCCACTACGTCCATTGCGCGGGCGGTCGAGCGGTTGATGCGCTCGATCTGTCGATCGAGGTGGAGACGGTAGGGGCCTCCAGGACGACGCTGACGCCCTACCTCAGCGTGCACAGCGGGGCCGTAAGTGGAGAGGGAGTTACGGGTGTGCGGGGGCGAAGGGAAGGCGACCTCGTAAGGCCAAGGGCGGTTGTCAGAGGGCGCGGCGACGAGTGTGGCTAACACATGACCATTCACCATGCCCGGATGGCCGGCGATGGGGTCGTGTATGAGCATCCTAGAGTTGAGGAAAATGGCGTGGTAGAGTTCCTGCCCGTTTGGGCGGGTTTCTCGTCCGGTGAAAAGGGTTTGTGGGGCAACAACGGAGCCTGGACGCACTTCAGGTGGTTGTCCTGAGCGATGTTGCATCCACTGACTATTGGAAGCAACGCGCACGCGGTCAAGGACGTTCCCGGCTCGAGGGAGGCGGGTTTCAGCGCCGAAGTTGTGGGTTCGCCGCCGATCGAGTACGTCGCAATCGATTGGGGCAAGCGGCGGGATACGAGAACCAGTCCCGCGGTTACGCCGAGTCGTGGTGTTAAAAGCGTGTGGAGGGGGGAATCGTGAAGTGGTGAAGTGAGGGGTAAGTGGGAAGGAAGGAGGGCGAAATGGTCAGGCGTTTGGGTTTAGGTTAGAGGAAGACGGCGGGGGCATTCCAGGGTGTACAGGTAAGAAGAATTCGATTGAGTTTGGAGTAATGGGGGGGTGGAATCCGGACGCGAACACCTGTATTTTAAGCTCGCCTAATTCGGACACTAATGATCTCTTCCAAAAAGGGCGCGCTATCGCTGTTGGGATGCGTTTTGCTCCAAATGCAGTCAAAAATGCCGAGAAGGACAATAGCTGGAGAACAATCCGGAATATTTTTGATGCCAAATTTCTCCTAACTTGGTGAGTCAGATTGTTCAAGTCTGTGCATTGTTCCTTGGCGTACCTAACCTCCGACGCCGCTGGAGGTAGGCTATTTTTGCCGATGTGCGCAGGCGTGGGGCGTTCCGCGGCGAACATTAACGACTGCGCGGCCGCGTGTACCTGCCCCGCCGATGAATTATTCGCGATTTCATAGGGAATCGCTAATAATTCATATCTTGGTTGGCGAGTTTCGTGATCTTTAAAAACCAGGTAAGTGCCCTCATCTCGTTCGTCAATAGTAACGAGATTTCCTCGTTGCCAGGGACGTCCAAGAAGGAGGTCAAATGGAGCCTGGTGACTGACCCACAGATCCGTGTGGGTCATTACCCCTCCACAATTGAATTCCACATCGCTAATGTAACCTCGTAATTCCCCTCGACCGCCATTTGCATCGTTCATGCTCATAACTTTGCACATGTCGACCGGGTGACGAATTTTCAAGGCTGCGACGTCTGCACGGACCACATCTAGTTGAGAGCCCGTGTCAATAATGGCGGTAATAACTTTCCCATTTGTTTCCACATCGATCCTGATTAGAATTCCTTCTGTTCTAGGCCAGTTCCAATGTGCAACAATGGGATTATCCTGTGATTTTCCTAGCAGTACGGCTTTAACGTTCTTAAGCCGTATTGTTTCTAAAATTCCTGTGCGTATTTCTTTTGATGAGACAAACGCCTCCCTTACGGTCATGGGAATAGTTAGATCAAGGATTCGCTCAATTATTGAAGGGACATGTACAGTCCCTTGAATATCTGAGTGCCTTGTGGCAGGTTTCGATGAGTGCTCTTCCTGCCTATTTGATCCTTCTTGACTCTTTTTGGCAGGCGAAATTGATGATGTCTTCTCTTTAGGGCGATGTTCTTCGGCGCGTGGTGGAGACTCCATATCAACGTCGACGTCATTCCTGGGCACGCGGACGTCTGCAGGTGTTAAATCCGGCAGCATGTCTCGCACCTTTTTGACAGACGACTTGACCTCAGGTGAGTCTTTGACCTTTCCTTTTTGGTCTGCGGCTTTTGCCGGGCTATTGTTCGGGCCGGTCACGTGATTGGGCCCAGACCGGTCTCTTTTCGGCATTTGAACGCCGTCAAAGACCTCGCGCCTTGCCGTGCGTGTGCTCGGCACGGAGCGCTCCGCCGCGTGTACATTGTTCCCCTGATCCGGTTCGCATAGCCCGCGGGGAACGGTGACGTAGACCTCGCGGTCAGATGCAGCTGCGTCATCAGGGTCGGATGGTTGGGCATACCAGTGTGCGTCTATCTCCCTTTGATCCTGAGCCGAATCGTATTCCGACTCACTTTCAGAAGGTAGAACTTCAATATACGCACTCTGATACCCTGTATGTCTTGTTTCGTATGGCGATTCATAACCCCGATTTGCAGTAGTGAACATTACACGAGGAGCAGCAAGTCGAGCAGCGGCTTGTGCTAGTGTCTCGCCTTGTCCGCGACGAATAAAACTTCCATTCTTCATTCGCACTCTTCTGTTTTCGGGGTCGTAGATTACGATATCTTTGGCAATCAATTCTTTGATTTCAGGACAGTCGCCAATGCGATGGCCATCTTGTCCGCAACCAAAGCAACCAAAGTTATCAGTTCTTGAAGCACCCAAGGGAATATTGTTCGGGTAAGTTGATGCAGTTCCTACTGCCCCCGTATTCTCTGGCGGAGGGTTCTTCAAGTCCTTGTTCTTTGGTGGTCCTCTTGGTCCTGAGTCGAACCAAGCTGGCGTGATTCTGGGAGGTTGTACACATTTGGCTGCGATGCCAGTCGTGTCCAACGAAAGGACCTTGTAGTAGACCGGTGGGTACTCCGGGTCGTTTATTGACATCTTGTTGAGTTGGCGGATTAGGCTAGTGACCTCCTCCGCAGTTCCAGTGGTCTGTAGGGTTTTGCCCTTACTGGTTCCGTTTAAATTGGAGGAAGCCTTCTTCGCCTTCTTCTTGGCTTTGACTTTCTTGGCGCGGGCTTTAGCTCGGTGTTTCCTACGGTATGTTTCATAATCAGAGTCGTCGCTGTCTTCCGACTCTTCTTCAGATTCAACATCCGTAGTATCACTGTCTAAATCCACACCGTAATCTGCGGCATTAACCACCATAGCTTCCGCGCGATTCCTGCGGAAGTACCATTCAGCTGCGACGTTGATCTCGCGTACTGAATATTGGCGATTAAAGCTGCGCGTGGGGTTGAGCTGATTTATCCGCTGCTCCAAGGTGCGACGTAAGTCCAGTTGTATTCCCAACCAGAAATAGACGTCGTAATTGACTTGGGTGATGTGACCTTGTTGCAGCAAAATTCCAGCCATCGTTTTGTACTTGATGAAATATTTCTTCCATTGCGAGAGATTTTGGAAGGGCTTGGCTTGCGTCTTCAACGTATAGGTTGCAATATCACTCGGCTTATATCTGGAAGTAGCTCGGTCTGCGTCGTAGCTTTGTAGAATTTCGCGACGCAATTTGAGCCACTTCCTTTGTTGATAATATTTTGAAGCACGAATGAAACCTTGTACGTCTGTAGAGCAATAATCCAAAATCAACTTACATTGATCATTAGGATCAGTCACATGGAATTTCACAAGTAACCGATCGTAGTGCGCAATGAAGTATTCAACTTCGGCATGATGCCCGCGGAATAGTTTGGGTGCGTCCTTGGTTCCTCGTAAGGGCATATCCAAAACAGTGCGGGTGGAGCCTGAACCAAATAGAGGCACAGTACTCTTCATGCGAGGTGGTGATGGAAGTTCTGAAGGCGATGTCATGTCCCCAAATGGTTTGGTGACAGAGCTGATTTGAACTCAAGCGAAAATACTTTCCAAGAAGGAAACAGACTGGGCAAAACATCTGCTGCGGAGCAAAGCGCACAGGATCCCCCACTAGCAGGAAAATAACAAAGTTCTCCACGACCCCGCTAGTGAAGTCACCCCAGCATCATTGTGACATCACTGTGGATTTATGACATCATTGCTCCAATATGACCTACGGCCCCACCGTGACTTCACAAAATCATCATGGTGAAATCATGGTGGATCCCTGACATCATTGCTCCACGGTGACATCGTAGAATAGAAAATGTATAAATACCCAGTGTTGTAGCTTAGAATAGACAATCAAATTAGCATTCATCACACCGAAACCACCCGCACCGATCCAACTTACGAAACACCAACGCGCGTGTTTGTAAGTTCAAGACCAAGCAACCGAATTTATTAGCTCTTCGAGGGAGTTTGTAAATTCACCAACCGTAACGACTTCGAATTTACACTTGTACCGACTACATCTGTGAATTCCACCGGCCCCAGGCTGAACTTAGGTACTCTTTAACTAGTGTATTTGAGTTCTATTCGACGAACCGACCTGAAATAAGTTGACGCTTGATTTCAATTGGTAAAACAAAGCATTAATCTCACCACCCAATCCTTGTATCATCGCGATCCTGGACGAGAGCTTCTGTTTTCTGAACGAATTCATTTGCTGATATAAATTTCATCCGCAACCGCACCTCTGGAATATTTCTGGTAACTATAAGTTTCTAGTAGTATTCTACCTTCTCCGCTGACCCTTCGACTATTGCTAGTAGCCTCTACTTGTAGTATTCGACTCTCCGACCCACACCAAATTCAATTGCCAGTCTCGTTAGGATCTCCAGGCCAGGAATCTTAGCAGATCAATTGAATTTCCACCCCCAACAAACCAACAACCACTTCGAGAAACTTACTGATCCGTCGGTAAATCTCGAACTCTTCTCACTTGACACCAGATTCAATTCTTGTGAGAAACTCCTGAACAAAGCCGCTTCCGGAGGACCTCACGTATAACAAATTATACGCTTGACATCATTGGTGACCACCGCAGGGGGTACTTAATTGAATCCCCTTGTCAAGTAAATTTTTATACGTCCCACACCCTAAACTCTACACATTCCGACTACCTCAGCTTCTCTCCTACCGACCGAACCATGCATTTCCCACCAAACCCACCGACAGAAGGAATGAATCCGTTGATCCCAGAATTGCCACCCGTGGCATCAACGAGCCAGATCCCTACGTCATCACAGGAATCACGACGGCATCAACAGTGATCTACGTCACCAAAGGCACAGTTCGCTTATCCGATTCGTGATCCGAACCTTCCCTTTCCAAAAATTCACTCATCAAGGAGGCACTCTCCGTCACGTCAGCCTTCATTCCCTGACCTGATGAACGTGCACCATGATACAGATGGGGATTATTTGGCAGACCCGAATTCTGACGATTCAGGTTCCGAATCATCATCTTCATCCTCTGATGAACCATCACCGCCTACGCGCATGAAAGCAGCATTGCCTATCTTTGGAAGTACTAGGACAGTGTACGACATGCCTATGCGCGGAAGCCGTGATGCACCAAAAACATTCCGTGGATCGCATTCGGAAGTGGAATACTTCATAGCACATTACGACAAGTTGCTCGTGAAGTTCCATGTAACCGACCCGCATGATCAGTGTACGAGTATCATCGACTACTGTTCTACCGACGTGCAAGGGTTTATTCGTGCCTCTGAGTATTTCCGGAAGCACAATTGGCCCAAGCTACGTAAGGAGATACTACGGTACTATGATGCTGATCGAGCCATGTCACGTTATAAGCCGGGTGATATTTCCACGTACACTCTCAAAACCTCCAAGAAGCCCTTCCATAGCCTGACTCAATGGAAAAAGTACTTTATCAAGTACCGGACCATGGGAGGGATACTCTTGCAAAGAGGACTCCTAACTCGAATGAACTATGATGTTTATTTCTGGTTAGGAATCCATCAAGACCTACGCCCCTTACTCGAGCAGCGCATTCTCCAACTCAATCCCAGACGAGATCCCAGCCGCCAATTCTCTGTAAAAGAAATCAGTGATGCGGCTGAATGGTATTTCCGCCGCAACCGTGCCGAAGCCATGGTTATCAACGCGGCCGATTACGGGATTGATTTGGACAGTGATACTTCGAACAATGATTCTGATGGAAATGAATCTGAGGACAGCGATGACTCAGATTACGAGATTTACCGAAAGAAGCATCGTGCGAAGGTTAAGGAACGTAAGAAGAAAGAAAAGGACAAGAAGAAGAAGAAGACTTCTTCAACTTCAGGACTCAGTTCCACGCGCCTAAAGACTACGGGCACTGCTGAGGAGGTGTCAGGCTTAATTCGACAATTAAACCAGATGTCGTTGACGGACCCTGAATATCCGCCAGTGTATTATAAGGTGTTAGCATTGGACACCACTGGAGTCGCTGCCAAATGTGTTCAGCCTCCAAGAATTAATACACACCAAGGAGACCAGTCCCAGCGGAATCCACCTCGCAATAAACAGCAGCCACCGCCTTCTTCCAATGCCGCCTCCACATCTACACCCGCAACTTATCCAAATAGCATTCCCGTGGCGAAAAACGAGACCTCTGGATGTTATGGGTGCGGTCAAGAAGGACACCGCATTGGAGAATGCCCCGCAGTACAGGACCTGATGAAGAAGGAAATCATTCGGGTAGATGAAGACACGCGCAAGCTACGCATGAAGGATGGGTCATTTATTCGAAGAGGGCAAGGTGAAACATTAGTGCAAGCCGCGACAAGACTGGCTGCACCACGCGTAATGTTCACCAGCTTCGCAACCCCTCACGCGCGACCTGACTTCAAGCCGGAGTATGCCAACATAAGTACGACCATCCCTGACTGGGAACTGGACACTGAAACGGAAACGTACGAATCCGAGGATGATCCGCAGGCACTCGACGCACATTGGTACGTGGCTGCGAGTGAGTCTGAAGAATTATCTGAGGACTGTGGTGAAGTCTACTTGACGGTCCCGCATCATGAGGAACCACCACTTGAGGAGGATTTTCAGGTAAATGCCGCGGAACGAACAGTGCCTAGCACTCGCACTGCACGAAAAGAAGTCTTTGACAGTGTTCAACTGCCGCGCCGCGACAAAAACCGCGACAACACCAAGCCTGAACCCAACAGGGTGGTTGACATTAAAGCACAACCTAAGCGGCAGCCGAATGACGTAGTACCTCCAGCCGAGAAGGATCCACTTCCGCCGTTAACTCCGATCGACGTCAGACAACCACGCGAGGTTGATGTGGACATGGAAGTTGACTCGCCCGAAGTACAGCAGGACAAGCGGAACCGCAAATCTAAAAATTCACCAGAAGCGCGTACCTCGAAATCACCACCGGAGGTTGCACGCGTCAAAGACCTGCGGAATGATACACAAGCTCCAAACGCACATGGGAGACAGTCAGATATTCAACATTCGGTAAGTATACCCTCCATGGTTGACCGAATGCTGGACTTGACATTCCCTTGCTCGGTGAGAGAGGTCTTCGTATCCTCCAAAGAAGTTCGAACAGCCTTCTTGGATGCCATACGACTTAAAAATGTCAAAGCAGTCCTTCTGGGTAAAGGGTCCGATATTCCAGTTGTGGCAAACTGGAACTGGCCGCGCACAGATGGGGTCTTGATTAAAATTGAAGTCGAAACCGGTGGAAGGCCAATCGTAGCCATTGTGGACACAGGCTCGCAATTGGATGTGGTGCGTTCTGATGTGGCTGCCTTGAAAATTCAACGCCCCGTTGACATGTCTCGTGCACAGAGCATGAACGATGCCAACGGTGGCAAAGGGCAGCTTCAAGGATACATCAGTGACGTAGATTTCAATTGTGGAGGCGTCCTAACCCGAACTGACCTTTGGATGTCGCAGCAAGCCCCGTTTGAGCTGTTACTGGGACGCCCATGGCAACGTGGGAATCTCGTGAACATTGAGGAGCGCGATGAGGGAACTTATTTGGTATTCAAGGACCGCGAAACGCGGCAGCCCAGATATGAACTCCTAGCGATTCCATATGAACAATGTGGCGAGATGGTCCCAAAACAGAGCTTGTCCATAATTCTGGACAACGAATTCTCATCTTCCATGGAAACCGTGACAACGCCTACCTCTTCGGACTTGCTGCGGCACAATGACTTATCGACCTCGCACGAGCACCACACAAAGCTTCATCCAAAAGGAAAGATCAAAGGATTAAGCACGCCAAACGAAGCTACAGAAATTCCCCATAACATGCTAACCACACCGACAACACCAGCAAACTGGACAATAGGTCAAAATGTGGACCGCTTGCGCTTCGGGGAAATACCACCACAGCTGCTTAGAGAACCCGAGCCGCTAAACGACGGAATAATTTCAAGCATAAGAACATTCACATTCGGACTATTACTTACGTTGAGCTGGTTAAGCAGTGCGCTAGCTTCACTTGGGGACTGGTGGCTGCAAGGCTGGATTTGGATTAACCAGTCAAGGGAAGCCAGGATTTGTTTTGTGAACATAGAAGCAGATTCTGCTCCACAACCAGATCAATCCAGCAGAATTCGGAATCGGTCCGAGGGACATCTGCGCAAAAAGAAGGCCGATCAGACTCCAGACGCCCCACTCGCTACAAGGGGGATGAACTCCGCTTGGCAGCCACGCGACCCCACGACAGGCGTCACGGCGGACAATCCACCTCCAACCTGTCGAATGCCAACTCAAAGAGGAAACACCGCGACCACGTTAATTAAGCGTGAATTGACAGGTGCTCCACATCGAGACAGGTGGGAGTTAACTCGAAACGAGACGGGTACCAATGCACTCGGGCTATCGACTCGCCAAATCATTCAAGTAATTATAGAGTTTAAAACTTCCTACTGCAAGTTGGGGGTCGATGAATTTTATTCTAACTTATTACAGAACACAATTACTAGCAAAGTAGAAAGAGGAGTACAGAAGTGGAGTCCAACCTCCTCGTGCCAGCGGGGACAACCCGCGAACTCCGTCGGTCACACGTCAAACCAAACTGGGCACACGGGGGACACACCAAACAAAAGCCTAATAGATAGACAGAAAGGCTTTTCACCACGGCGTGGCCTACAAACAAGGCACGTCGTGAATGTCACGTCTCCTTCGGGGTTCCTGTGCATCCAAAACCAGACCGGCATTGACAGTATAGCTCAGGCCAGCGCGTTCTTCTTGAGTGAGTCAAGGACCGCGAGCATCAGAAAACCTTTGAATTTTGCTACCGTTGTGGCTCTCAAGGTGTGGAAAATTGGCGACAACCTAAAAATCTGCAGGCCTGCCGAGCAAATAACCCACGCAGCAGAAAGGGAAGCATGTCAGCAACCTTTTCTCAAAAGACGCAAGGGAAACCTACGAAAATCATGGAGAACGAGAATTGAGTTTGCGCGTATCGACAAAACTCGCTTCGAATTAATTCCCGACAATGTAGGATTCTTGCTCAGCCCTGTTGACGACATGGGAGCTTCGGATAAGCAGGATTTGCGCGAAGCCGAGATAGGGATGATGCCGGAAAAGCCAGTATGGAACTCTCTTGAAACTCTGCACACGCGAAGAGCGCAGCCATCATTGCACAGCAGCATACAATGGAGCAAACTCCTTGAAATGTTTCAAGCGGAGGGAGCAGGGATGGCATGCGCAGAAAAATTGTTGGGAAACACACTCTTGCACGTCCGAATATGGACTAAAACACTTTCAAACAACACGGCGCCGCCCCGACAAGGTGACGCAGCTACGTTTATTCGACGTAGGAGTATTCCGAATGAATGGAATGCGCGCCACCCCGACGCTCCGCCGACATGGATAATGGACGAGCCCGAGGAATTGACAAGGGGCAAAGCAACAAAACGGGAAACAGCTGCCCCAAACTTACAGCTAGCAACACACGGAACAACTCCAAGGAAAACGCGACTGCCAAAAGAAGTTTGGCGGCATGGACAGGCACTCGGTGAGCTTGCAAGTTTATTTTATTTGACAGGGGCCTCGAACGCGGGGGTGCTCCAAAGAAAATTGTGTCATCGCGGGGGAGCGAGGTATAAAATACAGCCCGATCCTACGCGGCGCGCTCAACAAACAAACAAACAAACCCCGAAACAACGCACCTTTGAAACAACCCAAGCCCCACCCAACATGCCCACCTACTCTTCAGCCGCTGTTCCTAGGAATTACGGTAAGCGCTCGGTGTCTCCCAACAAAGAACACCCCGCTTACCGTGCTTCTTCCTTCCCTCCTCCCTCTTTCGACCCTTCTATTCCCATTCCGCTCCCTACGCTCGCCCCGCTTCCTTGTGATGTCCTTGATCGGCGTCGTACGGGTACATTCGGTCCCGTAGACCCGCGTCCCCGTGGATCGACCCCAATTGAGCGTCTGGCAGATGCGACACATGGTCAGTGGATGCTGCATCGCCATGGTCAAGACTTACCGATCCGTCCTGTGAATATAGTCGCGCCTCAATCACTATATTCAGGATGTGAGTATCTTGATCACAATCAGGAAGTGCACAAACTCACGGTGTTAAACGCGCGGATGCTAGTGCATAATCCGCAATCAGGCCTCCCCACCATTCGCACCGGTCACGCCGAGGTCGAATTTTACCCCGCGCCCGCCGACGGCAGCACTTGGCCTTTCGAGATGCCGTACGCGCCCGACAACAAGATGGCCTCGGCTCTCCAGAAGTATGGACCGAAACTGCGCCACGAGGTCAGTCTACACCGACGAAAGGGGAAGTTTAGGCTGACCTTGTCGCGACATATCATCAAGGACTCGCCCAACGCAAACCACGGCCTTGCCGACACCACTACGAACTGGCGCAGTCAGGCCCCGCTCCCTGCGCCCGAGCCGCGCCGTCCCGCTGTCGCCTCCAGCGCGATCCATCTCCTGCCGCCTACGCCCGTGTCGCCCGTTGTTGATGCGTCGAACGCGACGCTCGGGTATCGCTTCCTGCTAAACCCCGCCGACCAGCCCCCAACGAAGGCGACGGACTCGCTGCGCAAGTTGGGGAGGGCCACCAACGGGGATAGCGTCTACATCGTCGACCCGCGTGATGAAGACGCGCCGCGCATTGACACACCCGGGCTACCTCTGAAACTGGTAGACGCGATGCCCCCCATGGCCAGCCTGGCCACGCCGCTGCCCGCCACCAGCCTCGCCCCGCAACCCGTTACACCCGTCATTACACACCCGTCGAGCGCGATTCCGCAGCCCCAGACTGCGACGGTAACGTACCCAACGTCCTTGTCCCCTGTCGGAGAGGAAGACATGGACATTTCAGACGACGAGGCAGCAATGGAGGACATTGCAGTCACGCCGCCCCCATCGCTTCCAATCGGGGCTGCGAAAGAAATTAGTATGCGCAACGACATCCGGGAGCGTCTGCATTATGACGCACGCAAGGTTTTCCACGGACTCCCCGACGAACCCTCGAAGACTGCGCTCGTCTTCGGCGCCTTCCTCACCCCGACCCCGACCACCCCTGTAGTGTCGACACCGAATGCGCGTGCCTTATCCGACATCGGCGAGGAAGAGAAGAAGGAAGCTGCACGTAAACGGTCAGAATTTGCAGCGAACGAGAATGGACAGGTACTTGCCGCCAATATCACGAGGGCCTTATCTCCCCTTACCTCCTTCCCTCATTTCCAGCACCTCCAAAGCAGCGGAAAGGACGAGCGCTGCCTCGACGCAGCGCCAAATGTCGACTTGGCTGAGGACGCCGCGGCCAGCAGCGACGAGGAGGGGGAGATCCATCCGGCCCCTGCCGACGTCTTGCACGCGTCGCATGTCGAACTTGTCTCCGTCCCCGTACTTGGAAACGGCAAGCGCGGCCCGTTGGTGACTAGAGAATGTTTTTCGTCCTCGCCCTCTTTCCAGTCTGCGAGCTCCGGAGATCTAGAATCTGATGGTAAGATTTCCTTACCCTCTTGTTTTGAGATTTTTAACCCACCAGACCACGTAGTTGAGGAGGCGAGGAGTATAATCCAGGAGTCGCGCCGTTGGTACGAGCAGGGTGACAGCGACGTGAGACACTTGATGCGCAAGTTGTCGATAGTCTCTGACCAAGATTCGCAGGAGTCGGGGGACGAGAGCGATGAAGGGGATGATGAAGATAGCAGCTCGTCGCCGCCAGCGTTGATGAGTGTTAGTTCTGACTCGGAGGAAGGAGAAGTTTCGGAACCGTACGTTGCCGAATTCCGAGCTGACATGGGAACTAATGACGAGATTAGTCGGAACAATTCGGCCTCGGGTCCAATTGCCCTTCCGCTCGATCAACTCAAGCAGGAGCTCGCTCGTCAGACGGGCTTCATCCACCTCGCCCCGCCTGCGTTCACGATCGAGGCCGGCGCACACACTCGCATCGAAGCCGAAATCCGGGCCTGGGCCCTGGATCTCCAGCAGGAAGCCCTCGTCCGACGCGTGGAACAAGAAGGTTTCGTCGCTCAGCCTCTTCAAGACTTCGTACAGGTGGTGCTGGCCCACTCCGACCTCCTTCTTGATCGCGACGCTATGAACAACGACAGGGGACTGGTGAATATAGAAGAATTGCACAAGGAGAAGCGCGATCTTTTGGACCACGGCGAGGACAACGCACACCTGGGATGGGTAAGCCTTCCCCCATTGAATAGTCCTGCAGCCAAATCTGACGGGGAACAGGGGTTTACCTCCAAGGAGATCAACTCCATTGCCATTCCGCGGGACGACGGTATGCTACGCCTTGTCCAAGGCCGCATTGCTCCACGTGGCTCCAATGGCGAGGCCATCTGCAAGATTGGAGGCTATGGCGCTACTCAACCCTTGACCTACCAGGGCGGGTTAGCCATCCAGGTCTCTCGCGAACTCGAATTTGCCTCATGTCACGCCCTCTTACACACTTGCTTAACCGACTACACCGACCGCGGCTTGGGTATGATCAAACAGAACGCGTGGACTTACGACACTGCGTGCATCTCGCGCCCCGCTAATGTCCCCTTCCCATTCGTCAACGACGGCCAGAACCTGCAGTTCCGCGTCGTTAACGCCACGATGGCGCTTAACGGGCGCACGACTCTTGCCGAACTCGGAGACGCCATCATGAAGCTGCGTTTCCGCAATCCCGAGCTCGTGTCGCACATGCTGCACAGCAACGTGCTCCGGGCCATGAACACCAAGGAGATGGTGACGAATGAGGAGGCGCCTGTTATACCGGCGATAACTTCCCAGGCGCGTTTTAGTTTCCGCTGCCCCGTGCCCCAAACTAACCCCAAGCCCTTTCAGACCGAGCGGTACGAGGGCCCGACGCGCATCATGGGGACCTGGGCCACGACTCCCACCCCGTCCGTGCGTGCTGAACTTGCCCCCGCGCAGGGCTACGTGGGCATCCAACGTCCCTTCACCCCCGAGCCATCGTACCGCCACGTCGCATCAGCCAGCGCTTCGTCTCAGCCTCACGTTGCCAGCCGCTCGCCTACTCCTGAGCCTGCCCACCCCGGCTACCACTTTGCCGACCGCTTCGTCCGCTGGACGCCGCCCGTCGCTAAGAAGGTTCCCACCGCTTCGCGTACGCCAACTTCTTCTCACACCGTTCCCCGCGGAGACCCTGACGCCGATCCCCAGTAGGGAGGCCCGACGGTCGCCGCATTCGCACGCCGACTCCGCGTCCCTATCAGCCTTCGCCTCTTTCTCGCTCCGTTACGCCATCC
Organism: Mycena polygramma; assembly: GCA_029449255.1. Classification (NCBI taxonomy): domain Eukaryota; kingdom Fungi; phylum Basidiomycota; class Agaricomycetes; order Agaricales; family Mycenaceae; genus Mycena; species Mycena polygramma. The sequence continues at coordinate 287,712 of JARKID010000008.1, read as the reverse complement.
GACGACTAATCTTTTCGCTAATTATCCTCTCGCTACTTACGAACCGAATCTGTACCGCGCATGGACTTCCGGCCCCCCAACGGACCAGCTCTGAGAGCTACCCTCCAACAGGGTTGTCTCGACCTCTTTCTTGCTACCGCGCAGACTCTGATGTGGACTTACTTTTTACTTACTTATTTACTCTTACCGTAGCCATCTCGTTAACAGTAGTACTTAGGTACTTCTCTCGGCTGTTAATCAATTCTCGTGCTCGGTATTTGTGGAGTTCCTCTAAGATCTTCAGAAATGCTCAGAAAGGGAATGGTGACTGTACCTACGAGGACTTGACTTTGGATCCTCGCTGCTTTGAAGAGTTTCAGACACTCTTTTGTTCGGCGCTGACGCCTTTCAGACAACCACAACATAGGCATCTGAGCGTTTTAAAAAGACCCTCAAAGACGCCATCAGATGCCCAGCAACCGAGCGCGCTGGGGATCGGAAACGCGGCCCGCCCTTGTGCCTCTTCCCAACTCAAAACAAACTCAGAGGTACACGCTCTGAAGAATCATGAATTCAGGCCTGTTCCAACTTTGGAAATTACTGATTCGCTGATAACTGTCCCTTCGACCACGATAAGGTTCAACTCGTTTTCGTTCCCCGCGGAACAATGTTCCAACGACGCACCGAACCCAACAACAATTGAAACAAGTAGAGGGGATGGGACCTGTGGAATCCATTCAATAAAATTCCTACAAGACTGGAGTCTTTGGAAATGGACTCTGATCCTTGCCGTACCCGTTCAAACTACGAATGCAACCAAAATTGCAGCGCCGGAATTAAAGCCGTCGTCTGAAGAAATTGTCCTGGGCTTCTACAACTTTTGTCACATTCTGGCCTGCCTTTACGCGGTGCTAGTCTGTGCATATGTAACTCGGAAGTTACATTCCGCATTCATCAGACGAGGACGAGAAGGTACTCGGCCGCACGAGGAAAAACATTGCGGCTACTATGGTGCTCCTTCAAATCCAGACCACAAGGGACGAGTCGTAGATCCAATAATTCAAACTACTGATCAATTTGAATTGGAATCTGACGATGAATACCTTTTCTACCCAGTTGAAGTTGAGCCCAAATCAGGTGAACCGTACCAAGCTTTTACGATGTATAAGCGAGTCGATAAGAAAATTCGACCTGTCTCGACCACATTTTCCCCCGAGTACGAAATTAAGCGGACCATACCTGAGGATCCACTTCTCACATTACCCAAACTTCCTACGCATCCACCCGACTTCGTACCTTCGGAACGACTTACCGAAGCTAGGCTGAAGACTCTGGATATTAATCCAGACAAATTCCTGTCGGAGGATGAAGAAAAATTATTTGCGCATATTATGAGCGTAAACGAGGAGGCACTAGCTTTTGAGGACTCTGAACGTGGGACGTTCAAAGACTCGTACTTCACGCCTTACAAAATTCAAACCGTACCTCATACCCCTTGGGAGTACAAAAATATTCCCATTCCGCCGGGGATTTTGACTAAGGTTATTGAAGTACTCAAGCTTAAAATGGAAGCTGGGGTATATGAGCCCTGCCAATCTTCCTACCGCTCACGATGGTTCTGTGTGTTGAAGAAGAACGGAAAGCTACGAATTGTTCACGATTTGCAGCCTCTGAATAAAGTCACAATACGCGACGCAGGAATGTTGCCTATCATCGATGACTTTGTGGAAGGATTTGCGAGTCGCCAATGCTATACAGTATTCGACTTGTATTGGGGATTTGACGCGCGCCGCATGGAACCTGAAAGTCGGGACATGACCGCCTTCATGACTCCACTTGGTCTTTTGCGAATTGCTTCAATGCCAACGGGCTTCACAAATTCACCTGCCGAATTTCAGAAATGTATGGTGTTCATATTGCACGATGAAATTCCTCACGTCGCGAACATATTTATCGACGATTTGCCCATCAAAGGTCCAGCGACTCAGTATTTGGACGAGAATGGTAACCCCGAAACCATTCCTGGCAACAATCAGATCCGACGATTTATCTGGGAACATGCGCTGGATGTTCACCGGATTATGCACAAAGTCAAGTGCGCCGGAGGAACATTTTCGGGAACTAAGACCCAGATCTGCCGACCTGAGGTCCTTATTGTGGGCCAGAAATGTACGCCTGAAGGACGCGTGCCAGACGACAAAAAGGTTTCAGCAATTCTAGATTGGCCTCCTCTCACTACGCCTCAGGAGGTTCGTCGATTTCTGGGACTCTGCGGCACGGTCCGGATTTGGATTTTAAATTACTCTGCAATCATACGGCCACTTACAGAACTTTACCGCAAGACTGTGGAGTTCAACTGGGATGAACGGCGTCAGAACGCCTTCGCCAGAATAAAAGAACTCATAATTAGTGCACCCGCCTTACGCCCAATTAATTACGAACTCGCCACACCCGTAATTCTCTCAGTCGATTCGTCACGAGACGCTACGGGAATGATTCTGTCCCAAATAGATGAAGACGGACGGCGAAGGCCCTCACGTTATGGATCGGTACCTATGAGCGAACGTGAATCTCGCTACTCCCAGCCCAAGCTGGAGTTGTTCGGATTATACCGAGCACTTCGTGCATGGCGGCTGTACATAATTGGCGTCAAGATCTTGAACGTGGAGGTGGACGCTAAATTTATCCAAGGATTGCTGAACAATCCAGACTTGCAGCCTGACGCGGCCGTGAATCGGTGGATTCAAGGAATCCTAATGTTCCATTTCGAACTAATTCACGTACCTGCCGTCAAGTTTCAAGGTCCCGATGCCTTGTCGCGACGCGGACTTGCTGAAGGCGAGACCGCTGAAGACGATGATGACTCATGGCTGGACCGAATTGCCTTGCTGGCACAAACCAAGCTTCGGTCAGTAACTGTGTCCAGCCTAGATCACGATCACTTGAAGTCGCTAAAGCAGCAGGGTTATTACCAATTACCGCGCATCCAATTCACCGGGCAAGAAAACCTAACTGAATCAGCTCAAGAAGATTCAGAAATTTTCTCCCTCGCCAACATAACACCGACCCCTTATTTCAAAACTGTTCCGCAATACTACGAGCAGCCCTTAAGCTATTCGACCGACGAGCTACCATCCTGCCACCTGAGTCGGAAAGCTCAAGAAATCCAGTTGGAGGACATCCAGAAGTTTCTACAAACCCTGGATATGCCTAATCTTGGATCCCTGCAGAAGCAGAGGCGATTTATTGCAAAGGCTTCTGAGTTTTTCGAGAAAAATCACAGATTATGGAAACGTAATGGAGAATCCGCACCGTTGGTCGTGGTGCTGGAACCCATTTCACGGATCAAGATAATGCAACAGGCGCACGAGAATTTAGGACATCGTGGATGGAGAGCCGTATGGTCACATCTACGAGACCGATTCTACTGGCCGCACATGCGCGCTGATATCCAGCACCATGTTGCATCTTGCCGGCAATGCCAAGTCCGCAACACCAAGCGCATGGAAATACCGCCCACCGTCTCCGCACCAATTGCCGTCTTCCGTAAGATTTACATTGACGTCATGAGGATGCCCATATCAGGACAGTACAATGCCATCGTGGCAGCTCGGGATGATTTAACTGGATTCTGCGAGGCGAAAGCCATAACGGCCCAAAATTCAGAGCAAATGTCCGATTTCTTTTGGAATTATTTGTACTGTCGATATGGCTGCCCTCAGCAAGTAACCACGGATAATGGGAGTGAAGTTCAAGCAGCCTTCGCATTGTTGATGGAACGCCTCGGCATTCCCCATATTACGATCACATCCTACAACAAACATGCTAATGGTGTGGTAGAACGGGGACACTTTACGCTCCGTGAAGCCATTGTGAAAGCCTGTAATGGGCACATTAAACGCTGGCCCAAGATGCTTGCAGCCGCAGTGTTTGCTGACCGAGTAACCGTGAGTAGCGTAACTGGGTATTCACCCTTCCATCTTCTTCACGCCACGGTACCGATCTTGCCCTTCGATCTTGCCGAATCCACATTCCTGGTCGAAGGATTTCATTCCGGCATGAGCACTAGTGAATTGTTGGCGTTAAGAATACGTCAACTTCAAAAGCACCCGAAGGACATTGCACGGGCCGCTGAAACCTTACGAATGGCGCGCTTCAAGTCCAAGGCGCAGTTCGAAAAGCGCTTCAAGCACAAGCTCCAGAAGGCCGACTACAAAGCTGGGGAGCTGGTACTGATGCGGAACGTGAAGCTGGAAACTACGGTGTCTTCCCGCGGTAAGACAGATAACCGCTATCTGGGACCTTACGAAGTGCATCGCAAAAATAGAGGTGGTGCTTACGTTCTCAAGGAATTGGATGGGTCCTTATTCAAGGATAATCCTGTAGCGGCTTTTCGGCTTCTGCCTTTCATTACGAGGGATCATTGGTTCATGCGGACTGGTTGGATGGGTCCGGAACCCGAAGACGAAGACAAAGACAAAGACAAAGACAAAGACAAAGACAAAGACAAAGACAAAGACAAAGACAAAGACAAAGACAAAGACAAAGACGAAGACGAAGACGAAGAGGATGATGAAGATTCGGATGTGACTAGCGAATCTGATGTAGGAAGCACCGACTAAATTGGGCACGTGGCCATCAGCAATACAACTTCACAATCATCATGATCTCCGCGAAAGATACCCAGCCTTATGACGCAACACGTGGATGGAGACATGGCATTGCAAACCTCTCCCATCGATATCACCCCTACACTCGAATCCAGGACCCAGGACCTTCATTTCTCTCCTGCGTTCAATCGCCTCGTTCACCGAAAAACGCAGCTGCCACTGCGTCTTGCGCCCTTCCCTTCCTTAATCACACCCGTTCGGGGCCACTTTCACTGAATGAACTCATGAACCCACGACCTTACTCTCCACCTCCTGTCCCTGGGGACGCACAGTGCGAAGAAATGTATGCGCCACACCGCACCCAACCCTATCGATTCGTTAGCGCCCGCAGGTGCCTAATACAAGGGGCACGTCACCTTCACAGTAGAGTCACCCGGGACCCCGAAAGTCGCACTCCCACACTCTGGGTGGAAGCCAGACAACTGGGAAACTCTACTTGTCACTTTACGGTAATCGACAAGGTCCACCCCACCATTCACGAGGGAGAAACCCTCTTGCTGGAGGGAGAGCTTGAACGACACTGGGAGGTCGAGAAGAAGGTCAATGAACACGGAGAATACTCACTGATGTCGATCAAGCAATCACGGCATCGACTCACTACCGTCTTAGCGGTTCGTCATGAACGAGTGGCAGCACTGCGATTTAGCGCGGATACCCAAGCGGAACAAAGGGGAGGTCAGGATACCGTGGAAGCTGGAGGATCAATTATGAAATTGCCAAGGAGCGCAAGGAACATGGGGAACAAGAAAGTCGCTCTTCCGTATTGGGTGGAGAACTTAAATCCCACTAATTATCAAGGTCAACGGTACTACCAGTGACGCGCAAAATATAAATCCTCCCTGGAAACCCGTCACGGCGACTAGAGTCCTACTCTGTGAAGATAATGACTCACTTCCGACTCTGTCGCACAGACATCGACGTAAGTCAGGAACCACATTGAAAACCAGCGGCAAAGACCGACATGGGATGTCTCGCCACTGTCGAATAAAGTTTGGTGGCGTACACGCAGTACACATAAAAGCTGAGTCGTCTAGTCGACTCCTTCCTTACACATCCCCACACAGACACGAAGATGAACAACAATTTCCTTGGCGGCTTCGATGCCCCCACCCTGGATGAACTAGTATGTGGCATGACAATTAAATCTAACTCGTGCTCACGACCACTCGCTCAGAATGCGGCCATGTTTCCACCGTGTGGTGACCTCCGCGACCAACGCGAGGGTACACAGACTCCAAACAATCGAGAGACGCGACCTCTGTCGCTTAATTCGACATCTTCCACGGAAGCCCTTGACGGACACACAGCAGCTCTTGACTTTGCACCCGCTGCTAACGTTTCCTATGCCCTGACGAATACCTTCGAGGCTGCCCTTGAAGCCATGCAGTCCAACACACCCGTCGCACCAGAGACGGACCTGTTTGGTGCTTCCACTTCCTCAGACACCGACTGGTACACCTTTCGCGCATCCTATTCCCGACGCGCCCCTCGTACCCCCGTCGTGGCGAAGATGAACCTCTATCTTTTCATCAGCCCGTACACATTCATACCCACCGCGCCATTGACATTTGTCACCTACTTCGCCGAGGACTTCCGCAACCCAGCCATCGTAGCTGAAGTCGAGGCGCACAACATGCCCTGGAACAAACGCTGCTTTGCGATCGTCACCCCGCTCAAGAAGGATATTTGCGGAAAGGAAGTTTTGATGCTCGACGGATCTATTCAAGGGCGATGGACTGTTGAAGAAAAGGTATACGAGACGGACATGCATGCATTCATCCGGATTAAGGATCGCCGCCGTCGGCTCCTAGCAGTCATGGCATTTCCCCGTCACCGAGTCGAAATGCCCACTCCCTCTGAATTCACGTGCCTCTTTTACGAACGAATCCTAAAGGAGCCCGCCACTACCGCCCATACTCAGGACATTACGGAACCAATCCTGGATGACGAGGAAACTTACATTGGGGAACGATTCGTAGAACTATCATAGGCTGCTCGAAGTGTACGCGGTCCATCTTGAAAAATAGTTTTCGCTTGGTTTCAAATCAGAAGTGGTAACCGAGGACGGTTAAAAGTTCGTTCCCCGCGGATGTCATGTCCCCAAATGGTTTGGTGACAGAGCTGATTTGAACTCAAGCGAAAATACTTTCCAAGAAGGAAACAGACTGGGCAAAACATCTGCTGCGGAGCAAAGCGCACAGGATCCCCCACTAGCAGGAAAATAACAAAGTTCTCCACGACCCCGCTAGTGAAGTCACCCCAGCATCATTGTGACATCACTGTGGATTTATGACATCATTGCTCCAATATGACCTACGGCCCCACCGTGACTTCACAAAATCATCATGGTGAAATCATGGTGGATCCCTGACATCATTGCTCCACGGTGACATCGTAGAATAGAAAATGTATAAATACCCAGTGTTGTAGCTTAGAATAGACAATCAAATTAGCATTCATCACACCGAAACCACCCGCACCGATCCAACTTACGAAACACCAACGCGCGTGTTTGTAAGTTCAAGACCAAGCAACCGAATTTATTAGCTCTTCGAGGGAGTTTGTAAATTCACCAACCGTAACGACTTCGAATTTACACTTGTACCGACTACATCTGTGAATTCCACCGGCCCCAGGCTGAACTTAGGTACTCTTTAACTAGTGTATTTGAGTTCTATTCGACGAACCGACCTGAAATAAGTTGACGCTTGATTTCAATTGGTAAAACAAAGCATTAATCTCACCACCCAATCCTTGTATCATCGCGATCCTGGACGAGAGCTTCTGTTTTCTGAACGAATTCATTTGCTGATATAAATTTCATCCGCAACCGCACCTCTGGAATATTTCTGGTAACTATAAGTTTCTAGTAGTATTCTACCTTCTCCGCTGACCCTTCGACTATTGCTAGTAGCCTCTACTTGTAGTATTCGACTCTCCGACCCACACCAAATTCAATTGCCAGTCTCGTTAGGATCTCCAGGCCAGGAATCTTAGCAGATCAATTGAATTTCCACCCCCAACAAACCAACAACCACTTCGAGAAACTTACTGATCCGTCGGTAAATCTCGAACTCTTCTCACTTGACACCAGATTCAATTCTTGTGAGAAACTCCTGAACAAAGCCGCTTCCGGAGGACCTCACGTATAACAAATTATACGCTTGACAGCGACGATGATGCATCGTCTTCAGAGGATGAATAGGTGGCATCCTGTGAATCCTGATCCGAGTCAGGGTTCCCTGTTTGGAAATGAGACGGATGGGGATGTGTATTGGATGACGTCAGATTGGGGAAAGGAAGGTGGGCATTGCGCGCCGGATTAACGAACTGCGTCATCGGTGGCGGTGCTGGCCCAGAGTCGGGTGAAGGCATTTGTAAATCTGGAAGTCTGCTTGTCGAGGCTTCTGGATATACGTGGCCCTGAGGGGGATTGTTCAAATGCATGATGGTGGCGTAGGTCGAGTAGTGAATTTAAGGAGAGGGTGATTCGAAGTTGACAAAATTAGGGAAATTATATGAATATAATCCCCGACCTGCGGTGGTCACCAATGATGTCAAGTGTATTATTGGTTAATACTGGAGGTCCACTGGGATTGACTTTGTCCGAGTGTTTCTCCAAAGGTTCAAATTTCCCTAAGTTGTCAAAATGTCTCTAGAATGCCTCGAAATGCGAAAGCGTATCAAGGGACGAATCTGACAAGGGCGGAGGTCGGCGAGTAGGAGGCTGGGAGTGCGGCGAGTAGAACGAGCTTACTTGTATAAACGAACTAACAAGTGTGCTCAAAAGGCTTTCAATAAAATGACAAGGCTCTCGTCCAAGGTCGCAATGACACGAGGATTGGGTGGTGAGAATGAATGCTTTGCCAAATGAAAGAAAACGCAAGGGAGGCAGACGATAGAATGAGTATACAAGTAGACGTAATTCCACAAGTGTACTCGAGGGGAGCGGCGTAGGGGTGGAACAAACAAGTGAATCGTTCACAAGTTAATTCCAAAACGTAGACGTAGACGTAGACGAAGGTGTCTCAGCAGATAAATCGAATATCTATCAACTGAGGCGGCGGCGGAGGCGTAGACGTAGACGTGAGGCGTAGGCGTAGACGTAGGGTGAACAAACAAGTAAAACCGTGTTTACTAGCTTATTCGAGAGCGAAGGAACTTATAAGAATCCGAGTGACACTTATAAATTCAAAAACGTGGTGAATACTGAGATCGCACAGTAAACACAAAAGCGTAGGGGCGTAGGACGTAGATCGATTCGTAGGTGCGTGGTATATTTTCGTTACAGGGGTACTACGAGCTCTATTTATACTGTAGATAAATGATGATGTCATATGTGCGGTTCTGTGTAGGTTATTCTATCTATGATGTCATTGTTCTATCGTATTCCGTTTAATGCCATTGTTCTGTGTGATGACATCATTGCACATAATGCCATTGTTCTGTGTGATGACATCACTGCGCATAATACCATTGTTCTATATGATGACATCACTGCGTCCAGCGGTGATGTCATCGAATTTCGACGGTGATGTCATCAAGAGCGGAGCCTCTAGCGACACTGAGAATGAGCGTGATGGGTCGCTTTCCGGTTTTGTTAATTTTGTCCATTTCTGAGGAGTCGGATTTTTCCATCATCAATTTCATTCTGAGTCCAAACACTTTTGGCTCATGACAACGTATTCTGCCCGAAAGCAGATTGTTCTCCGCCAGCTGCTACAGCTGGAGGAGGAACGTTCGTCCTACTCATATGAGGAGGGGATTGCCGAGCAAAGGAGAAAGAGTCATTGAACGCTCCACTCCTTCCGACTCCTTGCGTGAAAGGGGTGCTAGTTGCTAGGAATCCGCTGGCTGGTCGCTTAGCGGGAGTAGTAGAGGGCAAAGGAGGCTGCGAGGAAGCCAGCGGAGTGGCCGATGCTTCCTGGTACGCATAGGAACTTTCATCTCGCGTGGAGGAGGGACCGGCCTGAAACCGGACTTCATTGACTCCTCCCCCCGATCTGGCCCTTCGTTCGGAGCGTCCCTGGAAATAATTAACTGGGGGTTCCCAGTCTTCGCCCAAGCCATAGCTAGAAGCGCCGACTATCGAGATTTGCCCCGTTAACCTGTTCCAAAACCTAGCGGTGCCTTTCTCTGGCATTCCTGCGAATGCCTCCTCCATGGCCTTGGATTCATCCTCATCGGGTAAGCCTTCCTCAACACCGCAGGATTCGACATGAAACCTGTTAGTCGAGAGTTCGGGGACAGTACATCGAACCCTGCCCACAGAGAGGAAGCAGATGACGCCGGGGAGTTATGGTTGTACCCGCTATCCCGAAGATATAGCTTGTCGATGGTTCGGACTCCGCCTTCCAGTCTCGTCTTGAGGAAATGGTGAGCCCACATCATCTCCCTGATCGTGTCTCTCCCTTTAGTCAACGCGTCTCGAATGACTCCTTTGGGATCTACTTGATATATTTTCCTAGCTCGAGTGAGCTTACACATCTCATCTATTGTGAGCTGCAAGAGCTCCATGACTTCAACTATGGATGAAACGGTCGTCTGTCTGAGTCGGAAGCGTTTGCCATCCGAATCCGTAGAACTGCCCAAGTCGAGGAAATCGAACTTGGAAAGGGATTGAGAGACGAGTTCGCCGCAACGATGCGCTAAGGGGGTTTCGTCTGAAGAATTTTTGAATTCTTCATAAAGATACTCTGTTCGCATAGGCAGACTGTCCAGCTCCTCGTCTGGAAGCTGCGAGATATGCGGGGCGTACGGAGGAATTTGACTGCTACTACCAGCGGCGGCCTGCTGAAGCCCGCCCCCGGTATGCACAGTCGTCGATTGTGGAGAATTGGTTGGTTGGGCGTGCTCGCCCCCCGCAGCCCAATGCGTAGGCGGAGACGAATGCGTCTCCGCCAATGGAGATGAACGGTTCTCCCCTGCCGGAGAGAATGGACTGCCTGTGCGAGACCGAGGGAGGCTTGCAGGGGCGTGTTCCATTTGATCCGAAAGAGTGGGACGAAACCAGTCCGCTATCTGCCCTTCTGCAGGAGGAGTTAGATCCTGCGGAAGAGGGGGATCGTTCTGGTAGCATCACAGTGACTCCTCGATAGTCCTAGAGGACTCCGATGAATTTCTTCTAAGAGCTTCCTCCGAAGATCGCCCTGGGCTAACGAACACCGGTTTCGGTGCGTTCGAAAGAAGAGGCGCCGAACTAGAGGTAGCCATCGTAGGGGCGGAGCGCCGAGTAAAAGAGAAAGACGCAAACGCGCTACCGAAGGAAGCTGGACTCGTAGGGTGTCTACGAATCTTGCTCTTGGCGCGTCCCGGTTGAGTACTGCCAAGCTCCTCTCTCTGAATGTCGCGTTCAGAAGGAAGTTTGCGCAGTGATGAGTGCGCTTTCTTCTCAGGGGAAGAGCGACGAGATCGAGGGGCAAGTGGGGTGTTCGCGCCTCTGGCCGACACAGGGATTCGAGAGTAGCTCAAAGTCGTGTGACGTTGATATTCCACTAATGGGAGCGTACCGCTGTTGGAGGCTGAGGGTTCTTCGTCGTCCAGCCGCTCGCCTCGTTCAGCGGATCCCAAAATTCCGTGTTCTAAACCGGCCAGGTTAACACACATTCCCAATGTGTCCACCTTTGTGACCCCGCCCCGTAGTTAGACAAGGGCGAGCTCGCAAATACTTCTAATTTCTTGTAGAACGTATGAGTTCGCCGTAGTCGACGTAGCCCGGCAGGTCTGGTGATCACGGAGTTCGAAGCGTCCGAGGTCGACTCTCCTGGAACTAGCCAATCCAACTCTGCGCCTAGCGCAGAGAGGATGGGAGGGAGAGGATAGTCTTCAGTGACCGAAGACCTCCGAAGGACGAGAAGTGGAGAGTTGAGAGAGAAGATAAACGAGCACGTGTTCGTGTGCTCGTTGATCGATTACTTATCCGATGCTCGTAAGTCGCGCTATCGCGCGATGTACTCAACCTTTGCCTGGCAAAGGATGGAGTACATAGAGGGATAGTCTCTTACTTCCTCCTCGGGCCTTACTGGCGCGAGAGGAGGGAAGAGTGTTGATGGTAAAAAAGATGATCATAAATCTGTACTATGCGACTTATATACAAGCATCGGCTAATTCAATCTCCGCTAACTCCGTACGCCTGCTCCGTGATCGCCGTCTGATCAGCGCTCTTGAGAACCCTGTGCCGGTGCTGGCTGCCCGGTCACACAACGGCAAAAGCGATAGCTGCAATGAGTCAGCCTTCGTGGTGGACACGCCCTCTGCGGAGGCTGCAGCGTGGCAAGGAGGAGGGACAGGGGATGGATGGAATGGCACGGAGGAGAGTGACAATGTCATGGAAGACACACCGTAGCTTGACCCAGAGTCGCTGACCCAATTCTGCTTTGTTTTGCGTCGGTTGCGAGTAAAGGGCGGGCGAGCGAGTGCCATCCTGGGCTCACTGGAAGAGTAAGAGAATATGCAAAGGACTGGGGTCTTGATGGCCGGTTCATGATCATGAGGGTGACTGTTAGAATTGAAAGATAACTCTCGGTGCCGCAAAGCACAATACAAGATGTGGTCTCAAGCGACCTGCGACTCACGTCGCGGCTTAGGCGCCATGGCGGGGGTCACCGTGGGTGCAAACCCGGGCCACAAAGCCCACTCCGACCAGCCCCCACCATCCAAAGTCCCGCCATTCCCGCCGTCGACTGTGAAGCCAGCATGGGAAATCGGGAGATGATGGTGGTTCCGGATCAAGGAGCCCCCCATCACGGCAGTTTACAGAGCTCATAAATGTGCCTTTCGCACAGGAAGTAAGAGAAACATGACACATTAGGAAAAGATATAAAAGGAGTAAAAGCCCAGTCAGTAAAAGTTATGATTGGAGTGGGATTCGAACCCACGCCCTTGCGGACTAGATGAGCAACACCTGATTCTAGCGCCTTAGACCACTCGGCCATCCAACCTTCAAAATTATCTGCACTGGGCATTTATGAGGGAGGACCTTTTGAACGCTGTCCAAGGATAGTCCGCGTCGATCTCGGGATTCTTGAAATCGCTGCACTGCAGCTGTGGAAGATATTTGAACAGTGTATTATACGAAAAACACCGGCTTCGATGATTGAATGCTGCCGTCGAACTATTCAAGCTTTTCGGTGATTTTACAGTGCCTTTTTCACGGAAAATATATGTATGTGAAAAATGTGAAACATGTTTGTGAATTTCAACAAGAATTCACCATGTTTCCACCAAAAAGTATGGCGGTCAATCGGCACCTTTAATAAAACACACATATTTTGTGTCTTTTCGCATAAAAATAGGCTGTTTGACCTGTTTCGAGATCAGATTCCGAGTCTCGAGAAAGTTTCGAGATTTTGAACTTTCGAGATATTTTTGTTTTCGGAAATCGTACTTTTTTTTTTCAACTTCGTGAAATCGTGTTTTGCTCGGCGTTGCCAAGCCGGACGGCTGTGCAAGCCGAAGTGATGGCCTCGTGCCTTCTGGTGCATCCCTTGCATTTCCTTCACACACTCTGGCCCGTCGCACCTCACCTGATTATGCAAAACTGCCAGAGTTGGTTTGGCTATCTGTTCCTTGTGTGTGCAGCCTGCCAGCAGCTCACCTCCCCATTTGATCTGACCTGGTTGAAGTCTCCTCCAGTCTCCCTCAGGCTCTGCCCCAAGCTGCAGTAGACATGCCCACATTGCCATGCTGTATCACAGTAGCTGCAAAATGGTAGCTGGTGTGGCTCCGGGCAGCCATGGCCATGTACATCAGTACACTTTGTGTCCACCAGTTGCCGGAGCCGCCGACGTGATGGGCCATCACATCGGCACCAGTATTACCACCGAACAAAAGACGATATCACGAAACAGAAAAAAAAACACACGATTTCCGAAAAAAAAAAAAATCACGAAAGTTCGAAGTCGCGAAATTTTCATCGAAACAGTCCAGATTGCCAATTTTTTCACGAAAAAGCGCAAAAATATACGCATTTTATTAAAGGTGCCAAGTGACCGCCATAAAAAAGTCGGTTTTCACTCCAGTTTTGCTGAAAAAGGGTGTAAAATTCAAACCCAATTCCAAAAGTTTTTTCACTGAAAAACTTGAAATGTTCCAGTGCCAGTTCCTCAATATTACACCAAAGAGATCTTGAATTGAACCTGGGCGACGCATCGATGTATCCTGCTCTCTTTGAAGGTACGAGCAAATGTACGAGCCAAAAAATCACTTGTGACTTTCGTAAATGCGTCGGGCCCATCAAGGAGTCTGCGGATTGCCGTTCATCGAATCTAGATTGCTACAGGGAATGAGACAGCTATACTTACAAATCCCTCGCGCCACGACAAACCACCAGTCAGAAAGCAAGCGCCAAGCGGTGCAGTACAGTAAGTACACACACTCCGGAAAAAGGCAAATTTTGGGGTCCCTGAAGATGTATCTTAAATGTTTAGTATCAGTAACAGGATGAGTACCATGAAAACTGTACCTGAAATGCAGAGTTTCTGGCCGCCTGAAGGGTTTTCTGAAATGATTAGTTTTGGAATCGGTATCTGGTGATCCGAAACTTACCGTTTCGGGCGCCGTTTCCGTTCTCCAGAAATTGCTCCTGAAACTTTGAGTTTCAGGAGCAGTTTATTGAGAACAAATGGGAATTGGGAAGTCCAGCGATCGAAAACGGCGGAAGGCACGGCGGAAGGTCCGGCGGAAGGCACGGCATCAATCGGCATTGATGGTGCCCCTGATCGATACGACAACACTGACCTCCTGTCCCCGTTGTGCAGCTCGGCGCTCGCTGGCTCAACAAATGCGGTCTCGTCAGATAGACACACCGGTAAGGGCAATATATAGCGTGCATTTTGTACGGACTCTGCTTCAACTTTGAACTCCGTCAGCGACGTCTGGGAATGGCTGACATTTCGAGGAGGTCGCCCAGTCGCCCAGTCACGCAGTAAATGTGTCTTCGCCATCCAAGGTGCAGGGGCCGGCATTGTATGCCTCCAGTACTATTATTTTTCTTGTCACTCGAAAGCTTGATAGATTTTGATCTTGTTGATGAGCTCTTTCAGGCATTCAGGCTCCAAGCTGGGTTCGATGGATAGCTATTGACATTGAGGCTTTCGGTAGCCAGATAGATGTTTACAATCATAGTGTTTGCTCAGCATAGAGATCATCTAGCGAGTAAACTGAATGTAAAAGGAGGTTTCGAACCTGCTTGATTGCCGGGTTGTGCCGCCGTTCTTGATGCCGGCTCGATCACCATCAATCGCCGGACTTTCCAGATCCCATTCTTTCACAGTTTATTGTCCACTGAGGACAATAGTATCGGTCACAATTTCGGCTGTTACCGAAACTATTGTTTTTCGGACTCCCGAAACCGGCCGGCCCGGCCGGCCCGCCGCCCTGAAAACAATAGTTTCGGCAACATCCGAAACTGTGACTGAAACTATTGTCTTTGGTGGACAATAAACTGCTCCCTGAAACTCAAAGTTTCAGGAGCAGTTTCTGGAGAATGGAAACGGCGCCCGAAACGGTAAGTTTCGGATCACCAGATACTGATTCCAAAACTAACCATTTCAGAAACCTCTTCAGGCGGCCAGAGACTCTGCATTTCAGGTACAGTTTTCATGGTACTCATCCTGTTACTGATACTAAACATTTAAGATACATCTTCAGGGACCCCAAAATTTGCCTTTTTCCAGAGTGACAGGTCAGACTAAGCAAAACTATACTTTTGATTATATATCCCAATCCGACAAGTGATGCCCGTGCGCTACCGCACCGCAACCGCCTCTGCGCCCGCGCCCGCGCCCATGCGCGAGATCGCGGTACCAAGCCCAGAGGTGCGCAGGTGCAGCCCGCGCGTTTTGTCGATGACGGTCTGGTACACCGGGACCGCTGGCCGGAAGATCTCGATCACGTTCTGCAAAGGTCGGTAAGTAAACGAAAAGGAGAAGAGCGCAGTGCGCACTTTGTCCAAGTCAATCTTGGCGTCTGCGCCCATCCGCGACTCCCGAATGAGGTTGACGATCCACTTCTCGCCCTCGTCTGGGGAGAGGTTCAGCCGCTCCGAGAGGTCCCTGCGCAGTGTGAGACTCAAAGTAAGAGGAAGAAAAAAGTGCACGCACCGGATGTCGATCTTCTGGTGCGTGCGGCAGTACGCCTCGCTGATCAGATACCGCGCATTGTCCAAAAAATCCGCGCTGAACTCGGCGAGGAAAAAGTCGTCGCCGAGCACCTGCTCCGCGCGGCCGAGCTCGCGCTGCGCGGCCTCAAAGTCAAACTCGACGTAGAGCTCCTTGAGGAACGCGGTGACGGGGTCCGTGTACTGGTACTCCTCCATCTGCACGACCTTGATGACCTCACGCAGGGCGTTGCGCACGCGCGGAGTCGCGCCGGGCGCGGGGGCGCGGGAGAGAATAGCCGCGGCGGCGAGATAGCGTAGGACCCAGGGGCAGGACGTCTGGATCGTGTTGAGGTACACGGGCGAGAGGAAGGTCTCGAGGAGTAGTGTGCGGCCCGCGGGGTGGTTGAAGTACACGAAGAGCGACCAGTGGAGGAGCCACGTCCGCGAGTGCAGCTGGTGCAGGGCAGGCCCGGGCAGCGAGCGCGAGTCGATGGATTCGCGGAGGGTGTCGAGCTCCTGTAGGGCGGCGTCCCACTTGCCGGAAAGGATGTCGGAGGCGAGCTTGCCCCACTGGGCGGAGGTGTTGAGGTCGTTGTCGGTCGAGAGCACGCGGAAATGGTACAAGTAGTCGGCCGCGCCGCTGTAGTTGCTGCACAAAAAATTTAGATAATCAAACGGCGAACAGAACTAGGACACGCACCCGTATGAGTATTGGAACTGGCCAAAGTGGTACAGGGCGGTGATTTGGTCCAGGGTGAGCTGTTGGGAGAGAGTGAGTCGGGCGCGCAAACGAGAGATGAGCACCGCCGACGTTGTAGTTGTCCTTGAGGTACTGCAGATTGTGCTCCTTGTCCTGGCGCAGGGCCTGAGCGACATCGGGGTTCTCGATGACATCCAGAACCGCCTGCGCCTCGTCCTGGAGGCGCTGATGTGTCAACAACGTGTTCTGGCGCTTTTCCTCAAATTCTGCGGTGCATTAGTGCCACGCGACCTCCAAAGGAAGACAAGACTACCAGTTGGGACCTCCTGGTCTGGATACAGCTGCGAGAAGAGGTTTGCAGCATAGTCGGGCATGTTTGTGCCCTTTGCGAGTTCATACTGTGCAAGCTGGACATCCTGGACGGCGAAGAGGTTTGTCTCGGAGAGATGAACGAGGAGGGGGAAGGAGAGATGGCGGTCGAGGTACGGCAATATTCTTTTTGTAAGGTCGAATTCAGCCATGGCAAAGGGACGTTAATGAGGGCAAGACGGACTCAGAGGACCAAATTTTGGTAGCACAGCCACACGTTTTCTTCTTATGGACGCGCTCATCGCAAAGGCAGACGCCCAAGGCCCGCGCCAGAAGAAGCGCAAGATATTCCACAATAAAACAGACGAGTCCGTCAAGAAACACACTGCTCTCCCAAAGTCTCTCCAGGACAAGGATCTCGTCCTCAAAAATGTCCCCGCACATAACCACATCGCGAACAAAAAATTGCGCACAGAGCTCACTCGCACCGCGACCCAGACCGCGCGCGCAAAGGCTCTACTGGAGGATGCAGAGCTGCTGCTCACCGAAGACGCGGGGCTCATGCAGGCAGAGGGTGCCCTAGAGCGGACATGGCGGGTCTCCCAGTCGGAAATCCTCGACAGCACTGGGCAAGATGCCGCTCGGGGACGGAGGGAATGGAAACTAGACGGCGGGCCTTACCGCTCACGGTACACACGCAACGGAAGGTCGGTGACCTTGGAAGAATATTTATCCAGCTCGCTCACTCGGCACAAGACATCTGGCCATCGTTGGGAGCTTGGGCCATGTATCGACGTTCGACTGGCAGACTGGCACTCTCCATGCTGAACTTCAGCTGCAGGAGACGTGCCGCGATATAACGTGCGTTTGGCTCAGTGACTTACGCATTTATTCATCTGCTGCTTAGGTTCCTGCACGACCACTCCCACTTTGCCGTTGCGCAGAAAAAATACGTCTTTATATACGACCGAGACGGTGTCGAGCTGCATTGTCTCAAGTCCCACATTGAGCCCACACGTCTCGAGTTTCTCCCGTACCACTGGCTTCTCGCGAGCATCGTACGTCCCCTCCATTCTCACTAGCAACAGCCAGATAAATCAAACACAGGGCAATGCGGGCTACTTGAAATACCAAGACACCTCCACGGGCCAACTCCTCGTCGAGCACCGCACAAAGTTCGGCGCGTGCAGCGCCATGGCGCAGAACCTGCACAACGCCGTCATCCACCTCGGCCACCAGAACGGCTGCGTGACGCTCTGGACGCCGAATCTCCCCCACCCCGCGGTCCAGCTGCTCGCGCATCTCGGGCCCGTCGTGAGCGTGTCGGTCGACCCCAGCACAGGCGGGCGGTACATGGCGACCGCCGGCCGCGACGGCGCGGTGAAAGTGTGGGACTGCCGCAACTGGAAGGGCGCGGTGCGCGAGTGGTCTGCGCGCGGGGGCGCGGCCGAACTCGAGTGGAGTGCGCGGGGTGCGCTGGCTGTTGCCAGCGGTGGAACGGTCAACGTACGCTGTTCGCATAAACAATACTGGATGCAGCTTATATTTCTTCACGTAGGTGTACACGGCACCGACAATCCACGAGCCCATCCTCGGGCACACGCAGCCCCCGCTCTACCTCACGCACCCCATCACGCAACGACCGCTCACCTCGGTGCGCTTCGCGCCGTTCCAGGACGTGCTGACGATCGGGCATGGCGGGGGCCTCTCGAGCATCCTCGTGCCCGGTGTGGGTGAGCCCAACTTTGACTCGACCGAGGCGGATCCGTTCGAGAACCGCAAGGCGCGCCGCGAGAAGGAGGTCAAGGCCCTGCTCGACAAGGTCCGTACCTGAATAACGTACCCGTACCATAACTCTGACCACCGCGCCACAGATCCAGCCCGACATGATCACGCTCGACCCCGAGCTCATCGGCTCGCTCGCGCCCGAGCCGAAGCTCTCGACGACGACGACGTTCGACGGCAAGCCCGCGGTCGAGACGCCTTTTGCGCGTCTCCCGCGTCTCGAGCGTCTGCGCGTGAGTGGCAAGGCGGACGAAACCGAGGTCGTGGACCCGGACGACACCGCGCCGGACGGGCGCAAGTTCACAAAGGAGGAGAAGGAGCGCAAGAAGATGCGCGGCAAGGGGAAGAGTCTCAAACGGTGCGCGCTTCATTTTTGACTTGCTAGCGTGGACACATGAACTGACGCATTGCGACGCAGATACCTGCGCAAGCAGCGGAAGAACGTGATTGACCCGACGGCCGTGGCGATCCGGGCGAAGCTGGAGAAGCAGCGGGCGGAGCGGCAGGCGCGCGCGAAGGAGCAGGCGGGCGGCGAGCCGCGCAAGGCGTCTGCATTGGACAGGTTTGCGCGGGGGTGATTTGTACTGGGACTTTAGAAAGCGGCGTCTGCTTCAAGCTCTGCTTATCTCAGATGTTCTGCTGTGAGCTCGTCCGCTGCCCTGAATTTGTACATCGTCGACGAAAAATTCGACGACTGCGGGCCATTTATCGGTCGGTGCAGCCAAGCAGAGACGAAGTGCTGGGGAGAGATATTCTGCGCAGTGTTCCCGTGCATAACTGCTTGTACAAAAAATATTGAATATCTTTGGTCTCTGCCTCCTCCCACTGTTGCCTTCCTCTGAGGTTCATTGTTTTCATGTGAGCGCTGCAGGTGAAAAGGGCATCAGAACTCGCAGAGGCAAGAGCGGCAAGTAAGGAAAGCGACAACGTACTGTATTTCGGTCCGCCCCCGCCCTCCGGTACGGTCCACGTAATATCCTGCGTCGGGACCTTGATGTCGCACAGCTTGCAATGGATGCAGTTCTGTGCGCATTACAATCAAATTATACCAACGCAGCTGGCACACACACACACACACCTGCGAATTGATAACGAGCTTCTGCCCCTCCCATCCCTCCTTCTCTCCGTCCGCCTTGTAAAAAAAAAAACACAAGCTAGTAAGCACCAGCCCAACGACCCACAAAGCCACTCACCCCCGTGTTCCCCGGGACGACCTTCCCCTCATCATCCGCCACGTACTCATACACCCCCGCCGGACACGCGCGCTGCAGCAAACCCGCATATGTCCCCGCATTGGCATGCACATGCGCCCGCCGCCGCGCGGGAGTCTCCTGCGCGTCCACATCCTCTTCCACCTCTTTCCCGTCAGCTTCACAAAATCAGCGTCTCTCCCTTGTCTACGGAGAAGAAGGAAGAACAACAAACCTCCAAGCGCCGGCCCCTTGACCCCGCGCATGACCCGCAGATGCACGGCCTCCCCCTCGGCGTGGTTCGTCCCCGTCAGCGCGACGCTGCTCATAAGGTCCGTGCTCAGCGGGGGCTCGAACGGCGGGTACGCGATGGGTGTGCACGACGCAGCGGGGAGCGTCGCCAGCGCGTCGGGTGACGTCGTGGACGGGTTGTCGTTGGTTTTCTGCGGCATGAGTTAGTTGGGTTTCGTTCTACGGATTACAACAGCGAAACGCACGGCGTGATGCCTCAACGTCCACGGCACCCTCCCGCCTAGAATCATATCCATGCCCGCGTTCAAGACACCCCCGAGCACACCGAGCCTGGCACCAGTTTACGCCGTTCAGCTCAGTCCCCGGTCGATGGGCGAGAAAACATACCGCGTGTTGAACCCCGGCCGCACGTTGCGCACAGCCCAGAGGTCGTTGTAAGTCGGCGAGCGCGGGAAGGCGGCGCTGTAGGCACCCAGAGAGACGATGTCGGACTGTGCGGACTGGAAAAAATTAAATGTAAGCGGAGTACGACGCCGTCGGAATTGGCAAGAAAATCAAAGAGGAAAAGATCAAAAGCGAGAGGTAGGGAAATGGGGAAATGAAATGAAGCACGGAGAAAGCGCGGAGGAGCACGCATTCAAATCCAACCCGGAATAAATAGATGGGAGGAAACGCGTGACGTTCACCGTCGAAAGAAAAACACAAGTGAAGAAGCAGGAGAGACAGAACATAAACGCAAAAACCCAACACTCACCTCCTCTCCTTCTGTCGCCTTTGCCTGCACCTTGAACGTCGCGGGACTAGCCGTAGACACGAACTGTGCCTGTGGGTGGAGCGCCGCAAAAGCCGCCTCGGCCGCCAGCATTCCGGTCTGTCGTGTACGTTGAGTTCGAGTTGCAAAAAAAAAAAAGGTGGAAGAGAAAGACCCTCACCCGCATCGCGTTATGCGTCCCCTTGATCTTGGCCGTGTTGACCACGCCCGCCGCGCACCTGCGGTATCGCGTCAGCATTTTAATCTCCATTATCCCTTCGGATTCCGAACGCCAGATCCCTCGCGACGTCAAAAAGATAGCACGAATAGAACTCACCCAACGACGGCCCCACCGGGGAAATCCAGCCGCGGCAGACTCTGGAGCCCGCCTTCTGTGAGGGAGCGCGCGCCGTACGCGAGGCGCTCGCCGCCGGCCAGTAGGGCGCGGAAGTGCGGGTGGTGTTTCATGCGCTGCGGTGATGTTAGTATCAGCAGTTGAGATAGAGGGTAGCCTGCGAGCCGCGAAAAGGCATGCAAGAACAGGAAAGGGGGCGCAGACACGAGCGCGCTCACCTGAAACTCGCGATACGGCTCTAGCCACGGATTCTTGTAGTCCAATCCGACGACGAGGCCGACGCTGACAAGCCCATCGGCCATGTGGTACTCCCAGCCGCCGCCGTAGGTGGAAACATTGAGGGGCCAGCCGAGCGTGTGGATGACTTTGCCTGGGTGGAGGCGGACGAATGAGTGACAGAAGAGAAAAACAGAGGGCGAACACGCACCTGGGACGTGTTTTTCGCCATCCACGCGCCATACCTCCTTAAGCCCAATGCCATACGTCTGCGCCTCCTTCCCCGCACGCAAATCGTACATGGCCACGGCCTGCTTCGCCAAGCTCCCATGCGCGCCCTCGGCGAGCAGCGTCGCGCGCGCACGGAACGCCACGCCGGGCTCGAAGCGCGCGCCCTTTGTGCGCTGGCGCGTCACCCCCGCATCGTGTGTCACCACACCCCGCACGCTGCGCACCTTGCGCCCCGCGGCATCCTCCGCATCTGGCTCGTCGCTGAGCAGTAACCGCGCACCGGCAAACCCGGGATACACCTCCGCGCCCATCTCCTCCGCCACGCCGCCCAGCCACGCCGCGACACGGCTCAGACTCGCGATATAGTTCCCCTTGTTGTTCATCTGCGGCGGATGCGGGATCGGGATGGCGTATTTCTGCGTGATGAGGCGCATGCTGCTGCTTGTCACAGGCTGCGAAAGCGGGTGCTCGCCGTCGCGCCAGTCGGGGAGGAGGGCATCGAGGGCGGAGGGCTCGATGACTGCGCCGGAGAGGATGTGCGCGCCGACCTCGCCGCCCTTTTCGAGCACCACCACGCGCACCTCGCGCCCCGTCTCGGCCTCGAGCTGCTTGAGGCGGATGGCGGCGCTGAGTCCCGCGGGCCCGCCGCCGACGATGCAGACGTCGACGAGCTCCTCCTCGCGCGGCTGGGCGGCGGGGTCGTATAGAGTGTACCCGGCGTCGTTGAGGACGGCTTTGGTGGTGTGCAGGAGGCGTGCGGGTCGTCTCGGGAGACGCGGGCGCAGGCGGGGAAGCATGGAGAATGCAAGGTTATTACTTTCACGTGTTTACAAGTCGGGCCGATGCGCCGTGGCCAATCATCGACTGCCCATTCGACCAGCTTGAGGCTTGACTGTTTTTATCGGGCAAGGTGCGAGTAAAAGGTACACATCGGGATATACAGTACACACGTACTACATACTACTAAACAACAAATTCTTTCCACAACATTTCTCTGCTTTTGAGCCGGCCTCCTTCTGTGAAGGCGACACCTTCCTTAGCCAACAGAGCCAACTTGCGATGGTATTGCGTCCCCGTCTTGTGCTCCTTGCCCCACTCACCCACAAAGCCGCCGATGAAGAGGCTGGAAGCAATGACACGGTGACAGGGAACAAACGGCGCGAACGGATTGTTACGCAGGGCGCCTCCGACTACAGAGATGGTAATCAATCCAGTGCAAACTGCAGAACTACCAGATTGTATGACCTACCTGAGCGGGGCGAGCCCCCGACAGCCTGGCACACGTCTTTATAGGTGGCCACCTTCCCTACCGGTATCGTGAGGGTGAAATCGTACACGGACCACTGATGTGGTGTAACTCGCTGCCGACAAGTAAGCCTCAAGCGCAGTTCGTTCCACAACTTCGTACCTTCCCGGTCTGTGTCCGAAACTGCGACCGCAGCACATTGGTTGTCGGGTAGTACATATCGCCGTCTATACCCTTGTCAAGTGGCGAGGAGGGCGCCGTGTATTTGAGAGAGGGAACACTGAATTTCTCTGTCCTTGTGGCTGGCATGGGGGTTCGGGTGGAAAAGAGCAGCAGGATTCGGTGTGGTGGAGGTTTTTGAGGCAGAGAATGACTCGAAAGCGGAGTCGGAGCCGGTCGGTGTGAGGGTAAATTTAAAAGACGCGTCTGACAAACAAAGGTCACGTGCATATCACGGGGTCGCTTCAAGGAGCGTGACCAAGCCCCTTGTCCAAACAATCACGGCGCGTCTTACGCGTCCACCACCATCCTACTTATCCGACGCGTCAGAGCACCGGGCGCACTCCGGCTGCATTTAAACAATCGAAAGAAAACGACTTCTGTCAGGCCTCCCTTGACCTCGGACTCAGATTAATTCAACAGGTAACTAGTATTGTGGAAATTCCACTGGCCTTCGGCTTCCAAGTAAAGCTCCAAGTTTCCATCAGTTCGAGCGATATATACATGTCCATCTCAGAACTACACGTCTGTCGAGCTTCTCTAACGACTTCAAGTTGGCACCGCCTTGGTACAGGACTGGTACACGCAATCGCGAGGGTACGCAGCGGCAACGCCCACGACTGAGTCAAACTCTGCCTTACGCCGTCGCCTACGCGCCGTCCTTCGTTTGTTTCCAATGGTGAAAGACAGGACAACTGTTCGAAGCAGCAGAAGATTATATTCGCTGAGGTGAGCAAGCAAGCCCGGAAAACAGGGAGGGACTGCTTCTTTATCAATCTGCCTCAAGATTGACTTTCGCAGATCTCATTGCGTCCCCGGATCCCAGAAGCTGCCGCGGGTTTGTTGACGCCCTTCCCGGTTGTATGCATGCAAGAATCCTCCTGTTTCAACTGTTTTGACGCATACACTCAAACTTACCACGGAAATACACTAGGATCGCCCATTTCTCAATGAATCTGAAGAGTCTGTGAACCACCACCGACACAGAACTTGCCCATTACGCAATTAGTTAATACCCCGCCCTGCCCCGCGTCCCGGCCCAGCCCGAGCGCTGGTGGTTTCCGCCTTCTGCTCACTCGTCCCTTCTTGCGACTTCTTGCCAGCCCACAAGACTTCCGCATCTTCCTCTCGCGTTTTCGACCGTTTATTCAGCAATAAAACGCGCCAGTGTGTCCGGAGAAGGGCCGTCACATCTGCGCATTGACTCAAGGCTCCCCCACACCTCTTCTGCTCTTTTTTTGGCCACCTCTCTCCACCGCTGTCCGCCCAATATGTCGAGATTCGACTCGGAGACGCGTCCTACTGCTCCACAGGCTCCGCTACTGCTGGACACGGTATTTTGACTTCGGAACTCGGGCCCCGCTCGAGGCAGGAAAGGTCGAGAGTGTTTATAGGCTTGCCAGCGCGGTCCTACGGGGAAGAATCATCCGCGAGAAAAATCAACAAAGGGGACGCCACCGGACAATAGAACATCATGGGACCAAACAAGGTGTCACAAAGGTTTATGAGCGACGGCCACAGGGTATTCATTACCCTTCCCCCGCCAGCCATGGCTCAAGACGGTATGCCCCTTCGCCGCTCTAGTCGCAGGAAAAGCGGTTCCTCTGGCTCCGAATACCACCAGGAAGACTCGTCGCATCATGAAGAAATGCCGCAGGAGGACGATCCACCGCCGAAGCAGGAGACTATTACCACTCGCCATGGACGCCGCATCCTGAAGCGCTCGTATGCAGAAAGTGGGGACGATAATGCCGGTCCAGCTGGGCTGTTTGACGACGGCCAGCCGGTGGCTCCACCTTCTGCGCATTCAACCTCAGACAGCGATGCGCCGAGAAGGTACTCGACGCGACGCAGTACGAAGATCAACACGCTCGGGGGGTTCATCGCAAGCGACGATGAAGGCAAGCCCCGGTACGAGATGCGCTCTCGGAGCAAGAAGAAGCAGCGGCCACCGACAAACGGGAACGGCAGCAGCAAAGCCCCCAGTTCGAAGCGGGGTGGTCCTTCGTCTCGCGAGCAGCGTCTCAGTGCTCGTCGCGCACGGATGGACGACCACGAGGACGTCTATTCGCCGCACACGTCGTCGCCCGACACACACCCCGACTCAGATGTCGATGCCGAGGGCGAGCTCGAGCCGGATCTGGAGGAGGAGCCACAAGAACGGGAGGAGGAGGAGGAAGAGGAAGAAGACGGTCGTCCGTATGCGCTGCGCGAGCGCCAGAAAATCAATTACGCGATCCCGCCTCCGCTGGAGGAGATGTCCCGCCCGCCTGCCCCGACACGTCCGCCGCCATCCCGCAAACGCACGAAAGGGCCGGGCTGGAGCGCGACTGGTGCCGAGCTCGGACGCTGGATGGGCATGGGTGGCAATGACGACTCTGACTCGGACAACCCCGCCAACGGTGTGCCGCGCACACCACGCAAACCCGTCGCGATGGGCTTCGCGTCCACCCCGTCCAACATGGGCAACCTCGGCCTCGGCAAAGTCGGCGATGCCGCGCTCGCAGACGCAGACCCGCTCGGCGTCAACGCGAACGTCACGTTTGACGAGGTCGGCGGCCTCGATGAACGTATGCGCTTTCATCTAATGTACATGCTTGATTCTAACTTTCACAGATATCCATGCGCTCAAGGAGATGACACTTCTGCCTCTGCTGTACCCCGAGGTCTTCCAGCAGTTTCACGTCACCCCGCCCCGCGGCGTTCTCTTCCACGGTCCCCCAGGAACGGGTAAAACCCTCTTGGCCCGCGCACTCGCTGCCTCCTGCCGTACCAATGGCCGCCAAATCAGTTTGTGTGTTTCATGTTGCATTTGACTACTACTTACCTTTGTCTACAGCCTTCTTCATGCGCAAAGGCGCGGATATTCTCTCCAAATGGGTCGGCGAGGCCGAGCGCCAGCTGCGCCTGCTCTTCGAAGAGGCGCGCGCGCACCAGCCGAGCATCATCTTCTTCGACGAGATCGACGGCCTCGCGCCCGTGCGCTCCTCGAAGCAGGATCAAATCCACGCCTCGATCGTCGCGACGCTACTCGCGCTCATGGACGGCATGGACGGCCGCGGCTCCGTCGTCGTCATCGGCGCGACGAACAGGCCCGACGCGCTCGATCCCGCGCTGCGCCGCCCGGGCCGCTTCGACCGCGAGTTTTACTTTGGGCTGCCGAACGCAGATGCGCGCGAGCGGATATTGGGGATCATGACGCGCGGGTGGAAGGGCTGGGGCGAGGAGGAGGGCGGAGAGCGCGTCAAGGGGCTCGCGGCGCTGACCAAGGGGTACGGCGGCGCGGACTTGAGGGTGCGTGCACTGTACGATCTCACTGATAATCTCAATTAACTCCATGCGCAGGCGTTGTGTACGGAGGCGGCGCTGAACGCGGTACAGCGACGCTACCCGCAGATCTACAAGACGAGCGAGCGGCTGCTGTTGAAGCCCGAGACGATCGAGGTCGGGCTGAGGGACTTTATGATCTCTGTCAAGAGTGCGTTTTCATCCTTCTTTTATCTTTGAATGCTAACCGTGGTTTAGAGTTGGTTCCCGCTGCTGCGCGCTCCTCGGCGTCCGTGGCAGCGCCGTTGCCGCAGCAGCTCACCCCCCTGCTCGGTGACGCGCTCGACCGCGTCAAAGCGGCGATTGCGCTCGTTCTGCCCGTGGATAAGAAGCTGTCCGCACTCGAGGAGGCAGAGTACGAGGATGCGGGTGGGGAAGGCGGGGCGCTCGAGCGCGAATTGACGATGCAGTGTTCGTGACCTTCCATATAGCATTGACTCTCAACTCATTATTGTGCAGCGATGGCCTCGTTACGCGTGTATCGTCCACGAGTGGTACTGCATGGCCAGCCGGGCATGGGCCAGACATTCGTCGGTGCAGCGGCATTGCACCATCTTGAGGGATACCATGTGCAGAGTCTCGAGCTCGGTGCGCTCTTGAGCGACTCCACACGGGTTCGTGTTTCTTCTTTTGACTAACTCTTAATGTCACTGACCATGCGACGCAGACACCAGAGGCTGCAATTGTGCAGCTGTTCGTCGAGGCGAAGCGGCACGCACCGGCGGTGGTATACATCCCCGCGCTGCGCGGGTGGTGCGCGGCGGTGTCTGAAACGGCGCGCGCCACCGTGCGCGCGATGCTCGACACGCTCGCGCCGGCGGACCCCGTGCTACTCCTCGCCGTCGTCGACGGGCGCTTCGCGGACCTGCCACGCGACGTGCGCGCCTGGTTCGGCGTTGGCGCGGGCGGGCGCGTCGAGCTGGGTGTGCCCGGCGCGGCAGCACGCGCAGAGTTCTTTGAGGGGCTCGTGCGTGATGTGAGGCGCAAGCCGAGTGAGTTTGCGGACGGGATGCCGAGGAGGAAGAGGGTGCTCGAGGTGCTCGAGGTCGCGCCGCCGCTGGAGCCGAGGAAGCCATCCGCCGCGGAGCTAGCGGTGCAGGAGGAGAACGACCAGCGAGTGATTGCGTTGCTCAAGTATCGGCTTGAGCCGATCTTGACGCAGCTTAAGCGCAAGTTCAAGCGGTTCACCAAGCGCGCAACGGTTCGTTATTTTCTGCCTTCATGTGGATAATTCGCTGATCGGTGGTTTCTTTGCAGGAAGAGTATGTCTTTGAGGGGATGGTCGATGTCCAGCTCCCACTTCCGCCCGTTGAGATTCTTACAACAAGAGTCGAGGTACAGGCAGATCCAAACGGCCACATTGATATAATGGAGCAGGACGCCGTCGTTCCCCCGCTCGTCAATGGGCACATCAACGGCGTCGTAGCAGCCGACCCTCCCGCACCGCCTGTAGAGAATAGGCCGGAGCTCTATGACATGGACCTGGAGCGCATGCACATGCTGCTTTACAAGGGGCGGTATCTCACGCCGCAGGACTTCCTCGATGACGTCAACAAGATCGTGCACAACGCAGCGACGCGCCAGGCGGAGGACCCAGAACGGATGTACAAGGCGCAGTCGATGCTAACCGCGACGCAGGTCAGCATCCACGAGTTCGACCCCCAGCTTAGAGTCGAGTGCGAACGGATGGCGGTGCGCGAGCGGGCGAGGAGGCAGGCGGTGGACGAGGCCGTCGCTGCGGCGAAAACGGCCAACAAGGGGAAGGGCAAGGAGAAGGAGAATGGTGCAGGGAGCGGGAACGGCAGCGGGTCGGAGGGGGTGCCTGGGGCCCGACGCAGTGCGCGGCATAATGGGCTGCAGCCGGAATATACCATCACCGACCCTGTCCAGCTGGAACGCAGGCGGAAGCGGCAGCGGCCCGATGGGACGGCGACGGACTCTCATGGTTCTGACGAGGATGGCCTGGCTGGGCGCGATGCGAAGCGGTCCAGGATGGCGGCTGCCAGTGCTGCTGATGGGTATGGCTCAGATGATCCTTTGCACCTCGGGCCCGGCCCTTCGCGCCTAACAGGAGTGCGGTTCGCGGGCGATCATGAGCAAGAGCCCATGGAGGCGATGAACGAGCTTCTCGACCCTATGCAGCCTCTGATAGATCCCGCGCTATATTCCGCCTCGTCCGATGCAATGATCGTCGATACACCACCACCCCAACGCACTTCAGGCTTTGATCCCTTCCTTCTCAATCCGGCTCCTCCTGCTACTGCTACTGCCTCTACCTCCACTCTGGCCGACGATCCTTTCCTCCCCAGCCCGTCGAACCCAAACTCCGAGTCCTCTCACACCATGCAGTCTCTCTTACATGAGCCGACCCCGCGCGTTGCAACCGCACCATCATCGCCCTCTCAAAGACCAAGATCAAAATCCAACGATCCCCAGCCCGAGCCCCAGTCTGAGCCCGCACCTCCGTCACCAATACCAATCGTAGTCGAGCGCACGCCTACCCCGCCCCTGCCCGACTTCGTGCTCGACGAGGAGCTCGTGGCACAGCTCGAAACAGCGCTGTGCGACTTGACTGCGTCGCTCACAATCGAGCAGCTTGAACAACTGCGTGCAACGTGTCTTGCGACGGTTTGGCGACACCGCACGGCGTGGGACCGTAACCCGGCCGTCCGCGAGCTGCAAGATCTTGTAAAGGAGTTTGTAGACCAGGTCGGCGCGGACGATTCTGACGCCGAGATGTAGCCGCACTCTTTTTGTATCCCTTTTCCCTCTCCCTCTCAGTGCTTGCTCTTGTATTGCCTTGGTCTTTCTCTCTCTCTCACTTATTTCTATTGTACCGCACATCCAATCCAATCTGCAATTTTGCCTCTGATTCTTCGCGCCGAGGGCGTTGTCGAGATTTCCAGAGCCTGTAATAGCTAGAGAAATTTTCCGTTTTGGGCACCTTTGCTCATCCACGAACTCAGACGTTGTGAAGTGCATCAGGGTTAGGTCCACGATCTGACTTGACTTGTTCTTTACATGCATTACTCCGACTTGACTCGTCCTTCAAGCGCCGACTTATCGTTTGGCCTTTCGCACAACTTGGACTGCAAAAGTGCACAACTGCACAACTGCAGTACAAAACCTTACCTTACATGTACGCGCCCGTATTGTTTTGTATCTGGCTCCTCCTCCGAATCAAAGTCAGTCCGCCCCGGCCTTCATCGAACCTTTTCCTCACTCACTTTCAATTCAACCAGTTGCCCCCCGGCTTCCCTTGATTCAACTCGGTGAGCGGCTTTCAAAGCATAGCAGTTATTGCTTGCGAGTGGATCTCGAAGGCCACCCTGCCCCCGACAAGGGTAAAGGGCAGGACCATTCCAGGAAAATGCTTGGTTGGCAACTCAACGTGTCTGTCAACTCGAGATGTTGTACAATTAATGCGGCGATGGACGACTGCTGACCGTAAAGTAAAAGACACCAAGCACATACTTCATACACCATTATTTTCCCATCCCCTGGAATAATCTGACGCCCTCGCCATCGGCGACGGCGATTGACTGGGAACGTCCTGTCTTGGCCAATACAGCGATGGCTTTTCGCAACAATGCGATTGGAATATCGGAAAGAGGAGACGGTACGGGTGGATCCGTAATCTCGTAGAATGTCAGTATTGTGTTCAATTGCCCCGTGGAGATGGCCTGGGAGATATTCAGACACCATTGAATGAAAGGGAGAGAAATTCAAAGCATACCCAGCCGTGCAGGACTTCGGCCCATTCTTCCGGTAATCGCCAATACAGCAGAACGGAGCGAGTCTGCCCCGGGGGATCATATGTCGCCAAGTTCTTGGATACCATCGTTGCAATGATCGAAGACAGAAATGAAGGTAAGAGTTTACCTGCGTAACGATTGGAGTGAAAGAACATGGTCGTTATACGAAACTCACGATTTATCCGCTCATTCCGCAACACTTCTACCCAATCGCTGTCCGTCGTTTCGGTATCCTCGACACGCAAAACGAACAATTTCCGGTGCCGTGCATAGGTGAGAATGAGAGTGATCCATTGCTCAGTTACTGTCGCATTTGTACCTGGATGAGGCTGCTGTCTAGAAATGCGGACATATAGCAATTGCTTGAACTGGAGTACTGCGAACTGACGTGAAAAATGGTGGGGCAGAGTGTACAGAAGGAAGCAGGAAGCCTGGTCGGGAGTCACAATCCAGGCGGCGGAGACAGGCCAGGAAGCTGACCTGTCGGTGTCGTGAACGTGGAGAAAGACATCCGAGGAGCGCTGATCTTGATTCGGGCGCTCTCAGAAAGAGCAGCACAGATGTAAGTAGCACGGAGCCTCACGGAGGAGGCACAGAAATGATGAATTGCCTTTTTCGGACGATCACGTGGGCGATTAAGACCTTCCTCCGCACGCGACGTGGACGATGAATCTGACGCTGTACAGCGTGAACGCCTTCCTTATCCTCGACACAGAGGGCAGCCGTGTCCTTGCAAAGTACTACCGGCCGAAGAGCCACCCCCTTGGCGAGTCGAAGGAGTTTCTGACGCTGAAGGAGCAAAAGGCGTTCGAGAAGGGACTATGGCAGAAAACCAAGAAGCCGGGAGGTGCGCGCTTTCGTTCCAAACGCACCTTCACTTGGGTGCACTGGATCTGGTTCCCCCCAGCCAACTGTGTCAATTCTAACGCAAATTTACTTTGCAGGTGATATCATTCTGTACGACGGGCACTTGGCGGTGTACAAGCACTCGCTGGACCTGATCATATACTTTATTGCGGGCCCTTCGGAAAACGAGCTGATGCTCTCGACGGCATTGAACAACTTTGTCGATGCGTTAACGCTGTTGCTGCGAAACCAGATCGAGAAGCGGGGCGTGCTGGAGAGTCTTGATTTGGTCTTGCTGTGTCTGGACGAGACTATTGACGACGGGTGCGTATCTTGCAGTACTGTCACTGCAAAAGATTACTGACTTCTGTCCAGAATCATAGTAGACACGGACCCCGCCGCTATCGCATCGCGCGTGAGCCGGCCGCGACCAGACACGACGGAGATTATCATCAACGAGCAGACGATCATGAGCGCGTACCAAACGGTGAAGGAGAAGATGGCCCAGAGAATAGGGCAATTGTAGTAGAGCTGTTATAATATTTTCTCCAAATAAAAGGCTACATACCATGGCTTACTCTCAACCACATTCGCGCGTGTCGGTGCTCTCGAATTCCTCCCAATCCTCCGTCGAGCACCTCTCCCCGGCGGCATCCTCTACACGGTTCTCGCTGCCGTCGATACCCACGACACCGAATGCGCAGCCCAGGCCTGCTGGCGTGCGGCCGAACATCTATGACCGAAACCTGAACAAGACGCGAATAACAGAGGTTTCCGGCGCAGCGTTCACGTTCCTGTTCTCGGAGATGGTGCAGTACACGCAGAAGCGGGTGAGCGGAATCAACGACCTCGAGCGGCGGCTGAACACGCTGGGCTACCGCATCGGCACCCGTGTCCTCGAGCTCATGGTCTGGCGCGCCGAGGCCGCCTCCAAAGCCCCGAAACGCGAGATTCGCTTCCTCCCCGCCCTCATGTCCATCCACACCCAGGTCTGGCGCGCCGTCTTTGGCAAGCCCGCCGACGCTATCGAGAAGAGTGTCGAGAATGCCGACGAGTACATGATCATCGACAACGACCCCCTCATCGAGCGCTACATCTCCGTTCCAAAGGACATGAGCCAGCTCAGCTGCTCCTCTTTTACCGCCGGCATTGTAGAGGCTGTACTGGACGGTCTAGGATTTGTGCGTTTCTTCTTCCGATAGATTCATCTCGCTCACCCCGTACAGCCCGCGCGCGTCACTGCACATAACACGCCGACGACACAATACCCTTCGCGCACTACCATCCTCATCAAGCTCGAAAAGTCTGTGTTGGAACGTGAAGAGGTGTTGAAGTGAAAGTCTATATGTATGTTGCTCCTTGTATGTGATTTTGCCTGTGCGACAGACGCACTCTACGGCTCCCATCCGTATATTACTTACCCCTAGGGCTGAGCGCCAGCATGTCCGGCGTCCAGACCGTACTTGCATTGAAAGATCCCAGCAAGTCATTTCTACTTCGTGCGCACTTCGCCCGAAAGCGCCCATTGCGCTGCTGCCCAAAATCGAGACGGGGGGATAGTGTATCGGTTACTCCGACGCGGCTGGAATTCTTCTATACCGCAACCAATCCCGAGGACTCAAATAACCACACGCCATTAGCGTGTCGTTGGCCGTTGCCCCGATGAATCGCTCGTTGTCTTTGCCAATCACGCCTCCGCTGCTGCTGCTGCTGTACTTGCCCTCGTCGGAGCCATTTCCCCCGCTCTCGCCCAAGCCGTCCGAGTCCGACCACGCATCGTCAGCGTTGGATGGGCTGGGGGTACGACAATGGAACGTGAGCGCCTCGCCGATGCGCGGTAGGATTGAGGTGAATGTTGCTACTCGGGTGTTGACGGGCTCCAGCTGTTGAAAAATGGCATCGTTGGATGCTTCTGCGGGCGAAGGCGTGCCCGGATCAAAGTCCCACAAGGTGATGATGGCCAACGCGAGGTCCAGGACTTGTTGCTGGTAATGGGAGGCAGGGGTGATGGCGTTGAGCCGGGGATATTGGTGGAGGAGCGCAAACGGAAGCGACAACAAGGTTTCAATCACAGGGAAGGGTGTATCGGAAACACCAACACCTGGGCATTGGGAAGGATGGTAATACACGGGAGGGCCGCTGGCCGACTCGAAACGACACAGCCCGCCTGTGTGATCGATATTGGGGGACATGTGGGCGCGGCAGGGGACTGGGAGATTCTTCACAAACTCATTGAGAAAGCAACACAAAGGCGAGTCCACGATACCACTCACACCGTAGGCAGCTTCATACGACGGTCTGCCTGGGTCGGCCCGCCCCGCGTCTACCTCTGCTTGGCGGAGGGCGGCAAGGGCCAGCTCGTACTCGAGCGCCTTTGCCAGCACGTCCTCATGCGGAAAGAGGGTCAACGACGGAGTCCCTTCATTGCTGCGCATGTGGAGGTCGCGTCGCACTGGAGTTGTACAGTGAGCAAGGTGTGGAGCGCGCAGTTAACACGCGCTTGCCCGGGACCAGATTCTCCCGTACTTCGGCGGCGTAGCGAGGATGGCGGTTCTCTCTCAGCCCCCGCTTGAGCATATAGTCCAGCTAGAGGGTTAGAGTCGAACGAATAAGTACTTGAAATCACGCCAGCGAGCAAGAGTGACTTTCCCGAATCGTCGAGAGTTCAGGGACAGTATCTAGCTGGTGCGACCATTCGATGATCGCCAAGGTGCCCGTATATACGCATCGCTCGTCGCGATAAAAATCCATCATTGACGCGACCTCTTCGGCGGGATAGCAATGTTTGTCGGTGTAAACGAGGCTCATGATGTGAAGCCGCTGGAAATTTTATCCTAGCTGAAGCATACCCTGGAGCAAGCAGGGAGGCCTATAGGACAGTTCGCAAGGTACAGGCTCCAAGGTTGAGCTACTCGGAGATGGCGGTGAAGACTTGAAGTGAAAATGTCGATATATTGCCCCTATTCACGCTCACATGATTTTGAAACATTTTGAAACACGACCTTCATCATCGTGATCTTCGCTTTATGGGCAGACACAAGACAGGCACATTCCACCATCCGTATAATACACCTAGGGCTAAGCGCCAGCCGTAGTTATATCAACAGTCCGTGAGGCTGCCGCGCTACACTAGAAGAGTCCCAGTAAGTCCTCTTGCGGTTGCTGAGTCTGCGTCGGTGGTGAAACGGCGGGAGCAGCCATTGGGGGCGACTGCGCCACAACCGGTGCTGGGGAACCAAAAGCACTTCCCCCGAACGCATTCCCCCCGAAAGCACCCATTGGGCTGGCTCCCATGCCCATATTTGCTCCCCCAAAGATCGAGACGAGGTCGTCGAGTGAGTTCTCGGACAGCCCCGAGGCGAGTTTGCGGGCCGCAGGCTGCTGCACGAGCACTTCCGTTGCTGCCAGTCCCGATGGCGCATTGCCAGCAACGTCGTCGTCGCCAAAATCCCTGTCGCAGCGTCGTTAGCGCAAGTATTCATAGATATGCGAGGAATACGTAGCCTTACAGGAGATTTTCCGCCTGCTGTCCCTGCACGAGGGTCTGCAGCGCTTTCTGAGCCGAGAAGGGGTCGCTACACCGCGTTAGAAGAGGTATACCAATAGCTAATGCAGATAGACTCACTCTGCCCTGCGCACCGAGTCCGCACCAACACGTCCACGCCCCACGAACGTCTCCTCCGGCTTGTGATATACGCTCGCAAGACTGGAGATTTCGCCCAGTAACTCCTCTAGCAGCCCAGGCGCTACAGACGTTTGCGGGATCGATATTGGCGGGCGATGTGCGAGCACCACAGCCTTGCGCGTTATTTAGTCCCTTTCATTTACAATGCACCTTGTACGCACCTTGGCTGCTCCCGGATCTGTGGACAGCAACCGCCAGTAGATATATGCGCGATCGCGGACATCAGGCGAGTCGCATTCCTTCGTTGCGGTATTCAACACCCGCTGGACAATGCCCTGCGCCGAGTCGGGCTTTTGCAGGAACAATTTCACCACGGCCGTCAGCGTCTGAAGCTGGACCGAATGCGATTCGTCCACGAACGCGTCAACAAAGATCCCGAGCAGCTCGTCGGTGTTGTCGATCTTGTTTGCGTACTCGCCAATGATCCAGATGAGCGACGCCTTGGCCTCGGGCTCGTCCAACTCGTCGAGGTTTGCGCACAGCGTGGGGATGACACCCTCGTACGTCGAGGGGTATTTGCGGAAGATGTCCTTCATTACGACCACGGCCTCTTGGACCACATAGCTGACCCGCGTCGCGATGAGGTCCAGCAGAACATTGACGCACCGCTCCGCTGCCGCGTCAATCTTGACCGCCGTCTGACCGATCGCCTTGATGCTCTTCCGCACAAAGTCTACGTCGACCTCCGATGCATACCTACCAGTCATATGAGAGGTGCATTTGGGCAAGTACGATGTCGAACGTACTCCTTGAGCTCGCTGAGCAGTGCATCAACATTGTTCTCGGCGGCGAGGCGGACCATGATGTCGAGCTTCTCGATCTTGACATATAGCGGGTCATTGTACTTGCAAAAGAACACGCGCATCTCATTGGCGAGGATTTCTGGGCGTTTCTGTAGCAGGAGGTTGATATTGCGCAGCGCTACCCATTGAACTTCAGGCGGGGACGAAAGCAACGTCACGAGTGGCGGCGCCAGCTTGCGGATGAGTTGCTTAACGAGCGTTTCGCTCTGGCCGTTACTTTTGAGTTACCTGTTGCACGCGACACGGCGAGCTCGCTCACCTTGACGCCGCGGATGTGGATCATTATCACCTGGCACAAGTAAGTTGTCTAAGGCACGACGTGGGGGACAGTTAGGGCACCTTGACAGCGGCGAGGACCACGCTGCCGTTGACGTGCTGGAACTGCGGGACGACGCGCTCGCAGATATGGTCGCTCTCCTTTTCATCCTGTGCGACATAACGCGCGAGGGCGTTTAGTATCGCGACGCGTCCCCACTCGGAGCACTCATTGAGCGCGATCAGGAGTTTGTTGAGGATGGTCGCGGAGATGATGAAGAGGGCGGGGTCTGGGCTCGAGTCCGAGGGCAGGGCCGAGGCGGCAATGTGGATGTCGGTCAGCGCGGCGACGGTGTTTGCTACCACCTGGGTACGCAGTTAGTTACAAATGCGCCTCCTAATCAACGGGACCCGCCATTGGATTGCTGTCTGCAATCATATCGTGCAGCTGTTCCAAAAATCCGTTCTCTAGCACGAGCTCCGGCTTGAGGTCGTACAGCTTGGCGACACACAGCGCGGCGGTCTTGCGCACGTATGGGTTCTCGTCGCGGAGGCACTTTTGAAGAGGGTCGCAGAGGTAGTCTATGATCTTCTCCGCGCGGAGGACGCCCATGGTACGAATCGCAAGCGCGCGCACGAGCGGATTTGGGTCATCGGTGTCCTTGACAAAGGTATTGACGGCGAGGATGACGAGCTCTGGCTGCGTTTTGGCATAGTTCATGAGGTAGAGGTAGACGAGCTGCAATTCCATTCCGTTCAGCAGGTCCATTACCGAATATAATTAATCGAGCGCGACCTTCTTCTGCTCAAGATCATCCGTTTGCATGTTCTTTCCAAGAGTCAAAGAGACATTCAAGAACAGCTAGGATGGTGTACGAACCTTGAGGACATCGGGAAAGAGCCCGCTGACGTCTGTGAATGTTATTACACGTCGGTGCGTGCGCAGCAATGCGCGCACCTTTGCCGACTGTCATCGACGCGATTGTGCGTTTAATCGCATCCTTGCGCTTCTCTGGCCAGCCGCTGTTGAGGTCGATGGATAGCTCAAAGTTTTCGCCCTTTCTCGGCGCCCTAACGGCCCCGCTCATCGAGGTCGAGGTTGAAGAGGTCAAGGCGGGGTGCAAGTCAAGTTTGATCCGTTGAGTCCAAATCCCCGAATTCGAAGAATCAAGGAGAGTGGTGGTTTGGATTGCAAGAGTACTCTCTACTGGATGTGTATATTCTACTTTTCAAGACTTCTAACTACAGCTAATATACAATGCGTTGCGTGCGGCTAATATACAGTGGTCATGTCAGTACGAGGCACTATGAAAGCACCTGAGAGTGGTCAATAAGAATCCCGCTGATTCGGTTGTATACCGCCTCAGGGTAGCACCTGCGCAGACTCAGCACAATGTCCGGTACAAAAGAACAAAAGAGCGCACCTCGCCTGCAACCTCTGCAACAGCGCATCAGCATTGTCGCGATTGCCCGAGCCCAGTTCAGCGCGGACCATAACCTCCCATGTTGACGGCTGAGAAGAAGATTCGTCAGAACTATTTTACACGTACAAGACAAAAGACCGACCTCGCGATATACCGGCTCCATGGGGTCCACGATTGGCGACGACCCGGGCTCGTGCGGCGCATGGTTATGCACCGCGGCAATCCCGCTCGGCGGGTCCACCAAGCTCTCAAAGTAGGCCCTCGCCTGCTCCATATCCCCGACATCGGCGTACCCCTTGATCAAGAAGTTGGCAATGTACGCCGTCATGTGCACGCCCTCGGTGCGCATCATCGCGACATACTGCGGCATAAGGTCCGTGCGGCGGTGCGCGACGAGCGTGTTGATGAGCGCCTCGAACACAAGCGCGTCGCGCGGTGGTGCGCGCGGGAAGCCGGGGATCGAGTCAAACACCGCGATCGCCTTCTCGAGGTCCTTTTGCACGCACCCGTACGCGTTTATGAGCGTAGCAAAGTGGTTACCCTGGAGCTCGACCGCTTGGTCCTTCCTCAACGCCTCCCAGATCTGCTCCATCGTCGGGATGTCGACGGGCTCGATGCGTCCGTAGGCGTCCATGAGCAGCTAGAGAAAAATAATTAGCCTATGCAATTCATGAAAACAAGGGCACCCACCTTGTAAGTGTACGCCGTCGGCGCAATCTTAGCGGCACGAAGCTGGTTGTAGAAGAACAGCGCGCGCTCCCTGTTCGGCTTGGTGGTCGTATACAGCTGCATCATCGTGTTGAACGGCGGCACCCGCGGGCGATAATTCGGCGCGCTCATCATCTCCGCAAACAGATTCTCCGCGCTCTGCACATCGCCCACCCGCGCACACGCCCCAATGACAGCCCCGTACGTGATGCTGCTCGGCTTCGCCCACCCGCTCGCCTTCATCTGCTCAAACAGCTCAAGCGCATAGTCGGCCTTGCGCGCCTTGGCGAGCTTGCTGATGATATTGTTGTACAGATACTGATTCGGCGCGACGCGATGCACCTGCGCCTCCTGGAACAGCGCCATCGCGTTGCTCGTGTCGTCCGTCGTGTCCTTGACGTACAGAATCAGCGCCCCGTACGCATCCGCGCTCGGCGCGCCGCCCATCTCGATAATCCGCACGCGATGGACGTGCGCCGCCTCGAGGTCGCCCGCGTGCGCAAGCGCGATGATCATGCTGTTCTCGATCGCGAACCACGCACTGCTCTGCGCCTGCTTGTTGTCCTCCATGCTGCGGAGCAGCACCTGCGCGACCGTGTACGCGTCGCGCACCCGGTCCATCTGGAACGTCCGCCCAAGTACCTGGATGAGCCGCCCGAGCACGAACGCGGACGGGACGCGCCCGCCGCGCGAGAGCCCGTCGCGGAACATCGCGTATGCGTCGTCGGCGGGCGGCGCGCCTGTCTTGCTGAACGCCGTCGCCGGGCGGAGGAGCGCCTCCTCGATCGCCTTGCCGAGTTGGTGGTCGACCTTGACCTGCTGCACGGCGTTACCCTCCGCGTCCTCGACCATCGGCTCGGCCTGCGCCTCCACGCTTGCCTCCGCCGGTGTGGCCTCGGCAGACGCGTCCGCAAGCGCATCGATCGCCTGCGTCGGGTCGTCCAGCACGGCCGTGAATCTGGGCCCCAGCCGGTTAAACACCTGCCTCAGCCCGTCCGTCCCATTCGTCACAAACACCGTCTTGACGACCCGTCTCACCAACTTGGGCGGCATATCAACGAGCCCCATCCCAAAGGCGTTCATATCCTCGAGGAGGCTCACGAGCCCGCGGAACGCATACCCCTCGGGCTTCGGCGCGCTGCCAATCTCCTGCTCCGTCGCAGCCTGCAGCAGCCACGCCCAGTCGCTCGCACCCATCGGCAGCCGATTCCGCTCGTCCGCATACGCGTGCAAGACGCGCGCGTGGAACTCGGCGGGGACGGGCACGCCGCACGCGCCCGCCAGCGCGATGGTCCGGCGCGCAGTCTCCCACGGCAGCGGGCCCCGGCGGCGGAAGATGCGGTCCATGAACGCAGCGACAGGCGACTCCTCGCCTTTGCGCGCGGTGCCGACGGTCGCGACGATCTCGAGCGCGGGCGCGAGCAGCCCGCGCTGGACAAAGTTCTCCCAGATGGGGCGCACGAGCGCGGTGGTGTCCATCTTCTCGTTGAACACGTGGTGCGTGAGGAACGCGCCCATGTCCATCGCTTGCCGGTCGTCCAGCTCGGCCAGGCGGCGCACGTTGGCGAGGTATACGATCTCGCGGTCCGTCTGCCGTATCCGGAGGCCGTCGTTGTCCGCGCAGTTCTTGAGGGCGAGGAACATCTCGTTCAGCGCGTCCACGCGGCCGGCGAACGCGAGTCCGTCGAGCATCTGCTGCCAGCACACAATATCGGGACGCAGGACCTGGAGAGCAGACTCGTACGGCTGGCGCGCGCGCTCGGTCTGCTCGAGAAGTCGCTGGAACCACTTGTAGGCCGTGTCGATGTCGCCGGACTGGATGAACCCGGAGATGGTGACGGTGTACGTGCTCGACGCGGGGCGCGGGACGTCGGCCGGCCCAAAGGCCGCGGGAGCGGGCGAGCTCATCATGCGTTCGAGGACCTCGACGGCCTTTTCTGGGTGCCCAGCGCGGAAATACGCCTCGATCATCTGATTCCAGACCTGGATGTGCTGCCGGCGGGGCCCGTTGGGGTCGTCATACGCCACGGACCAGTCGATGCCGCCCTCGGTCGAGCGCGTCATGAACTCGTTGAAGATCATTTCTGCATGAAAATGAGAAACTAATCCAGTAGAATAAAATGGAGAGTCGCACCAGCATCGGCGATGCCTGTCGGGCTCGCATATGCGCGAATCATGTGCTTGTAGACTGATGCGACGGGCTTGATGTCTGTGCGAGCTTCGAGCGCTGAGAGGATGTGCAGTGCAGCGTCCTGGCGCGCGTGATTGGCACACGAGCGCAGCAGGGCGACGTAGAGATACAACGGGATCCTTTGGGCGCCGTCACTGGTGTTAACCGTTTCGAAGAGCTTCATGGCCGAGTCGAAGGTATTTTCCGCCTGGAGGTGTGCGATGCGCTGGGGATCGGTCGGGCTCGCAGTTCCCCTGCGAGCACGAGCCTCGAGAGCCGTGATGGTGGTGTAAATCTCATGGTCGCGGTCGGTGATGGCAGTGATGAGCTCAAAGTAGGTGCGTAGATTGGGGAGCAGGGAACGCTTGAGCATGGCGTTGTACGTCTGCATCAACAGTGTCAATGGCTCGCCAGCACCGCGGGTCTCGCGCAGGGCCTCGAGGGCGGTGTTGTACTCGCGGACGGAGGGGTTTGGGACGTTGTCGACGAGGTTCCGGACGGCCTGGGCGACGAGGGCAGGGTCGCCGGAGTAGGCGGCATCGCGGATGGCCGTCAATACCGTCGAATCACCCTTCGGGGTTTCTGTGAAGGGCGGCACGACAGTCTGAGGGGCGGCGGGGTCTGTTGCATGGGGAGTCTGTGACCGGGAGGGCGGAGCTTCAAGACCCTCGACGGATGTCGCATTTGTTGACTGCGACGCCGAGTGGGTCGACCCCGACGAGTTGCTGGACGTCGAGTTACGGCGAACCAGTACAGGCGGCGCCGGCTGAGGGTCATGGTGTGCGGCCGCAAGGGAGCCAAACGCGTGACGCGAACG
The DNA here is from genome assembly GCA_029449255.1 of Mycena polygramma. Lineage (NCBI taxonomy): Eukaryota > Fungi > Basidiomycota > Agaricomycetes > Agaricales > Mycenaceae > Mycena > Mycena polygramma. Next base: position 246,918 of record JARKID010000008.1, on the reverse strand, counting down.
AGCGTGGAGCTGGACGGTTTTGAGGACACCGAGCTCGCTTGGGGGCGGCGTGGAGAGACTGTGACTGCGGGGACGGGTGCGCCTGGACGCATGCACGGACACGCGCCGCGCCGGAAGGTCCTCCGCATCGTCTGTCTGTCCCAGAGAGCCGTCCTGGGAAGTGATAGGATGCGCTTGCGAGACTGCACGGCCTGCCTGGTTGTACCCCGAGTTCCAGCGACTGCCCGTGTACTTTTGGCCGCCAGGGCTGGGCCCGTTGCTGCTCCCACCGCCGCTGGACGAGCTGGGACCGTGCCAGGGGGCGAGGCCGGTGTTTGGTGCGGGGGACGAGGCGGAGGTGGAGGAGTGGAGGACACTTCTGATAGTGTGGGTCTGGGATTGGACTGCTGTCGCAGCACGGGATGTGCTGTGCAGCAGAGTTGTCGCGACCTTTGGCAACATGGCTGCGGTGTCGCACTGCGCCTTACCCCGCAATCACTTATACGCACCAGAAAGAAGAGAACACGAACACGAATACTGTCGGCACAAAAAACTCATCAAATCGGGTATTCTCGGGAACCAACAAACAATAACAAACCCCATTTACAACTTGAACATGAACCTCATTTCTTTCTTGTCGCGTCTAGGGTCGTCTCTCTCTTTCCCTGTCGTCTCTCTTGCTTTCCGTTTAAATTCAGCTGACCAGGCCATCCAGAAAAATTGAACTTGCCAAGTCAGCTCCAAGCCAGCTCGAGTCACAAGGCAACGTACATCCCGAACCTCGCCTGTCCCCGGGCGTCCTGCTTGTCAATCTGTATCCGTGCTCAGCGTATCTGGGTACCCATCTCCGTCCGTGGAAGTACGCTCTGCCATGAGGCATCTTGAACTGTCGTGGGTGTTCTTTCCTTTCTTTCAGAACGAGATTACGAGACTATCTCTCTCTGGGATCCCTGGTGGATATATATACCTCCTGATTGATATATCTATCTATCGGGGTCGTTCTTCTCGTCGTCCTTTAGTCGTTGCAGCTGCTCCTGGGACGAACCCACGCAACATCTTCACTCTCGCACCGGCCTTTCCTCCAACTCAAGTCAGAGTTTACGAGTCAACTCTCCAATACATCTCGCATTTCCCTTCGCACCAACACTTTCCCCACACAAAGCACATAACTCGCATCACCGCTACCCGAACCACACCCTTCTTTCTGCCCCGGCCCGCGTATGTCTAGAGGTCGTCGAGCAGGTTGTAGGTACCGTCCGGCGCCCTCGCTGCGCGGGGCGGGGCTTCGTTTTTGGCGCGATGTCGTGTCTGTGTTGTCGTTCACCTTACCTTACCGTTCACTTTTTCTCTTGTGTTTGATCACGATCACCATTCAACCCGCACAAAGCACAAAACTCATCTCACCACCTCCCGATCACACACTGCTCTATGTCCAGCCCCGCTCATGCAGAGTTTCAGAGTCCCTAGCCCCTTGTAGCAGTGTCGACCGAACTAAACTCGCGGCCCGGGGTTGGGTTTTTGGTCTCGCTGATTCGAGCTTGATTCATTCCATTCGGTGAGACGTTTTGGCTCCGCCAGTCTCTTCAGTCTTTTGCCTCAGTGTCCTGCCCAGCCACACATATGTCAAACGTCAGTGCACGCGGTCGGGGAAGCGGTCCTTCATTTTTCGATGAGTATAGGAACGGCGCGAAATCCTTTGGTGTCCTCCTTATACACCTTATTCCCCAAAATCCCCCCTCTGAATGAGCACGCCGAGCAGCTGCACCAAAGAGTCCTGTCTTGGGGCTTGATCAAAGTGAACGTTTCGAATTGTAATTACTTGCGCGCTGACCAGGTATACTTCCGCGCGAAAAAATAGACCGCACGTAAGTACACGGTTCGTGTCCCTGGTGCCCGAGTTCTTCCCAATAATAAGGGGGCCAACCGTGTGAACCGTGGCAGTGCCCATCATCAGTGAACTGCGTGGCTGTGTGTGATTTTTTGCAGCCTCGTCCTCAAGCAACACATCCACCGCCGCAACCGCCACCATGGTTCGTAGCCGTCCATTTCTCGTCCAAAACCGTTGCCCGAGCCTTCTCGCGCTTTCTGGCCATCCAATTCGCTGCGAGACGACGTGGAACGGATGGATTCCGACACGTCGTTTTGGATGTCGTCGGCGTGGAGATGATGAATTCCGAGACTGACTTACTTGCAGCCCCCCAAGAAAGTCAAGGCCCCCAAGGAGGAGAACGTGTCCCTCGGTCCCCAGGTCCCAGAGGGTCAGTTCCATTTCATTTTCTTGTGAAATCCAACTGAACAATTGTTTAGGGTCAGTTTATCTTCAATCTTTGTCCACCCGGTGGAATTGACTCGTCCTCCCTAGCACCCTCGTATTCGGCGTCGCCCACATCTTCGCCTCGTTCAATGACACCTTCGTGCACGTTACCGACCTGTCCGGCAAGGAAACCATCTCCCGCGTCACCGGTACGCGCCTCGCCCTGCCCCCATCCTTACCCAGCCGATCGACGTTTTTTTCGCAGGCGGAATGAAGGTCAAGGCCGACCGTGACGAGTCCTCCCCGTACGCCGCCATGTTGGCCGCCCAGGACGTCGCCGCGCGCTGCAAGGAAGTCGGCATAACCGCCCTCCACATCAAAATCCGCGCGACCGGCGGAACCGGCACCAAGACCCCCGGCCCCGGTGGCCAGAGCGCCCTCCGCGCCCTCGCGCGCGCCGGCATGTCCATCGGCCGCATCGAGGACGTCACCCCCGTCCCCACCGATTGCACCAGGAGAAAGGTGCGTCTCTTATCTACATGCGCCTGCACTCGTTCTAATCCAAAGACGGCAGGGTGGTCGCCGTGGTCGTCGTCTCTGAGTAAAATTACCGCTTGTGTGTATCTACATACAACAATGTCGCCGCTCGACGCGCAACAGGTTTATACCTGTCCCGCGGTCGTCACTCCAAAATGCTTGTGATGATCTGGAAAGTTGTTCTGACCGCGAATTCGAAGTTCCCGCATTCATGCCCATAGCGTTAAACGCCAATGAGTTTTTTTGTATTGCCTGGTATCAGATCTTCAAGCGTCTCGACACATTTTCTTGGTATTCTTTAGCTGAGGCCACGTCTGAACATTTACCCCCTTGGCTCCAAGGTGATTAAACCTCTCTTCCTCTTCTACCAAGTCCCATGTCGTCGGTCGAATTCTCCACTGTATACTTGACTGTTAAAATGAAGGCATGACGAGGAGTCTATACGGATCGAACAAAATGGCAGAAGGACTCGACTGGCGAGACCTCTTGGGTCACTTGTTGATGGCGGGAAATACTGGAGCGCAATTGGAGAATCCAAAAGCGATTTTCTAGGATGATTTCCAGTTTGCTTGTGTTTGAAGTTGAAGTTTATAGGTCTAAGCGCCAAATCTCTCTCGTTTTCAGCCATCCCGGCCGACTCCACACTGCGCGTCCAAGACGACGCGTTTTTCCGCCCGGGAACGGATACATATCTATGGCCGACACGGCGCTGTACGTGTCGAGCGCCGAGGTTCTGTCAATATGCCAGTCCATGAATGACGACTTGGAGGGTTTGCTGCATCCAGAGACCGGATTTGCACCGCGACTTCGCCAAATCTGCCAGGAACAGTGAGTATAAATTTTCTTCCTTTTTGCTGGTCAACTAAGCTGCAGGCTCCTGGACTATGAAGAAAATGGGGACGGAAGAACAACTCAGGAAGAGCTTGACCTTCTCCGTCTCGAGCGCGATACATGGGGTCTATTGCAGGCCGTGATGCCGTGAGTCCATTGGAATAGCTGCCTAGATATGTGCAAACTTGAACAACAGGGCACGTAAAACGGAGGGCCCACCCATGCCCACCGCACGCGAACTGCTGGCCGAAAATCCATACACCCCCACCTCGACTCTTGCGCAAGCCATCATGCATGCGTCCCCCTTGCTTTCCGAGCTCGTCGTCGTGCGAGAGTGGCTCCAGGACTCCGCTCCCCCGCCGCAACACCCAGAGGCCACGACGGGGTACTGGAAATTCACAAAGCACGGCGTAATGCAGGCGCTGCGCATGGGTGGAGGCGCGCGCGATGGCCTGGTGAAGGAATTGGACCCGGACGCGGTAAACCGCGGCGACGGGCGGATGCTCGCTGCCGACGACACGGTGAGTGGCTTGTACTGGATCGGCGGCCAAGTGTATTTATCCGAGGTAATCAGAACTACGAAAAGGGCCTGGGGCAGGCTTTGTACTCATATGTGCGAGCGGGGCGGCTGGGAGACGCTATTGACCTGTGCCGCAAGGCGCACCAGCCCTGGCGGGCCGCGAGCATGCGGGGGTCACTGCTTTTCCAGTGGCGCGCGATCAGTACGTGTCTTTCCACTCTCCTCCGCTGTATCATCAATGTTTTTCCAGCGAATGAGCAATATGAGGACGATGCGATGGAGGAGGACCTGACCGATGTTTGGGAAGGTAACCGTCGGAGGCAGCTATGGAAATCAACGTGCACGCGTTCCGCCATAAATGTACGTTCCTCGACAATTCGCATCGCCAAGAATTGACACCCTCCAGCCCAACATCTCCGACCACGATCGAATACTTTACGCCGCCCTCGCCCCCACTCCGCAGACATCAGTAGTACTCAAAACCGCATGCCGCACATGGGAAGACCATCTGTGGGCGCAGATCAGCGTCGTTTGCGAGGAAAAGCAAAGCACGGAGATGCTCCGCGTTGGGGGGAGTTTTTGGGAAGGTGGCCTAACCGCTGTGGAGACCGGTGTGCGGGTTATCTCGGCGGAAGCGGAAGAAGCGGAGTCTGAGGAGTGGGAGAAGGAGGTCGTTGGGTCGCTGGAAGTCTTGAAAACGGTCGCCGTGCAAGAAGGGTCCGTTTACCTCCTTTTATTCGATCAAGCTTCGTCTAAAGTCGCCATGAAGCCCTGGGGCGCAGCATCCTTTCCATTATTCACAGTTGCAGATAATTCTGAACCGAATAGGTCCTTTGATGGACAATTTTGCCGTAGGAGTGCAGGATGGGACATATGCGGAGGCATCATTTGAGTATGCACGATGAATCGGAGGGTTTTTCGTTCCCTGCTGACCGTGATTTTGGCAGGTACACGACCATGTGTCGATTCTTCGCCCATCTCTGCCTCTTCCTGCAGATGATCGATATTCCTGTTCCGCCGTTGTCAACCCAGGTCATACTGGAGTCCTATCTCCAAGTCCTCGAGGTCTGTTTGAGTCTATCATCTGCTCTCATCTCATTGAACTGTTGATTCTACCAGGCTGCTGGCCAAAGAGATCTGATTGCCATGTACGCTGGCGCGCTCGGCGACAACGCGGTGGAGCGCTACGCGCTATTCCTTGTTTCCCTCGAGCTATCTGCAGATCTCACCGAGCGGCGGTTAGCCCTCACTCGGGCGCGGGACCATGGACTGGACATGGACCGGGTCGCCATCGCTACTGCGGAGCGGACGATCGAGAAAGCTTTCGAGGTAAGCCCAGGTTCCAGCGCCTGTCGATATAGTCCTTACTTTGTCCTGGAAGCTGCTCCCCCCGTTGAAAGGCCGGCTCCCTTCGATAATAGCGATGCAGACGCCTCCTTCAGACGAGGAATTGTTCCTCCTCCGTTCGATTGAATGGACGATATTCACCGAGGCCACGTATGAAACCGCGTTGGAGCAGACGAACGTCATCCTGCGGTACTTCCTAGGTATTTATTCTCCTCGTTGATTCACTACTGTCTAAATGTAGCGCCAATATACAGGTTCGGGTAGAGTACAAGTTGCCCAGAGGTTGCTGGTGATGCTCCCGCTGGAACTTGCGTCGATCAGCGAGCCGGAGGAGCGCGCCACGGAGTATCTGCATTACCGGCAGTTCTTCATAATCTGGGACACGTTGGAACGGGTAGTGGAGTGCCAGGCGCTGGAAACCCCTCAGATGAACAGGAATACGCGCGCAGCTTGGTTGCAAGATTATCAGGCATGTTGTCTTTTCTGGGTACGGCTCCATAGCTGACACGAAACTCGCAGGCTCTCGTGGACCAGGCTCACGATCAGATCACCAAACTTTTAACATCAGAGTGGCTTGTCAGTGATGTGGAGGAGGGCGGAGGTAAGCCTTTAACGGGATACTTGATCAATCGGGATCCCAACCTTTTTTCTTTCAGGTGACCGCCGACGCCGCGACCTCATTCGCATCCGGCAGATATATGTGCCCGAACTTATCATCCGTCTGCACTTCCTATTATTCGCGTCGCGTGCCCAGTTCCCAGAGTACGCGTCCTTCTACTATCCGCATGCTGTGTGCTTACCATCTCCCAGGAACCTAAAACGCGCGCTGGAACTCGCGAATATTGTTGCGGATTCGCGATACAAGCTGTATGAGGACTTTGTCAACGAGGATGGGAGACGGCTGGGTGACTATCTCGGGGCCGTGCAGCAGGCAATATTGGGTGGTTTGGAGGGCGGTGGGTCAGACCCGTTCCGAATAATATCCTCCTGAATACTTTTGTATTTTGCTCATATTGGTGGCGGTTTCCATGAACGGGGCCCTGACATGACAAGATCGAACATAAGTTGAATCACGTCTTCTCCAACGAACGACCACGCTGAAGTTCTCTGATGGACGTCGTCGCTTGACACGAGGAATCCTTCGACTTTCTGCCTTGAAAGTTAAAAGTTTAATTCCAAGAACAACATATTTGCCCTGACTTTTCGCCAGAGTCTGCATGCCGTTCACTATCTCGTTTTGCTTCGAGCTCTGCATTTTCAAGAACGGCTTCGCGGCTCGCCGCGGTCAGGTGAGCGAACGCGACTCGCGTTTGATCGAGGGCAAACACAGCCAAACCCGCAAGTTGCCGAAGCTGCTGGATTTAAAAGCCCGCCAAGTAGGTAAGCCAATGCATTCGCCTCCTGCTTCTCTACTCCCATCATCTCCTTCCCCAACTCGAGCCAAGTTCCTCCGAGTCGATTCAAGACGAGTCGAGCATCGTCCTTTCTTACTTCCATGGTGAGCCCTTCGCGAAGTGCGTTCCCCGTCTCGATGCTCACATTGTGGCTTCCTCTGCAGCTCGCCTAGTGCGAAACTCCCTCCTCGACTCGCCCCTGCATCCGCACATCGCCTAGTGTCTGCTGCCCATTCCCTGTGTGATTTGGTCGACAGGTGCGTTCCTCTCCAGTGCTGCCTCGCTCACCCTTACACTGACCGTTTCTCGAGCTCGTCGTGTACGAATCGTCTCGCCGACTCATCACCTGCTTCTCACCATCGTGTCAGCCACCGCATCTCATCCTCACCTTTATCCTCGCCGCTCCCATCCCTCGCCGTTGTCCGTCGTCCTCCTCGCCGCCCTCCTCGCCGCCCTCCTCGGCTCTCCTCGCCGCCGTCGCTCTTGCTGTCGTCCTCGTAGCTCGCCGTTGCTGGCCGCCGTCGACGCATCCTCCTCAAGATGTGGCTAACCTCAAGACACCTCAAAACCCCGTCAAGGCTTCAAGACCTCAAGCCCCCTCAGCGCCTCAAGCCCTTCAGTAGCTCGTCCCTCCCTCAACCCATCCTATCCCCCCCATTCTTCTTACTTAATTCCTCGCCGTGCTCGCCATCGTCCTCCCCGCTCTCATCATCGCTGTTCGCGCTCGTTGCCGTTGTCATCGTTCTCGACGCCCATCTCGTCGCCGTCCTCGCCATCCTCGCTCGCCGGCTCTCGCCTTCAAGACCTCGGTGGGAAACCGTTTCTTCAACGTCAAGATTCTCAACAGCCTCTCGTCCAATTCGCCACCGACAACATGATATGTACACTCGTCCTTCCCTTTCCATCCCACACTCCGCCGCATTCTTTCCTCGCTTTCGCCTCGTCGCTTCCTATCTTTCTCACTGTCCTCCTCGATGTTCTCGCTGTCCTCACCGCTGCTCTCATCGACGATCGTCGTTGCTCGCCGCTCTCCGTCGTACTCGCTGCTCTCATTGTACTGTGCCGTAGCTTGTCTTGCCGCTGCTGGTCGTCTTCATCAAGTTCCAAGACCTCGGTGGGATACTGTTCAAGACTTCAAGACGCTCCAAGACCTCAAGACCTCAAGATGCCCCGGATCAAGTCTACCGGCCTTTTGGACGTGCAAGACCTCGGTGGGATACTGTCAAGACACCTCAAGTCCTCAAGTCCTCAAGACGCTTCAAAATCTCAAGTCCCGGATCAAGTCTACCGGCCTTTGGATCGCGCAAGACCTCGGTGGAATACTGTCAAGTCTCAAGACCCTCAAGTCCTCAAGTCCTCAAGACCCTTCAAGTCCTCAAGCCCCGGATCAAGTCTACCGGCCATTTGGATGGTCAAGGCCTCAGTGGGACACTGTTCAAGACCTCAAGACCAAGACACTTTAAGTCCTCAAGACGCCTCAAGTCCCCAAGCCCCGGATCAAGACCACCGGCCATTGGGATGCGCAAGAGGAAGGGTGTTTCATAGTTAAGGTGCGTTTTTCCTTTCCTGCGAAAGGGTGAGAGCTTCGCTCCATCCTCGTGCTCCCTTGCCGCGGGTCGCAGGCTTAGTACCCGCGCATTTGGCTTTACCCACCACTTGCGCGCGCGTCAACCAAATGCACGCTGAAAAAAACTTTTCTTTCCTTCTCTCCTTCGTTTCCTTAGCAGAAATTTGTATCGCTAGTAATCTTGAATTGAATGTAATTTCTGCCCGCGCAATGGGTTCGCTACGCTATACGCTTTACAGAATATATTTGGTCCATGAACCTTTAGGTACCTTACGGTCATTCTAAAACACCCAGAACCGTTCTCAACACATATTCCCCCTTGCGCCCCCCGCCCCCGCGACTCGTGTGCTTGATAAAGCCGACGTAGTCTAGCTCATGCAGCGCGCGCATGAACCGCGCCTGCACGCTCAGCTTCCACCGCTCGTCCTCCTCCCGCTCATCCTCCCCCTTCTTGCCCTTTACCTTCGCCTTGCCTTTCACCTTTCCCTTTGTCGCCGTCTCCCGCGCACGCTGACCCTCGAGCACCATGCGGAAGTGGTCGAACCAGTCGTACACGTTGATCATCTTGCCCGCCTTCACGTACCCCTTGAACAGGATGCTCGTGTCGGGCAGGTCCTCCAGGCTCTCCTCATCCTCGTCCTCTGGCTTTGAGTCCTCATCCTCGCCCGTGTACGAATGCGGATAGGAGAGCCCGGAGATGATCGATGGGCGCAGTGCCGGGTTGAACATCTAGACAGCGTTAACTCGGTTGCAGGGGAAGGACAAGTATAATGGTACCTCGGACGGAAACGGCGCGAGGCCGGTGTACCATACGTTCCAGAGCGGTGAATGGTTCTCCGGTGGTCGGAGCAACAGTCTGTCCAAAACGTCAGTGACCACACCCGAAGGGAAACAAAAAGGAAAGGAACGCACGCGAGGTACGCCTCCAGCCAGCCCGCGACATCATCCGCGCTCGATGCGTGCCTCCACTCAGCGATCTCGCGGAACTCGACGGGGAGCGCCTCGATGTACGATTCCACCTTCTCGGGGATGGCATCGCGGACCGCGGGCGGCAGTTTCCTTCGCGATGAGTTAGCAAGAGGTGCAGCGAAAACGACGCGAGGGGACATACCGCAGCAGATCAGCCAAACCCACGACGCCCTCTTTTTCCGGGTCGAGCACCCGCCGGATGCCTGCCGCGCCGCGCCACCGGTCGAGCGATTTGTCGATCGCGGTACCGCGCAGGGAGTCGACGACAATGTGCAGTAGGGTGACGCCTAGGCTTATCTGTCGCGCGAACCAGACGAACGCCTCTCGTTCCGCGTCGACTGATTGGAGGAGGATTTCCGGCGAGCGCGCATTCGCGCGCCAGTCGTCCGCATTTTTCTTGGGCGTAGCGGATGTTCTCGGCGCGGACATCCGGGCGAGGAGCGCCTCGAGGAAGGATAGCTCAGTCGGTGTTGGGTGGGGCGAAATTCGCGGCGTGTCGATCGAAAGGAAGCTCAAGACATTGGTAGAGAAGTGCTTCAGGTGCGCTACCTATGCAGAATGAGAAACGAATCTCTGGACGGAACAAACGATGTTACCTGAAGTATTGTGATCAATGCATCCAACGAGGGGCTCTGGGTGGTATAGAAATCTTCAATAAACTCTAGCAGAGTTGGGCCGGGAAGGAGAAAGAGGTCGAATGTGGGATGAAAGAACGTCTGAGCAATTCGTTAGTTATAGAATAATACGGGTTTTTTAACACCGTACTAAGAGAAGAATCTCCTGCAAAACTTCGCGGCCGGAAGGCACAGCAAAATGATATACTCTGATGAGCGACAGAGTAGAGCGGCTGAGTGACGCCTGTAGATATGATGACGGCGAGGGCGTCGAGAGCGATAAGATGAATGTAAGAGGAAGGCGCGAAGTGTGCAAGCTAGTAAAAAGCGTTCAGTAATGGGCTATTTCTACTTTGACGAAGAAATCACCTGCAGATGTAGAACATGTCCTGCACAACGTTCGCATCAAACTGCTCAAAGTGGTGAAGCAGAACGACGAGGGTCGGGCGTGGATCTGTACGCCTTGTTCAGCCACCGAAGAGATAAGGAATGATAACTGTACCTTCCGTCGCATCGTACCAGGCTTGAAGGAGCCCAATATCGAACGGCGCAAGTGAAGCTGGCGGTCTGCGGTTGGGCGCATCTGCATCTCGTTCGATGAAACCACCAATCAAAATTTTCATTGCCACTGTGATGTTGAGGGAATCACTGGGATAGAGGTGGTTGACCAAGGTGGCTTCCTCATCGAACCGGTCGTTCAGATGGTCCAGAAAAAACGAGCCGCCGGAGAGATCTGCGATGGTCACGACGGGAAGCTCAGGAAACGCGATCCCGGGCAGAACATCGGTGTGTATGTTTTCCAGTCGATCCACAACGTCCGAAACGACAGGGCTGTAAAGCTCCGAGATGATAGACTATGGTGGTATAAAGTTTAGTCGAAACAGAAGAACAGATTAGCCACCTTCATCCGGTCGAGACAGTGCGTCCACGCGGCCTTGTACGCAGCGAATCGCAGCTGTGGCCCATCCACCAAGTCATTTTCGAGGCGCACTGATGGAAGAGCAGGTTCATCGGGTGCTTCCGCGTCTGAGTTTGCATGAGAGTGAGCCAAAACTGCAAGAGATAGGTACGATACCGTCTTCGTCGTAAGGGATGTAAATGACGGTCTAAGAATCTGAGACGCGATTGCGTTAGAAAGGCGAAAGTGTTGAATACCTGTTGAATGTCTTCGAGGTCTCTTTCCATGTCGCGGACGCGTAGTAAACGCGTAAAGGAATTAGGCAAGAAAGTCGCGTTGAAGGGAAGGCGAGGCGTCGCACAGCCGCAGTCCCAAAAGAGAGTCAGCGATCACCGTCAGAACCTCCACGTCTTTTGCTGGCAATATTTCTCTTTCCTCTTCCCTTCACCTGGCGCCGCCATGTCTGGCAACTTTAGGGCTCGGAGACCCGCTTCTCCACCGCCAGGAGCTTCCCATATACCTCCCCCGACTTCACAGAGATTTCCACATGCACGACAAGACCATTTGGACGCGGATATGCGGCGCGAGGCGGCATCGAAGGGACTCGCCCCAGGACGCGCAAAGATCTATCCATTAGGCGGTCTACATATCACCTCTGGCGAATGGAAACTACTTGCAGTCATCCTGATTGTGGCCTCTGCTGTCCGGCTGTTCCGACTCTCCAAACCGTCAAGTGTGGTGTGAGTTTCGGACCCTTTTGGAGCGAGAGCTACTCTGAATGCTTCCAGTTTTGACGAGGTACACTTTGGCAAGTTTGCGAGCAAATACATAAAGACCCAATACTTTGTCGACGTCCACCCCCCTTTGGCAAAGCTTTTGATTACACTGGCCGCGTTTGTGTTTGGATACGATGGCAATTTTGACTTTAAAGACATTGGAAAGTGAGTGCTTTGCCCGGTGTGCAAATTTGAACTAACATCCACAGACCATACGACGACGTTCCGTACGTGGCCATGCGACTAGTCCCTGCGCTGTTCGGTGTCGCGACGATTCCACTTTCCTACCTAACACTCCGCGGCCTCGACTGCCGTGCGACCACCGCGCTCCTTGCCTCTCTCTTTATCACCTTCGAGAACGGGCTCGTCACCCAGTCCCGATACATCCTCCTCGACTCCCCGCTCATCTTCTTCACCGCGCTCACTGTCTTCTTCTGGGTCGGTTTCTGCAACGAGGACAAGCACGAGCCCTTCACCGAGTCGTGGTGGGTCTTCCTCTTCATGTCCGGCCTCTCTCTCGGCGCCGTATTCAGCTGCAAGTGGGTCGGCCTCTTCACCATCGCCACCGTCGGCCTCAGCACCATCCACCAGCTGTGGCTCCTCCTCGGCGACCTGCGCGTCAGCCCGCGCGTGTGGATGCGCCACTTTGTCGCCCGCGCGCTCTGCCTCATCGTCGTCCCCGCCCTCTTCTACATGGGCATGTTCCAGATCCACTTCATGATCCTCGGCAGCTCCGGCGACGGCGACGGGTTCATGAGCTCCGAGTTCCAGCACACCCTCGGCGGGCGCGGCATGTCGGACACGTTTGCGGACGTCGCCGTCGGCTCCGACATCACTATTCGCCACGTCAACACGCAGGGCGGGTATCTGCACTCTCATGCGCATAACTACCCCGCCGGAAGCAAGCGTATGTGCCCCCTTCCTATTTTTTGACTTGTAAATGACCTCCTCCCAGAACAGCAGATCACACTCTACCCGCATCGCGACCAGAACAATGACTGGCGCATCGCAAACGCGACGTGGGAAGACGAAGGGCCCGGCGGGCTCACGTACATCACCGACAAGATGCGCGTCAAGCTCGAACACATCACGACCTCGAAGCGGCTGCACTCGCACGACGTGCGCCCGCCCGTGTCGGACGTCGACTTCCAGAACGAGGTTTCCGCGTACGGCATGCCCGGCTACGCGGGCGACGCCAACGACGACTGGTACGTCGAGATCGTGAGCGGCGACAAGCGCGACCGCGAGTCTACCAAGCGCCTGCGCACGCTCCGCACCAAGTTCCGTCTGCGGCACGCGCTCACCGGGTGCTACCTCTTCTCGCACAAGGTCAAGCTTCCGGACTGGGGCTTCGAGCAGCAGGAGGTGACGTGCAATAAGAACGCGGTCATGGCGAACTCGCTCTGGTTTGTGGAGACTGCGACTAATTCCATGCGTCAGTTTGCCGCACTTTCTCGTGTTATGTCCATTCTTACTGATATTGCCATGTCAATAGTCCCAGCGGATGCGCCCAAGGTCAACTATAAGCTGCCTGGGTTCCTGGCCAAATTCTTGGAGCTGCAGCAGGTTATGTGGACGACGAACGCTGGGCTGACTGACCGGCACACATTCGATTCGCGCCCAGATGCGTGGCCGCGTCTCCGTCGTGGAATTGTATGTTAAAATTCCCCCCTCGCTGCCAACGTTGCTCATGATTTCGCTTTCAGAACTTCTGGGTCAAGGACCACAAGCAAATCTACCTCGTCGGCAACCCGATGATCTGGTGGCTCAGTACACTCGCCGTCCTCAGCTACATCACCGTCCGTGGTTTCCTGATCCTCCGTGCCAAACGCGGATTCAGAGATTTCGATAACAGTACGTATCTATCCTCACTGGTGGGTCCACTAACGATCTCGCAGCGAAAGTCGTGAAATACGATTCTGTGTGCGGTTTCCTCTTCCTCGGCTGGTTCCTGCACTACTTCCCCTTCTACCTGATGGCGCGCCAGCTCTTCCTGCACCACTACCTCCCCGCGCTCTACTTCGCCATCCTCCTCCTCGCCAGTGTCTTTGACCTGGTCACGTCGACGCTCCGCCCGCGCGTGCGCCTCCAGATCGCCGGCGTGCTCGTCATCCTGGCCGTCTGGAACTTCATGTACCTCAGCCCTCTCGCGTACGGGAACCAGTGGACGAAGAGCAAGTGCCACAGCGCCAAGTGGCTCAAGACGTGGGACTTTTCGTGGTACGTGCCTCCGCCCTCCCCGCTCTACTTTCGGCCTGATTGCGCCTCTGCACAGTAACGACTTCCCGGACTCGGTGCGTCATTCACGTCACTCACATTCCTCCTTGCGCATGGTTTATTCATGTTGGTTTGCAGTACGCGGAGTACGCCGGCGTCGCTGCGCCCACGCCGCATACGCCGCCACCCGTCGTCGGACAGGGTGCACCGGCCGGGGAGCCCGAGGCGGAGCACACGTCGATGTTCGTGGTCAAGCCCGAGCCCGGGCACGACATCTTCGCGGGCGACCGCCAGGACGCGCGAAGCAAGGCCCGGCCGCCGCCGCCCGTCATCGACGAGGACTCGCTCCTGGCGTCCGTGCTGGACGACGTGACCACCAACGCGGAGTCGGCACCGGCGTCCGAGGTGTCGGCGCCTGCTTCGGCTTCGGATTCGGCGTCGGTGGCGGTGGCGGGCAGCGATGCGGTGGAGTCCCCGCTGGGCTCGAGCTCGGAGGGGATCCCCAGCGCCGCGTCGTCTGCGTCTGCGTCTGTGTCTGCAGAGGGAAAGGCAAAGCCTGCAAAGCCGGCTGGGCCGCTGGGCGAGGCGGAGTTGGAGGCGGCAAAGGTCGCAGAGGCTCTGTTCCCGGATGCGGTCTGAAAAGGAGCTGTATCTTACATGTTCTCGTTCGCTATATAACACCAGGGTCTTCTAATTTAATTTCTTCTACTTCTTACAACTAAGAAAACAATGGGAACCAAAATCTGGGATGGTTGTGAGATGAGTTGTGCATTGCCTCCATGTTTACCTCGAGACGGGACAATGGAGCAATCCTTTGCGGCTGTAGATCTAGAAGCCAAGGAGGACGTGACAGCATCTCAATTATTACAATCCAAGACCATAGCGTGGTCTTGCAACGCGACGCGCGACAATTCTTATCGCGCGATTGGAGCTTGGGCATACCATCCCACGCTCGTAGAGTCGAAAAAATTGGACTGGTCCGAGTTACGCGCACGCGCTCTGCAATGTTCGAATTTTATAAAGTCTACGTACCGTGCTACTGGTCCTCGTCTGCGGCCCCTGGTGCCGTGATACGTGCCTCTGCGGCAGCAGCCATCGCCCTCGCTGCACCAGGCTCCAGTCTTACAGCTCCTCTGCAAAGAAACCATGTGAGCGACATTCAGCAGAGGCAACGCAGCGACGAACCTGTTTACGGTCGCAAAGCGATGCATGTCGTACTTGAGGCCGAGCGCGCCCGAGTGCCTGGTGTCGCGAGGCTGGTCGCGGGCGTTGTGTACGCGCTGGACGATATCGACCATCTCGCGGGCGAGGCGCTCCTCGATGCGGCGGCCGGCGCGGGCGCGGCTGGCGGCGAGCAGCCACATGAGGCCGTAGTGGGTGCGGTGCTTCTCGCCGAGGGCCATGGGGATGTGCACGACCTTTGCGCCGTGCGTCTGGGCCTTGCTCTTGACGGCGGGGGACGCGAGGAGGACAGCCTCGCGCAGGATGGGGAGCGGGGGCGCGCGGGTGAGGGTGAAGATGTAGGTGAGCGTCTTGGACACGATGCGCCGTGCTTTTGCGCGCTCGCCGTGGCGCATGATGAGGGAGGCGAGGAAGGTGAGCAGCGGGTCTTCTGGCGGGGGGACGTTCAGCAGCGGCTCGAGATGGCGCCCGCTGCCCAGCGAGCTCAGCGGCGGCAGGTACATGTACGGCTTCCACTGCTCGTCTTTTTCTGCGGATATTGGCTTGGAACCGATCTCGTCCGAGACCCCCAGCGCACTAAATGCCTCCTGCGCCGTCGTCTCGTTCGAGTGTGGGGTCGAGTACGTCGTCGCAGTGCGCGCCAGTCGGGGCGCCAGGCGCGCAGAACGCGCGACGCAACATCGCAGCATGGAGAGTGGAAGGAAGGGTATTTGGTTGTGTTGTGCATCGACGTGCGACGCGTAGCTTTCAATCGGTCCTCGCGTAGATATGTAGGTGCGCTCTAAACAGAATCCGGATGGCAGTCTAATTATTAGGCCACGGCTTAGATATAAACTACTTGTCTCGCATGCCTCACTTGCGCAAAACATCCTTGAGTACCTGACACACGATCTTCACCGCCTTCTTCACCTCGTCCGCACTCAGCTCGCTCGTGAGCGCGAGCCGGATACTCGGCCGCACCTCGACCATCTCCTGGCCGCGCAGGCGCTTCGCGCGCGTGAGCATCACCCCGCGCTTCAGCGCCTCCTCGACGACCTGCTGCAACGCACGCTCCTCCGCATCGGTGTCCCAGTCCCAAGTGGCCGCGTCGCGTGGCAGGACGCTCGTGGGGTTCGACGGCTTCGTGTGGTGTGCGTGCGCGGAGGCAGAGGCGGGGTGTAGGAGCCCGGCTTGCGCAGCGGAGGGCTTGCGGGCGTGGATGTGGATGATGGGCGACGCGGGGTGCGAGGGGATGGAGACGCAGTCGAGGTCGTCGAGGAGCGTGCGCGCGACGCGGATGTTCTGCTGCAGCTTGGTGAGGATGGACGGCGAGGAGCGGAGGATCTCGATGCCCTCCGAGGCGCTGACGGCGAGGAGGGCGGGCATGGAGGCAGAGAAGACGAAGGAGGGGCCGTTGATCTGCTGGTGGTCGATGACGTTTTGGGAGCCTGCGCAGAAGCCGCCGCCGGCGCAGAGGCCAATTGCCATGGAGCCGATGAGCATGTCGACTTTGGTGGCTGGGACGTTGTAAAGCTCGGTCAGACCGCGACCGGTGCGCCCGACGGTGCCGAATGAGATGCTCTCGTCAAGGATGAGACGGTACTTCTTCCGGTACTTGAGCTCGATCTGCGCGAATGGTTAGAGACAGGTCGTAGGATAAAGGCAGTCCCGTACCAGTTTCGGCAGGTCAATCATAGCGCCGTCTTTTTCAAAGATTCCTTCCGTGATGATAAAGCGACGCGTCAGGGGCCCGCGGCGCTTCTTCCGCTCCTTCTCGACGCTGTCGAGCACATCCTCCAGGCTCTTCAGATCGTTGTGGTCGTACCACCGGACGGTTGAGCGCGAGATCTGAATTCCCTTTTGGATGGCAAAATTGACGCCGCGGTCTGCGACGATAATGTCTCCGCGTTTGCAAAAGGCCGGGATGACGGAGGAGATGGTGGAGAAGCCCTGGGAGTAGATGATGGCGGCCTCGGCGCCGAGAAAATCGGCCAGGTCGCGTTCGAGCGCCATGTGTACATCTGGATGAGTAAGATACGGAACTGCGCCGGCAGACGAGCAGACGAACCAAGGGTCCCGTAGAATCCCGGCGGCCCACAGCTGCCCAGGCCGTACTTTCGCAGGGTCTCGATGGCGCGCTCCTTGATGATCTCCTTGCCTGCTAGACCAGTAAAGTTGTAGCTTGCGAGGTTGGCAATTATCTTGGACGGCTGTTTCATGAGCGTGGGCTTGGGGCCATTGGGGCCGACGACGATTGGGACTGCAGCGAGGTCCGAGGATTCGACGGCATCCAGAGGGACCGCTAGCGGCTCTGGAGACCATTCGTCCACCAGTTCGTCGATTTCCTACACTGTCTCAGTAAGAGTGCTACAAAATTAGAGCAGCATACATACCCTTTCGTCGAACTTGATAAAGTGCTTGCCATTCCTGTCTGTCCGCGTGCGGGATTGCAAGAGAGTGAATATAGCGAACGCTGCAAGTATAAGTTCTAGAATGGTTCTCCCGGGGTCGTTCTGGTGGGAGCTTTTGACATAGCGGACGACGACGGCAGAGCCAGGGATACTCGAGAAGGCGGACTCTAGGTTTGCGAGGGAATAAGTGAGAAAGGCGGACAAGGCATCGACTGAGGAGGACATGGTGGTCAGAGTTGGACCCAGACCCAGAACCAATAGTGACCGTGAGAATTAGTATTCCGTGTTTCCTCCCTCTTCCTTCCGGCGATGCTGCAGTCCACCTCCCGCTTTCTGCTGCGCCCTGGCTTCGTCGCCCGCCGTCGCTGCCTCGCCACCGCCACCGCCGGCCATGCCCACGACGCGCCTGCCCCAGCGGCAGAGGCAAAACGCACCGTCGCCGCAATCCCGCTCTCTAACATAGAAGCCCAGTGGGCCCTCCTCTCGCCAGACGAGAAGACCTCCGTCGCAGAGCAGCTCGAGGAGCTCCAAAAGCGCGACTGGAAGCTCCTGAGCACCGACGAGAAGAAGGCTGGTGAGCGCGTTGTCCCGTTGGCGCTTATCCGTCGCTGTATCGCTCACACCGCTCTGCTCAGCCTACTTCGTTGCGTTTGGGCCCCATGGCCGGCGCAAGCCCATCCACGAAAAGGGCGACGGCTTCAAGATCGTCCTCGGCACTGGCGGTCTCATTGGTGTTGCGGGCCTGCTGTTCTTGGCCATCCGAGCCGCTTGTGAGTCCACACGCGACCGCTACGACCTACGACACGCACTAATTGCTGCACAGCGCCGCCACCACCAAAATCATTGTCGAAGGAGTGGCAGGAGGCCATGAACGAGCGTGCTATCGAACAAAAAATGAATCCTATCACTGGTCAGTCGTCGGCGACGTTCTCCCAGCCGCGCCCGCTGACCGCTCTCCCCAGGTATCTCCTCGGAAGGATACAAGGGCAAGGGCTTCGTCACCTCCAAATAGAATACCACCTAATGCACGCAAACCGCCGTTGGACAAACATCAATTTATTATTTTTTGGCCAAATTGTGCTCTCAGTTTTGAGAACGACCGGTTTGTTCTACTCACCGTTCGGGCCCGTCTGTGAGCAACCTATTGCCGCCCCCGGCGGTATCAGCTCCGACTCCGATGGTACGGCCTGGGCTTGGCCCAGACTACCAGGGTCAAGTCCTATCAACCCTGCACTGACAAGTTTGAAGTCCTGGTTCACAGCACCGGCTTTCCCAAGTGACTGGTCTCCATTGTCGTACATCGTCAAGCTTGTAGACGCAGCGATTTTCAAAAAACGCACTTTCAAAAGCCAGTCGATTTCGGAACACTTCTACCCCACCGTGCATCACGCCAGTGTACCCCGACACCTATGACCTGTAAGTAGACAGCAAGAGGACTATCCCAGTTCCAGACGCGACATAAATCATCTAGCCTGACCTGGCGCGGATCAGTGGAGCGGGAGCGTCTGCCAATGGCGGAGATGCGATTAGAATACAGTCTCTTATAACGTCGTTCGACGCGTCGATATATATCTTTCAACGTGTTGTGTTCGGCCGCGAAAGCTCAAGTGCTCCGGTTTTTTTCGGGAATTGCATCGCGCTGCTTGGAAGGCAATAAGCGGCTACTGTAGTAGACTCGCTGTCGGCTATCTTGCTAGGCTCTGAAAGCTGCTTCTGACTACGCCCACATCCTTATCCCAACCCCCACGCATCGTTTGCCATAACCTCCAGGAACTGGATGAGCAGCGGTCAGAATGTGTGCAGCGGCCGCTAATGAGTGACCGTTAGGCTCATCACAACACCAACCGCACGGCCGACACGTTTAAAATTGCCATTCGTGTACAGCAGACCTACTTATACCTTCAGCGTTCTCCCGGCCCCGGCTGATCATCGATAAAAGTCAAGCGGTACATACATAACCGCCGAATTCGAAAGTGGGACCACTTTCCGCTAGCTTTCTTCCTCCTCCCTCCACCATGTCCGACAGACGCGCCAAATTCCAGGGGGCATGGACACGCATCCGGGATGAGCTGGTCACCCACTTTGCTACCCACGGACTGGCCCCCGACGCCATCCAGTGGTACGGCAGGGTACGTCGACCTCTTTTCAAAAACTTGCTTGTTTTGCGGTATGTGAGACATCGCACAGAATCTGGACTACAATGTCCCTGGCGGGAAGTTAAATCGCGGCATGGCTGTCGTGGACTCGGCCGAAATCCTCAAGGGTGCCCCGCTCGACGACGATGAGTACTACAAGGCCGCCGTCTTGGGCTGGGGCGTTGAGCTGGTAAGTCCTTTGTTTGATCCCGGATGTCTCAGATTTTTTAACAACGCCGTTCCCTACAGTTGCAAGCGTTCTTCCTCATCTCGGACGACATTATGGATGGCTCGATTACGCGCCGAGGGCAGCCCTGCTGGTACCGCGAGCCGGGCGTCGGGATGATCGCGATAAACGACGGGTTCATGATCGAGAGCGCGATCTACTGGCTGCTCAAGCGGCACTTCCGCAGCACGCCATACTACATCGACCTCGTCGAGCTCTTCCACGAAACGACGTACCAGACCGACATGGGCCAGCTCATCGACCTCATTACCGCGCCGGAAGGCCAGGTGGATCTGAGCAAATTTTCGCTGGAAAAGTGCGTGATCGGCGCGGTTATTTGAAATTCGAGTTTTTTGACACCCCGGGACCAGGCACCGCCTGATCGTCATCTACAAGACGTCGTACTACTCCTTCTACCTCCCCGTCGCGCTCGCGATGCACATCTCCGGCGTGCCAGAGAGCTACACGCTCGACGGCAAGACCATCGAGCCGTACAAGGTCGCGGCGTCGATCCTCATCCCGCTGGGGGAGTACTTCCAGATCCAGGACGACTTCCTCGACTACTCCGTGCCGCCGGAGCTGCTCGGGAAGGTCGGCACGGACATCGTCGACAACAAGTGCTCGTGGTGCATCAACACCGCGCTGGCGGTCGTGACGCCCGAGCAGCGCGCGGTGCTCGACGCGAACTATGGGCGGAAGGACCCCGCGGCGGAGGCGCGCGTCAAGGAGGTGTACGAGGCGGTCGGCATACGGGAGCGGTATGCTAAGTATGAGGCGGACGTGTATGCGAAGCTGACGGAGATGATCGATGCGATCCCGGAGGGCGCGGAGCGCGGGACGCTGAAGCGCAAAATCTTCACGTCCTTTGTTGACAAGATATATAAGCGAACCAAGTAGGTTTCGCGCACATAGATTTAGTACCTAATTGCTATCAATATTTTCTGCTCGTGTTGTACGACTACGATCGGGATCTACGACCTTCGTTCCTGATCGTCCGGCGCGATCTTTTCGTTGGAACAGCAACATCGCGACGCCATTGATAATCTGTTCCCTCTATCGTCGCGACCTTGTTGAAGGGTCTCTTCCCAGGGTCAAACAGTGTCGCCCTCAGAAGAAACAGGTCGACTAGGTCAAACTGGCACAACAGTATTCGGGTTCCTACGAGCGCAAAGACAAGGTAATTTTACACAATTGGAGATTTTTTGCCGCGGTCCATTCGATATCCATCCATCCTCCGCGTTTGTCGAGTTTTCCTGACTTAAATGAGGCGAGGAATGACGAAGCACGTAACCTCATTGTCGCGCTTGACCGCAGACGACACCTGGCTCGAGACGTCGCTGGTAGCCGCCGCCTTGCCGCCGTACGAAATAGCGACCGACTTCGCCCAGCTGTTCCCGACCGGCTGGCGCAGAAGCTGCTCCCCGATGCTGTACACCGCCTCGCCGCTGCCCTCCCAGTAGAACGCGAACTGCGTGAAGGTGTACGAGTGCGAGATGAGGAAACGCGTCTCGTCCGACTGGGCGGTCGCGGTGGCCGCGATGGTGCCGACGTGGTTGGGGAGGTGGGCGTTGCTGGCGTAGGAGATGAGGTGAATTTTGCCTGGACCGCGGGCGGTGACGAGGACGCCGGATCCGTTTATGAACGCAGACATGTTGGCGGACATTTTTCTAGGATGGATTTGAGTGGAGGTGTTCAAGAAAGAATGTGTTGTACAATGAACTGTTGGAAATTGTTTGAGCAGGAGGGTTGAAGACTCTGGACACGACGGTCATCACTGCATGCCGCACGAGGAGAAAGGACATACGACGAACTTAAGGGGTGAAGCGAGTCTGAGGAACGGTTGCTTTAGCTTGCTGTTTATATACCTCCAGCACCGGAACTTTCCTTTTGGTTCTACCTCACAAGCGGCGCAAGTTTCCCTACTCCACCCCTTCGCAATGCTTCGTGCAAAGAGGGAGGCTGTAAGAAAGGCTCAAGCTCGTCCAGAAGTAAAGATGACTTTCTTCCATTACAACTTGTGAGCGGGATTGGAGTTAGAGCAGATAATTCGCGAGAAGCGGGGTCAACTTGCAAGGTTGCTGCACGCTTGTGCCATGAAGCTGGCGGGGAACTGTCGTTAATTTTTAAACGTACTTTGCGAGATGGGGTAAGTTGATTTCAACTGATTGCCCGTGCTTTACTTGAAGCCTGGCTTCATTCATCGATGCGTGGAAGATGAGCCTAAGGATACCACAAGATGCAGCACGTCAAGAGCTTATGTCTGCAACGGTGGGCAAAAAAATTAAAACGGCACAACTGCGGGAAGCACTTGACAAAGCCGGATTATTGCCCACCGTAGACTAATTGAACGAATTGGGATTCAACGAAGACAAGGGTACGAGGATGCGACCGTGTCAGGTCGGAGTACCTCTAGAGCCCCAGTGTCACGTAGTCTAGGGTTCGCGACTATTCTCCTCCGTTCTAACTTCTCGTGGGTGCAAAAACGCTCTAAGCACACAAGCAGCAGACCAGCGCACAATCAGATTAAACCGGATGGCCGCTCCATCCCTCTCGGTGCTGGGCGTAGCAGTAGGTTTGATTCCGCGTTGAATTGCCAGGATCCTAAGCAAGTGAGTAATCGTTGATGTGCGGCCTGTTCCGAATAGAGTAGACGGGGCAAATAAAAGTGGCCATGGGATCCGATGCGACGCTCCACGAATCCCGCGCGAGTTCTTTCGCTCAACAGCGCTCAACCAACGCTCTGATGTGGTTTGTTTCAAGGTTGTGACTTCGTGTGACGAGTGGTTCGATTCACATGGTCATTTTGGAATTTACCTTCACACTGTTGAAAACGAAGACATGGCGGGGAGGGGGAGCTTGTACGGATCCAATAAAATGCTAGAAGGAGTCGTAAGCTGGGCGAGGAGGGCAAAAACTTGTGGGTAACTTGTTGAAGATTCTGAATTCAACCATAGCACAGCGAGGACCCCAAAGTGTACAGACTTTGTCAGACAACGAGTAGCTGCCGCGCGTCGCGTCGCGGCAGACGAGTGGCCGCGACCCTGCAGTCGAAGACTCTCGAAGTAGACGTTGGAGAAGAAGACGCGGGTAAAAAAATCATCAGGAACGTGTCCGTGTTATCCGACATCGTTGTCAAATTGCTGCTCGCGGCAGCACTATTGTCAATGAAATCGTCGAGACTTGGTGCTCCGAGCCCAAATGTATGAACGGCGTTCTGGATTTATCGATATCGGATAAGTGGGAATCTGGGATTGCGTTGTAACTTGTCGAGGCCATGGGTGGATCCAAGTCTGGACAGACCGTCGGGATTGTGGTGTAGATGTCTCGGTTGAGGTGGAAGCGAGATGAATTTGGGAACCGCTCAGAACAAGGTGAATTCCGGGGAAATGGCCAGATATAAGTCAGATGGCCGCCACTTGCGGTTAGTTCATTTCTTTTGTTTAGTTGATTGGTGCCGGATGGTCTCCACAAACCTCAGCCTTACCTTCAACTAGGAATCATCGAGCGCTACACTTGGCGCTAAATGGATATAAAAGGGACCAAAGAAGCGGCTTCTGAAACCACGAATGTCCAAGCTTCAACGGCAGCCAACGGCTCCGCTCGAGTTCGGAAAAGTTCGGCGTTGTGGATCTTCTTCGCGACGGAACTGATCCTTGTTGCTCAGGGGCTAGCGTGAGGAAAATGGGCCAATAAGCGTGAAGACTAGCAATGTGGAGGGGTAGTACAATGAGGTTGAGTGCACGAGGAGGAGTCGAGGAGATGGAAGAGAAGACAGAAGACGGAAGCTGATAAGCAGATATTTGGCAAGAGCGGACGAAACAAATAGAAAATTGTCAATCAGATCTCTGAGTTGTCGTAAGTTAAGGTCTGGTTTTCTGTGCTGTCCGGCGGCTGTTCATCCTTCTGACTTTCCTTCTCTCCATGACCATCGGCCCTATTCCAATCCCTGCTCGTCGCCGTCGCCGTTCCCTGTCCTCGTCGCCCCCCGACCCCGACCTCCGTCTCGACCCACCTCCCCGTCCGAAGAGCACCCCCGGAGAGCGTCCTCTCCAACGCCGCCGCCAAAAGAGCCCGCCCCATGGTGACGACGACGACACAAGCGACCTCGACCTCACCCTCGACCCCGAGCCCGCAGTCCTAGAGGAGGACGACGAAGACGACGAAGACGCCGTAGAAAACCGGCCACCGCCGACTGTGCAGCAGCAGCACAAAAAAGCCCACTCCAAGGGAATCACCATCCTCCAAAAGGGCCTCCCGCTCCCGACCCCCGACCGCCCCACGCGCAAGCTCCCCTCCCGCGACGCAAAAATGGACGACGACAACCTCGAGTCGCGCGGACTTCCCGCGCCCCCGGCGGACAACCCCTCCATGCTCCCCGTGCAGGCACACGTCCCGCGCGCGGGCATCGCGACCCCGCACCGCCGCCTCTATGTCATCCTCGAGCAGGCCTGCCTCGAGGCGTACCGCATCTCCGGCGGGCCCGCAAAGGGCAAGCGTGGCGCCGAGGGCGAGGTCAAATACACCTTGCTCAACTGCGACGACCACCAGGGCATCCTCGCAAAGACGGGCCGCGATATTGCCGAGGCGCGTCCCGATATCACCCACCAGGTGCGTCTCCTTGACCGTTAGCTTAGCTTTGTTAATTTTTTTTTCCTTTTGCAGTGCCTGCTGACGCTGCTCGATTCGCCGCTGAACAAGGCGGGGCTGCTGCAGGTGTACATCCACACCGCCAAGGGCGTGCTCATCGAGATCAACCCCCACGTCCGCATCCCCCGCACGTTCAAGCGCTTCAGCGGCCTCATGGTCCAGCTCCTCCACAAGCTGTCCATCCGCGGCGTCAACGGGCCCGAGAAACTCCTCAAGGTCGTCAAGAACCCTGTCACAGACCACCTCCCGCCGAACACCATCAAGCTGAGTGCGTGTCTTCTCACTTTTTTCTTCTAACAAACTCCATTTTTCTAACGAAACTTCGCGCCAGCTCTGTCTGGCGACGCCAAGACGCAGCGCCTCTCGGACTACCTCCCGACGCTCCCGCAGACGCACTCGATCGCGGTGTTTGTCGGCGCCATGGCCCGCGGGCGGGACGACTTTGCCGACGCGTATGTGGACGAGAAGATTAGCATCAGCGAGTACGCGCTCAGTGCCAGTGTCGCGTGCGGGAAGGTGCGTTTTTCTTTCTTTTTTTGTATATTCCACTCCGTGCTGACAAGTGGTGTAGTTCTGCTGCGCGTTGGAGGATCTTTGGAACATCGTATAGGCCCCGCGTTTGTTCGCACTTGCCGACCTACCTGTACATACCCCGCCGGTCGTCCAGCCCCGTCTCGTCTCGTCTCGCATCGCATCACATTGGTATTATTCGTTTGTATCCCTAGACCGCCTTCAACCGCGCATTTGTATGTACACTATAAACAACCCAACCCAGCATTCGTCCCCCTCCCCCTCCTCTCCTCCATCCACCCTTTAATTCCGCGCAATACCGTTGCCCCATTACCTACTTTCCTACTTACCGCCCCCTTCCGCCCCTCCTCTCCCTCTGGTTTCGGCGCCCTCCGTGGTGTCAGCCAATAGCGCGACTCAACTCGCGACTCTACCCCGTATCTCCCCAGTTACATCCACCGACCCCGCGCCCGACCCCCGCCCGACTTCCCCCGTTTGTAGTGTGCTGCAAGTATTGTACATAATTTAATCGACATCGAAATCGTGGAGTTTTATTTGATTTGTGGATTTTTTGCGTGCGTGCGTGCGTGTTGTGCTGGCGACTTGAGTCTTTTTAGTGTTGAGAGATGAGAGAAGCAGACGAGTGTGAATCGCGAATTATGGATTTTGGGTGAATCGCGGAATTAAAATTTGTAAACAGTACAGCAGCGACAACTACAGCTCGACCTCGCGGACGCCGTCCTTGTCGACGACCTTTACTTTGTATTTTCCGGGGTCGATGACGAGGCGCTTGGACACCTCTGCGATGCAGCGCTTGAGCGTCTCGAGGCCCTCCTCGAGCGGCGCTTCGGGGTCGTGGTATCTGCGTGTGCATGCGCGTTAACATAAAAGAACGCCAGATAAAATAGCTAGGGCACGCACCGATCAAGCAAACTAAGCGCAAAGTACGCGCCATAGCCGTGCGCGGCAAACGGCACCTCTGTCATGGTGCCAAAGTAGTCGATCCAGTAGAGGTGCGGGTCGTGCGAGGCGGTGTCGTAGCCGCCGACGAGGAGGTTGACGGAGTAGGCTTTGCGCGTGCGGAGGGAGGTCGCGAGGGCGCGGCGGATCCAGGAGGCGGCGGCGGCGGGGCGGAGGGCGTAGAGGTTGCGGATCTGGTAGAGGCGGATGTTGCGCTCGACGTATTCGGCGAATTGGACGGTGTCGCCTGGGATGAATTGATGAGTATTAGGGTATGAGATATAAGATATACAAGGGGTGTACAAGGGAAGGAGAGGGAACGGGCACGGACCTGGCTCGCCAGAGTATGCCATGAGGAGGTGGGGGCTGAGGGTCTTTATCTTGTCCTCGTCCGTCTTCATCTTTATGATTGAGCGCGCGGACGTGGTGTCCGCGGCGACAATCACGTAGCCCTTGCCCGTTATTGCGAACGACGTCTCTGCCATCGGAGAGTGAGATGAGAGGTAGAGACGAGATGGGTTACGCGTCGCACGTCGCTGCACAATACGACCAAATATCATTCCCGATCAAACCAACGCGCATTGGGTTCTGTTTCAACCATTATCTAGGAGGGCTGTATGCTGGGGGATACTTTGCGCGCTCTGGGTTGCGTCCCGCAGTTACTAAAGCATATGCCAAAGGTCTTTGCCTCTGCAGGTTGTCTGCTGGAAATATTGAATGGCTGAACAACGTTTGCGTCGATGCGGTAGAGCAGTATAAGATACATTAGAGAGAGGATATAAAAGTACAATGTGCGCGCTCGTATCTTCGAGGACCGTGGCATCAACTCTGCAGCTCGAGTTAGTGGGCAATCCCAATGCGCAGAAGAACAGACACACACCCTCAAACGCCATCCAGCCCACCCATGCGCGACCCCACAACCTGATAGCCCCTCGGCGCCTTCCTCTCTATGCGCTGCGCGAGCTTGTCGCGCACCTCGGACGCGGGGACGTTGTGCACCTCGAGCAGCTCCTTCAGCGCGAGGATCTTGCCCGCAATGTCGGGCTTGTGCGGGTGGAAGACGGTCTGGTTGCGCCGGTGCAGCCCGAGCGCGGCGAGCGTGCCCTTTTTCTTCTCCCCGAGCGAGATGGCGCTGCGCCGGACGGTGATTTTGAAGTAAGTGTTGGTTTGTGTGGACTCGGTGCCGGGGGCGGGGGAAGGGGCGGGCGGGGTGCTTATGAGGCGGAGGTTTGTGAGGCGCGGGGAGAGCGCGGGGCCAGCTGCAGTGGTGTAGCGGCAGACGTGCGCAGCCATCGCGGTGGTTGTGGTAAAGACTCAAGAGCAAGTGAACCAAATAGACGCCCATGCAATCCTCGTCTCTCCTCCACCCACACAGCTTCCACCCCGTCTTCAGAACAGCAATCTCAGCCCCGGGCTACACTAATTGCTCTCTGCACCTCCACTATGTCCTCCCCGCAATCGTCTTCGTTGATCCGTACGAGCTGAACGACCGCGTCGAGGCGTACACTTTTCAGTACGCGGGGCCCTCGAACCTCGAGCTCCCTGTTTTTGCGCTGCCTGCTGCGGAACACGACCCGGAGCTGCTTATCACCGTCGCGCAGCCACTGCCCGCGGAGGGCGTACTTGAGGTGGAGGTTCCCCTACACGTGCGGTACGGCGCGACGGCGAAAACAGGCGGCAAGGCGCCCTTCGAGCACACGCAACTCCCGTGGCCCAGCGCTTTCCTCGTCTGTCCTTCCCCATCTGCATCTTCCCCTAGTCAGTCCCCCTCCGCACGCCTCCCGCCCTCCTTCGCCGCCTCCTTCAACGACGCGCCGTCCACATCAATCGTGCGCCTCTCCCCGCCACCCGGCGCCCTGCCGTTCGAGATGATCCGCACGCCTGTGGGCAGCGCGGCGGATGTGCGGCGCGTCGAGATAGGCACGGCCGTGGTTGTTTTCGCGGCGTTCGTGTATTTGGTGTGCGCGACGCGGCGCACGGTGGCGCGGATGGCTGGGAGGCGTGTAAAAGAGGAGTAGCGGTTTTTTGTGCGCGATAACTGTCCAATTGAAGGGTCCGACCAATACCCATCCGTGACTAATAGGTCGCAGTGGTTTCGGTAGAGAAAAATTCGATAACTGGAAATTGGAGCTGCCCCGGGTTCGCATGGCCATTCTCTGTGAAGAAGACGCCAGGGTTCCACGTCCCTCGAAACTTGAGGTCGTCGATGGTTGAAGTCAACAGACCAAAGTTGGGGATACTGTTCAAGGAATTCGGACTCGGTTGGCACCGTGCTATATGACTATGGAAATGTTTTACTCTCCGCTCGCAGGCTCAGCTTCCTTCAGAGTCCGACTTCAAGAAGGTACCATGCACTGGCTCTTCGCCAGGATTCGGGTGTTGCGCCTGAGTTGACTTTCAAAAATTCAAGAACCGCGTCGCCGCTCAAGCTCGACGCGGTCATGTGAGCGAACGCGACTCGCGTTTGATCGAATCGGGCAAACAGAGCCAAATCCGCAAGTTGCCGGGGCGCTGGATTTAAAAGCCCGCCAAGTAGGTAAGCCAATGCATTCGCCTCTGACTCTCTACTCCCATCATCTCCTTCCTCAACTCGAGTCGAGGTCCTCGATTCAAGACTCGAGCATCATTCCATCTTTACTCCCATGGTGAGCCCTCGGCGCGTGCATGCTTCCTTCGCACCGACACTGACATTCTGGCTTCCCCTCCAGCTCGCCCAGTGCGAAACTCCCACTTCGACTCGTCGCCGGCTCAGCACATCGCCTAGTATCCGCTGTTCATTCCCTGTGTGGTTTACCGAACAGGTGCGTCCTCTACACTGCTGCTTCACTTGTCCTCGCGCTGACTCTTTCTCGAGCTCGCCGTGTACGAAACTCTCTCTCCTCTCCTCTGTCAGCCACCCCATTCCATCATCACTTCCTTTCTCTCCATCCTCGCTTCCATCCTTTCTCCATCCACTTCCTTCTCGCCGCTCCCTTCCTCGCCACTGTCCATACTCAGCTACCCTGCTCGCCGTCGCCGTCGTCCTTCCCGCTGTCGTCGCCGCCATCTTCGCCCTCATCCTCCTCGCCGCCGTCCTCGTCGCTGCTCGCCGTCGACGAGTCTCTCCAAGACCCCTCAAGACCTCTCAACGCCTCAAGCCCTTCAGCCTGTCCATCGCCCATTATCGCCTCCCTCCGTCATCGCCGTCCTCCGCCGTCCTCGCCGCTCTCTCCCTTCCTCGCCGTTGCCTTCCACCATACTCACCGCTCTCATCGTCTTCTCGAGCCCGCCGTGTACGAAATCGTCTCTCCACTTGCCCATCGTGTCAGCCACCCCATCCCATTCGATCCCCAATTCGATCCTTTCTCCATCCACTTCCTCGCCGCTCCCATCCTCCTCGCCATCGTCGTCGCCATCGTCGCCGCCATCGCTGCCGTCCTCGCCCTCGTCGTCGTCGTCGCTGCTTGCCGTTATCGTTGCCGTTGCTCGCTGTCGTTGGTCGCCGTCGTCGAACCCTCCTCAAGATGGGGCCGACCTGAAGACCCATCAAGACCCTCAAGCTCCTTAACGCCCCAAGCCCTTCAACACCCCGTCCCTCTCTTCACCCATCCTGTCCACCGCCCACTCTTTCCTCCTTCACCTTCGCCGTCCTCGCCGTCGCTATTCGTGCTCCTCGTCGTTACCGCCCATCGTCCCCGCCGTCATCGTCGTCCCCATCGTCCTGCCGCTCTTGCCGTCCTCGCCGTCGTTGCTCGCCGTCGTTGCTCGCCGTCGTTGCTCGCCGTCGTTGCTCGCCGTTTACTGGTCGCCGCCGCGGACTTCAAGACCTCAGTGGGAAACTGTCCAAACCTCAAGTCGCATCAAGGCTCCAAGATTCAAGGTCTCAAGGTACCTCAAGACGCTTCAAGGTCAAGGTTATCAACAGCCTCAACACCTCAAGTCTTCCAACACCACGGACAACACGGTATGTATCCTCACCCTTCTCTCTCCATCGTACCCTCAGCCCCATTCTTTGCTTGCCTCTTGCCTCGCCGTTCTCACTGTCCTCGCTTTCCTCCCAGCCGCTCTCGCTGTCCTCCTCAACGTGCTCGCGCTCGCCGCTCTCTGTCGTTCTCGCTCTCATTGTTCTGCGTTCCCGCTTTTGTTGCTCGCCGTTGCTGGTCATCAGGTCTCAAGACCTCAGTGGGATACTGATCAAGATGCCTCAAGCCCCGGATCAAGACCACCGGCAATTGACACGCGCAAGACCTCAGTGGGATACTGTTCAAGACGCCTCAAGACTTCAAGACCCGGATCAAGATTACCGGCCATTTGGATCTTCAAGACCTCAGTGGGATATCGTTCAAGACTTCAAGCCGCTTCAAATCCTCAAGGCGCCTCAAGTCCTCCAGACTTCAAGACCTCAAGTCCCGGATCAAGTTTACCTGGCCATTTGGATTTTCAAGACCTCAGTGGGATACTGTTCAAAACGCTTCAAAACCTCAAGGCGCCTCAAGCCCCGGTTCAAGACTACCGGCCTTTTGTGGGATGCACAGCAGCCGAAGGGCGGTTCCTAGTCCTGGTGAGTTTTCCCTTTCCTTCCTTTTTCCTGCGAAAGGGTGAGAGCTTCGCTCCATCCTCGTGCTCCCTTGCCGCGGGTCGCAGGCTTAGTACGCGCGCATTCGGCTTTACCTACCGCTCGCGCGCGTCAACTAAATGCACGTTGAAGAAATCTGTCCTTTCCTGCTCTCCTTCGTTTCCTTAGCAGAAATTTGTAGGGCCACTTAGCAATCTTGTATCTTATTTCTAGCCCCGTAATGGAACTTGTGGTCAATTTTGAAACGAAAACCCTCGTTGACATGGTCGAGTTGGACGCGACGCGTTGCGGCCTGGATTTGATGTGGCTGTGACAGCCAAACAGCGCGTCTTTCCTCCGCCCATTTGAGGCAAAATTGATGCCACCTGGCCCAGTGTTCAACTGGCTATGTGTTGCATCCTCTGCTTGTGACATCCTCGTCCGTGTCGCGCGCGTCAGGGCCGCCCAAGTCGCTTCATCCGAAAGCCTGCTTGCCAACGGCCTAAAATGTGTCGCGAAAAGTCAACACAAGACCCAGGTCCTTGAATCGAACCAAGATGTGTCTGGCGATGTGTCTGGGGCTCCGTCTCGTACCATGCCTGCCGGGGTGGATGCGGCAAACGCTGCGGAGCCTCATAATATTC
Source organism: Mycena polygramma (assembly GCA_029449255.1). Classification (NCBI taxonomy): domain Eukaryota; kingdom Fungi; phylum Basidiomycota; class Agaricomycetes; order Agaricales; family Mycenaceae; genus Mycena; species Mycena polygramma. The sequence goes on along the minus strand of JARKID010000008.1, from coordinate 215,787 downwards.
GATATCGTGGAATGGACGACGGGTGGAGTAGAAGTGCGCCTATCTCCCTGGTTCAGCCGGATGATGCTCCTGCTGCCACTGAAAGGCCTACGAAAAAGGAAAAGGGCACGTTGCAAAATCATCCCCCTGACGGGAGGGATGAGCCGCCATTGCACTCCTTTGCTTCAATGAAGCTCCAAGAGGTAGAAGCGCCTCGCGAACGCGTGCCGTTGAAGGTAACTCGCATTATTCTCAAGTATCGTCGCTGAAGGTTCCTGTCCAGCCGTTAGACATGCCCGTCTCGCCATTAGACGAGAAACCCTCCTTTGCGGCAGTAGAAGCCAAGGAGGACGAAGCTGAAGGCTCTTCCCAGGACCTTGACTTACTTTCAGAGGTGAACTGACTCTCTTATCTCGAGATATAATCATTGAAATGTCTGTCCAGCCATTGGACCTGCCTGCTTCGACTCGCCAGCTTCAGTCGTCCAAAGTTCCCTCATCGCGTATCGGTCGACTATTCCACTACGGCGGTAAGTATAAACTGTCTCAGCGAGCGTATGCTGATAGTCGTCCAAAGGACTCGCCGCTTCGCTTGGCTACGGCGCTGCGTCTGAGATTATCCGCCGCACCGCAAGCTCTTCTGGCGCAGATGACGCCCCGCAATCGGTTATGATGACCGAAGCCAATATAACGCGTCTTGTGTCCAAGCTTTCGCAGATGCGAGGCGCGGCTCTGAAGCTCGGGCAATTTTTGAGCATTCAGGGTGAGCTGCTTGTGTGCCGCGTCCACGTTTATACATACCACTGAATCCAGATACCCACGTCCTGCCCGCCGACGTCGACAAAATCTTCCGCCGCGTGCAGGACAGCGCACACTACATGCCCGACTGGCAGATGGAGGTCTGTCTTTTCTCTTTTTGCATCTCTCCCTTGCTCACAAATCCTCAAACAGCAAGTCCTCACCACCTCCCTCGGGCCCGACTACGCGCGCCTCTTCACATCCTTCGACCGCGTGCCCTTCGCCGCCGCCTCGATCGGGCAGGTGCACACCGCCACGCTCGCCGCGGACGTGTCCCCCACGGGCGCCCCCGCGCGCGTCGCGGTGAAGATCCAGTTCCCCAACATTGCGAGCTCGATTGCGAGCGACCTCGGGTACATCAGCCTGCTCCTCACCGCGGGGCGGCTGCTCCCCAAGGGCCTCTTCCTCGATCGCACCATGCAGGTGCGGCGCCCTGCGTACATATACCAAAACGAGACAAGACGGTGCTGATACTATAGATGTGTGCTGACAGGTGATGAAGCAGGAGCTGGCGGACGAGTGCGACTACGCGCGTGAGGCGGGGTTTTTGCGTGCGTTTGGGGCGCCGGAGCGCCTGGGCGGGGACGCGCGGTTCAAGGTGCCGTGGGTGTGGGAAGGGAGCACGGAACGGGTGCTTGTGATGGAGCATGTTGGCGGGACGAGCGTCGGCGAGGCGACCATCGGCCGGCTCGACCAGCGCGATCGCGATGAGGTGCGTCCTCTCGTCCCGTCCCAGTCTTAGCTCAACAAAGGAAATGCGAATGTAGATCGCGGCGCGCATCATCGAGCTATGCCTCAAGGAGCTCTTCGAGTTCCGCATGATGCAGACGGACCCGAACTGGTCGAACTTCCTCTGGAACGCGCGCACGCGCGTCGTCGAGCTGGTGGACTTTGGCGCGACGCGCGCGTATGAAAAGGCGTTCATGGATGGGTGGCTGCGCCTTCTGCAGGCGGCAGCGGCGGAGGACCGCGCCGCGTGCGTGCAGTGGAGCTTGGAGCTGGGGTACCTCACCGGCGAGGAGAGTCAGGTTCGCTGAATTCATCTCTTCCGTTTCAATCGTCCCTCTTACTGCCCGGCTTACGACGTACGACGCCGCCAGGTGATGCTCGGCGCGCACGTCGACTCCATGACGCTCCTCGCGACACCGTTTAAGCCGGGGACGCAGCAGCCCTTCGGGTTCGGGCCCCGCTCGCAGTGGGCGGACATCACCGCGCAGATACGCGCGCAGATCCCCGTGATGCTGCAGCACCGGCTCACGCCGCCGCCGCAGGAGACATACAGCTTGAATCGGTGAGTTGCGCTTGGCTAGTGTCTTCCCTTTCCTTCGTTCCGTTTTCTGTTTACTTCCGTCCGTTTTTTCCTCAGTCTACTTTCTTCTTCTCTTTTCCGTTCTTTTTGGTCGAGATAATTGCGAGACGGGTGCTGATGTTTCTGTGCGGATAGAAAATTGAGCGGGGCGTTCTTGTTGGCCTCGAGGCTGGGCGCTACGGTGGATACACGGGCGATTTGGGAGAAGGTTGTGAGCAAGTATGAGTTTGGGCCGTAGAGTGAGTTTGGGCAGTGGGGTGTAGCCGAATTCATAGCAACTTGAAAGAAAGCTGATTCAAGGACCAAGATGAAATTCCAAGTGCGAAATCTTCACTGGCTGGAACCAGAGTCAGATCTAATTAGTACATTCGTGGTAAGCGTCAACAGAGAATTTTCTATTCACGTCCAAGTTAGTACAGAATATTACAAACATACATCCGGTTCGAGTGCAATCGGAGCCTACTCGATGATCATTAGTTTCCACCCCCGCCACCACATCCTCCGCCACCTGAGTGTCCGTCAGCATGGTAAAAACCAAAGCGGAAGGAAAAAAAACGTACCCCCACATCCGCCACCTCCTCCGCATCCACCTCCTCCACCACATCCGCCCCCTCCTGAAACCAGTCAGCTGGGATAAAAAACTGGCTAGGCTACAAGACATACCACATCCACCTCCATTTCCACACGCGGATCCTCCGACACCACATGCGCCGGCGCCCTACGCAAGCCCGCAATATCAGCAAACACAATTTTGCACCACAAAGACCACCTACCGCCGCACACCCGCCGATCCCCGCCCCGCCATAGATAACGCTGCCGGAGCCCGCAAACACACCGGGGGTGTAGTACATCGGGACCGCGACGAGGAACGCCGGATCGTGGTCGACGCCGCGCCGGCCGTTGAGCTTCCCCGCGGCCGCGGCGTCGAGGTCGCGCTGCGTGCGCTTCGCGATCTTCTCGCGCCGCCGGCGCTGCGCGGCTTCGCTCGCGGCCTTGTGGTGGAACGCGAAGACGGCGTTGTGGTCGCTCGGGTGCGTCGCGGCGAGGAGGTCGGCGCGGTCCGGGGGGATGAGGTACGAGGGGTTCGTACCGTGCCCGACGAAGCGCGAGAGCCGCTGCCCGATCGTCTCGCCCGGGAGGGGGCACCCGCAGTGCGTGTACTGCACGCCGAAGCGGTTCTTCCAGGCCCGACAGGTGAGGTCGAAGGAGGAGGCGAGATGCGACTCTTCGACTTTGTCATCGCTGGCGAGTGTGAGGATGGGGAAAAATATATTCGAGCACGAACTTACTGGTCAATGAATCGACCGACGTATTTCATGGTGTCTCGTGAGTACTGAGGAAACCTAGTCGAAAGATGTTTGCCAGAGTCAGAGAACCCACGTACATTACTGGCCATGAGTTGGTGAGTGTGCCATGCGAGGTCAATGTCCAGAGTTGGTACAAAGAACGAGGCTAGCGACGAGGCCATGAGGTCCAGGAACCTGCCGGCGTGTCAACTCTAGTCGAGGTCAAAGATTAAAGAGAAACCCACGCGTGGTATCTCGCAATGGCGTGGTGAAGCGCAATTTCATCCTCAGGGTTGTCAAAATAACGGGCCTGTGTCCACCCAAGGTCGTACATCTTCTTCACAAAAGATCCTTGACGCAGGACCTGGCCAAGATGGTGAGAATCAAGAATCGATTTATAGATTTCAAGAAACGACTCACAGCGCCGATGAGTTCAACGGAGAATATCTTATCGTCGACGTATGCGCTCATGATCCTCCCGATCCTAAGATAAACGAATTAGCACAAGGATGCAGATAGACAACCAATAAAAACGGACAGTTTCCCGCCTTGCCCTTTCATTTTCATCGCCAAAACGGAGCTGAGCTTGGCCAAGCTGTACTTTCCCCGTTCCATGAGGAACTGGGCGTACGCCTCATCCGAAACCACAGTCCCGGGCTTCGACCCGGCAGGCCGTCGCAGGGTGTAGGAGCTCAGCATGTTACCTTTGACGGTTTCTCCGCGACTCGTATCCAACGGATTCGTCGGTGTGTGTACAGTTCCGCTGAAGCGAAAGATGAGACGTGGTGAATGTATGAAAGACGGTGGGTACTAACGCAAGGAGTTCCGAAACATTCTTGCCTTTGACCTGCTTCGCCAGATCGTTCGCAAGCTTGCGCAGCGCCAATGTATCGCGCGTAATCTCGAGGTCACACTCTGCACGACTGCACTTGGCCGAGAACGATTGCTGCAGATATCCAGTGTCATTCTCAGTCATGTAGGCTGCAACGGAGTTTGAGGGCTTGAGACGAAACGAAAGGAAATTACGAACGGACGTAAACCACGGCGCGGCACTTCGGGCAGGCGATCTCCCTGGTCAACATCTGTGTCACGGACTCGAAGGGGTCAAAGGGGGTGGTAGTCATTTGGACCCAGTTCTCTATGCGCTGCTCGGAGGGCTTAGTAGCGAGGAGTCCTCCCAGTTCGCCCTGTTTTTCGAATTAATTGTCCGTATGTCTTGGACACGTTGAACCCACCAGTGTCGCAGTATTGAGCGCCTTCCCAGCCTGATGGAGCCCTTTGAGCGCTTCGATACGCACTCCGTCTTCGGCATACCATCTGCGAGCGGATCTCAATTAGGGTCCAGTGGTAGACGAATGCACTAACCCAGGGTTCAGCATATATGCGTGCCATACCTGCCACGGTAAGCATTCGCTGCGCCATATTAGATACGAACCCACCATGAGCACATCAGTCGGGGGCAATATCGTCGTGAGCCCCTTCTCCGAGTGCGACGGCTGCAGCGCCTTACACCACCTCTCAAATCTGGCGAAATTTTGTCAGAACCGGCGGATCCACGTAGAATCAGGGCCCGACCGTTCGACCGCGAGCCCGATGAACCACGCCCAACGCGCTTCCTTGTCGGAGGGGAGATGCGGTATCGCTGCGTCATCTTTCATCCCCTCAACCGAGAGCTTCAGCTCAGCAAAGGCATTCAGGAGCGCGAGATGGTCCTTGATCTGGGACGCGTTGACGAACGGCTTGGTGGCCTGGCCGACAATGCTGAATGCTTCAGGAATTGAGTAGGCTGGAGGCGCGCCCGGAGCATCAACAAGAGGACGCTGTTTCTCAGCTGGGGTATACGATGGGGGTGCAGCTTTCGAGTCCATGCCTATTGTGGCGGCCATCTGCGTGGTGGTCGGGTCTCTTAAGCCCCGCACGAACACAGCCTTTTCCCAATCAAGGTACTGGTGATGCGATTGATGGACGTGTTATCCTCGAGGAGTGAGCCAGAGCGGGACCTTAACAGCTTTTGTGGAGTTTTATTGAATTCCAACCTAAAGGGTTTCGCAGACGAGTCGGGTCGGTGAGATCGACAAAGCTTCGGCAGCAGGGTTTCAACAGGGTTTCAACAGCCTTAACTTACCTGGCATTGACATGGCATCGGCAATGGGGAGGCTGAACTTCCGGAATTGAACCGGTAAGACTCAGGGGCATCCTCGAGGCTCCTCGAGTCTGGTCACGATTATATGGAAGGCACTCACTCACCAAGGAGATAATTGACGATTGGCCTCAGTCCATAAGCTGTCGTCTGAACTTCCGAACAGATCGGGCGCCGGGGAGACAAGAGGAAAGAGCTGTAGACCCGGAGCAAGTCGTTGGTCTGCCAAATGGAGGGGACGTTAGGTTGGGACATGAACTCCGCAGTCCGCAGACATATTGAACATCTTGAAATCAGGAAAGGCGGGCCAGCCGCTTACACCAGCATATCCATAAGATCCGGTGCGAGACAGACGACTTCCCGATGCGATGCTGGATATGCCGGTGTAACTGTGTAAGACGCAGGAGCAGTCGTCGAGTTTGAACTGGGTTCAACTGGCAGCCGTGTTAAGCATCATGATGGATGGCCGCGCGCACCTTTCGTGTTTAACGACTGGGAAAAGAATATGAGCAAGGTCTCTCGGAGTTTGTCCCATCGTCGACGACGACTCGACGTCGAAGAGACTCCGAGAGAGAACGCGACTTTATTCACGTGACCGTGACGAAGATTGATCGATGGAGCGTGACGCGCGACTGAACTCGCGACCGACGACGATGGCACCCAAAGGCAAAGGAGGCAAAGGCCAAGCCCCACCACCAGCACCCGAAACAGCACCAGTAGACCCGGATGCCCCTCCTCCCCCCGAACCCGTTCCACCGGTGTCCGTCGTATACTGCGCAGGTTCTCCGACGATCTCCCCGCTCGATTAAATGCGGCTTGCTGATTCTTCTCTCTATGCAGTCTGCACCTACCCCCCAGAGTACTGCGAGTTCGGGGCAAGTCTTACGCGGTGTAAAGACTGGCTGAAGGAGGACCATCCGGATCTGTTCGATAAATACTACTCCGAAGGTGATCGACCCGATTTCGGTGCGCATCCGCAGGATATTGACGGCTATCCGCGCAGAGGCGCTGCAGACAAAGGTCGGAACGCTCAGCCTCGAGGCGCAGCAGAAGTTAGAGAAGGACATGGCGAAGAAGGAGGTCAAGGCAGAGGCCAAGGCGGATGCTGCGCTGAAGAAGAAGATGGCGTCGCAGGTACGTCGCGCCTCTATATTCATTCACCTTATTGTTACTCTTCGGGTCCCAGATAATAATAAAGCGGATTGAGCGGAACAAGCGAAAGCATATTACCTCCGTCTTTGGGCTTGAAGCGTTCGGTATCGACCTCAAGAAGGCGTCCAAGCAATTCTCGTCCAAGTTTGCGACGGGGTCATCGGTGACGAAGAACCCGCAGGGACTGGAGGAGATCGTCGTGTCGGGAGACGTCAGCGACGAGATCCTTGAGATGATAGAGAATGAAGTCGGTGTGCTCAAGGGCATTCCGGCAGATAACGTGGAACTGGTGGAGGAGAAGAAGAAAAAGGCAGAGTAACGCCATAATAGGTGCTGTATCTTCCAATGTTCAACTGATCTGTACTCTGTATGCACGCGTCGCATGTAATCTGCCAATATCTCTGGAGCGACGCCGATAGTTCGTCACCATTCCATGACACCTTTCCCTGAGTCTACGCATCGCTTTTAGCCATGCGGAAACTCTTGTCGATACGAGTACGCTCCTGCAGCCTTCCATGTCGGCGGCGGATGTTTTACATATCGTTCATGTTGTTCATACAGATTCAAGCATATCATACACATATCAGCATAATTAAAAGTGGTCCTTCCCTTCCTCCTCCAAATGATGTTCATCACTGCCCGCTACAGTGTATCCCCGTCTAGCCAGACGCGTGCGCGAAAAGCGGGTGAAAGGAAGAGTGTACTTCATCGGAAAGTCGTCGAATAGGAGATTTTTGGACGGGCCGACGAGGACGCGCATGGAAATGGTGTCGTTCGCGTCGGGAGGGGACTGTTGTTTCTGGCGGCGTTAACACTGGATTGTCGATGATGAAGGGAACGATGAAGGGAACGTACGAGGATGCGTGCGTGTGCCCACGTCTTTTCGACTGGTGGCTCGGTCTTTGGGGGTTGACCGACGACGAGCGGGGGGATGCATACGTATATGTCTTGCTGCAGACAATGGTCGTTGTTAAGTGTGAAGGGAAAAAAAAAACGACAAAAGGGAGGGACGTACATCGAGCCCCATGGGAAGCGGCTGCAAAGTGGGTTCATTGGGCTCTCGGACCATTATCTCGCTCAATTGCGGGCAGAACAGCCGCTGCGTGAGATGCTTGGAGTCAGGCTCCGTGTACGATACAACATAGCGTGGGTATGGTTTGCAATACTAAGGTGAAACGTCAATATTGAGACGAAAAGCCGAAGGCAAGCACATACCCGGATTAAAGAAAGGTCAGCCTTCTCCACCCGGCCCTCGATCCAGGTGAACTGGTCCGCCCAGGGGCGTATACGCACGGTGTCTCCGACCTGGGATAGGGCATGGTCAGTGTTTTGTTTATGTGAGGCAAAGCGAAATATGTACTTTGACGACGAGGTCCAGATTTATCGGCGGCAGCGGCGGGGGCTCGTATTTTCCACTCGACTGTGGAACGTCCGACATGTCCACCCAGACATGAAGAGGACGCGAAGGGCCGTCCGTGTGCCGACGACTCCGCTTGTGGCGAGGCGCTCGGGGGCTGGGCAGTGCCTGAGCGGGGATCGCGACATGCGGCGAACTCAACGAGTTGTCGGTCTGCCCAAGTTGCGGTTGTGATTGTGGTTGCCCAGGCTGCCCGTGACGCGGGGGCTCAGCGTTACCGTTACCTCGCTGTTGAGCCACTACATCCGCATACCGAGGGCCGTGCTCGCGATTCGGCGCCGCCGCCGCAGCGTGCCCGTAGTGGTGCTGGGGGAGGTACAACCCCGTCCCATCATCCTGAATATAATTGTGCCAGGGCAGCGGCGCCACCGACGGCTGCAGCGGCTGCAAAGGGGGGCCGGCTGGCCGGAAGTTGTACGTGCCCTCCCAGGCGCTTTGTCGTTGCGAGCCGTGCATGGAAAAGTCGGGCGGCGCGTAGCCCCCGGGGTCCTGAGCGTTCTTGAACTGCCCGTATCGACGGGCAGCGCCGGAGTGTTCTTCCCCCGAGGATGCGGGCTGGAGCGAAGGGTGGACCAGACCAGGCGGAAACGCGGGGTTCCTCGAGCTTGTTGAAGACATGAGTTATGGCTTGAGATTGGGATCGGGCGGTGGCACGAGGATGTGTTTGAATGAGTCCTTTGTCCAGGACCTCATGGCATTTTATAGTCATGGCTCGCGCTTTGGTGGGTGGCATGCCGGTCAAGTCACGGTGGTCCAAGCGGGACAAAGAGCTCGTGATCGCATCACATCCAAAGCACTCGCACACACGACTAACCTCTCCAGTCCATATTTGGCAATTAAGGTACTTACTGGTCAACGTATTCTCAAAGGGGTCAAGGAGGGTATGCTTCGCAGACAATGACATTGCGAATGTATGCAAAATTTACAGTCCAACATAGAAATAAGGATATGTAAATCATGCAAAGGAAACCGACCGAGGCCCGTGAGATTCATTAAAGACGTCAATGCTAGGTATGCACGTGAATATGTGGATGCTATTAGTAGATAAATGTCCGGGAAGAAAGACTGAGGGTCAGTATCATGTCCGTGTCCGTGGGGATGCTTTGCTGCCGGACAAGTCCTGCACATCGAAGAATGTGCCGATGCCAAATGAGACGCACAGCAGGCAAGATGCAGCGGACGACACGTTGTACGCGTTGCACCTAGACGAGACGTCAGCGTGATTTACATGCAAGATAAGGGAGACCCACCAGCCCTCAAACCCGCCGCTTGGACAGCGCTTGCCAATCAGGATAAACACAAACGTCGCGCCCCACAGTACGAGCCCCAAAACATCGACAGCAGTGATCTTCTTCGCCCACGACCGCGCGCGCTTCCAATCCTCCTCCATCGCCAACCCCGCAAACACACTCCTCCGCTTCGCCCGCTTCCGCTTCCTTCGCGCCGCCGCAGGATCGAACCCCCCGGGAACCGACCCCGCCTCATCGTCCTCGTCCGTGTCATCATCGTCCTCGTCTTGCGGCCGCCCAAAGGCATTGGGATCGACGATCAGGTTGACCTGCACGTCGCCGGGCATCCCGTCTTTCCCCTTCTTCCCCTTCTTGCCGCCCTTGGGCTTGTGCTTCTTGCCGCCGGGGAGTCCGGAGACGGGCAGGACCATCATGCCGTTCGCGAGCGGGTTTCCGCTTGCACCAGACTTCCTGCGCTTGCCGGCGCAGCAGCATGGGCGGAAGGCGAACAGGTAGAGGAGGAGCAGGAGAGTGAGGCAGGAAAAGACGTAGAGGATGTACGCCGCTATCGTCCCAGAAGGTGGAGGTTTGTCCGCAGGCTTTATGACCTACGAAAGGTTCAGCACGTGTGAGTAGAATAATCGGGAGGTGCATACCAACGCCGCATAGATCGCGGGTATTGACGCAGCCAGTGCCAGCGCTATTTGAGTGGCTCTCAGCGCGATCCGTTTCCGTGGGCCTTTCGTGACCAGCCGGCCCTTGGAGTCGACCGTCCCAACGAGCGGCTTGCCGTCCTGGTCCAGGAAATCGCCGGTCTCTGCCGGCTTGGCATTCGGGCCAAATTCCCGCTCGAGCATCCGCATGCGCTCCTCCTTGAGCGAGGCGTTGATCCCGGGCCCGTACTCCGGCGGCTCGCTGCTCCAGGGAAGCAAGTCGCGCGACGAGTCGAAGCCCAGGGACGAGGAGGGGTGGTTGTACGGATCGTACGCGGCGTCGGAGTCGTAGGGGAACGAATCTGTGCGAAATGTGTTCCCCGGATCGAGGTTGCCGGGATCGAAAGGCCCGCGTTTGGAGTTCCACGAGGACGGGGGCAGCGCGGTGTAGATGTCGGGCGGCGACGCGGGCGAGGGCTTTGGTGCGTACCAGTCCCTCGACCAGGCTGGGAAGTGGCCGATGTCGATTTCTGGTTCGGTCGAGCGGGCCTTGGGGGAGAGGTTGGAGCTGGGGCGGTGGCTGTTGGCCGAGCGCGGGCTCTTTGCCGAGCGGGGGTGAGAGTTTCTGGACGAATGGGACTGGATTGACGGGGGAGGGAGAGAAAAGGGCCGTCGGGGTGGGTTGCGGGGAGATGAGTGCGTGTTGGAAGACAGAGTATCCATCCGGGAGACTACCGAGGGTGGACGGGCCAAGGGTCGATTTGGGGGCGGCGACGGGGGATACATGTCGCGACCGTACTGACCTTGGTACGGCGTTGCCTGGTGCGCCCTGAGAGTCCTGGCATAGTCCGCCAGATCCAGGGCCTCCACAGAGACTTCGGACGCTTCCCGCCGTCGAGGCATGGAGCTGTATTCCGGGTATTCGTAGCCATAGCCATAATCCGGCTGGTAATCTGGCTCTGCCGCGTACTGGTGGGTCGGATAATACGGCTCCTGCTGCTGGCGAGAGTTCCTGGTGTTGCGAGTCGACGGAAGAGGGTCATAGGGATCGGGGGACCATGGACGGCGGAACTGGGAGCGCGGCGGCGGGGTATCGAGATGGGGGTCAGAGTACATGGGGCGTGCGGGTCGTGAGGGTCGTAAGGAATGGCGGCGGCGACAAGGGCCTCGGTGAGCGACGGTGAGCTCCTAGTTCACGAGCAGCCAAGAGCGCAGCCAAAGTTTGGCCAACACCCTCCCGACCAAACAACCCGCCTTGTCCTCGACCGCGACCATGCAGGACGGCCGCGCCCCACGGTACGCGCTTTCCCTCTCTTTAGCTCCTGTTTAATGCTCGTGTTGTCAGAATAAAAAACCGGGCCCCGGCGGCCATCCAGGTATCTTTCTCGTTCACTTTGAGATGTTCAGTGTCTGACTCGACGTGCTTTAGATCACCGCGGAGCAGCTCCTGCGAGAGGTAGTTGTTGGTATTATAACTTGCTACTAACACTAACGCATAGTCCCAGGCCCAAGAGCGTCAAGAAACAGCGTTCCGCGCACCCAAACAACGCGTCGAGGATTTTGAAGAACTCAACGAGTACCGCGGCAGAAAGCGAAAGGAATTCGAAGAGCGCATCCGGAGGACAAGAGGGAGCATGTGAGGCTTTTTTTTGTTGGGCAATGTGTGTATTAATTCTGGTTCAGAAAAGAATGGTTGCAATATGCAAACTGGGAGGCCAGCCAAAATGAATTCGCCCGCTCCCGCTCCATCTTTGAGCGTGCCCTCGACGTCGACTCGCGCAGCATCCAGCTCTGGCTGAGCTACTCGGAGATGGAGCTCAAATCCCGCAACGTCCAGCACGCCCGCAACCTCTTCGACCGCGCCGTCACGCTTTTGCCGCGCGTCGACCAGCTGTGGTACAAGTACGTCTACCTCGAGGAGCTGCTGCAGAACGTCCCCGGCGCGCGCCAGGTCTTCGAGCGCTGGATGCAGTGGGAGCCCGACGACAAGGCGTGGCAGGCGTACATCAAGATGGAGGAGCGCTACGGCGAGCTCGACCGCGCGAGCGCCATCTACGAGCGCTGGATCGCCGTGCGCCCCGAGCCTCGTGTATGGGTCAAGTGGGGCAAGTCCGAGGAGGAGCGGGGCAAGCTCGACAAGGCCCGCGAGGTCTTCCAGACCGCGCTCGAGTTTTACGGCGACGACGAGGAGCAGGTTGAGAAGGCGCAGGCCGTGTTCGGCGCTTTCGCGAAAATGGAGACGCGGTTAAAAGAGTACGAACGGGCGCGGACGATCTACAAGTTCGCACTAAGTCGGATCGCTCGATCAAAGTCCGCGTCGTTGTACGCAGCTTACACGAAATTCGAAAAGCAGCACGGAACGCGCAACACGCTCGAGAGCACCGTGCTGGGCAAGCGGCGCATCCAGTACGAAGAGGAGCTGGCGCACGACGGCCGAAATTACGACGTATGGTTTGACTACGCGCGGTTGGAGGAGGGCGCGTGGCGAGACCTCAAGGACGAGGGCGCAACCACGGAGGAGGAGGAAGCCGCCGTGGTGCGTGTGCGGGAGGTGTACGAGCGGGCCGTCGCCCAGGTCCCACCGGGGAGCGAGAAGCGGCATTGGAGGAGGTATATATTCCTGTGGCTGGATTATGCGCTGTTCGAGGAGATCGAGACGAAGGTGTGTGTCTTAATCCTTTTTAAGACTGAGCCACTTATGCGCATCCAGGACTACAGCCGTGCACGGCAGATTTACCAGGAGGCGGTCAAACTGGTCCCGCACAAACAGTTTACGTTTGCGAAACTCTGGCTCATGTTTGCCAAGTTTGAGATCCGGCGGTTAGATCTGCCGGCTGCGCGAAAGCTGTTGGGTGCTGCGATTGGCATGTGTCCGAAGGAGGCGTTGTTCAAGGGATACATCGAGCTCGAGGTGGAGGTACGGTCTTATATCATTTCGTGGACGATTCTCTCACTAAACGCTTTCAGCTCCGAGAGTTCGACCGGGCTCGGAAACTCTACCAGAAGTATCTCGAGGTACATTCAAGTCCTGAACTAATTGGTTGTTACTGACTCGCGTTTAGTTCGACTCCGCAAACTCTCCAGCATGGATCAAGTTCGCCGAGCTCGAGTCTCAGCTGCAAGACTTTGCCCGCACGCGCGCGATCTTCGAGCTCGGCGTCTCGCAGTCCCCGCTCTCGATGCCCGAGCTGCTGTGGAAGGCGTACATCGACTTTGAGATCGAGGAGGGCGAGCGCGAGATCGCGCGCGGGCTGTACGAGCGCCTCATCCAGCTCAGCGGGCACGTCAAGGTCTGGATCTCGTACGCGCTGTTCGAGGCGGAGCCCACCCCCGTCCCGCGTGCACTGCGGGAGGACGACGATGAGGACGAGGAGGCGGAGATTAGGGTTGTGGAGGGCGACGCGAGTTTGGCGCGCCAGGTGTTTGAGCGCGGGTACAAGGATATGAAGAACAAGGGGCTCAAGAGTGAGGTACGAACGCGTTTTCCAATCAGGACTGTGTGTGGGGTCGCTGATTGGTTCGCAGCGTGTGGCGCTGCTGGAGGTATGGAAGACGTTCGAGGAGAGTCACGGGTCAGCGGAGGACGTTGCCAAGGTGCAGGGGATGATGCCCATTGTAAGCAAGCGGCGGCACGTCGACACAGAGACGGGGCAGACTGTCGAAGGTATGCAGACTCTCTTTCTTGTTCTTCAGGTGGTATCTGAGTGCCGCACAGATTGGGATATGGTGTTTGCCGACGACGAGCGGGAATCGAACCCGACATCGTTCAAGTTCCTGCAGATGGCGCATGCATGGAAAAACGCGCAGGCTGGTGGTGGTGCGGCGCTGTCTGGCTTTACGGCAGCGACCGCGAAGGCGAGGGAGGACGACGGACGCAGTGATGTAGCGAGCTCGCACGGCGACGAATCTGATTGATACGAGACATGTATGATTATTACGGAGGAATAAGGTCTCGGGGGCATCGTGCATGTCAATGTAAAAACCACATCGTAAATCTACTTGAACGTATGTGACTGGTTTCCGCCTTTTAGTTCACTGTGCGCCTTTGGCGGCGCAGGGAAATCGCCATAAAACGGTTTGTCTGTCAAAGCATAGATCAGCTCAGTCTGCTGCATACAATAGACATAACCCGCACCTTTTACTTGCTTTTGCTTCTTCTTTTTCTTAATCCGCATGTCCTCTTCATTAGGAACGTCATCGAGAATATTCGGCACGGCGCCAAAGTCAAACGCCTCCGCGTCCTCGCCGGGTGCATCGTTTTTCTCCTTCTTCGTCGCCTTCTTAGAATCCCCATCCGCCTCCCCGTCCACCCCGGTGTCGGCCTTGGCCCGTTTGCGCTTCTTCTGCCTTGCCTGCCCAACGACAACGATCGAGTCGTCGACTACCTCCACGACCTGCTTCGTCGTCCGCTGGGCGGCAGGGACGTAAGGTACCTCCACCTGCATGCCATGCGCCGGCTCGCCTGGGATCGAGTCTGTGGAGTCAGCAACGGCGGCGGAATCAACCTGCGAACGGGAGCGTGGGTGAAAAAAAAAACGAGTGCTACCGACCGCATATGTAAAACGCACCACGGGCATGGATGGGACGATCACCAAGGCGCTGTGTATACGCGCAACCACCTCTTCGAAACGGGAAGCAAGCTGACGCAGATACGTCAGAACGAGATGATTGGGCGGGAAGAAATGTAGATACCTGCGTCGCCCCACTGTTTTTCGCACCAAACAGGGAGCTCGTCGACGTTGCCAACGCCGCGGGAGTGGTTTTCGCAGGGAAGGAAGCACCGAACAGCGAAGATTTGCCTGCCACGCGGGTCGCCGTGTTCGGAGCTGAATACGGCTGCGTAAGAGTCGGCACATAGAGAAACATTGAACAGCACACCTATGGACCACAAGTTCGTTGCACAAGCCACGGGAACATCGACATTCGGGACAGCCTCATCCACCTGCATCTCGGTGTCCGTCTCCACAACGGGCGGTGGGTCGGCGTTCTCCGTAGGCTTGGTCAGATAACGCCGCAAACATGCACGAATGGCCTCCAACAACTCCTTCGCGCGCCGTCGTACAACCGGCGGCACAGGCTGGAACATTTGCAGCAGCGCGGCCATGTCTGCTGGCGGACGCTCCGCTAGCTGGAACAAATAATGGTTCGGCAGCACGTATCTGAGGCAACACATAAGTGAAGGCGCGAAGAAGGGAGCCAGCCACGCACCGTGTGCTCTCGTCCTCCGCGCGCGAGATCTCGTCCCTCCATGCATGGACGCAGCGATACACAGCACGCTGCAGGGTCTCGGTGCCGAGGGGGGTCTCGGCTGCCGCAACGAGCCCGCCTTTATTCCACTTGCGCGCAAGCGTGTCCCATCCGCCGCTCCCGCCGCCTCGTTCGAAGTCGTATACCTCCTTCTCGTACGTCCGCAGCGCCGTCTCCTCGGAGCGCGCGAGTGCCTGTCTGATAAGCGCCTGCTCCGGCACGACGGTGTTCGCTGTCTGTCGTGCGGGCGAGGGAGAGCGAGATTGCGATTGCGCGCGGGAGACCGCTCGGTCCAGTAGGGCGTTACGAAGGTTGTCGTATATGAAGAGGAGAAAGTGGGTGTCCGAACGGGCGTATTCCAGCATGTCTTCAGGAAGTGGTCTGTCGTATCTTAGTATCGTGCAATAATTATTGGGGAGTTGGGGAATGCCAACCGTATACGCCAGTCCGCGAGCTGGTATCGTTTGTCGGGGACAAAGTCGCAGTACATCTCGAGCAGATTTGCGAGGCCGTGGCGGGGAAATTCTAACAATTTCGAAGCGTGGAAGGTATCGAACAAGTTGACTATGTACAGATTGAAGTCTTGCTGCAACCACACAATGTCGCTCTCCGCGCCGTGAAGAACCTATAGCAGTTCAACAACCTAACCTCATAGCAGGACAGCAACACACCTTGACGATCGCCGGGTCCGTAAACACTTCGTTTAACGCGCCAGTAGCGAGCTCGGCCCTGAGTGCTAGCGTGTCAACTATCCAGTCCTGAGTCCGTGTGCTAATTTGCATCAAACAGACGATCCCCGCGTACGATCTATAGCTGTTATGCTCTAAGTCGATAGCGATTTCTGGGGCTTGCCGCAGCGCGTCCGTCATAGCCTCGAGCGCTTCCGGGGTTGAAACCCGGGTAGCCGAAGTGGACTGAAACGGTGTTGGTGGGATAGGCTCTGCTGCAACAAACATGCGCTGCGGGTACGAAATGTGCGCTATTTCGTAGCGATACGGATGATTCCTGCGCTCAAATGTTAGCTGAGAGCGCGGTAGAAGAGAGAAAGGACCTACACGATCGTATCCGCGTCAGAATCACGAAATATGTGTCCCAGAGGTACTTGTGCGTTGTATTTGTGGGATATCGCAGGAAACCACGGCTCGTCGCCGCTGTTGTTCACCTTATGCTTGAACGCGAGCTGAGGTTTCGCGAGATTCGAGGCGTGCTGCACGGCAGGATCTAGCTGCCCCCTCTGAGCTGGAGTTTTTTTCGCAGTCTTACGCAAGCCGGGGGCGTCGTAGTTGATTGCTACGAGCGGGGCTTTAGTCCGCCCCAGGAACTGGTCCAAACATATGTCCTGCACAAGGTCAGATGGGGCCGTTGAATGCCTGAGTTCGCGCACCGTCCGCTCCAGCAATTGATCCATAGAATCTACAACAAGCGAGTGGAAGTCATCGACAACATCGTCCTGACTTTGTAGCTTTGCCTTTCCCTTGCGCCGGCTCGACTGAGATGGGTCCGCGGTCGCAACTAGTGATAGTATATTGTTTGTAAGGGATAATACGCGGGCGGAAAACGCGTCCAGGTCCTCTGCAAGGTCTGAATCTATGGAGCGGTGGAACGGGATGTCGGCGGGTAAACCGGCGGCACTGCGGGTCGCGGTAAGAGCTGCAGCCTGGACTTTGGAGTTGAAGGCAGGGAACGACGCAGACGAGAGGGCTGAGGACGATGCGTTCGAGTCGTCGGCCATGTTGAAAGGTGAAGAAGTGAAGAAAAGTGTGGCTTCCGTAAAAAGCATGGACAAATAATGCAACGCCCAGTGCCGAAAATGGAAATTCCGGTAAAAGCTAACCTCGCATTGACAAAATATTAAGCTATGTCTACAATGAGTCTAAATAGTTGCTACAACTAAGGAGTCTTATTCAGACTACCACCAAGCCACAATTTGAAGACGACACACAGGTCAACACTGGGCCCGAGGCCGAGTGCATCAGTGCCGCTCGGCGCTGACTCAATTGTTCGGGCGCGAAATACGCGGCGATACACTGTAGCGCAGTTCCTCTGTGAGCGGCCTGACGATGAGTAAGCTTTGTAAGGATCGGACGCTGAGGGTACTCACCGTCCGTGCTATTTCACTTTCTGCGCGACTTTCTCAATAGCGTTGCAGACCAAATCAACGCCGTCCCCGCTCCAGAACTGGCGCTCGTACGAGCTGAGTTTGCCGAGGACGTAGTCCGCGAGATTCATGGACGGGTGGCGGCCGACCCCGACGCGCAGGCGGTGGAAGTCCTGGGAACCGAGCGCGCTGATTACGCTCTTGAGGCCATTGTGGCCGTTCGCGCTCCCGCCCAGGCGGTACTTGAGCATGCACGGTTCGTGCTCGGACGAATCCGAAATCACGATGAGCATGTCGGGCGTCAAACCGCGCTTGCGACACGCTGCAGCAATGGAGGCCCCGGAAATGTTCATTAGGTGCTCTGCGGGTCGAGATGAGTTTCATTCGGCCGCCCGTTACTGAGACGCACTGGATTTATACAATGTCAGCGCAAGACGCGTCTGCCCCAGCGTGACGGTGCTTTCCCCCGAGAAGCCGTCGCGTTCTGGGGACATGCGGATCCCTGTGCGCATCGCGAGCTCGTCGATGATGAGTTGCCCGAGACTGAATGTGGTCAAGAAGACGCTTCAAAAGTGAGAAATAAAATACCTGTGGCGTGTGGCGGGATACGGTAAATTACCGAGGCCAGCAACAAGAAGTTTGGGGAGGGTGGACATTTGCGCGAGGAGGTGGTGGTTCGGGTTCAAGAGAGATGAATCAGCCTGAATCAGCGCGACTCGACGCGTCCGCAAAAAATGCACAGCTTTGAGTGCGGGCCGAGTCTCCGGCTGCTCGATTGGGACAACGCCCCTATCCAGCTGTAGTGCTGCCGGGAGGTGAGGTGGAGGTACCTCAAGGTGATGGGCCATCAATCTCGGGCGACCTCGAGGCTCCACAATGTGACCTCCAATGTACCTCCAAGGTGTCGTCCGTAAAAGGAGATTTGGTGTCCCACGCCCTCCCCGCTGCGTTTTTTGTACCAGTGCATCTCATTGTGATACAGGACAGGCCTGATCAGTTGCTTGGGCTTCATTATTCGCATCCAACATGTACCCGGAAGTTAATTTTGATTTTTCATCGGCTCAATTGGCCCGGAATTTGCAGAATTGTGGTGCGAGGCTGTAGAGCTGTTTTATTGTGAAAGGTTGGTGAGCTCTCCATGCACTGGCGGGGGTGGATGCTCCTATGTTTATACATGGATATGGGTTTCAATCTGAGTCTCTCGGACGCGATATTGATGCAAAATAAGTATGGTCTTGAGCATTGTGGATGGGCAGCCGCGACAGCCCACAACGTGGAAATGTAAAAGATTTTAATTGAAATTAGGACTTGGACCTCTAAAAGACAGTATCATATCTCTAATAGAAACCTTAGTTGAACCCCAGAGATGGTGTCTTGTTGAAAGAGCCTGCTTCCGGTTTGAATCGGTCCGCACGCGGTTTCCTTCCCGTTTGCAATCGGAAACGGCAATTTATTCGGTGGTCGTCACAAGCGAGCATCTGGGAGCAAGATGAGGGTGTACAGTGACTGCTGAAGCTCCAGAACGACTGAAAGGACGCGCAAGACGTGGCGCGACGCGAACGGTCACGGGCGTCACGGACTGTTACAGCGCTCCAAAAATGATGGCCCATCAAACCAGCTCGGAGGTGAGATCCACCTCACCTCGGGCCATTCCCATATACGGCACCTTGAGGTGACATCACCTCCGAGGGCCTCCACCTCGCGGCAGCACTATCCAGCTGAGTGCGCCGAATTTACAACAGCCGGGGCACGCATACAAAAATTAGAACTGTTGCTTGACTACATTAGCTAGATACAGAACCTCAAACCTCAATAACCCTACAATTATTTTCGGCCGCAATCAAGTACTACCGAGTAGCCCATCTGTCGGGCACACCCACATTCACACACATTTGGGTTCCAGCTCGTCACACGCCCCGCTAGCTCTTTAGTCGGCAGCTCTGTGCGTTGTAGCCGCACGTACTGCAGCGCATGCCTAGCATCGATCATCTCAACCAGCCCCTGCTCGGTGCAGCGCCTTCCACAGTTGCGGAACTCGATACTGCGCAGCGCCGGGGCAACAGCTCTCAGGGCCATGTTGCTCGGCGTCAGCACCATGAGAAGGAAGTCTCCCACGTTACACTGCGACCCGCGGTGCGGGCGTGCCTCTATAAAGAGTTCCCTCAACTGCGGCATCCGCTGCACGCAGTCGGCCACCTGCGACTGGTACAACGGGATGTATACGAGCGTCAGCGTACGCATCTGCGTGGCGCTGAGATACGCGGCGAACCGCTTCTGCGGCCATGAATCAAGGCGGAGGAGATAGTCGGCCGGCCAACTAAAGCCGGGGTCGTCTTCGCCACAGTCCTTCACCAAAAGGTGCTGCAGGTTGGGGGTACAGAGGAGACTGAAGAAGGTACCGATACGTTCGTGGCGCCGCGGCATGTAGGTGCGGGCGTCGTGGAAGTAAAGGGATAATGAATGCAGCGCGTCAGCTTGCGAAACGGTCTTCCGGCGTGGCTCGCGGTCCATGACCGCTAGACGCAAGGTTCGGAGTTTCGGGGCGTCGAAAAGGAAGTAGAGCGCCTCGTCAGCGCTCAAGAACACACTCCCCGGCGCTTTCACGTCAGGAAGCAGGGTCAGCTCGGTAAGCTGGCGGTAGTCGAAGACACTGATGTGCGCGGCGTCGAAAGATATGTCGAGGGCAGCGAGATTGCGAAGGCGGGGTGCTCGGTCGAGGGGAAGCACGACAGCCGTGCTCAGCTCTGGCCCAGGAGACTCTATTTTGAGGTGCTCGAGCTCAGGGAGGTACAGCGCGGGCGACCCGAGCGGGCCAAGGCAAGTCGCTGGTGCACGCACTTCCAGTCCGCGCAGCTGCTTCGCGTGCGCAAGAACCGCCTTCAGCAGCGATGCCAGGGGGCTTGTGGATTTGTCCTCCCCCGATTGCGCCAGGGATACGGACAATAGGCGTGTGACGGAGCGACCCAACCACAGCGGGATGAGGTCGCAGAGTCGCTCGAATGCGTGGCTGCCCTCCATATGGCGGCAGCTGGTGTTGATGGCGAGGATGGACCAGAGTACGGAATTGGACAGGGATATGTCGCGCCAGCTGCGACACACCTGGGATACGTTCAATGGCGCAGCAGCGAGGCTTGGTTCCGGAGCACCGGGGACACAGTCCTCGAAGATGATATCCCACAGCTCAACAGGGAGGCGGCGTGCATGGCAGCGTCGGGCGACATCTTTGGGCAAGGCGAGTTGGATTGGGGCTACCTGGTCCTCGCGGTTAGTTGCGACCACGAGCGACGACATCCCATTCGCAGAAGGACGACGTGGGACTCAGAAAACTTGAACGTGGGAGCTAAGGAGGAAAGGCAACTCTGGGACTATATTATAGGAAAAACGGGAGATCAAGCAGGTGTGGGCGGGTGTAGGCGCAAGCGTTCCTTTTGTGGTGATCACTTGTGCACGCCTTGCCTTCGCCGATCATAAAAATATTCATCACCTCGGGTTGTTGGGAGTCGGTTAACTATCTAGCTTTCCTCCAATGATAGTGAATCAGCTCACATTGACCCACAAGACTCCAACCAGTCCTCTTATTTGGTTGACTGAAATTTTGTGCGGCGAATGTACATAGCGTTAGACGACGGCGGGACCTGGTGTTTTGAACTCCGCTGACCCGTTGCTCTGAACGCCGTCCTAGCCAAACGCCGTACCGTGTGATCCAACGCCGCGGCAAGAAACGCAAATGCCGTGGCGACTGTTGTCTGTCGGGAAGAAATAATTTCAACTTCCCGACAAAGGGACGTGAGTCCAAACTGTGATCTTGAACGCCGTACTGTTTCCAAAGCTAACCGAGGCGCGGGCTACCGCGACGGCTGCTGTATGTTAAAAGAAGGAGAAGAGAATTTCAACTTGCCGATACAGCTGTTTTGAAAAAAGAATGCACCTTTTGATCGCGTGTTCGTTCTTCGTTTGTGCTTACCTTTGTTTGCGACGGAGCTCCACTTTTGAATGGCAGGCTGTGCTTACGCTCCACACGGCTTTGGCAAACTCAACAAAACTTGCACTTTCCGGAGCACCTTCAGAGCGGCGCAAGCAGGGGGAAGGGCGGGGGAGTGGA
Source organism: Mycena polygramma (assembly GCA_029449255.1). NCBI lineage: Eukaryota > Fungi > Basidiomycota > Agaricomycetes > Agaricales > Mycenaceae > Mycena > Mycena polygramma. The sequence goes on along the minus strand of JARKID010000008.1, from coordinate 194,378 downwards.
TAGGTCGACGGGCGAAAAAAATTGGCTTTGCAACGGGCTTTATTGCAGCTGTATGAGAATAACCGGTGGAACCGAAGGAGACTCACCGTCAAGCAGGTGCAAACAAAAACGAGTAACGAACAAGCGATCAAAAGGTGCATTCTTTTTTCAAAACAGCTGTAAAAGGAATGCCAGTCTGGACTGTAGTCTTGAACTCATCCATTATCTCCTGAATAAGCGCTTTGCTGTGGTCAACTCTGCGAGTCGAATGCGCGGTTTCATCATCAGATCGCTTTCTCGAGCTCCGCCCCGTCGTAGTCGATCCTCCCCTAGTACGAAGAACGGCTCTTCACGGCGAGACGAATTGAGACCCTATTGGGCGGTATAGCTTGAGTCGATGGTTGAGGTTGAGAGTTGAGAGCATAAGTGTCACATAACGCGTCACATGGAGAACAGCGCCCGGGATTGCCGTCGGGATTACGTAATATTGAGATCTTGAGACGACAGCAGTGGCACAGTACCAAGTAGACTAGCAGTTACCCGTGCTTCGCCACGGAATTCAACAACCGATGGTTTATATTCCACATTCTTTTGACCTTATCTGAATTTGAAGACGCCGTTCGTCGTCGACCTTCGGTCGACTCCTCGCGGCCCCGTGAACTGTTCTCAGAGCTTTCTTCTCAGCATTTCAAGTACTTCCTCAAGTCAGTTAGCAGCATCCAGAATAACCACCTGCCACATATTCAACCCTTGGGCCTTCATCAAGTTCGGATGATTTTCTGCCCGTCTCTGGGAGAATTGAGTGACTGTATTCACTTCACTGAGTATGTAATCCAGAGCAACTTCATCCCCCCTTCACGAACCCGGCCTGATAGTTAACTGACACCATTCTGGTCATAATACAGGAAACGCTCCGAGGAACTCGACATCGCAGTAGAGAGAAATCAACATAGCAGCATACCCGTGCTTCGCCACGGAGACGGGAAACCCCACTCAACAATTCAATTAATTTGTTTTGCAGCCAGATTCGACAGGCCATTGGAATGCCGCTCGTCGCCAACCTTCGGTTGGCTCTTCGCGGCCCAGTCTACCATCAGTTAGGCTGAGTTAGCTTGTTCTATGTCCCCTCATTGTCAACTTTTGGTCAAGTTACTTTGTTCAAAATTGCAACGGTTCGTTTGCAGTTCCCATGTATTCCTTTTCTTTCCAGTTGCTTTCCAGCGATATCCAGTGTCCTCTTGCTTTTTGATAGTCCACTGCTCAATGTTCAATTCTGCCTTCATCGAGTCTCTGTAGATGACCTGATGGGATATCATCTGCCTACATTTAACTCGATGGGGGTGGGAGCCCCGGTTACTCGGCCTTCATCTTGCCTTCATCCGGGACCCAAGCAAATGGCTCTTGCAAACTCATCCTTGTGAGTCGTGGTCCGACTCGTGTTTCCTCAATTTTTGGCCATCCTGTTGACGTTATCTCCATGCCTAGATTTAAACTTTGAGCCAATTTTTTAGTGTGGGAGCGAGAAAACAGTGTTCGAAGTGAAGGAAACCATCGCAGTGGAGCCAAAATGAACCATCGGCACAAACCGGGATTGTTCCGGAGCTCGGACCGGATGACATCACCCCGTTCCCACAGGCGCCACTTTTGGCTCAAGCTAACTCACGTCTTTTCTTATATAGACTAGCAGTTACCCGTGCTTCGCCACGGAGACTGAAATTCCACTGAATAAATCACCGTGTTTTGCGGCCAGATTCCACATGCCATTGGAATGCTGCCCGTCCGAACCTCTGGTTGGCTCCTTGCAGCCTTGTATACCAATGAATGGGTTCATGAGCGTACATCAGGGCCCATTTTATGTCCGTCCAGTCATTGAGTTCCTTGTGCCTTTGTTCCAAATCGGCAGCAGCCGTCCTTTAGAACTTCAAATTTTCTTTTCGCCCATTTTCAGAGGCTCTCCTGCTTTATGAATCTTGATATGTAGTCCACTTATTTATGTTCAATTCTGCCTTCATTGAGTCTCCGCGAGTGAGCTGACAGGTACAACTGCCTTCATCTAACTCCGATGGGGTGGGAATCCAAGCTACTTGGCCTTCATCTGGGACCCGAGTGATGCAATTCGCTTGCAAACAGTCCACCACTCAATGTTCAATTCTAGATCTGCCTTTGTCGAGTCTCTGAGATGACCTGATGGGATATTATCTGCCTACGTTTAACTTGATGGGGTAACCCCGGCTACTCAGCGCTCAGCCTTCATCTTGCCTTCATCTTGCCTTCATCTTGAGCTGGGACTCAAGCAATTGGCTTGTAGACTCATCCTTATGAGTCGTATTTTCTCGATTTTTGGCCATCCTGTCAATGTTCTCTCTATGCCTAGATTTAAACTTTGAACCAATTCTCTACTTAGTGTGTGGGAGCAAGAAAACAGTGTTCGAAGTGAAAGAAACCATCTCAACATCGCAGTGGAGCCAAAATGAACCATCGGCACAAACCGGGATTCCTTCCGAGCTCGGAACAGATGACATCATACTCATTCCCACAGGCGCCACTTTTGGCTCAAGCTAACTCACGTCTTTTCTTATATAGATGTCGGCTGGCCTCGAAAAAAATACAAGGAAAGGCGCATATAAACACCTATAGCTATCTCGACCGCCTTGAGCCCCAAAGATCCCCCCCATCGCCCTCCTCCCCATTCCCATTCTGCCCGCCCTTCATCACGACATTGATATCCGCGAGATCCCCCTTGAGGATCTTCGTAAGATGCACGAGCCCTGCCTGCTGCTCCGACAATATCTGGGTGGTCACAGCCGTCATCAGCACAAGAGGAAAGGGAGGAAAGGAGTATTAAGTAGAGGTGTACCTGAGCAATCCGCGCGAGCCCGTCCTCGTCCACGACCTTCCATTCCCCGCCTGGCGTGTGCTGCCCCTCGCGCGCCGCCCCGAGCGCCCCGACGAGCGCCCACAGCTCGCCGAGCTTCCCCCGCATGCGCCCGCCGCCCCCACCGCCGCGCACGCCGATCTCCTCCCGCAGCGCCTCAAGCCACGCGCGCAGCTCCTCCTCCTCGGGGCGCATCCCCGAGGAGCGCAGCGCGGGCACGAGGAGGTGCAGGTGCGCCGCGAGCGCGAGGAGGCGGTGCGTCAGCTGCGTGTGCAGGGCGGCGGAGCGCGCGAGGCGCGTGCTGTTCTGGTGCTGCGTCGAGGAGAGGGTGTCGAGGCGGGCTTTCAGTTCCTGGGTTCAGGTGTCGTCAGCGCGCCGGATAGGTGAAAAGTAGTACAGTGTACACCGATTTCAAGACACGCTTACCTTCAGTCGCTCCTGATGTGCCGCCGCCTGCTGCCCCTGAGCATCGACCCGCTGCCTCAAGTCGTCAAACCCGACCGCAATAGCCGGCACCAAGCTAATCCATCGTCAAGTACCTTGCGATAACGAGGACAAGGGCACGTACCACGTCGGATCCGGGTTCTCCCTCACGGCCTTGGCCCACAGCGCGTCATTCGTCGCGTTCGGTGGACGCCCATACAAGTTCACCTGATTGGAGTCGACGCGATTGTAGAAGTAGTACTGGGCGAAATTAGTATAAGCCAAGGCCACCGCTGGATGGCACACCTGAAATTGACACTGCGGCGAGGCTGCGTTCCACGCGGCAGCGATGCCCTCGATTCGGGTTGTAAGCCGGGTAAACTGCGTCTGTGCGTCGGCCTGCTGCTGTGCAGGACCGCCTGGCCCGGAAGCGGGTGGGCGGAGGGTGCTTGCAGATAGCGTCGATACGCCGAGGGGGTTCTGCTGCTGCTGGCCAAGCCCCAGCGAGCCACCGAGCGCGGGCTTGTTCGCGTTATTATTGGCGGAGGCGCCAAAAATGTTGGTGCTCGTACCGCCGAACAGCGGTGGCCGCTGCTGCTGGTTCTGATTTTGGCCAGATTGAGCGAAGAAGTTGGGTTGTTGCTGGGTCGGCTGCTGGCCCAGCGCATTGGTGCTTCCACCACCGAAGAGCGAGCTTCCGCCCGTGGGGTTCGTGTTGAGAGAGGGAAGCGTCGGGGCACCGGAAAGGCCACTCGCTGGCCGCGACCCAAACAGCCCGCCCCCGGTATTGCTGTTTCCGAAAAGGCCCCCCGAATTTGGCTGCTGCGTCTGCGCACCCTGCTGCTGCTGCGAGTTCCCAAACAGACCACCGCCAACAGGCTGGTTTTGCTGGGTGTTCCCAAAGAGTCCGCCTGCCGGCTGTTGTTGTTGCTGTGGCTGCTGCTGCTGCTGCTGGCCTCCAAACAGCCCACCACCGCCCTGGTTTGCGTTCGTTGACGCGCCACCAAATAGAGACGGAGCCTGCTGCTGCGTGTTGGACTGCCCGAAGAGAGACGGCGTGTTCTGAGACGACCCAAAAAGACCACCAGATTGTTGCTGTTGCTGCTGGGGCTGAGCGGCGCCACCAAAGAGACTGGGAGTCTGCTGCTGCTGCTGAGGCTGACCGAATAATGACATGGTCCACCAGGACGCGGAGGTCAACGCGTGAAGAAGGGCGTGTGTGTTTGTCAGCACCTCACGTGCCAGCAATTTCTCGACCTCGTCCAAATCCGACTACTAACTAGAGGCAAAGGCGCTCAGCTACGCGACTCAGCGTCTCCCGTCTCTCATGGACGGAGTCTCTCCTTCGGGGCGCACCATCGACATTGAGCTCGGCGGCCAGGAGGTCATCACAATCGACCTCGACGTTCTCGATCCTGTGGACGAAGTCCTGGACCTTCTATCGGACCCGCAATGCAAGGCCAAAGCATGGGTATGGACGGTAGTTGCCACGGAGTTTTGGCGAAGAGGCTCCCTTGATGCAGCAGGAAAAGTGGCTAACACTGCTGTTCGCAGTAAGACCTGCCGACTATGTTGAATCCAGGGTGTTTTACTTACTTTCACGTCCTCAGTATTCAAGGAAAATAATACCTACCATCTCCTTGGACCCATTTTCTCGCTACTGGCCAATATCAAGATTGCCCACGCAAGCAAAGCTCCCAAAGTGATCCTGTCCGACGCTCGTAACTACTGCCGATTTGTTGTCACAATGCAAATCTGAATCTGGTGACCAGGGCAGGACATTGTCAAGGACCAACAGACCAAGGCGGATTTTTACAAGGAAGCTGCTATTGATCTCAACTCCGGGGCCTCCGTAGGCTTCGATGGACATTTAGCGTTTCTGACGCGAGGTTTGATCCTCAACTGTTGCTCACTTTCGCCTCTAATGCGATTCCTCAGGCATCCACCAACTGGCTACCCGGGGAATGACCGATGCTCTAGCTTCTTTCAACGGCGTTCTGGAACAAAAACCCACCAACTTGGTAGCCTTGATTGGCAAGGTAGGCCGTCGTGATTCATCAAGCCTTTTGGAAACCAAACGCGCCGTTTAGGGTCGGATACTGTACGCCCAACGAAATTTTCCTGAAGCGCTCAAGACTTTTCGACGTGTACTGGAACTGAATCCTAAATGTCTGCCTGATCCTCGCATCGGTATCGGCCTTTGCCTTTGGGCGTTGGGCCACAAGGCAAAGGCGAAAGCTGCTTGGCAACGGAGTCTCGACGTCGTATGCCCCACCCTGCTGTATCTCATGATTCCGTGCTCATCCAAAGTACAGAATCCGAACGAGTGGCCAGCACAGCTGCTCCTCGGTTTGGAGGCCATAAACGCCAGTAAAAATGACGCGAACTCCGAGGCAGAACGGACGCAGTCGTATACGATGGGAACCAGAATGATCGAGCGTGCCTTCAAAGCGAATCAAAAGAGCGCCGCCGCCGCCAACGCTCTATGCGAGTTGTTCCTCCGGAAAGGCAGTCATGACCGGGTGTGTAGTCCACACGCCGTTTCCCTTACCTCAATCTAACTATCGCAGGCCTTGAAACTCGCGGAGCGGACCATCCAGTTCGCGGACACCCTTACCGTTCTCACCGAGGGCTACATTCGAGCCGGCCGAGTCTCGCATGCAGAGGGTTCAATTGCGCACGCGACGAAATACTACTCGGCCGCGACAGAAGGCCAGCCGAAGCACGTCGTTGGAGCCATCGGTCTTGCTCAAATGCAAATGCAGAACGGTTTGTCCGCTCTTTGCGTGCTAACATGATCTTACCCTATGTTATTTAGACGAAATGGCTGCCGCCATCCACACCCTCGACACACTCTTGCAGCCGCCGAATCCCCAGGCATCCATGGAAGCGACGGTGATGCTCGCGTCTTTGCGGGCCTATCCCCGCCCGGGAGTGTCCAGTTCCGACGTCGCCCAAGAGCGGACGAAGGCGCGCGAGCTCTTCGACCGGATCACCAAGGTCCTCGAGGTGGAAGACGCGCGAACGAATGGACACGGCCCCCGTCCGGTATCGCGCAGCATCAGGAACGACGTGGACATGCACGCCGAGATTGCGCGGTTATGGCAGGGAGAGAACCTCGACCGGGTGAATAAGTCGCTTAAGGAAGCGCTGCGCATCAGCGAGGCGTCCGGGCAGCCCGATCCACGGCTGCTGAACAACCTTGGGGCGCTGCAGCATCTCGACGGGAAGTTCGCAGATGCGCGAGAGCTGTATGAGAGTGCTTTGACGGGCACCACGGGTTTGGCGTCAGAGGTCGCAGAGGCAATGTCAACATCGATCCTGTACAACCTCGCGCGTGTTTACGAGGAGGAGGGCCGCGATGACATGGCGAAGGACGCCTATGAGAAGCTACTTCTGCGGCATCCGGAATATGTAGATGGTGCGTCTGGTGATCCCGTTCCAACCATCTTGCTAACCGAACGCCCCAGCCAAAATTCGGCAAGCTCAGATGCTAGCGAACCTCAATCGCCACAATGACGCGCACGAACTCCTCAAGCAGTCCCTCGTCGCACAGAACTCCAACCTCAACGTCCGGGCGTACTACACGTACTTCCTTATCCAGGCAAACCTCACGAAGCCCGCGAAGGACTTTGTGTTTGCGACGCTCAAGGACCACGACAAGCACGACGTGTATTCATTATGCGCCGCTGCGTGGATCATCTACCAGCAGTCTCGGGAAAGCCGTGATACAAGTTCTAAAGGGATGGAGGAGCGACGCCGGGGCTTCCAACGCTCCGCCGAGTTTTACGAGAAGGCGCTGCAGTTGGACCCGCTCTGCGCGTTTGCCGCACAGGGTCTTTCCATCATCACAGCTGAGGACGCACTCGGCGCGTTGAGTGGTGCCCCCACTCCCGGTCCCAGCGGGGACGAGGCCCAGAAGCGGCTGAAGAACGCGCGCGAGGCGTTGGATGTCTTTGCGAAAGTGCGTGAGTCCATAAACGACGGGAGCGTCTACTTCAACATGGGCCACTGCTACTATGCTCGGGATGAGTTCGACCGGGCCATTGAAAGCGTTTGTTTTCCTCTACAATTGGTTTGTTGTTTCGCTGATGCTTGTTTTCCAGTACGAAACGGCGTCGACCCGGTTCTACGCGGGGCACAATGTCCCTGTTTTACTGTGTCTCTGCCGATCGTGGTACGCGAAGGCGGCCAAAGATCAGTCGTTCACAGCGATGAGCACTGCGCTGCGCTATGCTCAGCTGGTAGATCCTCTTCAAAACGGATCTTTATTTCTTCCGTTCTGACACATCCGCCAGGCTCTGCACATCCAGCCGAACGACAAGGCGGTGATTTACAATATTGCCATGATCCAGCAGAAATCTGCAGAAATGCTGTTTGGCCTGCCCACGAAGAGACGCACGCTCAAGGACCTCCAGCGGTCCATCGACCTTGCCCTCAACGCGCAGAAGTGAGCCTGCATCGGTGCCCTTGGATGTCTGAAGCTCACAGCCGCTATTTTCCAGACTCTTTGCGTCTCTTGCATCGGATAAAGCGCCGATGGTTCCGTATAGCCGCGAGATCGCTGACCAGCGCCGCAAGTACGGGGACAACATGCTGCGGAAGAGCGAGGAGCACCTGGCGACGCAGAAGCAGTACGAGGGCGAGGTGCAGGCGAAGCTCGATACGGCGCGGCAGAAACGGCAAGAGGAGAAAGACCGGCAGGGCGCTTTGGAGGTGCGCGATACCTTGGCAGTGTCAACGGTTTAACTGACGGTTATATCCAGCGGGAGCGGATGGAGGAGCTGCGGAGGGAGGCGGAGAAGTTGGCGGAAGAGCGGAGGTTGGCACGCGAGCAGGCGCTGGAGTGGACAAGGGAGGTGCGCATGGAGAGTGATGAAGAGAAGGAGCGGAAGCCTAAGAAGGCACGCAAGGCGAAGGCGGAGGGAAGCGGCGACGAGGCGCCCGCAGAGCCCAAGAAGAAGAGGCGGGGTAAGCTAAAGCGTGCTGGGGGAGATCAAGAGGAGGGCGCGGAGGAGCCAGCGGCGGTCTTCAGCGATGAGGATGATGTGGAGCGGCCGAAGAAGGTTTGTCATCCATGTTCTCACTGCTCACTCGAGGCTCACTGTCGTTTGATGTTCCAGCGGGTGACCAAGAAGCGAGTAATTCGGGACGATGATGATGAGGAGGTCGTAGGACCACGCAAAAAGCAGTTGTACGTATCAGACTCTAGTCTGCGTCCCTCTGCTAACAAGTTTTACAGCAAGAGTAAGGAGATGTTGTCGGACACTGACGACGAGATGTCGTAACATTGCTGCATTGTACCACGCTATCGCTGTGTTTTTGTTTTTGTATTGCTAGAATTCCAGTAGCATGGACAGTTTCGTAGACGAAAGACTGATGCATGCCGCACTTCTTGTTTTAAGTTGCTATATGTACTGTGCCAAGTACCGCACGGCCGCGGTCGCGTGTCACGGAGGTCGGATTTCGCATTTTCCTCCGTTAGGTATGGAGACGGAGGTTAATCGTGATAAAAGTGCACGGCGGCGACGACGATAGTCACGGATGAGTGCGGGTTGTATGTACTCACAGAGAGGCATTCAATGAAGGGACTTGCCACAACGAAAATGATGAATTTGCGTGGTTTGTGGTCAGCAAAAGGCAGTCAAAGTCGAGCCAGGTAAACTTGCTGTCACGAATATTTATTTTATAGCTCTCATTCTGCGGCTGCCTTTCTTTTAAGGTGTGCGTAATATGTACGCAGGCCGGCTATTATTTTGTTATAGTTCAAGTCTCTTTGTTCATATTCTTCTCCAATAGTTCACAAGCATGCTGCATTATGTCCTTGCACCATCTTATCAAGCACTATCTAATGGTATCTAAGCTACTCCGAGCGTAATAATGTACAGTAAAGTCCTCGTCCGTCAAACCGGAATATAATGCTACTACAGTTAGTGAATCCATGCAAAAGCCGTGAATGAGATGGGACCCTACGCTCTATGCAGGCTGAATCTTGCGTGCACCTCGTTTCTCTGCCTCCAGGCATTTTTTGCTCGCCGCTTCAATTCCATCCATCCACACTACGGTCGGGCCATCAGTATCTCAGTATCAATACGAGAGGAGAGGTGCTTACATTGGCAGTCGCGGACGCTGGAAGCACGCAGAGCGATGGCCTCGCCGCCACGCGGGTAAGCGAGGGATATTTGGAACGCCGTGTCGTCTGGATCGTCGGAATGTTAGAACAACGTAATTTCCATGTCAGATGTACGCACCTCTTCCACCTGGCGTATCCTTCACCTGGGCTTCATTCAGGGGAATGGGCTGCCAATCGCAGTGAGAAGGATTTGAAGCGAAAAATTGGCCACTCACCATGCGATACAGGGTTTTCATGCTGGCATCCGTGAGCACCAGGATATCGCTGCACAAGAATCCGTATAGCTTCCTCCCGCTTTTGGACTTGACTAGCGGCCCCTCGCGAAGCAATCGTCGCATTCCCATGTATCGAGTCGGGGCAGTGAGATCGAGCCGTCTTGATTGAATTTAGCGTGGGAATCGCAAGGAGATAATTTATGCAGGACTCACCCTTGTCCGATCCACAGATTCTGGGATATCCGCTTGAGCGTCTCGCGTCCCTCCTGGTCCCGGATCGACTCGTTGATGTGGTCCAGGATTTTCTCCGACGTTGTGATCGATTTCTGGATCGCTTTATGCTCGTCGCCGGGTTCTGTGTAGTGCAAGATCTACAGAAACGTTAGAGAGCAGTCCTTCGAAAATCAGTGCATCTGCGCACCTGTTTGATGAGCAAAGGGTATCTCGTTATGCGTTGCACTATCAAAGTCAGATTTAGTGCGTAGCTCAGTGAAGAAATACATACTGGGCGCAAGCAAATAACTAGACAAGTCCAGGTTGCGGACGGTGGGGTCCTCTTTCAGGCGCTAAGGACGAACCAAATAAGCCCATAGAATAAACGCAAGATACCGGACGGGCATGCATACCTGAAGATGACTCGCCAGCTCTGGATTTGAGTCTCGCAAAGACTTCAAAACCTTGATTGCTGTCCCTTGGTTGACACAATACTCCTGCGAGAACCCGAAACCATAAGGGCAGATACTGGACACTATGCAGGTGGCCGACAAACCATGTAGACCGCCATATTGGACATGTGGTTTTGGAGAATATCCCCAATCCTATCCACGTATAACCGACACTCTTTCTGACGTTCCTCGAGCGAACTCATGAAGGTCTGTAACAAGCGTATGTGAATGAGAAACCAGGAGGAATAGAGGTCAGCGGATGTGCTCACGGTATTGATCAGCAGAATATCCTCGATATTGGCAAAAACGACCGTGATTGCCTTACGGTCGAGAAGTGGCATCATGCTGGAATAGAATATCTGTTACCAGGTGAGCTACTCGCGTTCTTCTCCATTTCAAATGGCGTGCGTACCTCTACAATAAGCTGGAGATCTCTGACGTATGCATTCTCGGTCGTGATGAGCTCAAATATGGCCTAGATGTAGTGTAAATCGGTGGACAAGAGCTGATGGAACTGTCACCGACCTCCTGCCGCCGACGCTCTTGGGTGGGGATGTCTTCGAGCGCGGATTTATCCACTAGACTCGCCCAAGACTGAACAACGTACAAGTTAGTAATAGGGTCGTTGAAGTCAGCAATAAACATACACCACCGAATGCGGGACTGTTCGAGCGCGACCCGTTGCCGTTTTCTGGGGTCTGCAAAATCGGGGCAGAGATTGTCGGCCGACGCTCCGCCTCGACCGGGGTTTTACGGCCCAAGAAGTGGAGGAGGTTGGATCGGCTCCTGCCCTCCAACGACGAGCTCGTCGTCATCGAAGGACTGGTCGGCGACGCAGGCGGTGGATTCGTCTCCACAGAGGCGACCGACAGCCTGTTCCGGTGATGTCCACGATACGCCTCGTATCGGTCAAAGGCGTCGTCGAGCCTTGTCGCGGCATCCGGCTCCGGAATGGGCGGTAGTTCTTTCGCTGAAACAGAGGATGAAGAAGTGGATAAAACAGAAGAACGGTCTGGGGCAGCAGGCGGCGGTCGCCGAGGAGCTTGCTTGGACCGCCTTCGCACTGGGCGCGGCGGCGGCTGTACATCCTTCTTTACGATAAGCCCAGCAGCCTCAAGCACCAGCTGCCGCTCATGCTCGCGCGCCTGGACGTCCGCTTCGGAGTCTTCGCTAAAGGAAAGATAGTCCGAATCCGAGTCCGACTCGGAGTCGGCTTCATCTTGGGCATCTTCGGCATCAGGCTCGTCCTTCGTGGGTGATTCTACAACCGCGGGACTCGCGGACCGCACTTGTTCACTGAGATTGGATCCCGATGCGACTGGTCCGGCTATTGAATCGTGCAAACATTCCGGAATAGTCATTTTATTTGTGGAGGGGGTACATGTAAATGAAACAGAAGAAAATATTTAGCCTGCTTATCGAGAAGAGAGATGTAAACAAAAAGGACTCAAGGGATTAGGTGAATTCACTAACCCTCAGCAACCTCCAGGTAGCCGGCGGGGACAATGAAGACCGCGCCGTCCCGTTCCACCTTCCACCACTCCTCTTCGCTCGTGTCCACGATCGGGAGCATCTCGCCCGCCGCGAAGGACAGCTCGTCCGAATTGGCGGCGGTGTAGTCATAGAGAGCTTTGGCGTTTACTACAGCGTGCACGAGTTAAAATCAGCCCGAAAAGAACGAGACCATCACGCACTCGTCTTGATTTCCTCCACGTACGCTTTCGGGAATAGCCCCGCAGTGCCGTCGCGCACCGATTTGGCGTACCACCAATCCCCGTTCGTTTTGGACGGGTTGGCGATGAGGATCACATTTTCCGCAAACGCTGGGTACCGTGTGTTTAGTCCAGAAAGCACGCATGATTGCGGAATCTCACTCACTTATATCCTCCGGGCCATCCCCGGGATATGCGTAGAGGGACCTTACCCTAAGCTCTGCGGGCCCGTTAGTATATTCCTTAACTAAAAGAAGAACCAAACCCACCTGTAGATTTATCGATATCCGCCATCAAATCCGATTCCACTGCCGGCTCAACAACGTTGATGTCTGGCACCGGCGCATTCGGCGCATATGGCTCCTCATATTCATCGCCCTCCTTCATCACCGGCATCCGCTCCACGGGCGGCGCAACCTCCGCCGCGAGCCCCGCATACCAATCAACCGACTGCCTGTTGTTATTCGGCGCCGCGGCCGGGGCCGGCGGCTCTGGTACAAACGAGGGCGCAGGCGACGGAGACACGGGCCGCGGCGCTGCGTTGATGTGCGCTGGGGGCGCAGTGTCACCAATCACTTTGCCCGACACCGGCGGGCCGCTCTTGTCGACTGTGACCGCCTTCCTGAGCTTCATACCACCTTGGATGGAACGCATGAGCGCGCTGACGTCGCCAGGCGCAGCCGGCGCAGCGGACGGAGCGGCGGGGGCGAACGGCGCGGGAGGTGCCGCGGGTGGCGGCGGCGGTGGCGCAGGCATGTTGGGGGGCGGGGGCGGCGGAGGCGGGGACGGACCACCACCACCGGCTGACATTGGTGTCGCAGGCGTCCCGCTCCGGGAATTGCCAGCAGCGGACTGCGGACGCGCCGGCCCAGCTGGAAGGATATTCCCGAACAGCTCCCTCGCGAGTTTCTCCTTCATATTCCGCGCAGTGGCAATGTCGTCGTCGCTGTCGCTGTCGTCATCCGGGTTCCCGCGGATGGGCCACCAATCGTCCTCAATGCCCGCGGGGGCGGTATTGTACTGCGTCTTAACCGGCGCGGGGAAAGGGTTCGTAGTCGCACGCGGTGCGGGCTGGACCGGCGACGCAGGCGCAGCCCAAGGATTCGTCGTCGCGCCCGCAGCGGGCGGGGTCGCCCCGCTCTCCTTCATCAACCGACTGAAAGGATTGGTGCTGCTCTTGGTCTCGGGCGGCGTCGTCACCGGTAGGGCGGGCGGCTGGGGTGGCGGTGGCGTCGGCGCAGCGACGATAACTGGGCTCGGCGAGCGCGTACTCAAACTCGCTATGCTTGCAGTGGGGGTGCTCGCCGTCCTCGCCCGCATCCGCGCCTGTATCCGTTCCTCCTCCCTGCGCGCCTCCTCCGCCTCCTCTTGCTCGAGTTGCTTCAGACGCGCGGCTCTCGTCTCCCTTGCCTTCCTCTCCTCGTCCGCCTTTGCCCTCCTTTCTTGTTCGGCCTTGGCGCTCGCTTCAGCCTGCTCCTCTTCCTCCTCAAGCTGCCGCAAACGCGCGGCGCGGGCTTCGCGTTGCTTCAAGATCGCTGCCTCGCGAGCGCGGAACTCAGCCTCCTCCGGGTCCTCATGCTCCTGGACGGCGGGCGGGCTAACCACCACCGGCGGCGCAGGCGGTGGCGCCGCCCGCGCGCGGGGCTTCGGCGGAGGAGGCGCTGCCTTCGCGGGTTTCGCTGGGGGAGCCCTGGGCGTCGGGGCGGGCGGCGCCGCACTTTGCGTAGGGGTGGGAGCGGGCGCAGTCCCCTCCCTCAGCGCCTTCTCGCGGCTCAGCCTCTCCTGCCGCGCCTTCTCCCGCTCCTCCGCCTGCGCACTCGCCACGCGCGCCTTCTCCTCCGCTTCCTTCTTCTCCTGCTCCAGACGTGCGTTGATACTGGAATCGACGACAGGACTGGAGGCAGCGGGCGTAGCGGCCGGAGAGGGAGTGACACCGAGCGCCGCCATGCGCGCGTCAACGCGGCGCTTCGCTTCCGCGCGCGCATAGGCCTGGCGCTCTTCAGGCGTCATGTTCTTAGTAGGGGCTGGGGACGGTGTCGGTGCCGGGCGGCTCTGTGGCGTGGACGAAGGGAGGGGCGGTACGGGCGGCGCGCGCTCGGAGTGACGATCCCTGTCTCTCTCACTGGGAGCGGTGCTCCGCGGACGGTCGTAGTCGCGATCCGGGGCGGTGCTTCGTGGGCGGTCATAATCGCGATCTGGGGCGGCACTTCGTGGGCGGTCGTAGTCACCTCGGCTGGGGGAAGGCGAGCGGCGGCGGTAGCTGCCCCGGTCAAAGTCCCTGTCGTCCCTGCTGTACGATCCGCGCGAGTACGGCCGGTCACGATCGTCGTCTCGCCTGTAGTCGCGCTCATAACGATCCCTTTCGTCGTCGCGGTCCCCAAACCTTCCAAACCGCTCGTTGCGCCGATCTCTGTCGCGAACTCCCTCGCGCCTCTCCCTGTCCTTCCTCTCCTCGCGGGCTTTGATGCGGCGCTCGACCTCCGGCACCCGCACATGCATCAGCTCCAACAACTCCCGCTCGAGTTTCCGCCGCTCATCATCCTTGGCAGCGCTCCGCGGGCCGCGGCTCGCATACTCTAGGTCCTCGTTGATCCTGGCCACCTTTCGCTTCAGATCGGACATTTCCGCCTCGAGTGCGTCATCCTCAGCCGTGCGGCTCCTCTCCGCCTCTGCGGCGCGGTCGAGCATCGACGCCGTGTTTGCCAGTGTGCGCTTCATGTCGCTCAGATCCGCGCTCGGCGAGTTGAGCTCCGCGGTTGGGCGCACGGCATCGCGGTCGACGTGCCTGTTTGTTGGCTTGTACGCGCTCGAGGTCGAGTCGGAGTGGCGGTAGTTTGCGGCGTCGCGGGTGGGGTCGTTGCCGGCACTGCCGGTGTTGTTCTGGGTGAAGGAGCGGTTGGTGCTATACGAGGTCTCGGCACCGGAGGGAGTGCGCGAGCGCGTCTCGTGCTTGAGGAGGTCGCGGACGAGGTCGACGGACTCGCCGAGTTGGCGGGAGGAAGGCGGCACGAGCTCAGGAGGGAGCTGGTCAGGGATTTCGTTGCCGTTCAGTTCTGCGACCGATTTTTGTCAGTATTTACTTGGTGCAATGAAAAATGGATCGTACTGCGATAAATGAGACCCATCGCGACATGAAACTCGGCGAGATTGAGCTTGCCGCGGTCGTCAATGTCCGCGAGTGTCCAGATGCGCGCCAGATCACCCTTGTCGAGCCCGCTCTGTGCAAAGACCTCGAGGGCGGTTGTGCCATTGATGAAACCCGTGCCCTGGTCCCACGCGCGGAAAATAGAGTCGTAGCTCTTCTTCTCCGCCTTGCCGAGCGCCCATGAGATACGCGGTTTCTGCGCCTGGACCTGCTGGAACGACTGCTGCAGCGATATGCCGTTGTTCTGCGGCTGGAACTGCGGCGTGTTGTTCGCGCCGTAGGGCGATGAGATGTTCAAGGGCATGAACGAGCTGGACATGATCTGCAGCCTAGGATCGACGAAGCCCGTCGGTTGAGCGACGAGGGGCCGCTGGCCGGGGAAGCCAGTCTGCTGGGGCACGAGGCCAGGCCCGGGCGAGGTGTTGAGAAAGCTGCGATTGGGCTGCTGCGGGGAGAGGAAGCTGCCGCCTTGGCCCTGGAACTGCGGAGGGAGCGCCGGGACGGGCGGCGGTGCACGCTGCTGGAAGTTGTTGGCGCCGACATAGCCCGTCGGCTGAGATTGAATGAATCCCTGACCACCAAAACCTGTCTGTTGTGGCTGCTGATAGCCCTGAGGACGAGGAGGGACGTATCCTGTCTGCTGGGGCACCAATCCTTGCGGATTTTGCTGGAGAAACTGCGGGTTTTGTTGCTGGAATTGGGGGTTTTGTTGCTGCTGCTGGAACTGAGGGTTCTGCTGCGGCTGAAACTGGGGATTACCTCCAGGATACCCGGTTTGCATCGGGTACTGGTACCCTGGCTGCTGCCATTGCGACATGGTGCCAGGTGGAAGGAGGAGGAGAGGAATCAAAGCTGATGTAAGCTGCGCACAGCGACAAGCGCTGTTTGCCGCAGCGCTCAGGCTCACTGGCAGGCGAATTCAACTCGACTTGGGCTCCGGTACTCACAGTAACCTGTGTCGCACACCAAGCAGAATTTACTATGGGCCACCGATCCACTGCGCGCGTCAAACGAAACATGTTTCGGTCCTGCTGCATTTTTCTCAAAATAGGGCGTATTCTATGGGAAACTGGGGGGTCTTCGAAGCCTGGAGACATGTATACCGGAATCATAACATGCTGCTTGAAACAACACCCAAGACGTTGCAGGAAGATCAGGTGCTTCTCAGCGCAGGTTGAAATCCAGCTGCAGAACTTCACAAATACAGTTCAGATTCCGCAGCGGATGCTCGTGCGGGGAAATTTTTACGCGTGGGACCCGCCGAGTAACCGCTTCGCATGAAGTTCGGGATAAAAAAGAGCAAAGGTTCGCGGCAAGCATCGGCTTAGGCAGATGTTTGCAACAATGGGTGATGGTGTCCGAGCCAAACAGCCACAACATCACCCTCCTTCGTAAGCTTACCACTTGAGGTTTTCTGCCTTACCCCATACCTCTGCGCGTCTTTCTCCTCTTTAAATATCCGTGGGGATGTCAAATGAATACCCCAGTCTGTTCCGTATGTCTTTTCGCCCTTGTCTTTGCCCGGAATCCTCATCAAGATGATGCTGTATAGGCTCGGAGCAGATGAGCCTGGTGCAGCTTTTCGTACCAACTGAAGTCGCCCACGACACTGTAGCGGAGCTCGGGGAGCTCGGAAATGTCCAATTCAAAGACGCAAGTAGTACAATTCGAAGGAGAACGCGAGCTCACATTGTCCGCAGTTGAACCCAAGCATCAATCCTTTCCAGCGCTCTTTTGTCGGCGAGATACGGCGCATCGATGAAATGGCCCGCCGGGTCCGTTTCTTCGCCACGCAAATCGACAAGGAGAAGGACGTCATTCCCATCCGGCCCCTGTACGATTCAGCGCCGTTGATTACCGTTGGCCCGCGCGCGGCGCAGACCATCGACGAGCTGGATGTCACCCTCGCCGAACACGAGTCGCGCCTCCTTCGGATGAATGAAAGTTACCAGACCCTCAGTGAGCGCACCAAGGAGCTCGTTGAGGCCAGGCATGTCCTGCGCGAGACCGCAGTTTTTTTCGACAAGGTGGGCGTCCATTCCCAATCCATCTCAAAAATCTGCTCACCTTGCAACAGGCGCAGGTCCAGCACACCGACATCCGCTCGTCGTTCGACGACAGCTCGGCGCCGCTGCTCCAGCACGATGACCGCGAGAACCAGTTCTCCTCCTCCGGCATCCAATTCGACCTCGAGTTCGTCGCGGGAACCCTCGACCGCGCGCGCGTGCCTACATTCGAGCGCGTCCTCTGGCGTGTCCTGCGTGGGAATCTGTACATGAACCACACGGACATCGCCGAGCCCTTTGTCGACCCCCTCACCGGGTCCGAGACGCGCAAGAATGTGTTCATCATCTTTGCGCACGGCGACGCTCTCCTCGCCAAGATCCGCAAGGTCGCCGAGTCGATGGGCGCGACCCTCTATCCCATCGACGCCAACGCCGACAAGCGCGCGGACTCGCTCCGCGAGGTGACGGTTCGTCTCGAGGACTTGCAGACGGTGCTGTACAACACTGGCTCGAACAGGCGCAGCGAGCTTGTCAAGGTTGGCGAGAGCTTGCGGAGCTGGCAGGATGTAGTGCGCAAGGAGAAGATGATATACGAGGCTCTGAACCTGTTCAACTACGACGTCAGGCGGAAGACCCTCATCGCCGAGGGATGGGTGCCTACCAGGGACATTACAGAGATTCAGCTGACTCTTCGTAGAGCGACCGTACGTCGTCCGTGTAGTTCTAAGCGCATGAGACTGAATTATCACAGGAACACTCTGGGACGAGCGTCCCACCCATTCTGCAGGAGATTCACACGACAAAGACCCCGCCGACGTACAACCGCACCAACAAATTCACCGAAGGCTTCCAGGCGATCATGGATAGTTACGGAATTGCGACCTACCAGGAAGTCAACCCCGGTCTCTTCGCCATCGTCACATTCCCGTTCTTGTTCGCGGTCATGTTCGGTGATATTGGCCACGGGTGCATCATCTTCGCCGCCGCGCTGTACATGATCATGGTGGAAAAGAAGTGGGCCAAAGCTGATCTTGGCGAGGTATGTGGTTGCTCGTTTTTTAATGGCATTTTCTCACTGACACATAAACAGATCATTGGCCAGTTCTTCTAGTCGGTTTCTTTTTCGTTTCTTCGACGCCCCATTCTGACTCCAGCTTCTTTTAGCGGTCGTTACATTATCCTCCTCATGGGTCTGTTCTCGATGTACACCGGCTTGATGTACAACGACATCTTCTCCAAGTCCCTCCACATCTGGCACTCTGGATGGGACTTCCCGCCCGAGGGGAACAGCACCGGACGCATCTCCGCCACCGCAAACGGCCACAAATACCCCTTCGGCTTGGATCCCGGCTGGCATGGCGCAGACAACGGGCTCGTCTTCACCAACTCGTACAAGATGAAGATGTCCGTCGTCCTGGGCGTTATCCACGTACGTCCCCCCCCCCCCTCCGTGTCCCCGTTTTCTTTTTCTTTTTCTTACCGACAACCACTGCGTAGATGACGTTCGCGCTCTGCCTCCAAGTCCCGAACCACCTGCGCTTCAAGCGCCCCATCGACATCTACGCTAACTTCATCCCGCAGATGATCTTCCTGCAGTCCATCTTCGGCTACCTCGTTGTGTGCATCCTGTACAAGTGGAGCATCGACTGGTCGCAGTCGGCGACCGCGCCGCCGTCGCTGCTGAACATGCTCATCGGGATGTTCCTGACGCCCGGGACGGTCGACCCCGCGACGCAGCTGTACGCGGGGCAGGGCGCGGTGCAGACGGTGCTGCTGCTTTTGGCGGCGGTTTGTGTGCCGATTCTGCTCGTGGCGAAGCCGTACTACATCTGGCGGGAGACGCAGAAGCACGAGGGCGCGGGGTACGTTGGGCTTAGCCACGGCGAGGGGCAGGACGACGCGCTGCTCGGCGACGATGAGGCCAACGGAAACGGACACAGCAACGGCGGGGCTGTCGTGGAAGATGCCGACGACGGGGAGCATGTACGTGTTGCTCAGCTGCCTGTTCTTCCCGCAAATAGACTGACCGACTCCCTGCAGGAGGAGCACGACTTCAGCGACGTCGTGATCCACCAAGTGATCCACACGATCGAGTTCTGCCTCGGGTGCATCTCGCACACGGCGTCGTACCTGCGGCTCTGGGCGCTCTCGCTCGCACACGCGCAGCTGTCCGAGGTGCTCTGGGACGGGCTGCTCGAGAGCTTCCTCGGGCCCACGTCGCTCCTCGGGTGGATCATGCTCGCTGTCATGGGCGTGATGTGGTTTGCGTTTACGGTTGGCATTCTGTGTCTCATGGAGGTGCGCTCTTCCTTCCTTCCTCTTTCCTTTTTTGGCGCTCGGCTGATTCGCGTGTACAGGGATTGTCGGCCTTCCTGCACGCGCTGCGGCTGCACTGGGTCGAGGCGAACAGCAAGCATTATGAGGGGACTGGATATGTGCGTGCCTTTCTATCGTCTTGTCATCTTTTCACTTATGTATTTGTTGTTCAGGCGTTCACACCTTTGAGCTTTGCGGAGATCTGAGAACTGATGAAGTAGTCGGGTTTCCCAATAATAACTAGCTTGGACTTTTGTCGTACACTACTTAGTTGCGAGGTGAATGAGATGATCAGACACCCTACCGCTGTGGGCCGCCTTTGTAAGATAGTTGCAGTGATAAAAGTAAGTCCGAACTCCAGCACGGAAAAAGCGAGACGTCTGTCGCGCAGTCCAGAATATCGTGGCTCGTGGAAAGTCAAGGATCCCATTTACCCATTTACCGAAGCACTTGTTCTACATATCGTTCCATTTGTTCATACCGATTCGAGCATATTGTACAATTGCGATTTCTGCCTCCTCCAAATGATGTTCGTCGCTGCCTGCTACAGCGTATCCCCGCGAGGCCCGGATGAAGGACATGGTGTCGTCGAATAGAAGACATGAAAGCGGATTCAAGAGGTAATGCAGCACGAATGTCCTATTGAACCCACATTTCACAGCAAGTCTGCTGTTCGTCCCGTGCTTGCCTGTATTGCCCATGAGATCAGATCCCGGACACACAGCAAACCGCGGGACGTTGGGGAGGGCGACACCAGCCGCCTAGTATGTTCAATGTTCGTCCAATCCCCCAGGTACGCATTCCGGTTGCCTCTGTGATTACCCCAGGATGGATGTCCCATCGAGAGCCTAGGGACACGCAGAGGAGTACGGAGCGCCCGGGGTGTCCTGATGCAATATAGTAGCCATTTCTTTATTTCGTGGTGGTGGTCCGGGAGCAAGACCCAACTTGGACACATCAATCCCGTAGGAATACACGACCAAACCAATTGCCTTTGCCTCCGCCTTCCCGACTCTTCGTTGAATCTGGTCTGCTTCAACCTCCGGCGCGCACTTCACGACGTGTATCGAGTAGGACTAAACCTATACCCAAGGCTCCGTCATGACCACGGCCGCTCTCCCACCACTGGAGCCTCTTTTCCGGCAAAGCGCGAAACGGACTCGAGATATCTTCGAGTCCTGTCCAGATGAAGGTCTCAGGGACGACGAGAAAAGGTCAGTCCTGTCTCCCTTATTTGCCTTGTAACTCTACTCTGACTGTGGTCTGTCTGATTCTAGCGCACGGATACGCCTGTCGGTCAAAATCTACGACGAGTACAGAGATTTCAAGGAGCTTCCGGCAGCCCTTCTGTCGCAGCAGGGCGCTGTCGGGCCCTCGCGCCCCCGTGCAGATGCACATAAAATGATTACCGCAGGACGTACGTCTGCTATCCACCCCGCGAAAGGTCGCGCCTGACTCGACGTCCTTGCAGCTTCAGCAGACAACAACACTTCACGCATGATTGCGGCCATAGACAACAGACCAATTTCCCAACCGTCAACCTTCCAGTCGTCCTCGAAGCTGTCGCAAGCTCTCACGCTGCACAAGACTACGCGCACAATAAAGCCCACATACCATCCTCCGTGGAAACTCGTTCGTGTAATATCGGGGCATCTGGGCTGGGTGCGGAGCGTCGCGGTTGAACCGGGTAACCAATGGTTTGCGACCGGGGCTGGGGACCGGGTGATCAAGATATGGGATTTGGCCTCGGGCGAGCTGAAGCTCTCTCTGACGGGCCACATCTCGACCGTGAGAGGGCTAGCAGTATCGCCGCGTCACCCATATCTCTTCTCTTGCGGCGAGGATAAGGTGCGTTCTGCCTAATTCTACTCGCTGTCACCTCAATTCACCCACGCACGCAGATGGTCCGCTGCTGGGACTTGGAGGCCAACAAGATCATCCGGCATTACCACGGGCATCTGTCTGGCGTGTATGCCCTGTCTCTCCACCCGACCCTCGACATCCTCGTCACCGCCGGCCGAGACGCCTCCGCGCGCGTTTGGGACATGCGCACCAAAGCCCAAATCCACGTCCTTTCCGGCCACACGGCCACCGTCGCCGATGTGAAATGCCAAGAGTCCGAGCCGCAGGTCATCACCGGCAGCATGGACTCGACTGTTCGGTACATACGCTTTCTCTGTATTATCCCCTCTTACGCCTTTCTAACTAAGTTCGCAGGCTGTGGGATTTAGCTGCGGGGAAGACGCGCGTAACGCTGACGCACCACAAAAAGTCCGTGCGTGCGCTGGCGATCCACCCCACGGAGTACTCCTTCGCGTCCGGCTCGGCCGGCGGCAACAACATCAAAAAGTGGAAATGCCCCGACGGCGCGTTCGTGTTCAACTTCAGCGGGCACAACGCCATCATCAACACGCTCTCCGTCAACGCCGAGGGCGTCTTCTTCTCTGGCGGTGCGTCCTCCGTTTCCTTCACCTACTTGCCCGCCGCGGGGAACTGATGATGGTGATGACTTTGCAGCGGACAACGGGTCACTCGCGTTCTGGGACTACAACACGGGGACGTCGTTCCAGAACATGGAGGACGTGCCGCAGCCCGGGTCGCTCGAAGCGGAGGCGGGCGTCTTCTGCTCGACGTTTGACATGACCGGCACACGGCTGATTACTGGTGGCGCGGACAAGACGATAAAAGTTCGTCGATTCGTTTGGCTTTTTTTGTGTGACTGAACTCACTTCTGCTGCAGATCTACGCCGAGCAGAGAGAGTAGGGTTAGATCAACCGTGTATGTATGTATGTTTATTGGGATTGTTTTCTCGCCATTTGAATGTTGCCTCGCGTGGAGGACTTTCACGGTAACATTGAGGTAAGTATGATACATGGAAAAGTTGACATCGCTACAAGACAAACGACAAACGGAATGCATACATCGACACGTTGCACGCGTATACGCAACGAGGGAAAATCAACCTCAAGACCCAAAAGACTCGGCGGACAAAGAAAAAGAAAAAGGAAGAGGATGTCGAGAATCACCCGGCCCAACCCGTCAGCGAAGATGAAGACGCGAAGCCGTCTCGGGATCTTCCCGATCGTGCGGGGGTAGAAGCATAAACCGCGTGCGGGTTCGCGTTCCGTAGCTGCATGCTTTGCGAAGCAGCCGTTACGGAAGCACGCGCGCGATCGGGGGTGGGGCCAGAAACCAAGGGCATAATGGGCGGCGGCAATCCCCGCCTTGGCGTCGGGGCAGCGAGTAGGTCCTCGCTGGGGATGAGCATGGATGGCGTTGGCGCGTGAATATGCCGCTGCGCTGGGGGAGAGACGGGGGGGAAAGATAATCCACCGTGGTCGTCGCGGTGTTGCTGGTATAGATCTAGTCCAGCGTGGAAGTCCAGCTCGCTCGGAAACTCGCTGAAGGGGGGAGCCATTGACGCGCCGGTCGCCATGATTTCACATGGAGTGGGGATGCTCTGAAAGTTTGGTAAGAGCGACGCGTCCTGGACACCGGCGTCACCGCATCCAGGAATATATCCCGCTCTGCACGAGAAAGTCGGATAGAACGCGGAGCAAGCGTTGCCCTTCTGCGCCCAAGGTAGGTCGAATTCCTCCGGAGACACCATTGGCGAGTGGCCGGCACCCGAAGATTCGACAGGGTAAGAGCGGCCGGGATAGCTTTCGGTCACAGGCATCTGAGCGACCGGCGACGAAGGCGACGAGGACGGCGAGTAGGACGAATGGCCGGGAGAGTCGTCCTCGGGGCGCTGCGATGCCCACTGAGGAGGAGCACGCACCGCGTATGGATCGGCGGTTCGTTGGGGTCGCGCGCTGAAGGCACGGTCCCCCCTCAGATTCGACCGCGACCGTGCGCTGCGAGTCAATAACGGCGGCGCGCCGGTTTCTGACGCGACTCGGACAGAAGTTGGAGACGGCTTTGAACTTGGTTTCCGGTACCGGTCTCGAGCTGGTTCGTCCATGATAAAGGGAACGCGAGGGGGCTTGGTGCCATAAACCTTTTTCTTCGTCAACCCGTGATGTTGCTGCAGCTGGGAAACGAGACTGGGCGACTCGGATGATATTTCGTCGATGGCTTTGGTAGTATAGATGTCCGAAGGAATTGTGTCTCTCTGCGCTCGTGCCGCGCATATTGACTCTTCACCCTGAGGAACGCAATAAGGGGACCATTTAAGCACGCTGCGGAATTTACGTACCTTTGTCTCCGAATTAGGTTGAGCTAACGCAAGATGAGTTCACGAGCGGCAAGGAATACGAAAAAAAAAAAGTCACACACCACCGTCGGGGTACGTCTCGGGAGCAGCTACACGAAAGATGAAGGCGGTTGAGTATTTCGGTAGCCACAAGGGCTCTTCAGTGTGTTGTTGTCGTTTTAGCTAGATAGATATCAAGTCGGCGGTTGAGGAAGTAGTAGGCGACGTACCGTCTGCTCAAATAATTTTGGTAAAGGTCCTGACCTCAGGCTCGATGTGAGTGCCAAGTGAAAATACACCTCCTCCTAGATAAAGCGCTCAGACCTTCTGGCAGGCAATGAATCGCAATGGGACGTACCTTGGCAAGTAACTTTGCGAGTTCATTCCACGGGTCGAACGACGGATGTCCAAACCCAAATTCCACGGGGGTGGTAGCAGCAACAACGATAAGGTGACGGACGTCCGTAGTTGGTGTTGACGACAGAAACTGTCCAGATAATTGAGCATTCAAAGGATCACAAAAACAGAGTTGCCAAACCTTTATGCTGCCCTGAATCTGAGCGACAGAGAGTCTGTTATCTTGTTCATAATTAAATTGGAGTTCGCTTAAGCCGTCCTCAACGTTGCTGCACTGTTTGTGGACGGGACTTTGGAAGTTGTGGAGAGCAGGGCGACTTTCCGAGATAAAGATATTTCTCTGCAGGGTTTATAGGCAAAGTCAGCGATCGCAATTCAGGCACAGATGATAGGCGCAGGAAGCGTACCAAGTGAGTCGGATGCGATCCACTCAGCTGTTCTACGAGCGTTGGCAGATAGCAATCCCGGAGTTCGGGCCAAAAGGCAGCCACCGCAGACGAATTTTCAATCAACAGCAAGAAATTTTGCGGGGAGAGGCCGCAATGCGTCATGACTGCGTTCCAGCAAGGTAGCCCCGCTTGCGATGGATATCTTGTACGAGCTAAAATGGCTCAGAAAAGGGATCCAGGCATCATTTGAGCTGCCCGACGTACCCGAACTCTATTTGTGGACCAGCTAGCGCCACGAGCAGTATTGAGGACTCGTAGGACGAGAACGAGACTGGGTCGGACAAGCGAATTGGTGGTGGGTGAGGAGAGCGATGTCTACGTAAGCCTTGGAACAGCAGTGCTGCAAGGATATTACGGGAGGTTCGCAATTATTAGTCGGCGACGACTAACCTCAACTAAACGTCGGAAATTGATGAAGCACGACGTCGATGCTCGCAGAGAAGTGCGAGAGAAGTGCGAGGACAGCCCAGGAAGCGTTGCAGAGATCAGCGGCCTGTGCACGCAAAAGGAAGAAGAAATCCACGTGTAAGGGGCACGGGGTAAGGGACCATCTCCTCCACAGTCCCTAAAAATGTGGGAACTACAAGAGTCAAAAGCTAGTTGCGTAGATCAAGACACCCGGCATCCCTTCTAGGATCTGATATTCAGTGGAAAATTGCCAGTCCAACTTCGGCAATGTCTCGAAGCGATCTGTCGCGATATGGATAAAGGATTTACATACCATGTAGAACGTCCTTTCGAACTGCCAGAGCGCGGCGTGCCGGCAAGGCATGTGGAGGCACAGAGATGACTGCACTACAGAGACGCCCCGGGGATTTTCTCAAGGACATTGTAAGGACAAGAGAAGTAGTACGAGTGCCAGTGCTTCGAGCTCAGTCCTCGATCAGTGCGAAAAAACAAGTCGCATGCCGCAAGGCCGTAAAGCCGTAGAGATAACCGAGTGGAAGCGAGTCTGTAGAAGAATTTCTGGAGTGATGGTTGTAACGTTGAAACTTGAAGATCGTCCCTGGAAGGCAAACCGAGAGCCAAATGTAGTGGAAAAAGGCAAGAGACGTCAGATCACGCCGAACATGTGCCGAGGCTCCAAACATGCGTAATCTCAGGTTCAAACCAAGTTCAAACACGAATGCAACAAAAATGCGACCAATACATCTACGAAGAACAAAGAAGAAGAAAGTCGAAGCAACTAATGCGTAGGACAAACGATTCACTGAATAATCATGACGTGATTTGGCAATGGCGGATTTTGTCGACGGCCTCCGATGTAACTTACTACGTTAGGTACGTGCATGAGGTCCCCCGCCCGTTCAACGGTTAACAGGAGGTGGGAAACAAAATTCTGCCCACGTTAATCCGGAGATGAGAAATGAATGATCGGGGAACTCACTTCATGCACAGAGGTGGCACTGGTTGAACTATTCGGATAATTCAGTGACAAAATAGGTGAATTTTGTTTTGGATAATGCACTACTTTTTCAGCAAAGAATCGGCAAAAAACCTGAAACTTCCTTGTGAAATTTCCAAATGGGGTGAATTATGTTTGAAAAAGCGCTGAATTTTTGGTGACATTCAAATAAACGCCAAAGAACTTTCAAGTTTCACACCAACTTTTTCGGTGAAAAACTTTTGTGTTATTCAAAACAGATTTTACCAATTTTTTCACTGAATTACTTGAAATGTTCAACCAGTGTGGGCAATCCACGACAACACTTCGTTTCTGAACTTGTTGGGTTGACTAATTGCAAAAAGGTTGGCTCGAGACAGCTGTTTGATTGTGAAACGTCGTACCTTAGCCAAACAAAGTGCTCGGCATCCTCAATGTCGACCACAGTCAAGTTCTTCCAGCCTTCAACTGCGTTGAGGACTGCATCTCGAGCGATAATTCTATCCTTCGCCGCGTGGACATATAGCAAGGGCAGACCGGACTCGCGACCGGCTTTCAAAAGCCCAGACTCATCCTGTGTGCGGCTGAGTAGACGCAGAGTAACTCCACGAGGCTGAACCAAGGAATTGCCAAGACAAGCTAGATAGAAATCGTAGGGTAGAGAGGAGTGGGTAAGCCCGGCAAAACCCATGGCGGCGGCCTGATACTCGTCCACGTTGGCTGTTTGCATCAAGGCTGGGAGTAACACGAGAGTAGCCGGTGAGCCGACTTTCGCGAGTGTTGGCCCCATGTAAGGCAGAGGTGCGACGTAGATCACGCCCGAGATGTACGTCGGAGGGTGGAAAGACAGAACATCCGCGATGAATGTCGCTGCGACGAAGGTGAGACAATCAAAAAAATTGCTCAAGTATCCTACCTCCAAGACTCCTGAGAACGGAATGTGAATAATGACATCTCATCGATAATGGTTGCTCCTACCATCCTAAAACGAAAGGTTTGTCCAGTTTAAAAGCCTCGACTACAGCGTCGAAATCTTCAGCGAGACGTTCGGACTCCCATGAGGTCTCATCGTCTGGTTTCCCGCTTCTCCCGTGCCCTCGGACGTCGTATCGCACCTGGGTATGCAGTGAGCATTATGATGATCATCTCAATCAAGTTCAACTCACCAAGTAAACACTGGCGATCCACTGCGGATCGCTGAAGATGGCATTAAACGCCATTGAGCTCATAGAAAAGCCATGGATGAAGATAACAGCAGGTTTCGATGAGTCGCCCAGTCCTTCCGCATAGATATCGGTCCCGTCTGCCGATTTCAAAACCCGTCCAGTGGACATGGAGAGGAGCTTGGTCGAGATGAGATATGATAAGTAACGTTGTTTCTGCGCGATGTTTGTGGGCGCTCCAAGAGTGCTAAATGATGGATGATTGGCGGGCTTTCCTGAGAATGTCGTCGGACAATAGCAGGATATCGAAGAAAAACTTGGGGAAGCCGATGACAGCCGTGTTCACTTAGACATCATACGAGCGGCGTGAATAATCCAAATCGAAGGGCTGGTGGGAGCTTGAATCCAGGGTCGAGGAGCCACGTGTACATGGGAAAAGATTTCAGATTCAAGCACTAACCTTTGCACTAACCCCGTTACAAGAAAGGATGAGTATAGCCAGCGGCGCACTCTGTTCGGGGACTTCTAGAAATGAATACACATCAAGAACAATTCTGAGACAAGAATCGAATGATCAAGTTCATGCTTCATATCGGGCCGCAGTTGATCCTAAGAGTACTTCACAGTTCATGTGCTCGATACACTTCCGTGGATCTGGAGGAGGTACGGTACGACCCAAGATTTCTTTCGACTCGGCACAGAAAACTCTACCTCGAGTTAAGTTCCTGAGAAGAACCGAGTATTAGGTTTCTTCTGCCACAAAGCCCGGCGGTGGAAGTAGCCACAAGATCCTCCAGTGAGGCGGAATTCGTTCGAATATGAAATCACATCCGCCAGTATACTTCAATCCCGTCGGCAACCTGGTTTTGGTATGAAGTGGGATGTGCCGGCTTCCGAAGCGGAACTTGGATGGCTCGCAGTTGGGGACGGGAGAATGAAAGCATGGGCACAAATCTGCTATCCACGACCAGCTCTTGAAGCGGTGGCGACGAGCGCTACGAAGAAAACGAGAGCGTCTCCAGTGCCAGGCTTGAGTTCATCGTCGATGGTCGGACCTTGCCCGCGTACTCTAAACATGAGTCGATGTAGAGCCCGGCGGGGAGGACCAAAATCGTACAGGGGGTCGACGTTGTCAAGGTTGCATTCGACAAGGCTCGGAGCCAGACGCAGCAGGTCCAGAAATTGAATGCCGTCGCGTCAGGCAGCTAAGTATTGACTCGGAAAAGCAGCATAGGGACCTGCTCAGAGCCTGGCTCTGCAAAGACTGGAGAGGATTGAAGGAGTTTTTCGAACGAAAGCTCTAAAGGGCAGGCGGGCGCTACCGGTTCGAGGGCCGCGTTAAGGTGACGGCGTTGAACGCGACATTTGTATACTTACGCCGCCGCCGAGCCTGTCAATCAAACTGAGCGTTTGAGCCGCAGAGTTGATTCTGAGCTTTTGAGCCGCTCAGCCTTGAATCGAGCCCATTAGATAGGAAAGAAATTTTTGAAGCTCACCCAATCGGAAGGTTGGAAAGTCGAAGATGATGGTTGGAGGACAGCCGCCGATGACGGCAGGCTCTTGATTCGATCATTGATTGCCTCTTGACGCGTCGCGTCATGTGCACGTGATATGATGTCACGGCTTCGCGTATAAACTCCACACACGGCGCGAACTGCCCGCCTGTGGGGCCGATGACCGTCATGCTTGGCAAGGACGGCTATAAAAGGTCAAGTGTGCTCTGGTTTGAAGCATAAACCAAACCACCCACCTTCTACCACTCAAACCGTTTATTACCACCTCACATAAATCATCATGGTCAGTCCTCCGCAACACATTGTTCAGACCCATGTTCTAACATTCTGCTTCAGGGCTCAATATTCAGCGCAATCGGCCGTGGCATTAACTCAATTGTCTCCGCCATCGCAGGAGTAATCATGGCCATTGTCAGCGCCATAACAACTGTGCGTTCATTCGACGCCCATTCCATTTGTGTCTTTATTAATTATTCAACGCAGGTTATTGTAACAATCTTCGATGTCATCCTGGACATCCTCTGCTGTCGCTGCGGCTCGCGTCGTGGTGGTTCCAGGCGTTCCCGGAGGAGCGGCAGGAGATCAGGCGCTCGTGCGGGGGGAATATGATCTTGAACGTCTTCTCATCCAACCACGATACCCCTACATAATATCAACTGTATAATACTCACGACTGACTGCCATGTATCTCCAAACCTTGCATATTACACGCATTCCCGATGAATCAGTCCGAGCGCCTTCGGTGCCGACGCACGTACATTTCCGTTTGAATTGTGAGGCAATATACGAAGGTTCAATGCAGCGTACACAGCCATACTGAAGCCATTCACTCTGCGAACCGTACATCCTTGATCTGGTGCGATCTGAACCTTATGCCGAGGGCCGCCGGGCGGACGCTCGCGTTGAACGAACAGCCGTTACAATTTGGTTACAATTCTCAGAAAAACTCAAACCTCAGCGATTGGGGCAGGAGAACGATTGGAGTAATGTTAAAGACACGGAAGGAGTCCTAGTGCCTGGCATTGCAGTGGAAGGAGCAGTTGAAGGAATTGGTTGAAAACGTTAAGTGTTCGGCAATCAAGCCGAGATCACTAGTTATGCCGTAATTACGGTGAGCGCTTTCTTGCCACCACCATCTGCGCGCAGGCTATCTCAGAGGTGAGCTTGATTCGACCCGGAACACTATGTCATATTGAAGTGGTTGCTGTGCCTGCAGAGTTCTGGCCGTGTCGAGTGGCCAGGATTGAAAATGTCCATCGCAGAGCTGCGAGCACGCGTCGCAGAGCTCTCGACCGAGATCGAGTTGCAGAAGACCCTGTTGAAGGATCTAGAGAAGGAAAAAAGTACCGTCCTGAGGCAGCTTAACTTGGTCTTTGACCCGGTGGCCCGCCTACCCTTGGAACTTTCGTCCGAAATATTCCTCCAAACCCTGCCTATCTATACCCAAAGGCCGGCGTCAACCATGCCCCCATGCTATTTTTAAATATCTGCAATGCATGGGCCAAAATCGCACTGTCCCACCCAGCCCTGTGGGCAAGCATTGGGATCGATCTGCCCCGTGCCGAAGGCTTCGACGAACTCCTACAGATCTGGTTCCAGCGTGCTGGCAATCGCTTCCTGTCCGTATCGATTCGCGGTCTTTTCGACGACAAAGGCGTCGCTACCGTCATTTGGCAACGTGGAAAACAACTGAAACACCTTGAACTATGCGAAGGCGACGATGTCAGTACTCGTGCCTACGATGAGGAAGACAGTAGCTACGGCAGGGAGAGAGAGGTGGTACCGATGGACCTGACAGGAGCCACGACGCCGGCACCGCTGCCGTCTCTTGAAACTCTAACGATTCGCGGTGGGGATGCTAGGCGTGGAGCAGAGGGTTTCCAGATTCTGGACCTTCTGCATCTAGCTCCAAACCTCGTCGAATGCGTTCTCGACGACTTGAGCCCCGTGTATGGTCTCTACCCCAACACGCAGAAGGTGGTACTTCAGTCTCTGCGTCGACTGTTGTTTGGGGCATCAGGGAAACGTGCAGACAGCGACGACCTCATCTTCAAGGTTCTTACACTCTCCGCACTCGAAACTCTCTCGCTCGCGATGCGCGATGTCGATTTTACCGATCTAGCTGCCTTCTTGCAGCGCTCATCACCTCCACTCCGGGAGCTGGCTCTGGGTCGTGTACCTGACGTAGAATTCATCCACCTAGACGGATGCCTTCGTATCGTCCCCACCCTAATCTCTTTCGAGCTTTGGTGGCCCCCTGTCGGGTCCATTATCACTGAAGAATTTGTGAGAGCTTTGGCCGAATTACCAACGCTACTTCCAAACCTCCAAACTCTGACCCTCCACCTCCTCTCGGTTGTATACAACGCGTTCTGGAGAATTTTTCTCCGCGCACTCTCAGCTCGCCGTACCCGACTCAAAGTCGTTTATGTGGATACTGAAGCGGAAGAGCGGCTCGAGATTGCGGAAGATATTCTCGCAGCACTCAGAGAATTGGTGACGGACGGGATGCAGATATACATTGGTGAAGCCGGTGTAGATTCCAATCTTGTATCTTACTAGGTTGTTTTGAATCATGCATGTTGCCGTCCCTGTGGCCCAGCGAACTCCGCTCACTATTCCGGTCCTCTGCCTAACCTCGCAAACGGAAAAACTGAGGCCATCTGTTCGCCTCCAACGTCCTATCAGCGCAGTCATGTCGCATCTGCCCAAGATTCAAAGAAGGACGTGACGGACAGCGCTTTCGGACAGTGTGAATAGCGGTATACAATTCAGGAAAATTGAATGCCGTTTGGAGCCATGCGAAACGGTTGACTGCACCATCTCGACACAATTGAAACCTAATCACGGATGTATTACTTATATCCCTCCGAATTTGGGTCGCAGGCATTCATAAAGAGAAACGCGTGCCCTCATAACTCAACCGTGGGAGTCTTATGTACGACGAACATATACCGCTTACAATATGTGCATTTGATTCGTAAAACCGCCACAAGACGCTACGTATTTAGAAAACAGGTGTCTGTTTCCAGTACTCAAAATCGGCGGGCGCGAGGCTCGGTTTGCCGTTGCCCGTGTTGTACACACCGAATGCCGCGCCTTTAAAAAAGAAGCCCCTGTAAATTAAATCAGCATGAGCACGAGGATCGCATTGCGACGCAGCGTATTCCGTCCACGCACCCAACAGGTGGCACCGATAGAAGCACGGCGTCGATGGTGATTGGGAAAATGAAATCCGCAGTGCTGGATCCCTCCGCGTATCCCAAGGAATACGACGTGGAGTTTCCGATGATTTTGAATCGCACGGGGCCTGTTGCAGTGGCGAGGGGAATGGAAGACACCTGATGACACGTCAGTCGGCCAAAAGTTGGTGTGTAGCCAATATCTCACCGTGGTGATCGTGCTGTTCGTATATGTGAGCGCCCAGGGACCGACTTGGACGGCCTGAACGCTGGTTCGCGTGATGATATGTCGCCCCCCATTGCCGTCGCCGATTATTCCAATGTCATTGTGCAGCAGGTCGCTATAGAAAATGGTGACGCCAGCTTCCGTGAGATTACTGCGAGGGGTAAAGTCAAGTTGAGTTTCAAAAGTCTCCTCGTAGCTGGTCTGCTTGCGCAGGATGAGCGCCGGGTTGTCTCTGTCTCCTAGCGCGAACGCGTTGGCATTCAACCGCAGAAATCCGGGCCGCGCAGCGAGGGAATGGAACGTCTTGTATGGCGTGCACAAAAAATAGAACCCAAGATCGAGGCTGTGGGACGTGAAGTCGTCGAAGTAAGTGGCCAAGGGTGACTTGTCCTTGAGAACGCCTTCGATATGTTCGCTGATCGGATTACCGCCGTTGAAAACGGGCCAGCCATCCTCCCAAGTCACTGGAAAGAGGAAGGTTTCACGTCCTTGAAAGACCCGTCAATTTTTCAGTTACACACATCCCGGCCGAACTAACCAAGTTGTTGATGATTGAAATCACCATTCTGCGGACGCACTCCGAGAGCTACGCCCCACCAGGAGCCATCCGGCGCTTGGACAATATCCGAATGGCCCGTATCCTGAACGGGCAAAGACAGATCGGCACCGTTGAAAAGGATTGGGTTGCTCGGATTGCTTTCCCATGGACCCGAGGGTGAGGGACCACGTTGAATTGTTGACCGATGGGCGGGACCCGAGCCGCCTATGCAGTCTGAGTCCATGATCAGCCAGCTGGAACGAAAAGATACCTTCCGCAATGAGCAAGTAATACGTTGAATTGATGTGGTAGATGTGAGGGCCTTCTGGCCTGGCGGTTGAATTATCCGGAAGTGTTCCGTGAAAGATAAGTTGTGCGTCTGTCAAGGACGTTCCGGTGGTAATGTCGATTTTGTTCTGATAGATACCTTTGACGGGTAAGTCCTGACATTACGGGCCAATTGAATATGCGCACTGTATATTTTATCGACGGCGTCGTTGATGCCGGACCACGTTGCGTACACATCACCATTGGTATCCCAGAAGAGGTCAGTGTCGTAGCCGAGAGCGTCTAAGAGGTTTATTATGAGCAAAACGAGAAGCACAGCAGTCTTGAAGGAAGTTACCGAAATATATGGGGTCGCTCCAACTGTCCGCAAAGATGTTTTTGGTCGTAACATAGAATGATCTGGGAAACAGGCGGTATTCCGCTGCAAGACGATGAGCGATGGAATTTGATCACCGAGAAACTCACCCGTATACGCATATCTCGCGGTTGACGCCAAGTAGAAAGTTTTAGTAGGCGAGTGGTATCTCAGGGATGGGGCCCACAGTCCTAGTCAGAACCGTTTAACCCTTCAGCAGTCAAGATACTGTCAAAAAATAATGTGCATACCCGCATCAATTGGCGTCCCGAATAAACTCAGTTGCGATGGTCTGTTCAACCCGTGCCCTATGAGCTCCCAGGTCACCAAGTCTAAGAGAAAAATTAGAGCACGACCCAGAAAAAATACTCTTCGTTATTGACTGACCCGTGCTATGATAAATAGGATGGCCAGGAAAATACTCAAAAGTGGATGTTGCGATGAAATAATCCGTCCCAACACGTAGGATGCTGGGATCCGGGTTCCATCCTGGCAGTATTGGATTCAGAAGTGCTTGAACATGCACTGGAAAACATGGTATCCGAGTTAGCGCGACGTAGTTCGAAAGTGGCACAGAACCCACCGTGCATACATAACGCGAGGTACCCCCAAATGGCAAGCACGCTGTTGAATTTCATGGCCGTCGCTGTCGCCAGTGAGGCGCGCGGGAGGATCAGAGACCGCTCGTCTTATGTAGGTCGTCGCCGTCGGCAATCACTGCATGATGCATCCACGGTCAGCTGAACGTCTGTCCGGGCCGCCTGGTGGGCGGCCCGACTGGTTACACCAATTTATGAGTTATATGCCCGCAAGGAATAAGTTTATCGATGGCCGCCGCTGACCGGTGGCGTCCGACGGTGGTTAGCGGTGGTTAATGTTGGCCAAGGTCGGTTAATGTCGGGTAACGTTCCTCGGCAATTACCGTTAGCTTTGTATATGTTATCAAGTACCCCTATTGCTGATCACCGGCCACCGTTCATCTTCAGCGTAAGTCGGCGTCGGCCGTCGTCTCCCAGAATTCGAATATTACAAATGGCGTGATGCTGGTTGCTATCCCTCTCGTTTTCGATCACCATGTCGGCGCCCCCCACCAATACCCCCGCCAGTGCCCCCGCCTTCGAAGGCGACATCCACAAGTTCAAAGTCAAGGAGCTCAGGCAACTCTTTGAGGCTCTCGGAATGGATCCCGCGAAAAAAGACAAAGACACACTTGTCCGCATC
This sequence comes from Mycena polygramma, assembly GCA_029449255.1. Lineage (NCBI taxonomy): Eukaryota > Fungi > Basidiomycota > Agaricomycetes > Agaricales > Mycenaceae > Mycena > Mycena polygramma. The sequence goes on along the minus strand of JARKID010000008.1, from coordinate 160,036 downwards.
CTTGACGCTACTCTTTTCAGAGACCAAACCTCCAACGAGGAGGACCCCAGGTTCGCGAGGCCCACCCCCCCAAAGAACCCAAAAAGATCGCGAAGAGATCAAAGAAGAGCACTGAGAAGACAGCCGAGGACTTGGCCGAGCAAGGAAAGCCAGAGAAATTGACTGGGTATCTTTTTCGTACTACAAAATTGCTCACCACCTGCTAACCTACATACTCGCAGCGCTAACTTAAAGCTTCATCAGCAGAAGGCGACAACGGACCCCCCTCCCAGTTTTGGTCCCTTGGGTTTGCAAATTAAGACTGGAGGCGGTGAGTTCTCATTTCATATATGGTTCAGCATTCTGATAGTTGCCCAGGTAAATTTGAAGTGGCTGGTGGATCTTCGCCTCTCTCGAGCGGCAGTGTCAGTCTTTCCCCCGGGGAGGATAAGGACAAGGATGAGACTGCTGAGGGCGACGGTAAAGTGGTCAAGCCCGCGAAGGGTACTGTAAAAGGTGGTGTTCGGTCCTCCTCTTTTCCCGTCTATCTCAATATTGTTGCAGTGCTCGTGAAGGTCCATCCCCACAGAGGAAACACCATTCCAGTGGAGAACATCTATGTCAAGAGTGTTCCAGTAACGACTTCGGAGACACCGAACGGCTCCCTCAATACTGCCCTACTCACCAATCTCATTCCGTCTGTGCTAGGGAGCAACTCACCGATGAAAAGTGAGTTGTCCCTGTAAATGCTTGTGCTCTATCCATTTACGAAACGGAAACAGAAGACAGCGGTGGCAGATTTTATTGTGCCGGCCTTTTCAATGCCGTTGAGCGCATGGAAATCGGCAGCGTTGAGCAGCACCTCAAAGGCTCGATCCCTAATAATCTCAGCTGGGAGACTGGGAACAATATTGCCCTGCATGAGATTGAGAAAGATCTGTTCGGTGCAGATATATATTTTGATTCCTCTGTACGTTGCTCGTTTATCGTCTACGGTGAGATGTAACATCTAATCTATCATAGCCGAGTGTGCCACAGCCTCCCACCAGCCTTACAGGTGCATCGACGGACCAGCCGCTCCTCATAGCAAAGGAGAGAGCCAAAACTAGCAAGTCAGGCGAGACCCGGAAGCTCAGTGAGACCGACGAAGTCAAAGCCTTCATCCGAGCCATCGCAAAGTCTGAAAAGCTCCCAAATAAGAAGAACGATAACGGCCTCATCGGAAAGAAGAATTATTTTCTCTTCATGGATTTCTTGGAGCCTTTCCATGAGTACGAGGGAAAGGATGGTGGTTATATCATCCCCGCAGGTGAGCCTTTGCGTAAACGAGTGCGTCTGATCTAAAAGTTGCATGGCAGACTGGGAGGCCCCTTCGCATGTCTCGGACGCCGTGGCCAACTGGCAAGACTACCGAAACACGTCGTTCACGAAGGACGACATCATTCGGTCCGCCGGGTGGAGGACCACAGCCACGAACATCAACAATGGCATCTTCCGGGATGCTCTCGCTGCGGGCGGGGACATCAGCCAGTGGGTCACTGCCCAGATCGATGGCCTGGACGAGGCGCAGTGCAAGCGTTTGGACCGGAAGTTCGGCCTCTTAAAGCACAACGCGCTGAAGGCGTTGGTGAAGAGCCTACTGGAGGACGCCATGGAGGAAGTCATGGGAGATATCATTGCAGGCCCCGTGGCAGGCCCGTCGAAAAAGCGCAAGCATCACAAGGACACAGCGGAGAAGGGCGGAGACGACGCGGACGACGCGGACGAACAGAAGAAAAAGAAGAAAAAGAAGGGTGACGATGGCAAGTCGTCCAAGTCCAAGTCCAAGTCGTCCAAGTCGAAGCGAAGCGAGGAGCCGGAGGGCAAGGCGCAAGAGAAGGGGAGGAAGGGGATAAACGAGGACAATCTGGACGCCACTACCGAGAGCTCCAGTTCCAGCTCAGAGGACGATTGAATTCATAGCTAATGGTTTCCATAGATCAGTTTCACTCGTAGTGGATTCAAATACGATCTATGATGTCCTGCGGTGTCCGAGTCTGGCTTGAGGTGCCGTCATGAAGGACAGCGACAAGGTACGGCCAGCGGGCGAAGGACAGCGTAGGCGCCTCGATGTCGCGCGCCAAGTTTCGCACAGAGCTAATTCCCGAAGGCTGGAGATAAAAAATGTCTGTGAAAAAGGGTGAGTAAATCGAATATTTTGGCCATGTCTGGCCAAAGTGCGACGCGTACCGTCACACACCAGTCATACCGTTATGCTGACGCGCTAGCGAGACGCGTTTGTTGAAGAGGACGGTGAGAACGGGTCCCGAAATGGCAGGGGTGTACATACACAATCGTCCACATGCGCCCACAACTCAACTTGTTTGCGTCTCCCTGGTCCATCCTGCTCTGGCTGCTCGGGCTGGCCTTGTTTCACTTCGCCTAGCAACTCCATGCTGGCAGCGAGGCTGGCTCTTTGCTTATTCTTTGCCACATTGGGTGTTTTTCAATCCTATTCATTCTTTTTGGGCCTGGCACCAAAGTGCGTGTATCTCATTCAATTCTTTGTCTTTTTCCGCAAACTAAACCTCATGCAGCACCTGTGGGATGTCCCCCGCTGCCCCATGGTGTCTCCGTGTTACCTGCATCGTCAGACGCGCCGCCGCGGTCGTCCTAAGCGTCGCTCTTTTGCCCAGTTAGGTGTGTCTGGATCTGGAACAAGAAGTAAGTGAAACTCACTTAGTTCTTGGTGGTTTCTCTCAAGATAAACTGCAGGCTGCAGCTTTGGGATGTACTTCGTTGCCCTGGCGTGTCGCCGCGCCGCTCGCTTGGCCGCATACACCGCCTGTGTCGTTTGAAGTGTCGACATGATTCTCAATCTGGGTCTGGCATTCAAGTGAGTGAAACTTCATTGGTTCTTGGTCATTCCTCCTGAACTAGGTGCCAGCCTGGACCTTGGGGATTTGCCCCGCCGCCCCGACGTGTTGCTGCATCGCTCGCATGGTTGTATAGGCCACGTTCGGCGTCCTAAGCGTCGAGATTTTCCCAATTTGGGCCAGGAAAAGCTCACTTGGTTCTTCACCTTTTTTCCCAAACTAAGTTGCAGGCTGCATCTGCAGGGTATTCCACACCGCTGTACCAAGTCTCCGCGTCGGTTGCGCAGCCGAAACCTTCACCGTTGTCGCGCGATGCCTTGGCATTCTTTCCACGGCATCTATTCTCTTTTATCTTGATTTTGACGGTTCGCATTGATTATAAAGTACAGAAACCACTGAATTAAGGCACTGGAGATACGGCGACCACGCCAACTGTACTTGCCAGCCGCTGCACCAGTCTTTCGTCAAGGATGTCCGGTGCGCACCATTTTCTTTTGATTACTATTTGCTAGGCAGCTTTCATTGTTTTCTCCTAACCACAGCCCGCCCGGCAGCCTTGCACATCTCCCACAAATGTGCATGTGCATCTCGCCGTATTCACCTTATATGTTGTAGTTTATTGAAAATAGACATCATCGGCCTCGAATACTTCCGTCCGACTTGTGCATCGACCATGGCATTGACACTCTCCGTTCGAGAGTTGATCTGGATCCTCCAAATGTTTTTCCCTCCCGAATTACCTGCCCATCATGCTCTCTACATCCTCGCTGTTCTCATCTCGCTCTACCCCATCCTTGCTCTTCACACAAATCAGCGCAGAGGTCCTCGTCAACCCGCTGTTACTGGCTGGATGAAGACTATCCGCGCACTGCTTACCCGTGCCTTTCTAGAGGAAGCCGACCCAGGAATCTGGACAAATGGCCAGAATGTCGCAGAACAACACTCGAGTTACATATCCAATGATCTCGACAAGCTTTATAACTTACTGGGGCCACACCATGGCTTAAACCAAGGAGACCAGGTGTTGTTTCGCCAACCACCCCCGGTCCTCTGTACTTCGAGGCTGCAATGCAAATTCTGCCCTCCAGGAGACAGTAATCTTCCACGCTCTCTTCGCCGCCGTCTCAAAAACAATACCCAGAGTGTCTGGCTTCTCGACGATACCTATCATTGGGTTTCTGCCATTCTGCTCGTGGGTTATTGTGCCGCCTGCAAGGCGGATTATTATCCGGACAGGATAACTCGACCAGGATTGCGGGGTGCCCACCGTTCCCAGACGCTCGAGTACGATGCACAATATTTGCGTGTCTCGAAAAGCGGAATCTGGGTTCACAGGAAAATTGCCTTGTCCCAGGAGAAGGCATTGAATCGGTTCCATTCAGGCTGGTCAAATTTTGCGGACTGGCTCAACGACCACACAGAGGACATCAATGTCAAATTCACTTATCGACAATCCCAGAGACTGTTTCTGGAGCATTTTTCCCGCCGGCTTCTTATTGCTCATGGAAAGGCAGCGACCTTTAGATGTGAGGCACATTCCACCGCAAAATCCCTCGCAGAAGCAGTCCGCAATGACATTGGCATTGACGGCGGTGTTTTGCCAACAGCCATGTCCCATGGCTGCATGGACTGTACTCGTGTAAAGCAGTATAGGTCTGCAGGGGACAATGAGATGAATGTCGGCACAGCGGCAGATGTCGTTGGTTCGGAGGCAGGCCCTGCGGAGGAGGTACGTCTTTTTGGCATAAATACGGGCTCGGTGATTGATCTTTGGCATTCACAGATGGATCCGGAAGCTGCTGAGCACCAGCCGCTTCCCGCCAACATGCTCGCGGCACTACCTCAACAGATCGCACCACCGGAGGGATCCCCTCGCGGGTATTGTCAAATGGCAGTAATGGACGGAAAGACCATCACACACAAGGTATTTCTGCTGACAAAAAAAAACCGCACAAGCTGCTCACATTGCTTTCCAGAAATGTGCGCTAGACGATTGTCGCCGGCCTCTATTCAACTTCAAAAATGGTCGCTTCTGTGAACAGCATCTGGATCGTGCTGGTATATGTGGCATTATACCTTGCGGTCAGCCAATCCGCTCACCGGAGGCGCTTACATGTGGTGATGAGTCCCACATCAACTGGCACAAGAAGTATGAAGACAGATTCCATCGCTTGACTTTCCCCGGTGTCCAGAGAGTGATACGACGACAGCTCGGCTCCGCTGAATCGGGGGTCTCTCATGGAGTCCGTGGGCCATCTCTGCAGGTGCAGCTGCAGGCACTGGGTGAAACACCGGGTGATCGTGTCGTTCATACATTCAAAGCCAAGACAATTTACTGCCTCCAGACGATGCAGTGGGCCTGCGGGTTTCCTATTGGATGGGGCAAGTGCTACCGTGCGGAGAGTGCTTCACAGGTTCTCTCCTTCATAGATAAAATCTGGGGCAATAACCCGAACTCACGGCCGGCCTTCATCGTATACGACAAGGCCTGCGAGCTCCTTCGTCACATCGTCACTCAGGATGTGGACAATCTCTGGATCAAATCCACGAAATTCATTGTCGATGCTTGGCATTACATCGGTCACCGAGCGACCGATCTTCTCTGCCGAACGAGGTGTAATCCAGCACCAACGGATGGTTCCCAACCTGATTTGGTGCTCACCGAGGTCGATGACAATGGCACAACTCATCAGACTCGCGCCTTCAACACAGAGACTGCTGAACAGTTGAATTCTTGGCTAAATGGATTTGAATCCCAGCTGCGACAAATGACGGATGTGAACTTCGATTTCTTTGTTCATGTCTTGATGCTGATCTACGGAGAGAGGGTGGAGAATCAGGTCGTGACAAAGAATAGGGAGTTGTCGGAAGAGTTCTGGGCTCAGGTCAACGGAACGGGTGATGCGGCGCTGGATAGTCACATGGATGTGTGAAAAAAAATTGTCATTTATTATCTCGGAAGAATTATGGCATTATCTTCAGCGGGGGACGGCGGGGGACGGCGGCGGACGGCGGCGGCCGGCGGCTTTCAGTGGTTTCGAGGGTTTCTGTAAATCCAGTGGAAGTCGGCGAGGAACGCCAACCTACGGCGGCCGCCGCCGGCTTTCGCCATAGTGAAAATGAATTCGAAAGCCGCTGGAATTCACCGTAAGACGGAGAATATCGGCGGCTGCCGCCGGCTTTCAACCAGTAAAAACAAAATTATTGAAACAGCGAGAGCCGCTGGTAGTCACCGTAAGACGCCGGCCAACGCCAACCTTTGGCGCTAGATTTTTCATATCTACTCAGCCGGCGGCTTTCACTGAAGGACACCGGTGGAGAGGTGATGGCCGGCGAAGTTACTGCCGATGATCGGTGCGGGCCGCCGGCCCGCCTGACCATGTGCCCTGCGGGCATATTACTGCAATTTATTGCCTTTCGTGGTTAGAAAGTAGACGAGGAAAGGTGGGTTCAGTTTTGCGGACGACCTTAACGCACGTTGGAGGAGGTGTTTTTTTTAGCCTAACACACCTGGACTTGAGTTGAATGAGATGTAATTACATCTCAAGTTGAACAAGTTGGCACAAAATTCAAGAGTCTATTGAACAAGGTAGAAAAACAAGCAGGTCGTAGGACGAAGATCACGTCGTCTTCTCATTCCATCTGAAATTCGGCCAATCAATACACCAGACGAGAACTGCGGGAACGGGGCGGACGCACAAGTCTTGGAAATACCTCCACAGGACGGTGAACATGAGTCCTTGCAACCCGTTCGCCAAAATACGCGTCTTGAGGCCGCGCCCGAACAAGCCGATCAGACCGTCGGTCGCAATAACAGCGCGTGCGGCGTCAAAGTAGCCGATGCGGGTTTCGTTGACCTGCCTGTATGTCTTGACGACGCGGAGCGAGTTGGAGACAGTGTCAGAGGTGACGGAGGCGCAGAAGCCGATGAACGCGCGACGGAGAAGTTTCTCCAGGAGCGTCGTTGCCTGGGGTAGCGTCGCTTCGAGGTAGTTGAGTGTGGCAAACCACTACCATTTATTTAGAAGAGGTCCGTTGAAAATAGAAGGAAGTACTGACGGGATAATGGCCGGCAAATGTGGCAGCAGCGGTTGCGAATGCACCGTACCAAAGCGAACCGATCCCGTACATTTTCACCTGTAATGATGAGCGACTGAGTCAAGGTGAAATAATCGAACATACTCGGGCTTTGAGGATCGGCATTCCGGCCTTTCCTTGCGTCTGTAAGGTGGTTTTAACGGTGTCTATCGGTGTGTAGATCATTCTGAACGAGGCCGCAGCCAGGGACGCGAAAACCGTCTTGGCAAACGACCACATATTCTTGAAGTATGGGTTAGAGTCGAGTAATTCCTGGGGAGACACGGGGTTGAACATGAATGCCAACCGGGGTGAACGGACCCAATCACCATAACCCCCTCATTCCAAAACGTATCTCCGAAGCGAGAAATTGGCCCTTGGACGAGGGCAGCAGTCATCCCTTGATAATAGCGGGTCCACCCTCCGTCCGCATAGAGAGTACGAATGGCCTGCGTGGTTGATGTTCCATATCTGTATTGGTAGTTCATGACCGTGCGCAGAGGCTACACATTTATTGGCCGTCATTCCAGCTGGTCAAAAGTAACGCACCATCAGAGTCAGAACTTGGATGACCATGGCTAAATTTTTATATTAGAAAGAAAGCAATACAAATTCCAAACTAACAGCTCACCCGCAGCACCGCTCAGACCCCCTCCAATGGCACTCTTCCAGGCCTTGTCCCAATCAAACTACGTACCCGGTTAGGTATGATCAAGGCGAAGGTCTGCTTTGCCTCACTTCAAACTCGTCCGCGTCGATGAATCCTTTAACGAAAAGCGCGACGACAACGGCGCCAATCACAGCCAGAACAACGTACAGCGCGACTTCCCAAGGACTGCGCTGTCGTTTGGCCGGCGGTTCCGGAAGGCCCGATTCATGGTGCGGCAGCAGCGGCTGCGTTTCATCAACTTCCTCTACGTGTTCCTCTGCGAGGGACTGCTTGACCGGAGGGGTTTCCGCCATGGCCTGGATGGTGGTGGGGAGGAAGAGGACGCTGAGCAAGCACACACGCAAGAGCGGAAGCAAATGGCGATAACGATACCAATTCGGGCATTGCAATGCCGACAAGCCGATACACACGCTTCCTTCCGACTGTCACCGTCGAGCTAAGTAAAGAGTTTCTGCGATCCATGGCTCATATTTACGGGCCTTCAGACACCAGATATGCACGTTTCTGCAGTGAACCGCATTCCTTTCGAGATTTGGCTGCAAATCAGGGATCTCGTAGGTCTTGCAGACACCGACACCCTCTACAGTGTCAATCGCACCTGGTTTGAGATCGTGATGAATGCTCGATACCGGGACCTCGACATCACCCGGCTGAACGAAGATGTGCTGTCCAGGCTGCCCCTTCTGAAGTAAGCTATTCGATAACACGATCCGGGATAGCTTTAGCTTGCTACAGAGACCATGGGATTGCGAAACGTGTCCGACATCTGTCCATCTGTGGACTTAGCCTTCAAAATTCCCTCCTCAGCAGTATCACGGGAGTCCAATATCCGATGGAAAGAAATACCTTGTCCGTTCTCAACAGGAGGATTCGGGCTCTTGACGTTACTGGCGTCTTGAATCCTCAGGTTCGCCTTATTTCGGAAGTCATCGCTGGCTTGTCCGTCTCGGAATATTCCGTCAAATGGGATTTTCGGGAGGGAATCCAGTCAGGCGAACTAATTCACGCTTCCCTCCAGGCAACTATCCTTAATGCTGCTTGGCTGGCGTTTGGTTCGACGCTTAGGAGATTGAACGTGTCCACGCGACCGGAAAGGTTCAACGCCGTGCTCTCCTCCGATGCACCCTTGGTGTACCTGGAGGAGCTCCATCTTGAGCTCCTCCCTAGTTCGAATGGAGATCAATCTATTGGGATCGAGGAAATCTTCCCAGAACATCTCTCTTCATTTTTCGCCCGTGTCAACCTGAATTTGGACACCTTATCTATCCAGTCTTCATCGAGCCTCGATCTGTCTTGCCTCTTCCACCAGCTCCCATCCTTCAAACATCTACACCGCCTTGTACTCCAGATTTTTCTCGATAACGGCGTGCTTTCAGATCCCTCTGGGCTGGAGTCATTCTTCGCGCACTCTGCGGTGACACTACGTCACTTGACATTTACTCTATATCATGCCGCGGTATCAGCTGTGGAACGCGTTCTGCCGAGTCTCGCAATGGCTCGCGCACACATCCCATGCCTGGAGACACTGGAAATCAATTTCGGCATGCCTTATCCAGGTCTAGCGAACACGCTCCAGTGCGAACTGCATCGCCTATTCCATGGTGCACGAAGTACCCTCCACACTATTACCCTCGAGGGCATTGCCCTGAGTCACTCGGATCTCAAGACTGCCTTGTCCGCATTCGCTGACCGAGATGTTGGTGACACCTTGCAGAGTTTGACCGTCAGTGTTCTGACGCTCACGGCTCGACATATCGACATTCTCGCTAAAAACGTACCCCGCATTACGGCACTTGGGATCGTTTTCATGCATCTCAGTCTCGTTCCCGACGGTCCCCCAGAAGCCGCATCCCAGGTAAGTCGCCATTGCCCGATGAATCCCTCTGCACTCAACTCCTCTTACCAGTGTCGGGCGAACTTTATGAGGGACATTCAACAACAGGAATACCCGGAGTGGAAACTGCAAGATATATCAATTTGGCACCGCAGCAGGAGTGTAGACACCAGCCGTTGGGATCTCGTATCGGCCTTCCCAACATGCATTCCAACTGTCACAAAGTTCTTCGGCCGTCCTCTGCCGCAGCTTCTGCTACCTACAGCTGTGCCACGGATCTTAGCCGCTTTACCGCCAGGATGAATATTACGCTACTTCTATCCGATGCCCGATGTCCATAATATCCTCCGGACGCGGAATACAAGCCACAGTGTTTCGGTCAACAATTTGTGTCAAACGGGGATTCGTTCAACCCTGAGCCAAAAGTTCAACCTGCCATACTCCGATCCAAGAGTTAAGGACATTCCAGTACACGTGTCTAGCGTGTACTATACGCTCAAACCTTCGACCCACTCCAGAAGAATCTTGTACTCCGATCCAAGAGTTAAGGACATTCCAATACACGTGTCTAGCTTGTACTATACGCTCAAACCTTCGACCCACTCCAGAAGAATCTTGTTGAGCTCCGACGAATGGGACGTGACAGGTGCCCAGTGATCACCGTCGATCTCTTTCCGCGTGTAGGGCCCTTTGACAAACTTAGGATGAGTCTCGTCCCCGAATCGAGCGAGGCCAATCACGTCTTTGCTGAAGGCAACGAAAAGAACTGGCTGGTTGATGTTATACAATTCTGGTGAGATTTCTGTAACGGCTCCGTTAGATGTCCTTGCACATATATGGCACATCCTTACTGGCGTCGTCCTCCTGGTTGCACTGTTCTCCGACGACCCTGTACCAACATAACGGAGCGGTCATACCGCCGCTGATAAGAGATTTTCGGTAGAATTCTTTGTCCTGATTCAGAGAATGAATTGAACACGAACATAGGCGACGAAGAACTAAAGTCACCTCCGAACTGATGTGCGGGGGTAGAGCAGTCGTCTTGTTCTCTTTGATCCAAGTTTTGGCTCCATCGACGACGCACATGTTGTCTTTCCAGATTTCAGGGGCCACGGGGAATAAAAGAGAGAAGAACGAGTCAAACTAAATAGGTAAGTATCGCGGAAGATGAACGGAGTGATGCAGATTGAACATACATTTTTCTCGAACAGTTTCGGGGTCTCTGGCTCAATGAAAAATTGCTGGTACGCCAGCACGTCATATCCAACCATTTCTGTTATCATTGCAGACATCGTAAGCGGATCCGCATACATCGTGTTCGGGGGACCGTATCCGACAGCGAGGAAGGCGCACGCTATCAGTCGCTTCGGGTAATAGTTGACGATTCGCGAGACGACACGCGAACCCCTGCAAAAAGTGAACACTGCGTTGGCTTGGATTCAAGAAGGAAATATACCAGTCGTGGCTGACTGTGATGACCTTGTCGATATTCTCGTGGTCGAGGATGTCGATAGCATCCTGAGCGTGTCCGCTCCCGACGTAGAACCTGGGATCGGTCGGCTTGTCTGTTCCGCCGTAGCCAAGAAGATCTGGGGCAATAATTCCATAGCCCATGGGCTCGAAGAAGGCAATCTGCTTGGCCCAGACATAGGCGGGGGTAGGAAAACCATGGGAGAGGAAGAGAGTGGGTTTGTTCCCAACAGAGGCAGAAAAGTAATACGAGTAGGTGAAACCGCGCTGAGTTTTGAGCTGCTTGATTCGGTTTTGGTCCATGGTTGGGTAGGACTTTTCGAAAGAGGTGTCGAGTGGCATTTATCTGGCTTTTACGGACCCACAGTGTACACTCATGCCGTTTTTCATGTCAGCCGATTTCCGAGGCCAGGCTGGCCCTGGAGACGGCGTATTGAGATATTAGGGAACACGAGGTTTCAATGTATAATGTATTGAGCTGACAACATCAGGAAAATCTGAAATACTATATAGTTTCAGGGCTACTTTGAGGGTCTTCCAGGGTCTTTGTGGGTCTATGAAAGTTGGAGGCTTACTATGGGTGTCTCTGAATGTCTCTGATGGTCTATGGATCTGATGGTTGTTCTCTGGCGGTATTTCTTGGTCTATGTATTCAGAGATGATTTTTGTTTTGCTATGAAAAGTATATGGGTGAATGATTCTCTAGACCACAGTGAGTTGGACATGCTTCAACACGGTTTGACCTTGGTCTGTACTTTGACCACGCGAACTTACTTATTCGGGCGGTCGTTTGTGGTATCCCATCATTTAGGCAAAGTAAGGCCACCTTGGCAATGGCATGTTTAAATTGGTGCCTGGACCTCCCGAGGGTCGAAACGGTAGTAAGTACGTGCGGGAGCAAGTCAAGAGTCGAGGCGAACTCAAGATCTGCAAAGAAACATGAAATCAGGAAATCAGCGCCGAAAAGATTGCCGGTCGGCTATTGGTTCCGAGCACCGCCCGTCCACAACAGCGCCAAGCATTGATCTGCCACGTCGTCGTCTCTCTTCCTTTCCCCCTCATCTCGCTCTCCCTCTCCCACCTATGCGCTCCTCGTTTCCGCCCCCGTGTCCTACAAACTTCAGCATCTTCAAAGCATCTCCATGTCAATCTTCCTGCCTCATCTCAGGCTCCGTCAGAAGTCGGCACTCAAATCCGCAAGTCCTCGCCGCACAAGCTTGCCGACACCCTTCTAATATCCCTGGCAATCAAGACAATACCCCTGTATGGTTGCAAGTCCATTCGCAACAAACCTTTCCATCCCGTAACCTCCGCTCGCTTTCCCCCGGGCCCCAATCATTCAAACCCATGGCTGCTGCCGCTGCAAGCTCTATCCCAAGTTCCGGCATATCACTGGACTTCCCGTGGTTCTCACACCCGCAACTCTCGTCTCTCAACATCTCATGCCATCCACAAGTCCTCAATCCTTTTCCGCCGTCTTCGACTTGAAATCCAGTCCAAGACCCGTCTGAATGCGTCAACTTGGAGCCGCCAATCGTTGCAAATTGCGACTCTTCTACCTCCCATTTTGCGGTGACTGGCCGCTTGTCGATTTTCGAGGCGCGCATCACGTACTGTATTTATGTCTCATGTAGTGTTGTCAAATATATTTTCATTATCCGAAACTTCAATTCGTGCTTCAGAAACATTCGAAGCTATGACTTCTATACGGTCTATTCGGTCTATCTGTCTATGATAGACATAACCAGTACTCTGGTGGTCTATGAGTTTCAAACCGCCCCTCCCACCTTAGTTTCATAGACGCCGTTTGCTTCCGGGTCTATGATGTCTATCAACGTCTTTCGGGGTCTTTATGGTAACTTCAGATTTTCCTGATGTCAAGTCGACTGCATGCGGAATGACCGGCTTTGGCATCGGTTTTGCCCCTTTTGCCATTGAGCTGTCGCAGTGGTAATCTGTCTGCTCAAATCCTCTCTTCATCCCGCGGTTCATGCTCACCCGCGTGTATCGGCAAGCAGGAACATAGAAGCCAGAGTACAAAGAAGCAGACCCGTGCGGTGCCCGTGCGAAATGTTCTCTGGCTTTGATCGGACATCAACCATGATGCCGCTTTATGCCGATTCAACTTGGATTGTGGTCCCAAGGATACTTGTACACGAGGCACGAGCTGGTACTGATAGAGCGTCTGTCTAGAGAGACTAGGATACTTGCCCGGTCGATGCTTGCGAGTCAGAAAAATGGTACGAATTAACACATCTAACCTGTACTACACAGCCAAATCTTTGACCCACTCCAGAAGAATGTTGTTGAGCTCTGACGGATGAGACATGACCGCCCAATGATCGCCATCGATGTCTTTCCTGGTGTAGGGCCCTTTGACAAACTCGGAATGAGTCTCATCGCCGAAGCGAGGGAGGGCAATCGGGTCTTTATTGAAAGCAACGAACAGAATCGGCTGGTTGATGTTAAAGAATTCCGATGAGACTCCTGAGATGGTCCATTAGATGTGATTAAGTATAAGACACATCCTTACTGGCGTCGTCCTCCTGGTTGCATTTCTCTCCAACGACCCTGTACCAACACAAAGGAGCGGTCATACCTCCGCTGAGGAGAGATTTGCGGTAGAACTCTTTGTCCTGAACATAAAATGAACACAAATGTGGGCCAAAGTGGAGGAAGCGACCTCTGGAGTGATGTACGCGGGTAGAGGAGTCGTCTTGTTCCCTTCAATCCAGGCTTTGACCCCGCCGGCAACGCACATGTTGTCCTTCCAGATCTCAGGGACCACCGGGAAAAAAAGAGAGAAGAAGGAATCAAACTAAACATATCAGTATTGAGAAAGAATGGAGGAATAACTAGTTGGAGCATACATTTTCCTCCAAGAGTTTTGGGGTCTCTGGCTCAGTGAAATATCGAAAGTACGCCGTAATGTCATACCCGACCATTTCCGTCATCATTGCAGACAGCGTAATAGGATCCGCAACCATCGAATTTGGGGGACCATATCCAATTGCGAGGAAGGCGCATGCTACCAGTCGGTTCGGGTGGTAGTTGACGATTCGGGAGACAACGCGCGAGCCCCTGCGAGAAGCTGAGTAGTTGGTGGACCCTGCTTCAAGAAACATACCAGTCGTGGCTGATTGTGATTACCTTGTCGATTTTCTCGTGGTCGAGAATATCGATGGCATCTTGAGCAAGTCCACTCCCGACATAGGACTTCGGATCGGTGGGCTTGTCTGTTCCACCATAGCCAAGGTGGTCTGGGGCAATAATCCCATAGCCCATAGGCTCGAAGAAGGCGATCTGCTTCGCCCAGAAGTAGGCGGGCGTAGGGAAACCATGCGAGAAGAAGAGGGTGGGTTTGGTTCCAACGGAAGCGGAATAGTAATACGAGTAGTTGAAACCGCGCTGAGTCTCGAACTGTCGGAATCGAGTCAGATTCATGGTCAGCGAGGCACTCTGGGAGCGGCCGTGGGCGCTGAGTGGCCGGCCTCTTTATGTGCTCCTGTCGCGGACCCACAGTGTGTACGATGGCGGTTCAGATTTAGAAACCCGAGCTTCTATGCGCCGCTGATTTCTTGGGTAGAGCCAGCCCTGAATCCTGTCGACTGGTGTGGGAAACACCGCGAGTATTCAATGCATCTTGATAGAGTTGAATGGCCGGACCATTTCTTGACGGACAGGTCAACGCCGAACAAAAGCGGCATGTTTTGATTGCCTGTCCCGACTTATGAGCCGCTCACTGCAGCTTGGTAGGGCTCAGAATCAGCTTTGAAAATGTCTTTGCCAGTGTAATACATGTTTGGATTATCACCGCCTACTTTTCCAACCGTGAGAAAGCACGGCAGATGCCGATAAACTCTCACGATTAACTATGCGAGCGGATCGTGATACTTCAAGTTAGCGCTTGATGACGATCCAACTTGAACACTGAACGAACGTTGAAGGTCGATTCAACATACAGATATGAAACCATGATTGTTTATCCTTCAAACGAGTCTCAGCTTGTGGTTAGCCACACTTGTCGAAAATGTCCGCTCAAAAAGTTGCTTGAATAAATATTAAACACATACTAATTACACAGCCAAATCCTCCACCCATCCCAGAAGGAGCTTGTTGATCTCTGACGAATGAGACATTATAGCCCAATGATCACCGTCGATCTCTTTCCTGGTGAACGGTCCTTTCACAAACCGGGCATGATTGTCATCGGCAAATCGAGGGAGAGAGATCGCGTCTTTGTTAAAGGCAACGTAAAGGACTGGTTGGTTGACGTTGTACGACGGTGGGGATATATCTGGAAGGATTTTGTCAGATGTCAGTGAAGTTGAGACGTATACTTACTGGCATTGTCCTCCCGGTTACATTGCTCTCCAAGTACAGTGTACCAACACAGCGGAGCTTTCAAACCTCCGCTGAGAAGAGACTTCCGGTAGAATTCTTTGTCCTGATTGAGAGAGTGAAATGAACACGAATGCAGGCGCCAAATAAAGAAAGCCACCTTTGGAGCGATGTGTGGAGGCAGAGCAGTCGTCTTGTTCTCTTCAATCCATGCTTTGACCCCACCAGGAGCGCACATGTTCTCCTTCCAGAGTTCAGGCTTCAGGGGGAATAAAAGAGAGAAGAACGAATCAAACTGTTGATCCCCACGTCAGTATCATAATCACAATAACGAAGTTCAAGTATACATTTTTCTCGAACAATTTTGGGGCTTCCGGCGCAATGAAAAATTGCTGGTACGCCAGCAGGTCATAGCCAACCATTTCCTTGACCATGGCAGACAGTTCAACCCCACCCGTATACACTACATTCGGGGGGCCGTATCCTACGCTGAGGAAGGCGCACGCTAACAACCGGTTCGGGTGATAATTGACCATCCGCGACGCGACCAGCGAGCCCCTGCAGAAGGTGAATACTCAATTGGCCTGTTTCAAGTAGAGAACTTACCAGTCATGGCTAACCGTGATGACCTTGTCGATGTTCTCGTGGTTGAGGATATCGACGGCATCCTGAGCGTGTCCACTCCCGACGTAGAACCTGGGATCGGTGGGCTTGTCTGTTCCGCCGTAGCCCAGAAGATCTGGGGCAATAATGCCATAGCCGATTGGCTCGAAGAAGGCAATCTGCTTGGCCCAGACGTAGGCGGGCGTAGGGAAACCATGCAAGAAAAAGAGAGTCGGTTTGTTCCCGACGGAGTGACAAAAATAATACGAGTAATTGAATCCCCGCTGAGTTTCGAAGAGTTTAATTCGAGTTTGCTCCATAGTCAGTGAAGAATTGTGGAAGTGGGCGGTGAGTGAGAGGTCTATCTATGGAATATTGTCGCGGACCCACAGTGTGTACGGATGGGTTTCGGATTTTGAAAACCCCCGTGTTTATGTCACCCTGACTTCTTGGGCCGAGCCAGCCAGCCTGTCGACCGGTGTAACAGTAGTGGAGCGAATATTCAATGTGTAGCGTTGAACGGCCGGACCATTTCTTGCAGACAGGTCAACGCCGAACGAAAAACATGCGGCGACTTGCTTTGATGAGTGATGTCCCTGGCCGACCGAACCGAGACCGCTCAACGCGAACCTGCATTTAGTAAGACTCAAAATCGACTATAATTTTTTTGAAAGAACCGCGAGGCCTGAGCATGGGTTGTCCCTGCCCTACCCTCCGAAATGTGGGTGCGAAGAAGATCCTGAGCCCGGTCGCTACAAATTACGGGTAAGATTTCTCATGCGCGAATTTTCCAGGCCATTGAAGCTTCCGACTTCGCTCACAGTCCCGGGATACAGTACTTCGGCGATGCAGCCCTGCAGCTGTAATTCAGTGTGATATTGAACCCATACCGTCGGCGACAACGATCGCGCCCGAACAGAAAGAATTTGAAGCTGAAGCGCTCGAGGAAACGAGGAGGGATCCCAATTCGCGTATTTCTTGCGTCTCGGCTGAACTTTCGAACCTGATTCGTGACATTTTCTCGGATACCTTTTGAGGCGGGAAGAGGCGGACAACTGAGACTAGAGTTGATGCGGGAGCGACCAGTTTTTCGAACACTCGCGACTGGGGTTTGGCTCATAGTTTTATTATGTGCAAACATCAGTGATGAAATGGTCAAAATATACACGGCACCTGCTGCTCTCGAACAGACCGTCCAATCGCAAGAAGGTCATCAGTCTTTGAAAATTGTGTACCTATTGAAACGCGAGAAGCACATGAATACGAGTTCGGCTACCCCGCGAGACCTTCGAGTTTAAAAAACAGCGAGGATTTATTCTCTGTCGAATATGCATTCGAGACGGTGCAATCACATTCAGAGGGTAGTACGGGAAAACGGCGAATGCTGGGAGGGATCTCAGCTGGAGTGGGGATGATCTTGGAGCCTTGGAGGGACATCGGACGGGCGCAGGCTGACGCACGCAACTCGAGAGAGCCGGAATAGGCTGTGTTGGCGTTTGGTCGAAGACGACGCCTGGAACATCATGCAGTGGGACGATGATTAGGGGGTGGCGGGCTGAGTTAAGGTGTTGAGTGGCTGAGGTGACCCTGCGCCACGGATTTATGCCATGCAAAGGGAGCATAAGCGCTCGGCTCAGTGATAATCGTAGAGCAGAACGCGATATGACATCGGATCTTGGCCATCGCCCGAGAGCTCTCGACGTTCCTGGCACTGTAGCTGCACTGGAGTTTCGTGAGGGCGCTGGGGTACATCGGTACTGCTTCGATCCTTCTCATAGATCTAAAGGTTGTCAAGATCTGGCGGATTGCGGTGGATATGGCCCCGCACCAAGGCATAGAGAAGCTCTAGTCCGCCTCCGAGGTGAGAGACAGCTTCTCCATCGCGTCCTCGAAGTGGTCCTCCTCGCTTTCAGCCTCTTCCTCCTCGCTCTGCGATTCTTCGTCCTCGTCCGGCTCGTCCTCAAAATCAAGCTGGAGGGGTATGAGATAAAGCGGCAGACGCAGAGGGAAGACACTGACAGGATCGAATATGACTCGTATGATGAGGCTACAGCTGGGACATGTCGCGATGTCCTCGCAGTCCGCAAGCTGCCGCCGTGTGATTTCAAATCGGTCCCCGCAAGGACACGGGTAGTGGTATACACCTTTGGCCTCATCCCAGGCCATATCCTCAATCTCTATCTCGTCGTAATAGGCCCCCATTGGCAAAAGGAAGGATTTGGCGGTGGTGGATGAGTCGAGAAGAACGGATCAATAGACCGGAACGGTCACGCTTAGTCACCTTCTTTTCCTTCCCGACCTCGGCAGGCAAGTTCAGACGCTGGCGACGGTGCAAGTTCGAGACAAGAACGTCAAGTGTGAAGGACCCGATCTGCATCCTCGGGGGACTGGATTAATCACCGCATGCTTACCACAAGTCGTACTTGTTGGCGAGCTATTCGGAATGTTTCTTCGAAAAGGCTGTTGCATCTGAGCTCCTCCGAGCCAACTACAACGCAATACGATGGTATGTTATCTGTGTCTCATGGTGCACTCATTCCAACGTGTTCGTTTAGTGTGCGTTATTGGCGGAGGCCACGCAGGATGCGAGGCTGCAGCGGGATCGGCACGTAGTGGGGCAAGAACTCTCCTGCTGACGCAAAATGTCGATACTATAGGCGAAATGTCGTGCAATCCGTCAATTGGTGGGGTGGGCAAGGGTACATTGGTGCGCGAAGTTGACGCGTTGGATGGACTTATGGGATGTGTTGCTGGTCCGTGGTTGCCGTCTCAAATACAGTACTGCAATTTATTAATTTTACTACTAGACAAGGCCGGAATCCAATTCACCATGCTCAACCGCTCCAAGGGAGCAGCTGTCTGGGTGCGTCTGCATAGCTCCGCCGTGGCCTTCTTTCTGAAAACGACTTTTGTTTAGGGTCCGAGAGCTCAGATGGACAGGAAACTCTACAAGAAGCACATGCAAAACGCTATTCTTGAGCAAGCAAACCTCGTTGTCCGTGCTGGCAGTGTGTTCGACCTTGTATTCGACCATTCTCAACCTTTAGCCCCAAATCAATGGGGCAAGATTTCCGGTGTCAAGCTGGGTATGAGGTTGAGATTCTCCCAACAAATCAGTTGGTTTGACAATTCTCGACAGAATCGGGTGAAATCATTGGATGCTCCCAAGTCGTAGTTTGCACAGGAACGTTTTTGTCTGGGGAGATTCACATCGGGCTCAAGCGGTTTCCTGCCGGGCGGCTGAACGAGGCGCCTTCAGTCGGACTTTCTGCCTCTCTCAATTCTGCTGGGTTTCAACTGGGGCGGCTGCAGACCGGAACGCCCGCTAGACTGGACGGGAAAACAATTGATTTCACGGGGATGGAAACGCAGGACGGCGACGTTCCACCACTCCCTTTCAGCTACTTGAACACGGTCGTAGACAATGCGGTACGTCCTCTGCACATTTTTTTCTCTTCATTGGAGCTTAAACGTTTTAAAAGGACCGTCAAATCCCGTGTTATCAAACGGCCACCACCCTTGCAACCCACCAAATGGTGAAGGACAATATTCACCTCAGCGTTCATATCCAGGAAACGAAGAAAGGTTGCATCCCATTTATTGACTGGTGTACTTCTCATGCTAATAAATGCAGGTCCCAGATATTGCCCATCGCTCGAGGCAAAAATTCTCCGGTTCAACAAAAACAGCCACACGATCTGGCTCGAGCCTGAAGGCTACGATTCAGGTTGTCTCGTTGAACGCGGACATTGTTGCACTTCTGACCAATCCATAGACGTGATCTACCCAAATGGAATCTCATGCAGCATGCCAGAGGAACTCCAGGAACCCATGCTTCGCACCATTCCGGGATTAGAAAACGTGAAAATGGTTCGACCTGCTTACGGTGTTGAATACGATTATGTTGACCCGAGGGAGCTGACTTGTGAGTTGACCAACTGTATTCATGTTTTTATCAAAAATTTCGTTCAGCGACGCTGGAGACCAAACGTATCAAGGTAATGCCATTTACTGACTCACCTTTCAAAGGACTCATTCGCGTTCCAGGGCTTCTTCCTCGCTGGACAGATCAACGGTAGGGCTCACCGCAAGTCGTCTCATTCGCATCTGCTGAGTGCAACTCAGGAACAACTGGCTACGAAGAAGCCGCGGCCCAAGGGATCGTGGCGGGTATCAACGCGGGGCTGGCGGCCCTGCAGCGCCCTCCATTAATCCTGACGCGAGCAGATGGGTACGTTGGAGTCATGATTGACGACCTGATTGTCAAAGGCGCCGAAGAACCTTGTAAGGCAGCTCCTCTGTTGCAATGCTACATTCAACTGATCATTTAGACCGGATGTTTACCTCACGGTCGGAGTATCGGATGACCATTCGGAGCGACAACGCGGATTTGCGATTGACGGAGATGGGTATGTAATTACTGTTGAATCGCTCTGCCACACCCATTCACATCAACCAAGGTCGGCGTGCCGGTGTCGTATCAGACAAACGGTGGACGGAGCTCCAAACAACGAAAGCACAAATTGCTGAGGCGACTCAAATCTTGCATTCTGTCTCCTTGAGTCCGCAGGCGCGTCGACTCTTGTCTTTTTATCTCTCCGAGTCTTATACCGCCCTAGGTTTGGAACTCTCATGGGTTCAGCGTCAGACTTGACGGTGTATTGCGAAGGTTCGTCCCTCTATTATCATTATCTTACTTATTACTTACTGACAAGTACATGGTGCAGTCCGTATCGGATGTTGCGCTATCACGATCTGAAGGAATCGGACCTGCGAGCAGCCGTGCCTGCGCTGTCTACCATTTCTTCTCGGATCCTAACTCGCGTGCAAATCGATGGTAACAATCACCTCAACGCCCTCGGATTCTGCTACTCACATTTTTCACCAGGAATATACAGTCCCTTCGTTTCGCGCCAAGAGGCGGACCTTCAGGAATTCATGAAGGACGAGACGCTCGTGCTTGACCCACACTTGGATTATCTGGCGGTGCCGGGACTGAGCTCCGAGATTCGGGAGCGGCTGCAACGAATTCGGCCTGCGACACTGGTATGCAACACAAATGGCTTCAAAGTTGAGCTCATGTTTGACCTAGGGCGCGGCCAAGCGGATGGAGGGGATGACACCTTCTAGCATAGTGCATTTGCTACGACACTCAAGTCGTCAGCCTCCTCGAGAAGAATACACGAACATTGCGTGAGGATCAAGACGAGAATTGCAATCGCGCTCCAGCTACTGTAAGTTTCTGCGTGTGCATATGCATGTGCATAATCATAGAGAGCATCAATAATTTGAGAGTCGAACTTCAATTCCGAAAGATTGGGCGAAACGTCCTCGGGGCCGAACCCACCATAAATTCAGACTCTCCAAACTATCTCGTCCTTACCTGGCGCTAACGTTTCTTTGCTGCAAGCATCTTCTTTTCCCGACGTATTGTCAATCTACGTCCACATCCAGTCAAAACGCTTGTCGATACAAGGTGGGCTTTCTTGGTAAAGAGTTTTTGGGAGCAGTGTGGTGTCCTCACTTGCCCGTGTGCGACTGCGTTTCGTATTCCACCAGTTCTGCGGCCTCTTGCTCTATCATTCAACTCGAATCCGAGTCTGATCCGAGTTGAACCATCGTGCCCGGTCTCGCCCCGGTCTCAAAATTAGTCCCATTTTTAAAACCTCTAAGTACGGGGCGAGATACGGGGATGCCCGGTGGGGTTGTATGTCGGCAAGGCAAATACATTCAGCATGATAAATAGAGAGCGACGGCAAAGCTTCAACTCAAAGTTAGCCTTCGTCGAATCGTTTTGCCATCAAACACGGTCACGTTAGTACATGACAAAGCGGCAAACGTAACCGCAACAGCAGCTTCCCTACTTCCTGGAGCCAGCTCAAATCCAGCGGGACAAGGAAACGCGCAATTCCTTTTGGCCTGGCCGCACGAGAGTGACGAGCCGGTAAGTGGGATCCATGGGAATGCAACCATGAATGTTGAAACGAGCCAAAACACTACGGATTCATTCTCACAGCCTGCCCACAGCCGAATCGCAATCTCGGCTCTTCCTCAAGCTTTCCGGAAGCCAGATTGGGCCCACGCACCGCCTCAGGAAAGCGCCGCTTAAATATTGGTCAGCCGCTTGAAATGCCCCACATCTTCCTTGCTCCCTACCACCACCATCTCGCCCACTTTTCGCGTAAATGGGTAGACTCTCTCCAGCCAGCATGCAAAGCGTCACTGACGTTTCTCCCATCAACAGTTCACATCCTCGCCGTCTTCGTTTGGTCTCCGTGCTTACGGTGAGCCTGACATTTCCCGACTTTGGCATATTGCTCATTGCTTGCATACCTCATGATAGCTGGCGAGGTAAGTGGTCTCTCTTGCTGACTGGCCATCGACAGACGGTAACGACTGGATCGTCTCGTCGGTACTTGCGCAGCGGCGATTGGGCTCGTCGATACCAGGAGGGAGTGCACCGGTGTTTGGAGCCCGTATAGGCTTCACCCTTGCGCTAGCCTTTATGGCGTACCCTGGGCTGGGATCGTGCAGCCCCTCCATTCGCGCGGATTGCTAGAAAAACCTCCCTAGGTCGAGGGTGGGATATCCGCTCACGCGGTCCGCTCTAAGACGCCAGTGTGGAACGACGGGTGTCCCAGCTTCGCTTCTATGATGTAGTGATATGGCGAGACGCTCTCCATGTCCGATCCGACGCCAACCTCGATTCAACTTCGCTGGGCAGGACGTAGTGGGTCGACGGGAGATTGTTGCAGCGCGGTGTTGAGGATTTATGTTGCTTGCTCTTTTGTGGGCGAAGAGGTCCCGGGGGACGCCATCCTACGTTGTCGCTCGTCCCCGGGCTACGGTGCTTGCACCAACCAAAAGGATGTGCACTTTGTATTTCTTTTATTCTGCTTTTGTAAATGGATAAGTACCTTCTCGAGCGGCAATGTTTTATGACCTTCGCTTTCACCCGTTCCTTATACATTGCTACGAAACTCAACGTGGCCTGAACAACTCTGATTAAAAGAAATCATATCCTATTTTTCCGCGACTGTGGCCGATATGACGACTATGAGCGCACGCAGCAGATGTACGACACAGCTGAATCGTGTGTGTTTCGCCAGATAACGAAGGCAGGTAAATTCTTGAGGATCTTCCGCAAAATGGGGACCTGATTAGCGACATTCAAGCCGCGTCTCTTTTCGACGCATTCCGGTTCCAGACAGTTTCAAACCTGGCTGAAGTCTGTTAACTCACCTGTGGAATTTTTGAAGAACTCAATCAGTATGTCACGCAACAATATCGAGCGTGAGGAACAATATTGACGATCCTGTACCACTGGAATTGAAGGTGATCTCAGAGGCTTCTGGTGTCCCAAACGAAAAGCAGGTGGAAAAACAGTAGCACAGGACCTGCTCAGGCCGCATTCGAACTTGACGTCGATAGTAAGCGGATATGAATCAGAAACTTGTTTCTCCGCCGGCCAGTAAAGAGTATCATGGCGTTGGAGGAGCTTTGCGTCGCATAAAGAGAGAGCTGGGATGAGTGGGCGCTTGAAGACGATTCCAGAATGCTTTTGTGTGAAAACGCGAATAGTTTGGGAAGACTGGGTGCATTTACTGGGACATCGTACCCAAAACATACAGGATGTCTTGACCGTTCCATGCTCCAAGTACGCCGCGTCTATAATGGGGTAGTATGTGCGGCCCTGCAGTTCCCTGGCCTTATTATTCTGTTTCAACATGCAAAAGCTGAATCTCGAAAGCCTGAGGCGGATACCTTGAATACTAGTGCAGACACTCGAGCAAACGGTTGAATGGTTTACGGTGGAATGTGGTATGCCTGTGAAGCGTTCTGGAGAAAGCTCGACGGACCTACGGATAACAGGTTCATCGTAGTGGAACGCAACCAACTTGAACGAGCACGTTGGCATTGCGCAATGATTAGCTCAGCCGGCATCATTCGGCTAGATCGTATCTTATCCGATACCTTTACCATGTCCTCCTCCTCGTCCTCCTCGAATCTCGTCTCCGTCACCGATGCCGCCCACTTCCAGTCCTTGCTTTCTGCCGACCTCAACCGCGTATCTCTCATCAATTTCTGGGCCCCATGGGCGGCTCCCTGTGCTCAGATGAACGCCGTAGTCGCAGAGCTAGCCAAAAAGCACCCAGCCATTTTAGCGCTCAACGTCGAGGCTGAGGAGCAATCCGACATTGCCGAGTCCTTCGATATCGAGGCGGTACCCTCTTTCGTCGTCCTACGCGTACGTCTGCGTTTTCAGATCCGCACGACCAGTCTTTATAATCTCCGGCGCAGGGACACACTCTTCTTGCGCGGATCGCGGGGGCAGACGCACCTGCGCTGACTCTGGCCATCGCCACACACGCTGCGGGCCCGGTCCCCACCTACGCGCCCAAATCTCACACCGACGCCGCCCCGCCGGCCGCGCAGAATGGTGCTGGAGCGGAGACGCCGGAGGAGCTCGACGCGCGGCTGCGGCAGCTCATGAACCAGAGCAAGGTCGTCTTGTTCATGAAGGGCAACCCGGAGGAGCCCCGGTGTGGCTTCAGTCGCAAGATCTCGACGCTGCTGAAGGAGCAGGGCGTGCCGTTCTCCAGCTTTGATATTCTACAAGACGAGGATGTCAGGCAGGGTGAGTTCTTCTCTTTTCTTTGTCCCCGGCATTCCGCATTCCTTTCCTTTTCGCCGCTTATCCGCCGGTTGCTCTCATCTGGCCCAAATCTATTCAATCCTCACCCTCTCCCCCGCCCCGTAATCACCGGCTGTCCTAAATCTGTCCTTGTCCTTCTTTCACCCATGTACCACGACGGAATTAACTCACCGCCTCGCACAGGCCTAAAAAAACTCAACGACTGGCCGACCTTCCCTCAGCTGATCGTGAACGGCGAGCTAGTGGGTGGACTCGACATCGTGCAGGAGATGGTCGAGACGGGCGAATTCGCCGAGGTCGTCGCCGGCGCGTAGTGCCTCTTCGATATCGGATCGATACTGCCATGTTATCTCTCCCACCGGAGCATTTTTTTTTTCGAGCCGTGTTCCGATCCTTCTGAACTGTTTCCGCAATCATATACGCATAGAAGACAAACAATCGAGAGGACCGTATTGTAGTATCTGACGTTGCCAAAATAATATGCCGATGCATTGCCCTCCGAAAAAAAAACCCCAAAAAGCCATTCACAAAACTCAGATGCGGACAAGATTGACGACACGGAAGCATCTGTATTATGCATGTAGATGGCACTAGATATAAGGGATGGATCATAACAAAAGACATGGGCAGAGGACGCGCCGACTCTAATCGAAAGTGATCTTCTTGCCAGCGGAAGGTACGATACCACCGGTCCGTGCGCCTCCCCGGGGAGCACCACGTCCACCACCGCGACCGCCACGGTCCCCACCGCGTCCCCGACCTCCGCCGCGCCCGCCACGGTCACCGAAGCCCCCACGTCCGCCCCCGCGTCCTCCACCACGGTCCCCGAAGCCGCCCCGCCCGCGCCCGCCAAAGCCGCCCCGGTCCCCGCCGCCGAACCCGCCGCGTCCGCCCCCGGCGCTCGCGTCCCTGGGCTGGGAGTAATCCAGCCGAATCGCGCGCCCCTCGATCTCCTGCCCGTTCGCCGCCGCATAGGCCTTCTTCGCGCCCTCGATGTCCTCGAACTCGACGTAGCCAAAGCCCTTCGGCCGCCCGGTGTCGCGGTCCGTCGGGAGCCGCACGCTCTTGACGCCTCCGCCGCACTCGTTGAAGAAGCTCCAGACGGTGTCCTCGTCGACGCCGAACGAGAGGTTGCCCACGAAGAGCGTCGCACTCGGCTCGCTCGCCTGGTCGCCGAACGTCTTTGCGCGGTTCTCCCGGACCTTGTTCTTGTCCGGTGCGCGCCCATAGTCGATGTTCACGGGGCGCCCGTCGATCTCCTGCCCGTTCATCTTGATCGCAGCCTCAACGGCGGCGGTCGTGGTGAAGTGCACGTGCCCGAAGCCGCGCGACTGGCCGGTGTTGCGGTCCATGGCGACCGTCGCGGAAACGACCCTCGCCGCAGGCAGCGAACTCTTGCGCGAGGCGGTCGTTATCAACGTTCCATGAGAGCTTGCCGACGAAGATCGACTTGATCTCCTCCTCGCCACCCTCAGCGCCTGCAGGTGCAGCATCGCCGTTTGCGAGCTTGACCTTTTTGGTGGGCGCGGCATCACCGTCGGGGGCTTTTCTCTTGCCTGGAAGGGGTGATAGTCAGCGCCCATTTGTTAGACAATGAAAAAAAGAACAAACCATTTGTAGCGGCAGGAGCATCAGCCATCTCCTCGTCCGAATCAGACGAGTCGTCGGAGCTGTCGTCGGACGCTGCGGCGCCGTTCGCCTTGGGAGCAGCGGGCATCTTCTCGTCCTCATCGTCCGACTCCTCTGAGGAGGAGGTATCCGGCTTTTTGGCGACAGCCTTCGCTGCCGGCGCGGCCTTGGCTTTCGGGGCCTCGTCCTCGTCCGAGTCAGACTCTGAAGAATCCGAAGATTCCTTTTTGGGGGGTGCGAGTGCGGATTTTTTGGCAGGAGCGGGGGCGGCGGATTTTTTGGGGTCGGCTTTTTTAGGCGGTGGTGCGGCGTCGCTGTCGCTGTCACTGCTGTCGGAGTCGTCTGATGAAGCCTTCTTGGCTGCAGCGACGGGCTTTTTGGCGGGGGCAGGGACGGAGGCGGCGGCCTTCTTTGACGCTTTTTTCGGCGGCGGTTGGGCCTCGTCCTCGCTGCTGTCGTCGGACGAGTCGGCGGCGGCGGCAGCAGCTTTTGAGGGGGTGACAGCGGCCTTTACTTGGGCGGCCTTGGGCTTCTCATCCTCCGAATCGTCCTCAGACTCGTCTGAAGAAGAAGAGGCAGCCTAAAAAAGTTGTTAGAAATGTGTATGTGATGAAAAAATAAAAAAAGACTGACCTTCTTCGTGGGGGTAGGCTTGGCCTGTTTCTTCTGTAGGGATGTAGAGAATGAGAGGGTGCACAGAGAAAGAAACGACAAGGAAACGAACGGCCTTGGACAGAACCTCTGTGGAAGTCGTCTCGACTTTTTTGGCGACTTTTTCTGCCTTCTTGGCCGTCTTGTCGGTCTTCTTCGCTACTTTGGCGGCGGCCTTGTCGGTCTTGGAGGCGGATTTGTCTTTGCCCATCGGATGTAAGTGGAAGGGGAGGGTAGCGGAAAAAAGGAAGAGGTGGGAGGAAGAGAAAAAGTTTAGGAAAAAAGCTGCGATCGAGATCACGTGGACCGAGTGCAAGCGGTCGGCTGTTTCGGGCCGAGTCTAACTGAGCGCAGAGATAATCGAGAGATAACTCAGTGGCTCTATGCTCCGTTTGGCGGGAGCAGAGGATTCAAATAGGGTACATGAACAGGATCTCAACAAAAACTTTCGAGCCTGCACAAAGCTTCGCGGATGTCTTGCTTGACCAGCAATATACTTTGCGGCGCAAAGTATATCATACCATATGGGGTTCAATGTACAACACTAGTAAAAGAATCAAATAAAATACCGCATCGAATCTCTCGGAATCGCAACCAGGCGCTCTCCCCGCAGAACATACCACAACAGACGCAGCGGATTGTAATGCCCCGCCAAACGGCTCCAAAGCCGAACTACACGCAGCGGCTATCAGCATCATTATGAGGATTTTAAGAGCGGAAACGACGCACTGTACTGCACGAAGATCGTGGAGAAGGGCACGGGCTGGTTCTGCAATTCGCGCTTCGTAGTAAGTAAATGACAAGAGGACAGAGAAGCAGCGCACTTTGACGACGAGCACGGATTCGGGTGCGTATTCGACGCTGAAGTATATCCCTCCTAGAAGCGAAATTAAACCAAATCAGTACGGCGGAGAAGGGGAAGTGAAAGCCAAACCAGGCAGCCGCCACGGATCCTTGGCGCGGAGCATGAGGGCAAACAGCGGGAAGTGGTTCATGAACGCGAGCTGCGTATCGAGACCCGCGTTCAAAAGGATCGTTCCCAGTCGTAACTGCACGATCATTAAATGCAAACGCCCCAGCGTAACGGGCAGTGCGTACCATGGCGAAGAGCGCGTAGTACGCGAGCACGGTGGGGAACAGAAACGCGAGCAGCGTGAAGAGGATGGTGCCGAACAGCAGCTGGTCGGTGTCGTACGCCCATGTGTCCGTTCGGTTGCGCAGCACGTTGAACCGCTTGCCTGTGCCCGGTGAGAAAGGGCAAAAAGAAACGAGCGGGAGTGCATACCGCGAAACAAGTTCCACAATGACCCGCCGGTGCGCAAAAGTCGCGCGTATAGGACACGCGAGAGGAAATAGCACACATAGATGTGCAGCGTGATGAGCGCAAGTAGATCAGAGAATAGCGCAATCGCAGTGGTCATGCCGCTGCTGCTTAGGACACCGAATGCGAACAGGATCCCGGGGAGGTACGACGCGCCGTGATGAAGGACATCTGGACATGATTACTTTCTGGCAATCGCAAGAGAAAAGTCGGAAACTTACATCCCCACACGGCTACCAGATCACTGAATGTGTGCGAATAAAAGCGGCTCAGCTCGGTATTCAGCTTGAGACCTGCTGGCCAGGAGTCGAGCCAATGCAGCGCCCAGCGTACCCAGTCGACGAGGAATACCTAGAACTGACCGTCAGCGGGGCAGAAAGGCTGAATGAAACGGCGTACCTCGACTAGGTTGTTCAGCATTCTCGCAAGGACGACGTTGTTTTCGCACAAAAAGGATCCAAAAGCAACGCCAATCGTAATGTCGTTCAAGATGAGCCACACCGTATTGAAAAAACTGAGCGGCATAAATGACGCTTGAAATTAACACACAAGAATGTACACACTTGGTGTATCGCGCCGAGTACACAGAGATGGCCGTCAAATCGTGTTGACGAAGAGGGCCCACCTCGTGAGTGAGAAACTCAGCCTGTTTTGTGCGAACGTCCAGTTGCTGAACTTGATAGTATCGTAAGCAGGTGATGACCGACAAGGCGACGGAACCTACTCACTCGTCGAAGAGAATTCTTTCAAATGAGAAAGCGAGCTCGGGAGCCTGACCAGCGACAAGACTCTCTTAGGCATATACAGAGATATGTCCATGAGATCGAACAGGTACTTCGATAACTCTGCGGGAAGTCGCCGCGAGTGTCCTCGTTTCAGGAGAATATCGACTGTTTTTGCTGCGTTGAACTAATTGAATGAACAAGTGCTTTCTGAGCTTCCCCTGGAGAGCGCGCGCACCTGGTTAATTACAGTGCCGCTTATACCCCCACGCGTTGGATTTCGAGGGCAAGTAAAGTCGTGTTCGAGCGACGATGCAAACGCGGCATTCCGCGCCTTCTGGCTCGCGGACGCCTCCGCACCATCCTCTGGATTCTCGAGTGAGTAAAATCTCAGAGACGGTGCCGCGTGCCTGTGGTAATAAATGACATTATACTCTCTAGCAGAATTCCTTCAGCGGCAGCTCGCAAAGAAATCGGAAGACGTGTTACTCGATCCCCGTCAACTCGAGCGACATATGCCAGCGGCCATTTCCCGGCGTAAACCTGCATCTGCCGAGAA
Source organism: Mycena polygramma (assembly GCA_029449255.1). Taxonomy (NCBI): domain Eukaryota; kingdom Fungi; phylum Basidiomycota; class Agaricomycetes; order Agaricales; family Mycenaceae; genus Mycena; species Mycena polygramma. The sequence goes on along the minus strand of JARKID010000008.1, from coordinate 130,669 downwards.
CCACAGGATTGCCGCCACACGGTTTGGAAAGTCGTGACCATTCGATATGGCCGTCGAGGGACGCCAACGCAGTTTCTGCATCCTGCACCTTTACAATTAATTGACGCGCTGTACAGCCAGCACGCTCACCCACGGAGGTTTCCTGGATGACCCCCGCGACGCAGAGCACGGGTTTGGTCCAGCCGTAGCACAATCCGGAGGCCCGTTCGTCGTCTGGCCAAAAGACAGTTGGTCGTTGCATGCAAAGCGGGCGCGCTCACGTGCCGACGGCGACGCGAATTTAATTTTGGTCGCGTCTTCAAGGACCGCTTCGCTTCCATGGTAGTAGTAGTAGTAGTAGTGGGAATGTATCTTGTCTTTTGTTGCATTTCCTATATACTAAGAATTCGCTCTCACCCTGGTGCTGCCCCGTGCGTGCGAGAAAAATCATACATTAATCGAAATCTATACATTCGCCTCCTCTGTCTCCTCCTCCACGCCGGTGCCCAGCGTCATCTCATCGAAGCCCTCGAGAAGCTCGTCCAATCCGATTTCGGGGAAGTCTGCCTCCTCGGCCTCTTCGTCTTCCTCGTCCCCGACGTCGGCCACGCGCTCTGGTGGTGCCTCCTCGACCATGTCCACATCCATTGCAGCGAACTGGGCCTTGCGTCCTTTGCCCTTGCCACCGCGCGGCCGCTCCCCGGGCGGCGGGCCCATCGGCGCGTCCACATTCTGCGCCTTGTAGAGATTGACGGCGCCCCGCATCTCCGGATCCTCCTCGAGCTCGCGCAAAAACATCTCGTAGTCTTCCTCCACCTTCTTCTGGTCGCGCCCTCCCATACGCCCCACAACCCCGCGCCCGCCACCCGTCTCGCCCTCCTCGCCCGCCTCCTTGCCGATACTCCGCAGACGCCAGCTCCGCGCCTTGCTCTTCTTCCGCCGGTTCGGGTACGCCTTCCGCACGAGCACGATGTCCGGCAGGCGGTCCCCCGGCAGCGCTGCGTAGTCCGCCGAGTTGAAGTTCGCGTTCGTGAGGTGGTACCCGAGCGCGGTGTCGCCCGGCTGGAGGATCGCGCCCAGGTGCGTGCGCGTGTGGTAGATCTGTGCCGCGCGCCCATTTGCGCCGTCATAGTCCATCATCGCGTCGTCGTCCGGGTTGTGCGAGCGGAACGCGCCTGCGAGCGCGACCTGTGCGTCGGCTAGCACGTATTTGCCGCGCGTGCGCCCGTCGGGCTCGATGTCGAGCACGGTGAACTCGACCAGGTCCGAGACAGTAGCGAGACTCTCGAAAGGCGTGCGCCAATATGCGGCGGAGGAGATGTCAGCGGACTGCAGCGACGTCGGGTCGAGGAGCTGCAGCGAATTGCCGATGCGCGCGCAGACGGCGAGCTGGTTGATGTTGCTCATCTGTCGTGCGACTTTGGGCGGGATGCACACAAGGTCATCCTTGCAGATCGGCGTGATCTCGACCGAGTATGTGAATTTGAAGCTTGCCGTGCCGGTGTGCGTATCTGAGGAGAGCAGTTGCTCGGATGATTTTGATCTGAGATAGATGAGCAAAATAAAGAAGGCCAGCTACTGTTAACGAACCTGACCGGGACGACGCTGGACAGAAATTCGACCATCTTGATAGCATGGCTGCGCTGACTGTAAAAGAAATCGAGCCCATCCTTTACCTCCTTGACTGCGATCGTATCCTTTTGCGCGCCGTGCTTCAAGATCAGCTGCTCGAGGAACAGGAACGTCCGTTTATGCGGAACTTTTTGGCGCACTTGCACGAGCGCTTTCCAAGTGTTTTTCGCAGCGAGCTTCGCGCAGTCGGGACATTGCCCGTGCTGCACGAGGTACTCGAGCTCAAACGTTTGCTCCAAAATGGTGTTCGTGAGAACCTACAATAAATGAGCGGCAGAACGGGAGAGAATGCGCGAGGGAACGCACCTCTTTCTGGATGGTCATCGAGACGCGCAGCCGCTTCGAATGCGGCTCGGTCCAAATAAAATGCGCCTCCGTTAGGCGGACCTTGTTCAGACCCTTGAGTTTTTTGAGACAGATGGAGAGCAGCTCAGGCGACTCGGGTCGTGCGAGCGTCCATGTCTGCGGCGGCGACAGGAAACGCTCGCAATTTCGGCAAAAAGACACGGAGGCTAAGAAAAATATGAGTGATAGCCCGCATACATCGGGCACCACAAACCTTGCTTCGGAATGCCCTCTGTGATATCTACGCTGGCTCAAACAATTGTGTTGGCGATTCGGGCGTACAGAGTCACAATACACTCACGAATTTCGCAGACACGATACACAGAGATTGGCCGAGTTTGGGGTAATTGGTGTCCCTGAATGCGGTCTAAGAGTTCATCCTCGAGAACCACGAGAACCAAACGCACCGCAGTCTGCGCAGAGAATTTGGTGGACAGGCGGCCCAGGGATGAACTCCATATCGATTGATTTTTTCAAGTAGTATGGGGTTCTTTTCGAGAGATAGAGCACGGATTCCGGTTTAGACTAGTTATGAGGCTGCCCGCTGCTGAGTGAGCGGCGCAGAACGTTTGGTCAGCGTACGGAGCCGAGAGCAAAAAAGTTCAAGGCGCGTTATCGTCGCGTGACAGCGTTACTCATTAGCAAGCCACCATGGACAACGACGAAGGCGCGTTCGACGTTATAATCCTTGGGACAGGGCTCACAGAGTCTATCGCTGCTGCGTGAGCACCCACAATACACCAGAAGACCTGTAAATCTCAGCTTGGCTTCAGCGCCCTCTCCAAGGCCGGTTTCACGGTTGCCCACATCGACCGGAATCCATACTACGGCGGCGACGAGGCTAGTCTCTCCTTTGAGGAGCTCGTGCAATGGCAGAGCGCGCATTGTCCGGGATCCAGTCGCTCTGGGGACACGATCGAGCAAGCCCGTGCATATTCAATCTCCCTTTCGCCCTCGCTCATTCCGTCCACTGGTCCGCTCATTGATGCTTTGGTCGCATCTGGCGTTGCACGATACGGAGGCTTCCGTCTGGTTGAGCGCGTTTTCGTCTATGATCCCTCTGGAACGGTCAAGCCTGTACCGGGAAGCAAGGAAGATGTTTTCAAGAACAAGGAGATCTCTCTTCTCGACAAGCGGCGCCTCATGCGCTTTCTCATGTTTGCTGCCGGGGAATTCGAAGACAAGAAAGAGCTGGAGGGCCATGTGGACACCCCATTTCCAGAGTATCTTAAGACGGTGTTTTTCCTGAACGACGAAATGACGAACGCTATCGCCTACGCGTTGGCGTATTGCCTCTCACCCACTGGTTCGTATTGCGATAAGTTTTCAGCTGTACCATTTTGATTAAATTCCAGACCCCACCTTACCCGCTCTACATCGATTGAGGAGGTATCTTCGCTCCGCTGGTCGTTATGGCTCGTCCCCCTTCCTCGTCGGGCACTACGGCAGCTCGGGCGAAATTGCGCAAGGTTTCTGCCGTACTGCTGCTGTCAGCGGCGCCGTATACATCCTGGGCAGGGAGATCGAGAGCGTCTCCGCCGCGTCATCTTCCTCCAAGCACACCATTCGCCTCGCGGACTTTCCCGACCCACTCACCTCTTCCCTCCTCATCTCGTCTCCCTCGTATTCCCCAGGACGCGCCGCGCCCGTGACTCCTTCGCCTTCTCCCTCAGCCCCGTTCTCTACGTCCTCTCCAACACACCCCGTCGCGCGCTGTATTGCCATCATTGACCGCGCGCTTGCATTCGGCGCCCCCACACCAGCGCCCGAGGAAGACGTGCCTGCCGATGACCCAGCTCTATCCGAATCCGAGTCTCCACCCGCCTCGATTCCGCCGCCCGCCTTTGACACCGCGGTGCTCGTCTTCCCTCCAAACTCCCTTCCGAACGGCGGCTCCTCGACCGCCGCCGCGACCGTCCTTCTCACGGGCGAAGGGACGATGTCCTGTCCCAAAGGGAAATGTTCGTCTTCCCTCTTCTTGAGATATCACCGACTAATCGGCTTGCTCCAGGGATACTCTACATCGCGCTCCCCCTCCCAGGTAACTCCCACGGCACCCCGGAAGCACTGCTGAAGCCGTACCTGGACGCTGTCCTCGCACTCGCACAGGACGCGAACGCGGACGCAGACGTGGCGCCGCTGTTCTCGACATTCTACGTCCAGAAACCGCATGTCGACGCGACGCCCAAGGAGGAGGAAGCGGAGGCCAGCCTCGCCCCCGTGCCCCTGCCGCCGGTCCTCCCCCTCCCGGATGCGGGCGACGCCGCCGCCGTGCACGCCGAGCGTGTTTTCTGGGAGGCGGTCAAGATTCTGCGGCCGGGGAGTGGAGAGTCCGACTTGGAGGACGCGGACGGGGCGATAACGGCGCTGTGGCCGCCGATGGAGGAGAGGGATGAGGACCAAGATGATTAGAGTGTATATTATATGACTTACAATTTATTGGGAATCCTGGAATTTTTTTACGCGTGCCAGCTCGCTGCCCAATATTCCGCGCCTGTACGCACTCCTGACTTTCCGCCTCAAACGTAAGCCCCCGATTAGGGAATTATCTTCGGCGGCCCGGCACCATTCAAACTCCGCTATCCGCTGACATCTTGTTTGCTCCTTGCAAACAAGGCGCCGTCAGCCGCACCTTCCTCTTTCCCGTCATGTCGCTGCGCTCCAGTGCGCTCCCCGCCCCCACCGTCGTGTCCCTCGCGCCCCTCTCACTGTGTCGCCCCTCGCCGTCGACGGGACTCGCTATCACCGCCGATGAGCTTGAGACAAGCTTGAGATCTGGAATGTGTCCCACCGTGCTTCCTATTCGACGTGGGCCACCTCGCTGCGCTCATTGCCTCCACTGTCGCATTCCTCACATCCATTTCGCTCTGCCACGCCCTCGCCGTCCACCGGAATCGCCGCCATCGTCCCGCCGTCGCTGTACATAGGAATCGGTGACCATTGAGCTCCTCGTTTGAGGTGCGTCGCGTCGCTCGTCAGTCATACCCGACCTATTCCAGGACCGGGCGACCTATTCTTATGATCGCTCCTCCCGCCCAACGCGTTGTGGGGTCTATCAACTGGCGGCCGCCCACTGCGAGTTCCCGGCGCATCAATCCATAGCGCGCCGCGCCGCGCGAGAATCGTGCGCGATGTCGCTGTCAGGCCGCCGTGGAGGCAGAGTCGCTGAGATGCTATCTCATAGGTTTCATGTTGCTCAGTGCTTGCAGCGTGCCTCGTGCTGTTTTTTCGTGGTGCCTGCGACGTATTCAATCTGTATTTAGTACGCGTTGTCGTGTAGATTCGTGCAATGTGATTCAATATGTAGTACATACTTATAACGCCGATTGTTTTTATTCGCCTTACATCGTGAGATCAACCAGCGCCTTCGACGGCGGGTGCGCGGTGACCATGCACTTGGCGAGCTCTTGCATTCTGACACGGCAAGTGCGGCACAAAAAAAGGGGGTGCCGATCTGCCGAAAATAATTTCCCGATCGGGTGCTTACGTTTGAGGCGGAAAGTACGCAAGTGCCTGTACGTGAGACGAAGCGTGCTTTGTTTGGCTGGAGCGTTGCTGTACAGCCACTCTGATCTTCAATTATGTTTCTTCCCTGCATGGCTGCAATCGCGGCTCGCGTTAGAGCTTTGCCGGTCCATCGATTCCTCTACTGAAACTCAAGACTTGCTCGCAGAGCAGCATGGTATCAGCTTTTAAATCCGCCTGCCTCAAAGACGCTTAGGCTTCGTCAGTCGCCGGGCCTTGGTGCGTAATCTTACGGCCGGTGGTATGATATTAGTGCACCCTGAGAACGATCATTCTAACGCTAATGTAGCACAAGAAGACCAAGGCTAGCCTCCAATCGAACGCCTCCTCGCTGGCACGGCTCAATACGGCACGAAATGCCCACTCGATGCAAGGGGATATGATATCGCATTTGGCCATCATGCAGGATCTCTAATTAACGCAGTGTCCTGCAAGAGCTGTCGTCGCCGTTAGAGCGGGACGGTGAAGGCTGAAGGCAGGGTCTGGCCGAGTTTGGGTCTGGTGCTGGCACGGCAACTCTTCTCGGTCGTCGCGATGCCATAAAGACATAGATCAGTGGGATCATCCTACGGAAAAACAGCAATATACACCTGCCATTCCTGCGAGCAAATTTTGTTTGTCATATCCCATCCTTCTTTCCCTCAACCACCCATGCCGCCCCTCAAGTCTGCCCCCCCAAAGGACAAGCTCAAGAAACCCCGCCACCGCCATTCTGCCGTGCAACTCGCTGCCCTGAACAGTCTCTATGAGCAGACAGAGCACCCGACTTTGGCCCAGCGCACTGAGCTTGCGCAGTCTTTGGGACTGTGCGTTGCGTTGCCCTCCTCGCCGCTTTGTTCTCCACTCACTGCCATCTTCCCCAGCGAGACCAAAAGCGTAAACGCCTATTTTCAAAACAAGCGTGCCTCCTCAAAGAAGCAGCCACGAGGCAGCCCCTACGACGCCCCAGGACGGGCTCCCTCCCATCCCCTCCCCTGGTCGTCCGCCGTCGACGACGACTACTATTATCCGCCCCCTCATCAATATTTACGATCGACACAGCTCCTCGATCAGGACCCACGCCCACGAAATCAATTAACCCCAAGCGATCATCCCCAATATCTGCGGGAATCAGCCATGGACGGTGGGGCACCGTCGCGACGCCAGATAGACGAGCTCCAGCACATCTATCGAATAAACCCGTACCCGACTCTCGATGAGACGAGCACCATAGCCGAGCGGATTGGAATGCGAGTCGTCGGCTATTTTTGAACGCATCCGGCATTGCTTATTAACGGGTCTTTCTTCTGCAGGCGTCATCAATCGATCGTTGAGTGGTTTCGAACACAGCGCAGTCTCGACAGGCGCGATGCATACCCCATCCCCCCGTCCGATTTGCTCTCCCCCATGGCCGAGGCGAGCGAGAGACAGTCCCGCCCGTACCCCATACTGCCCCCGATATCGACACTCCCCCTTCCCCTTCCCCTCGCCCTCCCACCGGCGACTGTACATCCGTCCCTTGTCGGCGCCCGGCGTTTATCAGCTGTCTCTGAGGATCATTATTACGCCGCTCCTCGACGATCCTCGTCACCGCGCAACGCCACCCCATATGGCGCAAGCAGCAGCAGCAGCAGCACCGCACTCTCCCTCTCTGCGCGCCAACGCCGGGGCCGCCCCGACCCCCTGCAGCTCATCAGCCTCCGCCGCCTGCTGAGCAAGACACCCACACCCTCGATCGAGGAACGGTCTGCCCTCGCACGCGAAATCGGCATGGACCTCGGCAAGGTGACGAACTGGTTCCGGAACCTGCGGCAGTCTGCGCGCAAGCGCGAGAAGAAGGGCCGTGGGGCGCGGGGCGGGACGAGCGACGGCGAGGACGGCGACGAGGCGGAGTACAACGACAGCGAGCCGGTGTATCTGTCGTCGACGTCGCGCAGCTCGGAGACGCCGTCGGACGAGTATAGCCGGGGGCGGCGCGCGCGCGCGCTGCACTCGAGCGATGAGGAGGAGGATGCGCAGGAGGCGGTGACGCCCGCTTCCTCACCGTCGCCGCCGCCCTCGCCGTCGCGCGGACGGCCGCCGGATTTTAATCTGGGGCATTTGGATATGGACGAGAAGGCGGTTGCGCGGTTCTCGGGCAGGGTCCCGTACGAGGACGCGCTGCTGTTGCTTTCGTTCCATCGTAGGGCGGGTATGTTCTGAGTTCTGAACACGACAGACGATAGAATACAGTCCGAGCATCTGTACCCTCGACGCATTTTTTAAAGAAGAGGTACTGGACTCACGGTGTACTTTTACGACACTGCAATCCAAAATATCCGTCTGTACTCGCGACACCGACAAATCCACTTCGCTTTCGCGTTGGTTCGCCGTTAACCTCAGAGGCGCAAGTTAGAGGCTTCTAATTGCTAATTAGTCATCGCTCAGGGACGAGATGGCACATGACCGTCGCGATCCTGAACCCCTAACTCGGGCAATAACTGTGGCATCCCACTATGCGCACTCGCACCACTATACGCGGGCCTGACGACTCCGTGCGTTCGCAAACCCAACCCCTGTATTAAATCTCGTCTTATTCAACCTAGAAGATCGCGCAGCATGGCATCCAGCAAAAGGCGAATGACGACGCGGAGAGCATGCGTTTGCTTGCGGAGATGTATCCTACACTGGAGGAGGAGAACCTCCGAGAGATTCTTGACGCTGCTTTATTGGTTCAGGACTCCAAAGAGACAGTGGAGTATTTCCGGGAAATGTTGGAGGCCTCGAAGTGGGGTGTGATGTTCGGGGTGCGTTTTTCGCATTACATAGTACTTTTCGCGACACGGACACCGAGTGCATTTCAGGCCACGACCCCTCCACCCAATGCGGACCTGAAATGGTTCGACTTTGACGTTCACCGGATATTCTACCACTCGTTGTACCCGCCAAACCATCCCAATCCCGATGGGTTCTCCTGGAGTTTTTACATCGGTAAACGCGGCGAAGGGGTCGAATCTATCATCGAGGATGCCATCAAGCTCTACGACATCAAGCTTTTGAGTATGGTTGGGACGTGGAGTCCATGCGTCGTTGGGAATGTTCTGGCAGACACGAAAATACGAATTTACAGACAGGGGTCCGAGGTTCAAGAGCTTAGCTTTCCTCCCGACCCACACAAGAAAAATGAGGCTACTGTTTATCGTCTACCGGCTTGAGTCGCACGACCGTTGTGTTATGTAGTTGCAGAACAATGCAGCCAGATAATAGATTGTAACCGTGCGCTTTGGTTCCAGAGCTGCGTTTGGGAGGTTTCTTCGTGAAGACAAAGATCGGTCGGCCCGCCGTGGCCTGCTTGGTCGTTTCAGAGGTCCGCCGCTAAGCCAGAATCGTCACCTCTAGAAGGAGAAAGTCCAAACTGTTACCCATTAGAATTGGACATCAGGCGACATCGGGGCGGACGCCTCGTTCTCAGTAACGAAAGCGAGTAAGGTGGCGGAATAAGTGCCGTCGTCTTCATTGAAACTACGAGGTTCTCGGAGGCATGATTGGAAAGAAATAGGCAGCCACTTGAACATCCTTCGCTGGTCATGATACTCACATAGGGCTCCGCCGTTTGACGATAGACCACTGATGTGACGAATGCGTACTAGTATGCGGGGAATGAGAAGAGGCGCACAGATATGCGGCTGTGTCCTGAGGCCCGCTCCGTGTGTAGCTGTGGGCACAATACATATTGGTTTCCACCAGCACCCACCTGCAAGCAACCAAGATTATGAGCCATTCGAGGCGAGATGAGGAGGTAGGTCATGGAAGCCAGCTTCAACAATGTTGGGGTCTTAGTCGGCAACAGGACATGGGCCGTCTTCCGGAAGGTTTTAAGCGGATAGCTTATGACGCAGATACTGCTCGATACACATTCTGTGACCGCGAAGGAAATGAGTACCTGGGGCCGCCGCACGAAGAGTATGGACAATTGATTCGAGTGGAGAAGAAGACCGGTGACTCAGCCAGCAACGATCGGCCTCATGCATTTGCGTCTGGCGAGTCTCAACGCCGCTTCCACCTGGGCCACAACTAAATCCGATTACTCACAGAAAGTTCACAGCCCAAGCCATCGATGCCTACGTCGAAATCAACTTTCCACGACCTTCTCCCCGCACATGGCATTACCTCGGCCTCTTTGGCAGAGGCCGCGCAAACGGGCACCCCAAAGACCGGCGAGGCTCAAGTTCCTGCATGGCTTCGCAAATCCGTCCGACGCGTTACGCTGCCATCCATTGGAAACAGCATCCGGCGCAGCACCCGGCGCTCAGCGACTGTTGGGAAACCGGAAGACCACAAGAATAATGCCTCGCGGAATGAGTTGAACGGAGGCGATACAAGGTCTGCTATGGCCGCAGGAAGGAAAGAAGGAAGCAGGAAGTAGAATGTCGGTGGTTCAAGAGAAGTTATCGCTTGTAGTGTAGGTTTTTAGGGATTTTCCGCAGCTGCTCGCGGTATACTTTACTGTAGTTTTGCCAGTTTCGTTACCGTCTCTGTAATTTGGATTTGTTGTTTTGAAAATGAGTTCATGAGGTGGCCCGGATTCCGTGCCAGCTGGCGGAAGGGAGCGATTGCAGTCGGCGGCGAGCCCGCTGAGGATGAGAGAGGATGTAGCCGTCCATTAGTGCGCATCGCTCAGTATGCTTCGCTACGGGTTGGCAGGTACGACGATGGTCGTCACGGTCGTTCAACTTGAGGGCAGCGCTGTGATGGCACTGCCACATCGACCGAACCGTCATGCCAAACCCAACTCTTTCCGCTCCTATCCCTCGTCCTCGCTCTGGTTTCAGCGTTCGCCGGATCTCTTCGACTTTGCTGGCAGCTGCAGCAGTCTCCCGGCCCTCGAATTCAAATCGCCAAATCGCAAGTTATGTGCCCCCGTTTATTATACGAAAACTTGTGAAGGATAACACTCAACAAATGCAACGAAAGTGAAGTGGCCTGCCAGCAAGAAAGAGTCTGATATTTGCCACGCGGGTCATCGTGACACCCTTTGTCGCCCGACAATCTCGGCTTTGTTCTATTTCTTTATTTCCGCCTCCTACACTGCGATTGTCGTGACTCTTTCTACGGGACCTGCGCACTGGCCAACATGATTCGGAACATCTGGATGCTGATATGGGTCACTTGCGACAATGGCGGCCAACAAAGCGCTTGCTTTCCTTTCATGGCGTCGCGCTTTGTCGGCCCAGTATAAATATGGTCGAGAAATTTTTCTTCAATACCCCACAGACGCCATGTCCCACCTCCCATACATGTCCCAACCTACGCACGCTGGGTCTGGGTCTGGCTTCAATTCTTCCATCGTTGCCATTCCTTCCACCGAACACGTCCCAACAATGCTCCCTCGACTCAAGCACGATAACCCAGACGATGTGGCACGTCCGTTGGTTGCCTTGTTCGCACCCAATCTCGCCAGCCTCCCTGGACCCGCCATCCGCAACGAGCTCTTCGCGTCCTCCGCGAATTTTATCGATGGGCTTGCCGCTGTCCATGTCCCTCCAACGATCCATCTCAACATGATTCCGCTCACATTCACTCTGCCCGTGCCGCCACCCGAAAAGCCTACTGGCCGTAAGAAGGCTAAGGTCATGCCGCCGTTGTACCCGACGCACGTCATTGCTATCGCCCCGCCCCCGGCGTCCGAACGCAAGACGCCGAGGGACGCGCCCATCCCCCTCATCGCAGTCCACGGCGTGATCATCGCTGCCAACTGCACCAACGTAAAGCTCCCGCCCGCCCCCCTTCAGCCCGCCGACCCGCGCTTCGTCAGCCTAGCCACTCACGGCCTGACGGTCTGCTCCATCCCCGCGTTCGTCATCCTCCGTCTCTACATGTACGGACGGCGCATCGACACATTCCTGGATGCGCTCCTGCCCTTCCCCGCGCCGTTCATCAAGCGGCTTAGACCGGACAAAAACGAGCCCAACCACGCGTCCTTGAAAATCACGGCCGCATTCTACTCGTTGCCTGAGACCCGCCGCCTTGCGGACCATGTCCTTTTGTGCACGCCTGGCGGGGCGCTGCCGATGTGGGACCGCATCCGTTTCCTGCAGGATGTTTGGCAGACGATGAACATCGACCTTGGCATGCGCGAGTTGGTGCTCAGGGAGGCGTTGGAACTGGCGTGGCAGGTGGCACGGCTCGCACTGGAGCTCACATCCGAACGCCAGTCAAGAGAGCTCGCTGCGGTCCATGAGCGACGCATGCGTTGATATTGATGTTTGGTGAAAAAAAAAATCCACGTCTCATATGTGTATCACTTGGTTCTCTCTCGTTGTATCCTTTACTTTATTCTGGCAATCAACCTCTTCCGATGTTTCATCTGCCCGAGGGACAGCTCCTAGAGCAGACGCCGACGTACATGCTACAGAGGATACACAATGACTGTGATATCGTCGACGCGCCCTCTATATTGCCCCGCAATCATGCTCTCATAAAGATTTTCCCCGTTCTCGGTGTGCAGCGCGTCCCACAACACATCCACCGCCATATTACCCGTTCCACTGGCGTCGGAGACGGCGGCAGCGGACCACAATTCCGCCGCCTCGGACAGCTCACATACGTTCTTGGACCTGGACAGCATGCCGTTCAGGCCGTCGGAGGCCATAATCAGAAGCCGGCGCACGTCAGATTGCGGAGGGGGGACGTGCGTGACTTGAGCGATGTTGGACAGGTAGGGAGGTGAGAGATTTCGCGCTGCGAGACCCTTGAGATCATAGTTCGGGTGGATCGGAGGGAGGGAAACCGGCGCCACGCGCTCAGTGTACACGGCGGGAAGTTTGAACAGAGTATCGCCCAGTGCTGTATTGCAGATGCAGTCAATTTAGCAATTCAGAAGCAGAGCGTGGAGTGAACGCACCTCGCGTCACAGCAATGAGACCTAAAACCCGTCGAGTTTCAGTATCAACGCACTCCGTTTCGCCAGGGTGTTCCGCTTTAATCCGTGCGACCTCGTTCTCATTGCTGCAATTGTGCCGCGCACTGAGAATTGTTGTCTGCCAACTTGTGGTATCTTGCGTCGCCAGAACTGACCCAGGGCATGCATAGTAGAAATCTCAGTCGGTCGATGGTCGAAATTTTGCTCACTGGCGTCACAATCACCGAGGCTTGCCACGTGAATCGCGTTGTTAGGGTCGATGAGCGCGACGGTAGCAGTCGTGCCCGTCCGGGCTCGCAGAACTTCTACGCGAGAGTGGCCTTCGCTGGAGTCAGGGTCGCGAAGAGTTGGCTGGATCGCTTCTGGAGACATATCGCCGATATCTGCTGGTCCGGGCAGTAGCGCCGTGAACTCAGCCTGGATGCGCATATCAACGTCGCGTATGCACTGTATTAGTAGTTCTTCCACAATCTCGTTCGAAATATCCCGCTTGGTCAGCTCAGCACACGCAGAATTTATTTCAGTAGGCAGGGTAGAAAGAACGAATTCCACCGCTTCGGTCCCCGCACCGTGGCCTGTTGTGTAAGTTTTTGGAAGATCGTTGGGGAATGGGTAGGTGTACCGTCAAATACGGCGAGCGTTTTCCAGATACCGCTTCGCAAAGACCATTCTTCGACGAAGTAACGGTCCTCGCTCGGCACAGTGCTCAGGGGTTGAACGCTGAGGGCATGGGTGCCAAACAAAATGCAGGGAGGTGATGCTTCTAGCAAACGGGAGATAAGAGGAGCCGATTCTGCCATTCGAGGGAAAGAGCAAGAGACTGGTTAAAGTGGTTGAAAGCAAGTGAGTGTGATCTTTGCGTCCGGAGTCAATCACAGGTTCCCACGCATTCCACTCCCTTCCTGCATTCACTTTGCATTCACTACGAGCTCACCAGCGTCTTCAACGACATAGAAAAGTGGCTCGAGTGGACAACTTCAACTGACCGGTGATTGTGATTGCTGAGATCGTAACTCACCGCTCTGCTAGTCTCCCTGAGGCAAACGGATTCAGAAACGGCGCAAACTTTCGCGCGCTCAAGATACCGGTTCTGATCAAGATATATCTTGAGGCACGAAAGTTCAAGTGAATTGATCTACTCTGCCTCAGAGAGACTACGCTCTGCGGAGTTTACCGGCACCAGCGGTCCAAGCGCGGTGAGAAGTTAGAACAATAGCCTCAGGCAGATTTAGAACAAGGACAAGCACCGGACGCCCTCTATAAAGCGGAGCTGGGGGAAGCTATCCTCCCTCTGCTCAGCGATGTCGTACGAAACTCTCCCGACTGCCCAGCAAGCCATCGACGAAGAATATTTGCGAGTGGCTGCTAGCGGTCATAGGGCCTACGTATGCTCGAACTGCTCTTCTGTACCTGCTCCCAACACAACGCTGAAATTATGTGCCACGGTAAGCGTTCCAGAGCGCAACATCTGGCGGCCGACTGAGGGAAGGTCACGGTAGTGCAAGTTAACGCGTTATTGCTCGAAGGAAGTAAGAACTTCGCATCCGGGGAGGACAAGAACGCAAGCTGACAATTCTAACAGTGTCAAAAGATGCACTGGTAATTCCATCTTTTCTGCTCCATTCAATATATACATACCGTAGGTCTAGGAAACTTCATAAACAATCATGCCGGCTCGGAGCGGGCGACCTCGAGCGTAACGTATCGCAAGAATATCGCGCACAAAAATTCGCAGAACATCTTACGCGTATACCCTGGCTCATGATCCTCATCGACATGTATGCGGTCGTCGCACTGGGCCTCGACACCGACATGTCTAACGCCACGCGCTCGTGCATCTGTGCGCGCATCACCGTCAAACCGGTACCAGGGTCCGAAACCTCGAAACCCATGGTCATGCTGCAGTTCGAGCGGTTCGAGACCAAGCCAGTGTCGGAGCTCGGGAAGAGCATGCAGAGTAAGCTCGACAAGATATGCGCCCAGAGTGCAGGCAGCAACGCGCCCCCGCCTGTGCTTCTATACTTCAGCTCCGACGGCGACAATTTCCTTTTCATCCCACACCAGCTCTCGCCGCCGTTAATCCGCCATGCTGCTATGCGTCCCGTGTTCGATGACGGGGACCCTATTACCGAAGAGAAAGTTGTCGCGTTAGTGAATTTGAAGCCCACCCTACTTATGCTTGCGATTAATGATCTTACCTTTCAGTGAGCTGAATGAATTCATCCGCTTGGATACCGAAAATCTCTGCAAATTGCGAGGGGTTTGTCTTGCGCCCGTTCCTTTGACGTACCTAAAATTCATGGGCAGGCCCTCGTGAAATCGTGATTGTCTGAGATTTTTTATCGTCTCACCTGTATCAATGGTATCCTGTATCTGTACGACTTCCCAACACCGGACACATTATTGAGTGGAATACACACCTTACGAGCATTCATGATTAGAAGGATCTATCACCCGAATTACATGATTACGAGGTGGGGATCCCACCGACAATCTATCCAGTAAGTTAAGCCCCTACTTTCTTCTACTTCTTCTCCTCGAACCGCCGCGGTCTCCGCTGCGCCGCGCGCTCCTCACTATCCGGGCGAGCCACCTCTTTCTGCTTGTACAGCATGCTCGTCAGCCTGCTCTGCACGACTTCCGCATTTTCCTTCTCTTTTTTCAACGGTGACGGCGGCAATCCTTGGCGGTCCCAACGCGTCGTGCCCTTCATGCAAAATTATGTAAGCAACGCATAGGGGCGGATGAAGGAAAGTAACAGATAGCTTACCTCGGCACCGTGTTGTCCAATCGCTCCCTCGATCGTGCGCCCGACAGCCCACCAATCAGTCTGCGGGTGCAGCCAGGCGTGTCCCTTGGAAGGAGACGCTTCGCGAACGGGCTTAGGAGAGGTAGTGGGATTAGGCGCCGATTGAGATGAACCGGAACGGACGCGGTCAGTGGAGGCAGGAAGATCGACCGCAGGTACGGGGGCAGAAACGGAGGGGAACTGGTCGAAGTCAGGCTCAGAATCTTGATGTGCGACACTCTGTGACTTGAGGGGAAGGTCCGACACAGGGAGCGGGGCGGCACGCATGGAGGGGAAAGGGTCGAAGTCGGGCTCAGCAGGGAGTGAATCAACTCCTTTCGGATCTACAACGGGCGACGGGCCCGCACGAGATGTCGTCGCTGAAGAACCAGGGGGCGACGCGGACACTGTCGGGAATGGGTCAAAGTCGGGCACAGGAGGAAGGGATTCCGGTGTGACCCTTTGCACCGTCGGGCGCTTCAGGCCAAAGGAATCGTCGTCGCTGACTCGCTGCCTTGGAGGCGGCTTGCGTGATGTCGATTCAGACGACGCATGGAAATTTACGGGGGGCTGCGGCGAGCGATCACCAGTAAACGACCCGGGTGGGCGGCGTAAGTCTCTGGGCTGAGGTCTTTGAGGCTTGCCTCGTGAACCGAGTGACGCTGCTGTCCAGTCTGCCTCCATCTTGTGCGCACCGGTCCAAATCTCGCGCAGTACCGGGCGGAGCATCTGGACCAGCTTGGGGTACGGTATCCTGTACAGCTCGAGAGTCGGTTTAAGATAGTACGTCCATCCTACGTCGGCCGGTGAGTATAAAATCGACGGAACGTGAATGGACATACCCTGCAAAATCCACCCGTCGATATCGTTCTCATCAAACACGAGCTCAAGCCGACCCTTGACCTCCTTTGCGGCGGCACCGCGCGCGGCAATGAGAACGAGAGCAGTCTTGAAACGACGCAAGACTTGGGTGCGCTGATGGGTACGCAAGTTGCTGGAGGACTGCATCTGGAGGGACATGGCGAGTCGAGTGGGGTGCGATTGGCTGGGAATCGCGGGGGCAACGCTGCCTGTAGGCGCTCCGCGAGCTAAACGGGCGCTCCACAAGTCGACCGCATGCAGCGGTTGGCCGCCGCGTCCGTATCTGCTATTGTTTTCCGGCTTGAGGAGGAGCCCCATGGGTAATGCACCCAAGGTGAATGCACTCGTTGGGCGAGTCCATAAGAGGTATTTTGGTTTCTTCGACGAACCAAGATCGACCGGATGATTTGGGTCAAGGCGATTTTGGGGACGCGGAAGGTAGATGGGCCATTGGGGAACTGAGCCCGGCGTCTGCCCCCGGAACTGGGGGGTGTGAGTAGATGAAACGAATAATACAGAGGTTGGAAACCCACGATAATAGAAGACACACGAGGGGCCTTTGGTAGTTTGCTGAGCTCAAGACATTTGTGCATAAATCGCGGACAGGGAGACCTCGCAAGGTGCTATTTCCTGTAACTGGAGCGGTATTGCGCGAAACGTTTCTCTACCGTTGGAGGATTATAAATCCCTACGGAGCTCAAGACATTCAATCCCGAATTGAACAGAAGGTCCCAAACCGCCCAGAAGCCTCCAGAGTTGTCGTGTAACTGTCACTGAACTTCGACGAATCAAGGTCTGGTGTTTTCGAGGCAAACTGTCGCCACAGAGTTAAAATGCGCCAGACGTAAAGGACAGGTCCAGGGTAACGAGAAGACTCAGAAGAGTCCTTCGATGCAGAAGAAAATCGTTTGGAGAAAGACTCGGCAACGAGCGGCAACGCTGAGGCTGCAGCCACACAATGCCGCAGCCAAACAATCCCATAATTTCTTTTCTGCAACTGCGATGGCGCCGACGAAGAAGCAGGGTTCTCCCTCAAAGACGCGGTCGTCTGGCTCGGGTCCCAAAATCTCACTTGCGAGAGTCAAGGGAGAGAATTTCTACCGCAATGCCAAGCAGGTTGGCCGCCTCAAGATGCTCAACGGGGGCAAACCCATCCGCGACAAGGATGGAAAAATCACCCAAGCTGCTGCGTTCCAGAAGGGCGAAGATGAGACCAAGCCGGGACGGGTTCAGCCCGATCGTCGTTGGTTCGGTGCGTGCAGGACACTCGAATGCGTGTGGATATGAAGTTGAAATTATTTTGACAGGAAATACGAGGGTAATCTCACAAACTGCGCTGGACCATTTCCGCACAAGTCTTTCGACAAAAAAGGATGACCCGTACTCAGTTCTTTTGCGGCGGAATAAGCTGCCCATGGCGCTGCTGGATGATGCTGCAAATCCGAGTTTGCGCAAGGTCAGTTTTCCTCCCAAAAGAATTGCAGCAGGAAAGACTGAATGAGAATAGCGCCCCCATATCGTGGAAGTAGAGCCGTTTGGTGATACATTCGGTCCCAAAGCGCAGAGAAAGCGACCTAGAATTGAAGCGGGGTCCTTTGACGAACTCAGCAAGCTTGGCGCAGCCGCGGAGGAGGAGGCTGCCGGCGCTGCGCACAAAAACGGCACAGGCACCATAGGTCAGATATTCATTCGTTTTCCGCATGCAGCACATCTAACGGAACACAGAGCGCCTTGCATCGTCTGTTGTCGAGCCGCAGACGCACGCAGATTACCACGAGCCGATCTACGCAAAAGGTACTTCACGGCGGATATACGGCGAGTTGTACAAGGTCATCGACTCGTCCGATGTCATCCTCCACATACTCGACGCCCGCGATCCCCTCGGGACGATGTGCGAGTCCGTCCTGGAATACGTCAAAAAGGAAAAATCGCACAAGCAAGTTGTCCTCGTCATCAATAAATGCGATTTGGTGCCGAATTGGGTTACGGTATGTTCTTCTTCCTTCCTCTTGACTTGAGCTGATTGTATATCTCATTCAGGCCCGCTACATACAACACTTGACCCCGCGCTACCCCACGATCGCGTTCCACGCCTCACCAAACCATTCTTTCGGCAAGGGTTCCCTCATCCAGCTCTTACGGCAGTTCGCGCAGCTTCACTCCGACAAGAAGCAGATCTCCGTCGGCTTCATCGGATACCCTAACGTCGGCAAGAGCAGCGTAATCAACACGCTGAAAAGCAACAAGGTCTGCACCGTCGCCCCCGTGCCCGGCGAGACCAAGGTTTGCATTCCGCCTTCATCTCACCTAACATTTTTATTGACGCAAGCCATCGCAGGTCTGGCAATATATCACGCTGACTCGGCGCATTTACCTCATCGATTGCCCGGGTATCGTCCCCACCTCCGCGAACGACACGGAGACGTCAACGGTGCTCAAAGGCGTCGTGCGCGTCGAGGCATTGCCCACGCCGTCGGACCACATCCCCGCGCTCATGGCGCGCGTCAAGCCAGTGTACCTCTCGCGCACGTACGGCGTCGCGCTGCCCGAGGAGGGCGGTAGCTGGGAACCGGAGGTGTTTTTGGACAAACTTGCCAGGATGAAGGGCCGGCTGCTCAAGCATGGCGAGCCAGACCTAGACTCGGTTGCGAAGATCGTGCTGAGCGACTGGGTGCGCGGGCGGATTCCGTTCTTCGTCCCGCCTCCGGAGCGGTCGGAGGAGCTCAACAAGACCGAGGCGAAAGAGCGCGCGCGGCGGGAGAAAGGGAAAGGGAAGGCGGTGGCGGCGGCGGAGAGCGGGTGGAAGGGGCTGCAGGGTGCCGAAGGGGAGGTGCCCGGGGTGCGGCAGAACTTGGGCACAATTATGCAGAAGAACACGTTCGTGGCGGAGGATGTGCAGCCTTTGGACGATCAATTCGTTGGTCCTGCTGCCGCGGCGGAGGAGCAGGATGAGGCCGAGGCCGAGGCTGAGGAAGACGATGACGATGAGCCTGCAGAAGAAGAGGAGGAGCTGACATGGAACGATGTCTGGGACGGTATCAAAGAGGACACCACGGAAAATCCTGAAGCGACTGGTGTTCAAGGTCCCTCTCTCTTTCTTGCTCTTGAATACAAGCTCATGTTCATTGCAGACGACGCAGACGATGAGGGTGCCCCTGCCAAAAAGGAGCCACGGATGAAGACAAACAAGGTACCTGAGTGTTTCTGCCTTTCGGTCTGCAAATCTGATTCTTTTTCGTCTGCAGAAAAAAGCAGAGAACTTCTACTCTGGCGCCAATGTCAAGAACAAGAACCGTAACAAGTCGGCGTTGCTCAAATCGCTCCCGCATGGCAAACGGGCTGCTGAAGGCCGCGGCCGAAAGAAGGAGTAATATTAGCGGCGCGGCTGTCCTTAGCAGTCTCAATTCGATTGTTACTTCTTGCAACTCCGTACCTCCATCGATGTACCACCATTTTATCACTCAAAGTTGCAGTGAGGAATCGGAGTTTATTGCCATTGGGTAGCAGATCTAGACGTGACTCGGCGATTAAGCGGTTATTTACGTATCGTTGTCGAGCAAGACTAGAACAAACTCCTTCTCCTCCTCTAACCACCATGTCTATCACCAAAATTTTCGCTCGTCAGGTAATCCCAACCCATGTTTCGTGCTAAGAGACCTAATCGATTGGGTTTGCATAGATCTTTGACTCGCGTGGCAACCCCACCGTCGAGGTCGACCTCCACACCGCCAAAGGTGGGTACATTTCCCTTCAGATGAGGTCCTTTCGGACTTTGGGATCTCTTCACTCGTCCGATGGATGGGAGAAGAACGATTGCCACTAGATCGGCGTCGATGGGACATTCGGTCGCGTCGCGTAGTTCGGCTACGCGACGACCTTTTACGACGAGCAAGCACTGATCTCTACCATCTACAGGTCGTTTCCGTGCTGCCGTGCCGTCTGGCGCATCGACGGGTATCCACGAGGCTGTAGAGCTCCGGGATGGGGACAAGAACGCTTACGTCGGAAAGGGTATGTTTTTTTTGCTCTCTTTCTCTCGGACGCGTTCCAGATGTTTTGGTCCTTGGATTCGCCACGGCCCTCGTCTGGCATTGGGCCCGCCCAAAAATAGCGACCAGGCCAGTCAGTCCAAAAAAAAAACCGCGTGGTTTTTTTGGCCTCAGGCCGAGCTAGAACATCATCAGAACTTGAATTTCTTTTCGTTTGCTCACCTTCGATCCAGGCGTGAGCAAGGCCGTAGCGAACGTCAACGACATTATCGCGCCTGAGCTCATCAAGTCCGGCCTCAAGGTCTCGTCGCAAAAGGACATTGACGACTTCCTCATCAAACTCGACGGCACCCCCAACAAGGGCAAGCTCGGCGCCAATGCCATCCTCGGCGTGTCCATCGCCGTAGCGGAGGCTGGCGCTGCTGAGAAGGGCGTTCCCCTCTACCAGCACTTCGCTGACCTCGCAGGCATCAAGCCTCCCTTCGTCCTCCCCTGCCCCGCGTTCAACGTCATCAACGGTGGCTCGCACGCCGGCAACAAGCTCGCGTTCCAGGAGTTCATGCTCCTGCCCACCGGCGCGACCTCGTTCACCGAGGCGATGAAGATCGGCACCGAGACCTACCACACCCTCAAGAAGGTTATCAGCGCCAAGTACGGCATCGACGGTGAGCTTTAGTTCATTTGAGTACTTGGCCACCAGCTCAAGCCGTGTAGCTGTCAACGTCGGGGACGAGGGTGGATTCGCGCCGAACGTGTCTGGCGCCGAGGAGTCGCTCGAGCTGCTGTCGGAGGCGATCAAGAAGGCCGGGTACGAGGGCAAGATCAAGATTGCTCTCGACGTTGCGTCGTCCGAGTTCTACAAGGACGGCAAGTACGACCTCGACTTCAAGAACCCCAACTCGGACCCGAGCAAGTGGATCACCGGCACCGAGCTCGCGGACCTGTACATGAGCTATGTGAAGAAGTACCCCATCGTCTCGATTGAGGACCCCTTCGACCAGGACGACTGGGAGGCGTGGTCGCACTTCACCAAGCTGAGCGGGATCCAGATCGTCGGTGACGACCTGACCGTTACCAACCCGCTCCGGATCAAGACCGCCATCGAGAAGAAGGCGTGCAACGGCTTGCTGCTCAAGGTCAACCAGATCGGCACCATCTCCGAGTCGATCCAGGCGTACGTTCCTCTGCCTTCCTGCAAATGTTAAACCTGGACTCACGAATCTCTGCAGCGCACAGCTGGCCCAGTCCGACGGTTGGGGTGTCATGATCTCCCACCGCAGCGGTGAGACCGAGAACACCATCATCGCCGACCTCTCCGTCGCACTCGGCGTCGGGCAGATCAAGACCGGTGCACCCGCACGGAGCGAGCGGGTCGCCAAGTACAATGCGCTGCTCCGCATCGAGTGCGTTTCTTTGTTTCTGTATCACCGTCGTATTATCGCTAACGCCGCAATGAAATTAGGGAGGAGCTCAAGGGCTCGAATGCGACGTTCGCCGGCGCCGACGGGTTCTCCGCGGGCCTCACCCCTCCGGCGCTCCTCAAGAAGTAAACGCAATGTAAAACAAAAGACGGGACGCAGAACCCGAATCTGAAATGTGCTTTTATTTTTTTGTTACGTACCCATAGACTTTGTACACGAAAGAAACGAAGACCGTCCTGAATGATTCAATGAATGTGTTAACAGTCGGTGTACACTGCGACCCATCACCAGCATATACCTACGGCGGCGGTAAATTTCGGAGTTTTTTTGGTACTTGACCGTTCCACTGATTCAGACTGCTCACTTGAAGACAGGCTTGAACACCGTGAAGCACTTGTGCGATTATAAAAACTGGCGTGCAGTATATGTGTAGATAGATAGATATCCGTATGCAACCGACATGAGAGTTAGATACATGCTCTCCGAGATGAGGGATTGAAATTCGTAGAAGTCATGGAGGAGGAGTGTCAACCCGAGTGCTCTGCGGAGTGCGGAAAACGCAGAGGATATCGGTGTCGTCAAACACTTCCACCACAAGCTCTTCCAGTCCCGCGGCTGGCAGAAGCGAGGTCACCAGCGCAGACGAAAGCCGGAGTCTCGGGAGAGATTGCCCATACCGCCGTCGTAAACGCACTGCTTCCCGAAGCGCATCCGAGACGTGTTCTATGGTGTCCTTGAGACCTAACGTGACGGTCTCCGGAACCGAGGCTGGACCAAGGAGGTCTTTGACGAGGTTTGCTGTGAAGCATTGATTGATCAGAGACAGAGAATGTAGTGCGGGGAATAGCCGGGGGAGGGACAAAATTACTTGAGAAGCACGTCGATTGTCGCACGAAGATGGTTCGGGAGTGTTGACAAAGGCGAGGGAGGTCAAGGCAGGGAAGGGCGAGTGAGAAAGACCCGTGGAATTGAATAGCGCCGCGATCTGGTCGCCATGCGTGCCCTCGATAATGAATTCCGTCAACACGGGTGTGTCGAAGAGGCCGACAACAGTCAACAAGTAGTGCTCGTTTTCCTTCTGCGAGATCGATATGCGGAGGTATTCGAGAGACGGGAGGTGAAGCCGATGCCGTTCGATGTGGGACATCCCGCTAACGTCGAGGGACAAATGAACGAGCGCGAGGCACCGCGTTGTGATCTCGACAAAGACGCTTTTCCCGACTGAGGCGTTGTAGTCAGTGCTATTCCACAACTCCAGATGTGTAAGAGCGGCCGTCCACCGAGGCACTCGGGATTTGTAGGTGAATCCACTCATTTTGAGGACGGCCAGCCTCGGTGCTCCAAAGGAGAAAATGTCCACAGGACCCCGCACAGGCTTGCGCACGAAGTCGTTCTTCTTGAGGTGGTTTGAAATCTCGAGATACCGCAAATTCGGAGCTGCTATCTCGCGCAGTGGGCCCAAAAGGTGTTCTGACCACACCGTGCATATAGCAATCTCCAACCGCCAGACGCGATGGATATGAAGGGCGACCAGCCGGAGCCGGTTCAAAACGGCATTGTCCAGAAAGTGGGTGGTTTTAGGAAGGTAGTGGATGGCTGCCGATATGCTACGTGCTCGGGAGCGCTGGAGGTAGAGTTTGAGGATTTCTACAGATCCCTCTGCATCTAGGTTGACGTCGACGGAAGTCCAAAGCTCGGGCGAGTTGACGACGACGTCTCGAAAGTGGCGAGAAACGCGGGACAAGGCCCATTCCGGTCTACCAGTAAAAGTTGCTGGATTTACAGGGCCTTCTTGTCCCGCCGCAGCAATGGCCACAAGAACCTCGTTTGGAAGAGAGATAATCGTGAGTTGGGGTGCATGCACTCTCATCGCGTCGAGGGCAGCTCCGAGACGAAAGGCGGGCAAAGAAATGGCAAAAACCAACAGTGAACGTGGTGGTTTAGGCTTACGTAAAGAAAGTTGGAACACAGCGGGACCTCGTGCCAGTGGAAGCAAAAGCGGAATAAAATTGGTACAAGAGCAGCAGGCGACTCTGAGATGCGGCTGGAAACCTAATTAATCGGCGAGTACAGAATAAGAGAAAAAAAAAAAAAAACAGGGAAACTGCGTAATACACGTCGAATACAAGCGAGCTACACCGTTCTGGTGCGCTTTCGACTCGGTCCCTCCTCAACATCCGGTTCCTCCTCAGACTCTTCTTCAGAGGAAGAATCATCTCCACTGCTGCCGTCCACTTCCTCGAACTTGCGCTTTGGAGACGATACGAGTTCGGCCACCGCATCCATCTCCGAGTCTTCCTCCATATCGACATCCACCGCAACGCAGGAAGACAATTCCGCTGCGTACTCGTTGATGGTCTTGCCAGTTGGCACCCCGCCGCGCAGCCGATAACCATCCCACACCGCATCGGGACCCCAGTATGCACCCAAGGGAACAAAGAATTCGCTTTGGCCGAGCGTGAATGGAGGCGTCACGCCAGCATAAGGATCCACGGGGTCCATGTCATCCGGTGTCGGAGGCGTGAGTCCGCGCATCACATCCTCCTCGCGAAGCTCGTCCAGCCTACCCGCCATGAGTTCGTAGTCGGGCAGGGGCTTGGCGCTATCCCTGCGCCGCTCCCAAGTGCGGAGATATTGACGCCAACTGACCCCCATGTCCGGTGCGATTAGATCGAAAAATGAAACGTCGCCCGCTTGCCGCACACCAGGCACGCGCCCGTTGCGCTCGTTCTCGAGGCGGAGCTCTGTTATGCGCTGGTGGAACCACATATTGTCCTCCCGGGTCTTGCGATCAGCCCACCAGAGCATATTGTACTGGTTTACAATGTCCTGCCTCTGAGTGTCCGCTTTCCGTTTTGTGGGGAACATGGGAGGTAGACTCAGGGACCGGATTCCCTGCTTCAACCATTTCTTCGAAATCGAGGTATACCACGGGTAGGGTTCGATGCCGTTCATGAGCTGCCAGGCTATGCAGCGGTCGTAACGACGGAGCTCCTCCAAGTCCATTTCGTGATATTGCGAGAGGTCGATCAAGTTAGGTGAGATCGTGAGCAGACGGCGGGTGTAGAGACCGTGGATGGGAACAGTGCGGGGACTCTCTTGAAGGCGGTAGCAAACCCACTGCCAGGCATCGACGACTTCAAACGCCGAAGGGATGCGGTGTGTAGCGTAAATGGGGCAATAAGGCTTTTCCAGGGTTGGCACCTCAACAACGGCCACCCGTTTGGGCGCGGGGACAGGAGCAAGAGCGGGATGGGGAGCGGTCCATGTAGTCGAAATGGAAGGCATGGGGGCTTCTTCGGGACACGATGCTGAGGACTCGCGGTTAGCATGTAGCAAGAAAGCAGGCATATATACGTACGATGCTGTTTCGCGTTCTCTTCACCCAAATTTTCTGCCTCTTCAGTAGCTAAAGGAGGAAGATGAGTAAGAAAAAAATGATACGGCGTTGTTCAAACGTACTCAATGCGAAGGGACACGGAACGACGGGATTAAGACGGCCAACTCGGGTGGCAGGATACGCAAAGTCTTTAACTGTGATGGCGCGGGAAAGTAGATCCTGGTGGGTTTCCTCAACGAAGATGGTCGGAAAGATGGGAGGGTCGGGCTCGGGCTCGGGCGGCACGTCTGGGGCTTCAGGCACAAAGGTCGGAGGTGTCTCCTTCCAGGGCGTGTGTTCGGTATAATGAACATCCAACTTGTTTCTCTTCCTCCGTATGATCAGCTTCCCGGGCACTTTTGTGGTGAGGAAGGCTTTGATGCCGTAGGCCATTACTTTCAAGGTGCGCTGGGTGCGCGGCTTGACTGAGATGGGGATGGTGGCGGAGAAATCAGACATGGTGTGTCTGGTTCTGAAGGGGCGGGAATGAGGGGGTTTGATGGGTTGTTGGAGTATCCGCCTGCATTATATACCCTCCCATTGTTCAACGCTTTGGTTATTATTACCGAAAAGTTGAAGGTCAAAGCAAGGGTCAAAGCAAGGTCAAAGCAAGGGCCAACGCGTCAGGTATTGTTGTTCTCCCATCGTAGCCAACAAGAGCATCATGAGGCGGTCAAAGCTGAGACCACGAGTCTCCGAGACTGCGCGCCCGTGGTCTGATCTTTTCTCTAGAGGAACGGGAACTCGAAGTTGAACGTGGGATATCTTGAGTCCCGATTTGGATGCGATCACTTATCGTGCACAGCCACTCGAGCATGGAAAAACAAGGAACAACAAGCATTTCCACGACTTGTCCACAACACCACAACGAGTGGGGACAACGACAAAAACAGAGGGAAAGCTTTTTGTAATTCACATCTAAGTCAATCTAAGGAAAATCATTTCGAGTCTGATAACTGCTCTACACCCTCGCCCATATGCGCCGGTCGTGCGAGAAACGCGCTGCACAGAATTCAGTCCGAGTGTTGAAGTAAAGCGCCAGAGATAATATAATGCTCACCATACAACACGAACGTCGATCCAAAGAGCATCACGCAGCCCGAGTACAGCGATACCGCGCGCCAGTCTCCCCCCGAGCCCGAAAACACAGCGCCCCCTATCGAGGCGCCCGACAGCTGGCCTGCAGCGGGGTTCAGTAGGAGTCAAAGAGAGAGGCGAAGGTTTCCCACCGGGAGCGTTAGCGAGGACCATGAACCCGGTGATCGTCGCGAGGTCGTTCAGGCCAAAGAGCTGCGCACACACGACGGGCAACAGGCCGAGGAACCAGCAGCCGACGAGGCCGTAGATGACGCTGAAGACGATCACGACGGCGTACGACCGCGCGAAGGTCCAAATGAAAACCTGCGAAAGGCCACCGAGGAAGAAGCTCGTGAAGAACATGTTTATGGGCCCGAACCGGTCGGCCAGGCGTCCAGCGAGGATCTGTGAGGATGGGTCAAGCCATTGGTTACGGGAGGAGTAAATACGCACGCGGCCGACTCCACCTGTAGTCGACTGTTAAAAACATAGAGAAAGGGGGAAAGGAAACATACCAGACATGTTCATCACAACCAAAGGAACAACGACCAGGATGGACTTGGGATCTAAGGTCGGGACGACGTCCTTCACGAATGAAGACACAAAATAATATGGCGACTTCCAAAAATAAGCACACGGTCTTTCCAAGAAAAGAGGCCAAGGTACCAGATATCCGAAAATACCAAAGAAGACGCTGAGCGTAATGCTGTAAAACACGGGGCCGATGGTGCGGGGAAGCCAGCGTTTTTGGACGTTCGCGTAGCCAGGGGCGCGGCGCTCCGCCATCATGAACCACGCAATGGTCCAGAGCACGGCACACGCGTTACTGTAAATGAGCATCGTGTTCCGGTACCCCAACCTGGACAGGCTGCGTCCATAAATATTAGAGCGCCGGAAGACGGAGAGAGATAAGAGCGGGTACGTACAGAAATCGAACGATAAGTGACACGATACCGCCGCCTAGACCAGATCCCGCTACGGCGATGCCGGTAGCGAGTCCACGCCGGCGGTGGAACCATTGCGACGGTAGAGCCATGTATAGCGGCATGGCAATACCCAACGAGAACCCAAGAAGACATCCCTGGAATAGGTAAACCTGATAGAGTTTCGTAGCAAACGCCGACGCGAGGAAACAAAGATAGGCCAAGACACAGCTGAGGGCGATCATCCGCTGAGAGAAAATCAGGGAAAATACAGAGGCAGGTCGAGAAAATAGGCACCTTGTAGCCACTGGTATAAGTTAAGTGACCGAATCTGTTGAACTGGTAGCCGAAGACACTTACTATCTTTCCCCAATGGCCCCAAACAGATAGGAAGCGCAGTTCATGCTCTATATATAATCATCAGAAACCAGTGGAAAGTATGGTTATACGGCGCACAAAAGAAAACACGCCGCCCACAAGAGACAGAGTGCTTATACTTGTCCCAGAAAACCTATTTGTGTGGTAGAAGTCTTGGAACACGCCCCAGACCAAGCCCCATCCCCTACTCAGGTCTTCAGTGACATGCAAATAACATAGAAGACCATAGTTACATGCATGTGCACGCCATAATGAAGCATCCGCCAACGACAAGCCAGGCGCGCAATCCGCCGTCCGGGTACGTCCACTCGTCCTCTTCGCCGGCTTGCACCATGTCCTCTTGCGTCCCGAGGTCGCTCTTCTCCAAAATAACGGGCTTAACCTGCAGCGGGTCCCCAGGTAGCATCGCTTCAGCCGGCAAGACCTGGTGCGACTGCACATTCGAGAAATCGGACATGGTGGACGGGTTCTCGAAAGTTTTGGGGCATGGAATGCAGAGAGCGCCCAGTTAAAAGCTGGCGAGGAACGTGGTAAGCAGATGTTCCCGTCGGACATATACAATCTCCCGTGGTGGTCAAGGATTACCCGATAGTCCTGTATTGATCTGGGGTAATGAAGCTACAGCCCGGGCCGGCATGTCCGAACGAATCAGACCGTCCATGGAAACGAAGCAAGATATCAGTTTGAAGCTGTTCATTTGCAATGGATTGTCTTCGTTGAGTTTTAGAGCCGATAAGCAGCTTCGCCCCCGGCAAACGAACCCGACTGTGAGAGATTTTGCCGCCTCAGGCAAGCTCCCAGGACGGTGGGTACGAAAGACTTGGAGCCAGACCGTCGAATTGAGGATAGTGGGCATCTTCCCGTTCGAATTGCGTTCGGCTGACGAAAGATGTTGAAAAACGCCGTTGCTGTATCTTGAGAAGTCTCTTGCCGCGGCCAAGGTTGCCGCGGGCAAGGCAAACTCGGGAGTGGTTTTGCGCGCGAGGACTCGAAGCTTAACCAATCGAAAGAACGGGGAACAAGCCTCAGATAGTAAAGAAAAACCCGGCAGATTCATGCCAGTTCCAGCACAGTCAGGGTCGGCTGCCAGCCGGAGCCAGAAGGAAATATTCAAACGAGGCTCGTCTAAGCTGAAGTGTTGAATTCTAGTAAGTACAGTGAATTGTCCCTTGGTCAGTGACCGTTCTACTTAGCTACGAGAGCTCAACTCGTTCCAGTCCCTTCCACCGCGACTCCATGCTCATTATCCGCGCCAGCCGCGCGTGGTTCTCCACCTGGAACGGCTTGTACGGGATGCTTTCCCCTGCGTAATGAACAGTGCGTCAGCACACGTGAATGAAAAACAGAAACACTGTAACGATAACGCACCATCGATGCTGATGTACCCCGAACGCTCGAGCGGCGTGCAGCGGTACGCCTCAACCTTGTAGTAATAACAGTCAGGCGACCGAATGAACTTCCCCTCGTCCTGGCCGTCCACGCTCTACCTCATGAGTCAGCGCCGGCCAAGATGCATTCGAGTCTAGGACACGCACCTTGATGCTATCGAGCGCGGACATCGGGGGGACCATCACCACGTCAATGAGCCCGTCGTTCTTCGCGAGCGGGATGACCATGCTATCGCGCGACAGCCACGGCAGCTTCCCCGCAACGATAAACTGCACCGGCGTGCGGAACGTGTGCCACCCCGGCGCCAGATCCGCCTCCAGCCGCTCATGCACGACCCCGCGCGGCAGCGGCCCCGCGCTCGTCCCAAAGTCCAGCGCGGGCATGCGCACGTCCGCCGCCGGCGCCTTGGCCAGGGCGGGCGCGAGCGGCTGCTGGTGCGTATTGTAGTCGTCCGCCATGCGCTGCTTGTCGCTCTCGACGACCTTGAGCGTGATCTCGACGTCGTAGCTCGCGCCGCGGAAGGCGCCCCAGAGGAACCCGAGCGTGAAGCGGATGCCGCCTGCCCACCGCATCCACTCGGTCCCCATGTCGAGGTCCGCCATGAGGCCGAAGGCCTGCGAGAGGAAACTGTATATCCGGGTGTCGCCCTGCGTGACGGAGCATATGTCGAGCGGTATTGGCTGGCCTTTGATGGCATTCAGCGCAGCATACGCCGCGTCCAGCACCTTATTCGGGCCCATGATATTCACAGACAGCGCGTTTCCGCTACCAGCCGGAATTGGAGCAATGGGCATGCGGAGGGCAACAAGCGCGTCGGGGCGGCTGGCGAGGCCGTTGATTAGTTCCATGACGATGCCGTCACCCGATATAGGGACGAGCGCATCGTACGTCGCGAGGTCAATGTTGCGCGCTATATTGGCGGCGTTCGTGGGTGATGAGACCGGTCCAGTATCTGTCGCACAAAAAGTTTAGACGGGCCGAGTGTAGAAACTTAGACACGTACATTGAACATAGACGATGCATCCTGCGGCGGAAAATATTGGCTCGATCGTCTCTTTCCATATTTTCTTTGCCTTACCCTGGCCGCCATGCGGATTAATGACAACGAGGAAACGGCGCCTGGGCGTAATATCTGTGTGCCCGTTAAACCAAAGAGAAACTCAAAGCGCCGCGGCGTACCTTTATACGCTTTCGCCTGTATATCAGACACCCACTTGAGCATTACGGTCCCCTGGATAGGTGATACGTCGCCCGAGACCTGGCGAAGCTGGAACGTGTTCGGCACCGCGGAAAGGTACGAAAACTCCAACACACTCCGTCCTGCTGGCGTAAACTCGACGCCAGCAAACAGGACATTGCGAAATGGCACGTCTTCCACATGCGACGCTGTTCATTTTCTTGTTATTTCAAGTACCTTCCGCAGTAATGGGTAAGAAGAACACACCAGAATTCCGCGAAAATGGTCCCGTCGCTACAAATCAGTACGGTTCAGTTCTACGGGTCGGAAGAATTGTGGTAGGGAGGCGTACATCTCTGGCTTGATGCGACACGGACCCCAGTTTCGAGGAGAGTTATGGAAAATTGGATTCCATCCTGGAATAATACGAGCTCCTGCTCGTCGGACATGCGCACTGCACCAGCGTCCAGATCCCATTGAGATATTGGCTCATATCGAGCTGCCCGCGCGGCGAACGGCCAGCACCGGGACATGCATGAGCGTATGGCGTCCATGAAGGCTGAGAGAGAAGACTGCGGGCAGAGCCCATAGTATATATATATATAAGGCGAGTTGGGCCGCATTGGCGTAAAGCCACGTAAGTCACGTAGTCAAATCACAGGACCAAAATATTCGGCAACGACACGGATCCAATGGAATAAACCGACAGGAACAAAAAATACAGAGCACTAGTACTCTAGACAAAGTTAATACTACATACCTACTTGTTTGCTACACGATTTCAAGAGCAAACGAACACTCAAGCCTCCGTCACCGCCGCCCGATGAACAAGCGCGCGGGTGAGGATATTGAGGCTCATCTCCAGCTCATCCCAAACCGCCTTGCCGAAATACCCCAGGAACTCGAGGTTCGCCTTGAGCGCGTTGAGCGTCGCGATCGTCGCCACGAGCTCGTCGCGTCCGGGGTCCTCGTCGGAGAAGAACGGCAGGCTGTCGACGATGTCGCGCGCGATGATGTCCGGCGTGCGCTCGAGCGGTTCATACGAGTGCCCGGACATGCCCGACGACACCGTGTCGACGCTGTACACCGAGGCCCCGGAGCCGGCGATCTTGGAAGGCGCGAGCCTGCTGAAGAGCGACGCGGGGCCGCGCGGCTTCTTGGGCGAAAAGATGGAGGCCGTGTCCTTGGGCGCGACGACCGGGAGCGGGTGCATGAGGTCGCGGATCCACTCGGGGATGAGCTTGCGGAACATCTCCGCCTGGTTGTAAGTGTGAAGGAAGACAATGATCTCATGGAAGGTCTCCAGGTGAGGGACAAGCAGCAGAACACGGGAGAGCTGCTGGTGGAGGCGCGGCGGCAGACCGCTTGCGGCGGTGAGGTTGGGCACACCGAGCTGGAAGAGCAGGTCATTGATCGGGATGTCCATGTTGGGGAACGACGGCTTGGAGCCATCGTCGTGCGGTCGACGCGGTAGCGAGCTCTTCCCCGACTTGGACACGGCGAGCGGCTCCGTGTGCGCGACGAGGATGTGCGTGGGCGCCAGCGGTCGGGGCGAGACCAGTTTTTTCATCGTGCTCACGAAAAACGAGCCCCAGATATCTGGCCCACTGCCATCACCTCCTCCGGGCACGCCATTCTGGATACGCAACGGCATTGAAATGCGGTTGAGGGACGCCGTCGAAAACACCCTGCGTACGGCTTTGGACGCGTCGGCGGGACTGTTCTCGTCAGTAATCTTTATTGGGCTTTGCACGCGGTGGATCAGCGTCGACGTGCGGGCGGTGGCATCACGGAAATCGACATTTGCGCGCCGCTTAGCCTGGAACAGCCAGCTCCTGTTAATGTTATAGTTAGTTTCGCGAGGAATGTTGTTCAGGCGCTGCACCTACTTCTCAAGGGGACCGGTGCGAAGCTTGAGAAACTGCCTGAGCTCGTCGATCGACTTGTTGCTCAGGAAGAGCCCCTCGCGGTCTGGAGAAATTGCCACCAGGGCGTTGCGGTCGATCTCGCGTTCTGTTGGACGTTCAGCTGAGGCCGCTAACGAGGGGCCGGAGACAAGGGTGAGAATGGGGAGATTGGCGATGGAAGACATTGTGAACGAGGTTCAATCGTCTAGCAATTGAAGGAAAACACAGTGGCAGGAGAGATGGATACAGTTCGAGGTCAAGATGAATTGTCAGTCAAAATAGAAATAACGCGCCTTAAATACCAGAAAAAAACGTGGGCAGCAAAGGAAAACCAAAAACGGAAATGGACGGCCTGTCGCTTCGTTCAACCCTGCAAAATTGCCAGAAAAGGGAAGTATGTACGGTGGCCTCAGATGGGGTCCAAGCGGTGGCATAGCTCCGAGTCTTTCTCCAGTCTTTGTTCTGTCGCCTCTAAGCATTGATGGTTGTAGCCGAAGAACCATCGGCTCAGGCGAGTAGTGACTCCGAAAGGGAAGCAAGAGCGTAGAGACTTTGCGGATGGCATGGACATGAAGGAGCATGGAGGAGCGTGGAGGCAAGAGGCAAGAGACGATACTCGGTGAACTGCCAAGTTGCCGATCAAGCTTCCTTCCCACGCAGTCTGCAATTGATGTCTTCTTCCATCAACTCGACTTGCATTTCTCGGAAAAAAAAGAATCGCAAAATTCAACACACCCACTCCCTCGGAGTCCTCCAGATCTCTTCAGGCGTAAGGTTAGAACCGAGGCCGGTCGGATTCAATCATGAATACTAGCTTCCAACAGATGTCCAACTTCGCAACAGTGTGCAGTCCGGATTCCGGAAGCAGATGGCATCTCAGTCTTTCAGTGAAGCTCTTGTCTTTCGCGTTCTTTCTTCCCGTTCGACGACCCGGTACAATGGCCGATAAACCTGATGTCTTCTGTCAAACTTGATTCACTCGCACATCTGAATCTCGGGAAAGAAATTCAAAGTCCTAGGCCTCCATACTTATCTCTTCAGGTTCAAGTTTAGAATTCATTGCTACTCTAGCTGGTCGGACTCAATCATGAATACTGACTTCCAAAAGATGTCCAACTTCGCAACAGTTCAGTATGCAGACCGGAAGCAGATGGGATCTACAGCATGAAGTGTACTGATGCAGAGATAGTGTTTTGATGCAGGTATGATCCCCACGTCCCTACGTTTCTTCCTCTACTTGCACGTCGTGAGTGTCTCTGCTCAGTTCTCCATGTTTCTTGGTGCCTAAGGTTCAAAAGTGCAACTATCTCGAAGCCCCAAGTCCTCGCGGATACTATGGGCCATGGGCATGCCCTACTTGCACTCTTTTTACAACTGGCTTTAGCCGCGATCTTTCCGGCTTTGGTGGCCGCTCAAGCTCAAGCCACACGCGACTCACAATGCGGCGGTCAAAACTGGAGTGCGTTTGTTTTTTGCGTTCCGAAATCAAACCTGAGTCCAATTCCAGCGGGTCCTACGACTTGTAGCGATGGACAAATCTGCGTAAAGGAAATTGGGGTTTCTCTGTGCAAGTCAGCCCACACACTTTTTATTCTCATTCGGAAGCTGTGTTGA
The DNA here is from genome assembly GCA_029449255.1 of Mycena polygramma. Lineage (NCBI taxonomy): Eukaryota > Fungi > Basidiomycota > Agaricomycetes > Agaricales > Mycenaceae > Mycena > Mycena polygramma. The sequence goes on along the minus strand of JARKID010000008.1, from coordinate 97,405 downwards.
ACCTGCCTTGTAGGGACCCACCGAACTCCCCAGCGGGAGGCGGCGGCTCACCACAGAAGCCACCGCCGACGCAATCCACGCCACCATCTCAGCCCCTGACGTCTCCTCCTCCTGCTCCTCCTCCGGCCTCATCACCAGTCCTGCCGCCGCCTTCCGCAAGCACCGAAACATCTAGCTCGTCCCAACATGTGTGCGTATCTGGCTGCCTGTGCGAACGTTGGCTGATTATTGGTTGCAGGGAAACCACAGCAGCGTCCGCCACCGCAGACCCAAGTGCGGCCGCAACAGACTCGAGCCAAGAAACACAGACCGCTGGGGCTTCATCGTCCGGTCACCTCTCTTCCCCCACTAGTAGCATTGGGCCCGGTCCCCAATCTCAATCTACCCTTGCCTCCTCCGCTCCTTCGGCGAGCTCTTCTTTCACAACCCCCGGCGACTTGCCTGTCGTCCCCCCGAACAGCGCCGTAGCCGGGCCCACTACCAGTCCTGCATCCGATGCCGTCCCCTCCGTCCCCGTCCTCGCCTCCTCCTCCAAACCCGATGATAAAACCCCCATCATCGTAGGCGTCCTCGTTCCCGTCCTCCTCCTCTTCCTCGCCGCCGCGGGCTTCGTCCTGTACAAGCGCCGCCAACGCGCGCGCGATCGCCGCGAGTGGGAGCGCACGCACTTCGAGATCGCGGAGGCCGTGCGGCAGGTCGCCGGGCCTGGCGTCACGGGCGCGGGTGGCGCACCGTACGCGACTGTGTGGGCGCCGTCTCGGAGCGGCGACCTCGCCTTTGCGTCCACCGGCACTGCCGCAGCGACGGCGGATCCTTTTGTGGACAAGCCGCACCACTGGCAGGACGCGGAACACGGACTAGCCGCCGCACGATCGCCGTTCTATGCACAGGACGAGGCTGAATACGAGCCGGAGTCGCGCCCTGCGAGTCTGATGGACTCCTCAATCGACTCCCATGGCCAGACCCTTTGATATCTCAACCTGTACGTTTTTGTACTTTGCGTGCCATTTCGATACCCGGACCGTTCGTATTCTGCAATTAAATTGTATTCCGGCCACAGATTGGTTCAAAGCAAGTTGAAAGCACGTATCGGCCTCGTGCACGTCCATCGGGAACATACAATTAAGTGAAAGGAGGTATCAGTGTACTCCAGAGTAGATAAATTCCCTTGAACTTTCGTACCTCAAGATATTTCTTGATCTGACGGTATCGTGAGTGCACAAAGGTTTGCGCCGGTATCTTACGCCTGCCTTAGGGAGACTAGACAGGCAGCGTTCTGGGCCGCGCTCCTCCCGGCGCCAGGGGTCTGATTTCATCCGACAAAGTGTTCATGCTTTTTTGACCCCCATGTTGTCCAATTTTTTCCTCGCTCGACTTCCTTGGCTCGTCTATCAAGCACAAAGGTGGACTAGTGCAAGTTGCCGCAGGATGAGGATCGTGTGCCTAGGACAAGTACCATTCTTATCCAAGTAGATAGTTGGTAGGTAAGGTGGCAATTGATACAGGGAGTGAGTGCTACATGTGCATAAGGTGTGCTCTAGGATAATAATAAGAATGGGAGGGGGGATTCATTTTTTCTTCCGCGCTTGCGGCCAAGTGAATATCGGGACGTCTTTCGGGACCATCGCATGCCGCGCCTTCCGCACAGCCTCCTCCCGCCACTCAGCGCCCCAAGGCATCCCAGTCAACGACTTTTGCATCTGCAGAGTGCGGCGGAGCATATCGGCGACCGGGTAATGGTCGACGCTGCCGCCCGCCATGTGTTGGCCCTGCGCGAGGATCTCGTCGACGGTCGGGATGCGACCCCTCCACGTGGCCGTCGGCACACCGTCCGCATCCTCATCCGCATCCTCATCCATCTCTTCTTCCTCCCCTCCTTTCCCCTTCCGCTCCGCCTGCTCGCAATTGTGCCTCAGCAGCCCTTCCATTATCCACCGATACGAGACCGCCGGGTCCCCGTTCATTTTCCGAGGCGAAAACGGGCCCATTAGCTCAAAGGCGAGGAACGGCTGCTTGAAGCTCAGACGCGACCGGTGCACGTCAAAGTACACGCGGCGCGCCAGAAACCGCATGAGCACAAAGTACGTGCGCTCGGTGATCTCCACCCCCACGTCGCTCATCGTGCGCAAAACCACAAGCGCGCCGGCGAAGTCGTCGGTGTAAATGAACGCGCGAAACGCGAGAATCAGCAGGCTCTGGTCCATCGCGATCTGACTCTGCCGCTCCGCCGCCGATTTGGACGCAGGGGGGTGGAACCTGGCGCTGAACCAGAGCGTCATCATGTCAGCGAAGAGCAGGCGCGGGGCGGTGACGTCTCCAATCGGTTCTCTGCGACGAGAGTCGTTGGGCTTGTAATGGGTCTTGTACTGGAACCCGAGGAGGCGGAAAAGGTGTTTGTAGGTGATCGCGTCCGGTTTCAAGGGCGTGGTCGCTGCGAGACGGATCACAACGCCGTAGAACGCAAAGGCTTTGCGCAAGTCCTTTTGGTGTTTCTGCCGGGCGAGGAGGGCGTTGAAGACCATGATGTGGACGGGGACGTCCTTTTCCCTGATCACGCCCATGATCCAGTCCACCGCCGCCTGGTCGTCGTCAGGCGCAGAGTGGATCATCTGTGCGTATGGCTCCGCCGCGGGCTCCAAAATCGACGGCTGGAAGTCGTACTCCGCGATGGTCTCCGCAGCGGCGAAGAGGTCCCCCGCGCATGTTTGAAGGTCGACGAGCTTCATAACGAGCGCCCGCGACGGGGAGTAGCCCTCGCCCTTGACGGTGATGAACAGATGAGTGAGGTGGGCGGAAGCTTCAGCGGGGATGTCCAAGATGAGGATATGATCCAGCAGCTCCATGAAATGGGTCTCGGTGAAGGAGCGGTAGGCCAGGATGGTCTTCAGGCCCTCGAGCTGGGTTTTCCCGGAGGCCGTAGACGCCGCCAGCGATACGGCCAAGAACAGCGCATCCGTAGAAGGTGACGGAATGAGGCCGTCTTCGAGCATGTGCTGGTAGACGGCAATCGCCTGCGGAAACAGACGGTGCTCAAAGAGCGAATGGATGATATTCTCTGCGATTTTGGCCCGTGTCGGAATTTGGAGCTCTTCCGCCCGAAACCTATCACGAATGAGCCCCCTCTGGCGCTCCTCATGCGGCTCGTCCTTCACGAGATCTATAAACTGCATGAAGGAAGCGACCAATTCATTGTTTTTGGTCCTCTCGAGCTGCTCTGGCGTAGATTGGTCCGCTTGCTCCACGGTAAGGCGCTCTAGGGGCGCCTTTTTCGTGTTTAGGGCAAGATTAGCGGCATGGACGATGGACCGCGTAGAACGCGAGGTAACCGAAATTCGGTGAAATGGGGTACGTTCGAGAGAAATCCGATGGGTGAGAGCGATTCGCATGCATACAAGGTGCGTTCAGCCCAAACCCATGGGTTATAGCGGGCAAATGCTGGGCAATCGGGACAAAGCCTCAAAGGTGGTGGGTGGGTGGTGATCACCGGGTCAAGAGCAAAATGCGATCACAAACAAACTCGATTGGGTTTTTCTCTCTCCTACTCTTTACTGGCGAATAAAACCTGCTACCTACACCGTGCGGAGGACTCACGAAGAACCAGAAAAGCTGAAACACCAGCCAGGAAAACGAAACAAAAAAATATTGGTCAAGTCCAGGTCCAGGGCGTGATCATGAACTAGATGCGTGCAGACGACTTGGATGCACCTCTAAGTGCCCCCCTAGGAGAATGGCCAGGCGACCTGGGTCGGGTTGACTTGCGCGGCCGCCGTCTCTCCGCCTCCGAACATGCTATCGTCCGCACGACCGAAGACGAGCGACGGGTCATCAAGCATTTCTATAACATTGCCGGAGAGGACGTGGCTCCACAAGCCACGCGCGAGCTGCGTATGATGTTGCTGGCTGGCGAAGACGTCTCCGTCAAGGTCGAGGGCCGACTCATCGTCCGAGGTAAACTCGAGGGCTTTGTCATGCCACACGAAACTACCCTCGATCTGGGGCTCCCAAAGGCCACAAAACGTCGCTGGATAGAGCAGCTGCAGTCAGCCGTGCGCAGCGTGCATAACAAGGGCATCATTCACGGCGACCTCAAACCCGACAACGTTCTCGTACACAACGAGCGACTCGTTTTGTGCGACTGGGCTGCCGCACAGCTCACAGCGGAGGCAAAGCAACCCCACGAGGGCACAACGGCATACCAGAGCCCGTGGAGGTGTCGCCAGTACCGCCTCCCCCTCTGCGAAGCAGACGACCTATACGCGCTCGGTGTGACCATCTGGCACATTTGGCTCGGCAGACCGCCGTTCGACGCCGACAAGCACGAGTTTCTAGACGAGGAGATTGCTGATGGACTCCAGCCTGACCTCGATGCGGTTGACGACAAGACTGTACGCAGCTTGATCGAGATGTATCTCGAATCTGCGCCGGCGGGAGCGTAGGTGTATTGCAACGTTGATGCTCAAGCGACGGTGTTCTGCCGCCACGCCTCGGTCGATAACCGAAATATCGCATCAGAATCGAGCCATGAAACGCAGACTGCTGGGGCTTGTCAGACATTTCTTCCCCCCGGTCCCCAATCCAAATCCACCCTTGCCTCCTCCGCTCCTTCGGCGAGCTCTTCTTACACAATTCCCGGCGACTTACCTGTCGTCCCCCCGAACAGCGCCGTAGCCGGACCCGCTACCGGTTCTGCCCCCGACGCCGTTCCCTCCGTCCTCGTCCTCGCCTCCTGCTCGAAAGCCGGTGATCAAACCCCCATCATCGGTCCCCGTCCTCCTCCTCCTCTTCCTCGCCGTCGCGGGCTTCGTCCTGTACAAGCGCCGCCAGCGCGCGCGCGATCGCCGCCAGTAGCGTACGCACTTCGAGATCGCGGAGGGTCGCCGGGCCTGGCATCACGGGTGCGGGCGGCACACCGTCCGCGACTGTATGGGCGCCGTCTCAGAGCGGCAATCTTGCGTTTGCGTCCACCGCAAAGTAGGGCACTGCCGCAGCGACGGAGGATCCGTTTGTGGATAACCCGTACTGGCAGGACGCGGAACACGGACACGCTGGATTAGCCGCCGCCGCACGATCGCCGTTCTATGCACAAGACGAGGCTGAATACGAGCCGGAGTCGCACCCTGCGAGTCCTCAATCGACTCCCGATAACTTTCATGTACGTTCTTGTACTTTTTCTGCCATTTCGATACCCGGACCCTCTCGTTTGTATTCTGTCAATTGTGCAATTAAATTGTATCCCGGCCACAGATTATTGTTGAAAGCACGCACCGGCCTCGTGCACGTCCATCGGAAACATCCAATTAAGCGAAAGGAGGTATCAGTGCCTCGGGCGGGCGCTAAAATTGAGACCAAGACAAACGGCGATCGCTCTCCGCGCCCTTTATATTCGGAACATGTCTGCAAGATGTTATCCTCCTGTTCGTCTGTCTGCCCCCCATGCGCGCCCCTACAGTCCTTTCCGTATTTTCCCTGGTCTTCCCTGCCCTGTTCGAATTCGTCCTGGCGGACGATAAACTCCCGTTCCAAACCAATTACCCGAATGATTGGATCGACCCCGACTTTATCGCTGCTGGAAAATTCGCGAACACGACGGGGGCGGCGCAGCAGGAGATTGTCGCGTGGGCGGAGCAGTTGGCGTCTTCTGGTCCCTGGAGTGCGCTTTGCTGCCCTTCATATTCGGAGGGGAACTTACAATATATCGGGCTGCAGGCGTAACAAATAAACCGATAGCAGCCCCCAGCGGCGACAAGAAGGATTACATGAGCTGGGCACCATAGTGCGACCTCCCCTTTCCCCTCCTCGCAGACCCCCTAATTTCTTTTATTAAAGCTGGTGGCCAAACTGCACTGGCGTCGGAAACACCACGGAGCTCACGCCCCAGCAGAGTGCGTGCTGGATTCCATCTTTTTTATGAGCGCCGGGGGTGACACTTGATGTCTAGTCTGGACCACATGTCCGTACGTTAACAGGGACGGCCAATTTAACCCGGACAGGCTCACCATCAACGATATCGGCGCATTCTTCAATCTTTCGGATGCGATTCTCTACAATGCGCTGGCCTTTGCATTCGATAACAAAACGTCGTCTGTGTACTCCCAAAATATTGGTCAGTGCTGCATCCGCGCCTTCCGCTTTTTTCCCTCACCAAAAACGCAGTCAAATTCGTGAACGCGTGGTTCCTCGACAGCGTAACGGGGATGAATCCCAATTTAAATTACGCCCAGATGGAACGGGGGCCGACTGGCCAAGTCGGTGAGTGGTTTGTGCGTGTTCTGCGAAATATCCTAACTGTTAGTCCAGGATCGCATACGGGCGTACTGTATGTATTCTTACCATCCGAGGTTGCTTGCGCTGATATCCCGGCAGTGACCTGAAAGGCTTTGTTAAAATCGTGTCCGGCATCATGGTCCTCAGGAAACGAAAGTGCACTGACTGGACGGACGACATCGACAACCAGATGATCGCGTGGACTCAGAAATACATAACCTGGCTCGAGACTAACAAACTCGGTGTGGATGAATGCGTGTCCTTGAAGTATGTGCCCCGCACGCATCTACGCTGCCCGCGCTGACAAAGTTGGGGTGTAGCAATCATGGGAGCTTCTGCTTTAACCAGCTTATCTCGCTGAAGCTGTTGGTCAACGACGTCCCGGGGTCCGTGAATGCTAGCAACACGTTCTTCCACGGGATCTATCAGGGACAGATAAACTCGACCGGGGACCAGGTATTATCGCTCACCTCGCTGCATGCGGCAGGCTGATCATTCGAGTAGCCTTTCGAGGCGTCCCGCACCCATCCTTATCATTACAGGAACTACAACCTCGCGGCTATGATCGTCAGTCGACCCCAATCCTTCTATTTATCGACTCACAATCCACAATCCACAATTCCACAGACCAACGCCCGCTTACTCAAATACGCCGACCCCACATCCGACCCGTGGAACCTGACCACCAAAGCCGGCGCGACGATCAAAGACGCGCTGGACCTGGTGATGACCGTGGACCCGAATAAGAGCGGCGAAGCGGGCGCCGTCGCGGAGATCTACCCCAACATCGCCGCCATCGCGTCGACGTACGGGGATCCGGACGGCAAGTACGTCGCGTTCCTGAACAAGAACTTTCCCGAATATCCGTCCGACGCGGATTTCGTTTGGGACCAGCCGTTGGCGGGCGGCGTGGTCGTGACGGCGAGCGCGCCGAACGGCACGACGGGAGCGAAAACAACGACGGGGGCGGCATCCACGCACAGAGGATTTGGGATGCTCTCGGTAGCTATATGCGCGCTGCTTGTTGGCGGCGCGGTTGCTTGGTAGTGTGCACAGGCACTGAGGACTTTGGAAATCGGGACTTTGGACGCTAGGGACATTTAAGCTTATATTCACCTACTTACTCAAGCAGTACATCTACTAATGCATCAGTAGAATATTCAAAAGTCGAAACTCTTATTGAGATCTTCATGCAGGAGCTCTCGCATTCCAGGAGGCAGCTTAGGCTCAGAACCCTCAGCGATGTATCCTATACAAGATAAGTCAGCGGCGGAACTTATAAAAAGAGTTGTATGCTCACTGAACGGCATCTCAACGCTTTCTTTCGGGTTGAAGATGATTGTCGGAAAGTTCTAAAATCAATCACTACGAGAGGTGGACAGAGGGAGGACCTACGACGTATGGGATATCATCCAAAGGAACTGGAAAGATTGAGGAGCAGCGCTGAAGAATTACGGTTCGAGAACATACTTTTATCGTCGACTACCAATTTTGTCACACCGAGCGCTGTGTCGGTGGTCATCTGCACGGGCCCCAAATGCCTCGTGGGGAAGCCCAAGACGCGCAGCTCGGCGGTTCGGTCGCGCGGGGGGTCGTCGCCTGTCGACTGTTAGGATACAGGACCCGCCTAGAATTTACGGCGCACCGAGAATGCCCTTGCATGGAAAAAATCAGTCAGAGTCAGAGTTAAAGCAGAACGAGGATAGTACCCCAAAAAGAAACCACTCAAACCTCCCGTCGCCGTCTTCAGGTGATAACGGGAGCTCCGCCTTCGGGTCAAGAAGACACACTTTTTGCAGAGAGGAACTCCCTTCCCCAAGCTGCTGCCGGATGAGATCCACTACCCCGTCCTGGTGGCAGCTTGCGTCGGCGAGCCCCGACGTTGGGATAAAGACCGAGGACAACGAGTCGCGCGAGGCTTTGGAGAGGTGCGTGAAATGGACCTTGGCCGTCGAACCAGCTAACGAGCGCATATGCTAAGTACCTCTTAGCACAACATATCGTCCGATGGCCCGAAGAACCAACCGCGTACTCTAATTCAACCCAGGGAGGGATTGCTTTGGGGGTGTCGTCGTCGTCTTCCATATGCTCTTCCAAGTTCGATGCACTTGAGATGGGTGGACGCAATTCACCATGGCAGTCTCACCGATCACGTAGACGGAGGGCATTTCGCGGTACTTGGCCTGACTTTGGACGTTCAATAGTCGTTGACTCGTTGACCAGGAGTTTGCTGGAACAATTATCCAAGTCAACGAAGAAAATAAGAAGATCAGAGTGGCTGTACGGCAAAAATCACCTTGTGAGCAACGGTGACGGGCAACTTTCTTGAAGCTAAACGCAATTCGAACTTGAAGAAGACGTTCATGAAGAGGGGCTCAGCCTCAGTTCGACGGTCTGGCTTTCGCGTTTATTACTGGCACACTGCCCTGGGAGCTTCCAATGAGCTTGCCTGAGCTGGCCAGGCGCTCACACTCGTCGTCTTCATTTACTGGACACGAAGCTCTTTATCGCGCTTCAGCGAAGACAATGCATTGCAAACGAAGAGCTCGAAGAACTCAAACCAACCTCTCTCAAATAATATCTGCTTCGCTCTCTATGATTTGGACGTGCCGGCCCGGGTTGCAGACATTCAATGTCTATTCAAATGTCATTCCAGATCAAAAAAATCCTGCACCACGGCGGGGATATCTGCTTATCACGTTTCTCGCCAAGTTGTCGCTCTGCATTCTATCTCTAGACTTATCCCCCATGTCCGATTTCTCGAATGTGTACTCGCACCAGGTGTTACCGGCTGAAGCGATGCTGCCTGGGTACCCGCTGCAGGTCGAGGCCGGAATTCTGGAGAAGCAACATCTCCGGACGCGCGAGGAGCTAGTGCAAGCCGGCGAGGAGGACGAGTGGACGTACCCGGACGGCGGGGCGCGCGCCTGGCTTGTGGTGGGCGGATGCTTCATTATGGCGTGCACATGCATGCAAGTTTTGTCTAATGTGCTCGTTTCCTGCCACTGAAGACCTGAGTAGGGGCTGGGGCTTGGTCTGGGGCGTGTTTCAAGACTTTTATCACACCAACAGGTTTTCTGAGACAAGTGTAAGCATTCTGTCTCTTGTGGGTGGTGTGTTTTGTTTCGTGAGTAGTATAGCCATCATTTCCGCTGGTTTCTGATGGATATGTATAGAGCATGAACTTCGTTTCCTATCTGTTTGGAGCCATCGGGGAAAGATAGTGAGGATCCTCAATTAAAGCATATCATGGTTCCACCACTTACCTTTCACTAGCGGCTACAAGGTCCCTCCATCTTGACCTGCCTCCGTACTGTAGCTGATTTTCTCAGCGGATGATCGCCCTCAGCTGTGTCTTGGCGTATCTTTGTTTCCTCGCATCGGCGTTCGCTACGAGACTGTATCAGGTTTTCCTCTTCCAAGGATGTCTGCTTGGCTTCTCGTTCGGTATCTCCATGCCGCTATATATGGCCCTACCGTCGCAATGGTTCCAACGGCGGCGTGGACTTGCCACAGGCATCGCCCTCGCCGGTTCTGGTTTAGGGAGCGGACTCGTGGCTCTTATCGTTCGATTTCTGTACGTACCTGTTCGTTTCTCCTTCCGCATGCTCCACCTCATCAATATCTATGGAACGCAGCCTGTCCCGTTTGGGGTACCGAAACACGATGCTCATTTACAGTAACGCTTGTGCCGTCCTATGGACGATTGCGTGGTTTATGATGGCCGAGCGCGGCGCCCCTGGCTACGAGAACACCAAGAAACGCTGGCTTCCCCGCACCGTTGGCCCCGTGTTTTACAGCATCGCGCTCAGCGTCTTCTTTAGTATCTTCGGGTATCTGGTAATTTTCTTCTGGTCTCCCTGCTTTCTCAAAAGCCGCGTGCTCAGTTTTGGCAGTCCCCGTATTTCTTTGTGTCTTCGTTCGTGAAGGATGTCATCCCTACCTTGGATCCCAAGTCCATCCTCGTCGTTGTTCCTTTGGTTTCGATGAACATTTCTGGTATGTTTTCCTGTTTCCCTCTTCCCTTCTCTCCCTCTCGTTCTAACCTCCGACCACAGCTGGTGTCGGCCGCGTGCGCACTCACCCCTTCCCCCATAACTCATGGCTTGACTCCATCCTTGCAGATCCTCGCTGGACGCATGGCCGATCGATTCGGGCCCATAAACATGTTCTTCACGAGCTTCTTCCTCGGCGGCCTTTCGCAGATTTTCATCTGGACCTTCGCGCAGTCCTACGCCGTCGTGATCGTCTTCAGCGTCGTCTACGGCCTTGTCGGTTGCTGGTTCGCCGGCCTCCTCCCCGTCGTGTGCGCGCAGCTCTTTGGCCTGAACGACCTCGCGACGATCACCGGGTTCATGGTCCTCGTTAACGCGTTTGGTGGGCAACCTTCGCCTCTTCCGTTGCCCCCTACTGAACCCCGCTGCAGGTCAGCTCTCGGGCGCTTCGATCGGCGGCGCTGTGTTTTCGGGCTCTGGGGGAGACTGGCGCGCGGTGTCGCTGTACTCGGGCTGCGTGATGCTTTTTGGGTCATCGTTTGTATTGTATGGTAAGAATTGGATTATCTATGGCCTCTTATTGCGCTGAACAGAGTTCAGCGCGTTTCTCGCACGACAGGCGCATATGGGCGAGGGTGTAGAGCACCATCTGCGAATTCCAGGATCGGTTGAGCCGTATTACTTAGGTGACTCTGTCGAGTGCCGTCTAAATGATTGTTATTCTCCTCACACAACAGGGAATTCTAGATTCCAGACACCCAAGCGATGATGTTTAAAGGACAACCAACTGTTTCCCATGTACTTGACGGCCGTGCGACTCAAACTGGTAGGTAATGAATAGTACTAGTACTCTTCTCCTTTGGGTCGGGAGGGAACACGAGCTCATGAACCTCAGACCCCCGTCTGAAGATGCGAACTCTGGTCCCCGGCAGAACCATCATAGCCTTGAACGCCGTCCAGTGTCCAGTCATATCCAACATCTTGAGTGGATATAGCTCGGTGGCGTCCGGGTTGATGAATTCGACTCCTTTGTCACGTTCACCGATGTAAAACATCCAGCAGAAAGAACCGGGATTGGGATGGTTCGGGGGGTACAGCGAGTGGTAGAATATCCTGTGAACGTCAAAGTCGAACCATTTCAGGTCCGCACCGGGCGGAGGAGTCGTGGCCTACAATGCACTCGGTGTCGGTGTTGCGAAAGTAATGTTAAGAACGCACCCCAAGCACCACACCCGACTTCGAGGCGACCAGCAATTTTCGATAATGCTCCACCATCGTTTTGGAGTCTTGATCTGTCAAAGAGGTCTCAAGAATCTCTCGGTGTTGGTCTTCCCTTAGTGTAGGGTACATCTCCGCAAGCAAACGCATGCTCTCCAAGTCGTTATTCGTCTTTTCCTGGTCGGCATGCTTGGCGTTCTTATGGTTCGGGTGAGACGAGGTGCAAACCACACATAAGGGTGGAATTCACCGATTCATTGGCCCAGCGTTTAGAGGTAATGTGAGCCATGCTCGCTATAGTTAACGCCACTGGTCACTGCGTGCGTGCTAGCTCTCGGGCGCCTCGAATCTCGATCGGGAAGACCGGCGCGCGTTGTCGCTCTCAGCGGGCTGCGTGATGCTCTTGGGTGGACGTTTGTGCTGTATGGTTAGAGTAACCTTTATTCTTGCTGAAGTCTGTGTAGCGTTTCTTGCAAGACAGGGGGTCGAACTAGATCATCGTGAAAGTTAGGGGTAACAATAATCGCAGTGACCGCAAAACCAATTTTCATGGCGATTTCATGTTTCTACTTCTCGCAAGATAGCGTCCGGCATCGACATAACATCATGGCCATCCGAGTATGCTGAATCTAAAATTTCTAAGCCTTCGGGGTCGAATTGAGATCGCAGTGAGGGTGCCGAGCCGAGCGATCAAAAACCGCATTGCCGCCATCACTTTGGCAAACGGCGCCAAAAAGACTACTCTTTTAATGCTTCTTTTGAGCTGAACCAATTGGCGACCACGACACACAGAGTTTTCGCAGCGCGTGAACTGTGTCGACTCGCGCTCCGAATTGTAAAACGGGTCGATGATGCTCCGAGTCGAGAGCGTCCGAGTCGCGTGCGTTTTGGAATCCCAAGGCATCCTGGATTGTCTTCAAGTCTCCGCTTGCAACTCTGAAAGCGACGGGTTGTTAGTGCTTACTATGAGTGGCTCTTTCTTTTCGATGGGGACGTGGACAACAGGAGACGAGCCGGGACGGATTTAAGGCGAAGCGGTCGCCGGTGTTGCGTCGGTGGGTGGCAGAATCCACTTCACTTGATTTCGATTGCCAGAAATTCTCTGAACAACAGGCGCCGGAGTGAGATGGCACTCCCGGTGTTGTGTGCTGCGCTGTTTATCTTCGACTTCGTGCAAGTTTCGTGCTCAACGTCAAGAAAAGATTACGATCCCAGGCTCTGGACTATTTGGCACCCTAGGTCGGTGGATTATCTGGTGGCTGTGCGATTACTTCGGGGCCACAGCTTTGACCTGTGCTTCATTCAAGTCGGAATCTACGGTTTAAACAACACACTCCACTGGCCATTAAGCAGCTATTAGGTCCCAGTGGCTGCTGCACAAGACTCGATAGTAGAAACGTGGTGCTGCCTGTCTGCGCCACCAATCTTGCTCGGAGCAAGCAACAGTGTCAGCTAATCACTTCCGTTTGAACGCGCTGGAGTCAAGGGGACAAATCTGATGGTTGACGTTGACGCGCAAGGATTCGTGGACACCCAAACAAAATGTTCAGCGCTGTCGTGTCATCCAATTTGGAATGGACGACTGTCTACCATCCGCTCGCGGTCTTCCAAGTCGAGCCCGACATATAATTGTTTCTTTTGACTGCAAGAAAAAACTACTGACGCCGCGCCAGGATCCGTTTGTTGTCGCCCTTTGCGAGCTGCGCTCTGCTCCGCTCTCAAGAATCTTATTTCTCAATCAGTCGCGTTCAGAATACGAGCTCGACGCGGTCATGTGGGGAACGCGACTCGCGTTTGATCGAGGGCAAATAGAGCCAAACCCGCAAGTTGCCGGGGCGCTGGATTTAAAAGCCCGCAAAGTAGGTAAGCCAATGCATTCGCCTCTTTCTTCTCTACTCCCATCATCTCCTTCCCCCACCCGAGCCCAGTTTCTCGACTCAAGGCTCAAACATTGTTCCTTCTTTACTTCCACGGTGAGTCCTCGCGCATGCTTCCCTCGCGCCGACACTGACATTGTGGCTTCCTCTTCAGCTCGCTTAGTGCAAAACTCCCCCCTCGACTCATCGCCGGGTCAATACATCGCCTAGTATCCCGCTGCCCATTCATCGTATGGTTTGGTTGACGGGTGCGTCCTCTTCACTGTCGCTCGCCCTCACACTGACTGTTTCTCGAGCTCGCCGTGTACGAAATTGTCTCTCCTCTCACCATTCCCCTTTCCCATCGTGTCAGCCACCTCATTCCACCCTCACTTCCACCCTCACCTCCACCCTCACCTCCATCCTCCTCATCGCTCCCATCCTCCTTGCCGCTGCCTCCTTGCCATGGTTGCCGCCCTCGCCGCCGCCCTCGCTCTCGCCGTCATTGTTGGTCACCGTCGACGAACCCTCCTCAAGATGTGGCTCACCTCAACGCCTCGACCCATCAATGCCCTCAAGACCTCAAGGCTCCTCAACGCATCAAGCCCTTCAAGACCTCGTCACCCATCCTGTCTACCGCCCATTCTTCCCTCCCTCACCTTCGCCGTCCTCGCCCGTTGCTATTCCTGCTCCTAGTCGTTACCGCCCATTGTCCCCACCGCTCTCGTCGTCCCCGCCGTCATGCTTGCCCTTCTCGCTCGTCGCCGTCATCGCCGTCGCCGCTCGCTGCTGTTCATCGTTCTCACCGCTTCCATCGTTCTGCCATTCACGCCGTCCTCGCCGTCGTTGCTCGCCGTCCGTCGCGGACTTCAAGACCTCAGTGGGAAACTGTTCTGACCATTTCTCGAGCTCGCCGTGTACGAATTCTCGTCGACTCTTCCCTGTCTTTCCCCATCGTGTCAGCTACTATCCCATCCTCGCCGCTCCCATCCCTCGCCGTTGACCATCGTCCTCCTCGCCGTCCTCCTCATCGTCGCCACCCTCCTCGCCATCCTCGTTGCCGCCGCCCTCCTCGCCGCCGCCGTCGTCGTCGCTCACCGTTGCTGGCCGCCGTCGACGCATCCTCCTCAAGATGTGGTTGACCTCACGACCATCAAGGCCTCAAGACCTCAAGGTTCGTCAAAGCCTCAAGACCTCAAGGCTCCTCAACGCCTCAAGCCCTTCGGTAACTCGGCCTTCCCTTAACCCACACTATCCCCCGCCCATGCTTTTTGCCCCCTCCTCGCCGTGCTCGCCATCATGCTCACCGCTCTCATCATCGCTATTCGCGCTCGTCGCCGTTCTTATCGTTCTTGACCGTCGTCGTCGTCGGCTCTCGTTCTCAAAGCTCTCGGGGCCTTTAAGACCTCGGTGGGAAACCGTTCTTCAAGGTCCAAGTCCTCAAGACGCCCGGATCAAGTCCACCGGCCTTTGAGTTATACAAGACCTCAGTGGGATACTGTCAAGTCTCAAGACCTCAAGACGCCTCAAGGCCTCAGGTCCTCAAGCCCCGGGTCAAGATTACCGGCCATTGGGATGTGTTCAAGACCTCAGTGGGACACTGTCAAGACGCTCAAGCCCTCAAGCCGTCAAGACGCCTCAAGGCCCGGTTCAAGACTACCGGCCTTTGGTGGGATGCACAGGAGCCAAAGGGCGGTTCCTAGTCCAGGTGAGTTTTCACTTTCCCCCTTTTTTCCTGCGAAAGGGTGAGAGCTTCGCTCCATCCTCGTGCTCCCTTGCCGCGGGTCGCAGGCTTAGTACGCGCGCATTTGGCTTTAACCACCGCTTGCGCGCGTCAACTAAATGCACGTTAAAAAATCTCTTCTTTTTCTTCTTTCTTTCTGCGTTTCCTTGGTCGCAATTTGTATCGTTAGCAGTCTTCAATTTATCCTTATGTTTTTGCGACTTGTAAGCTTCGACGTGAATTAGCAATAATAGTGGACAAGATTTCCCTTCTCCAGAATCCGCCGAGCCAACCCGCCGACTCGCAAGTCGGAGCACACCCACTCGCTGCACCTCCTTTCCTCCATCGACGGCTCGTGCTTCCCCGCGCGCCGAAACGTCAGGAAGCGCCTCTCAGTGCGACGCCAGCTATGCAGATCCTTCCCTGCCAACGCGACGATCCTGTTGAGATCTTCAGTGCAGCGGTTGCGCGAGGAGGCACGGGGGGTTCGGCAGATCTGCGTGGCGGACTCATCGATTAACGACTTAGGGCGGCTCCCGTGCAGTCTTGACCAGCAGCGGCTTCCCAGCGTATTATTCATCGCCGCGGTGGTGGATTTGTATTCTTGTCAGATTGTTCCATGTTTGCGTGTATCCATTGCTTCATAGCTTCTTAGTACAATATGTTGTGTTGTGTTAAGCACGCGCATAATCAGTCAATCCCGTACCCGCAGGCAATGTCCGGTGTAGATATACAGACAACTTGAAACGTTACAGCGCCCCGGACGCGGCGGGTGAGTGTGCGTGTATCGGGGGCAGCACAGACGCTGCCGACGACCCGGTGTACGCGTGCGCCATCTGCGCGGGGTCGAGCTGCTCGTAGGGCACGTACCCGTTCGGATACCGCGGCGAGTGATACCACTCGTCGGGTTGGGGCTGGGGCTCGGGATCGGGGGTGTACTGCGGCGCAGGGACGCGCCGGGGACGATTCGTCTGGGGCTGGGGCTGGCTCGCCATGCCCCGCGTCGCGGC
This sequence comes from Mycena polygramma, assembly GCA_029449255.1. Lineage (NCBI taxonomy): Eukaryota > Fungi > Basidiomycota > Agaricomycetes > Agaricales > Mycenaceae > Mycena > Mycena polygramma. The sequence continues at coordinate 81,339 of JARKID010000008.1, read as the reverse complement.
GGCCATCATCGGGGGAGGGGCGCCGCGGATGTCGGGGAGATCATCGGCGTAGTGCGTGGACGGCGTCTTCGCCTGCGGGAACTTGGGGAGGGCGCTCGCGCCGGACGCAGACCCGCTCGACAGGAGGTCGATCGAACCTTGCGGCGCGTTGGAGTTGTACCACGAGATGACCGCGTGTCGGCGGCCTGGGCGCGGCCGCGCGGTGGGCCCGAGTCCGCCCTCCTCTTCGCGCCTTGCTTTGCCCGGGATGTAGTCCACTGTGACACGATCCGTTGCGACCCACGGCAGATCGTTGATCATCTGCAGAAAGCGGTGGATGCGCGTGAGGTAGGAGCCAAAGGACGCCTCGGAGCGTGGCGGGGACATCTTCGCATAGTCGGAGCCCGGCTGCGGCTCGACGAACTCGGGGCTGCCGATCTCGCCGGGGAGGATGTCGTGGTTTACGACGGTTGTGCCTTCGTAGGTTTGCTCCTGGGTGGCGTGGACGACGGTTTCGGAGGTGGATGACGAGGATTCGTGGCGGCGATGGGGTTCGTGTTCTGGGTAGACCGCATCTGGGCCGACAGGCGTATATTGCGCGACGGGAGTGGCGTATTGTGCGCTGGGAGGTACAGCGTACTGTGCGGCAGGAGTAGCGTACTGTGCGCCGGGAGTAGCAGTATATTGGCCTCCAGGCGACGGTGCGGTATACCTGGCGTCCTGTAACGGCGACGCATATCCAGCGCCAGGCGAGGGGGACGCATAGCGCATCTCAGGCTCCGCTCGAGGAACCGATTCGTACTGCGCCTCCTCGTCGTATACCACAGCCGGCTCGGGAAACGCAACAGCAGCGTCCTCTCCCTGCGCCGCGCTCCGATTACGCCCCCACGCCTTCTTCAGCCCCCCAACGAACCCTCCAACGAAATTTCGGCGACCAGCGGGCGGGATGTGCTCCTGGTATGTCTCGCCACCGGCCTCGAGCGTCGCTGCCGTGGGGTCCACGTTGAACACACCCTGGTCGTCGTTCAGGTTCTCTGGAATGCGGGTGGACATGGGGGTTCCCTCGTAGTTTGCCTGATTCGCATGATGACCGCCAAAGGGGCGGACGCGTTCGTGGCGTGGGGACGAGCGCGTAGAGGACGATCGGTGGTGAGAGGAACGCGCTCGGCGTGGCGACGATATCTGCATATCTTGCTGGAATATCTGCTACAATCCTACACCGTGGGCTACGGAAGATGAAAGCAGCGACCAAGTCGGAGAGGTGGAGGCAAGAAGAATGCGGTCACGCCACGAGGCATCAACCGGTGGTTGAAAAAAAAAATCCAGGATAAGATTAGATGCTCTACAAAGACCGCAAAAAAAAAATCCAACAAGCACGGTACAAGCTTTCCTGGTGAGCCGCGCCTTGTACGATGGACTACGAAAAAAATCTCGGCGTAAAGTTCAACAAAATGGCCAAATACAACCAAAGCACTCTTGAACTGAACCATCATGTAAGATTCAATTTTATGCGTCCTGCCTGCGTTTCCGGGACCATCTTTCCCCGGTGCGATATGGAACTCTACGCCGCCCTTGCCCCGCTCGAGAGCATCCACCTCGTCCGGTGATCACTCGAACTGGCCCGGCGCGTGTGTCCGTTTCCCATATCTAACCCGACGCAGCGTCACAGCCAATACGTCGCTGGCAATATGATTTTCCCTTCCTTCTGCAGCCCACGAAACAGTCCAATCATGACAAGTGTCGCCTAAGATTGCAATCGCCGCCTGTCGATGACCGATGTTCAACAGTATGTTCCCATCGTAGGGATATATATGCGCTCGAAGGTGGGCTGTGTGTGCTAGGATCCCACAACCATGGTCTCTCTCAGAGCTCTGCCCCTACTCTACTTTGTCGCCTGCGCCGTTGCGTTGCCGAAGATCCCGCTCTCCAAACGCAAGGATATCTTGGCTTTCATGAAACGGGATGGCGTCTTGGACCACATAGACGCGCTTAAGGCACACATTGCCAAAACCAAGAGGTATTCATGTCGTCCCGATATTTTCAGGGTTGGTTTAATTCCCCCTCTTCTAGCAAAATCGGGACTGGCATAGCAGCATTCGAGAAGAACACTGGGAGGGTCCATCCCGCTGCCGCGGGATTTCAAGGAACCTTCACTTCGACGAGCAACAACCCTGCTCCTGAGAAACTCGCCTCGATTTCCAAGAGGGCTACGTCTGCAGAGGCGTTGACGGATTCCGACGAGAATCTTTGGTTCGGGACCATCACTGTGGGCACACCTCCGCAGACCTTCACAGGTAAAATGCATTGTAGATCATCAACTTGATCTTTTGACCATTTCCGCGTTCCAGTCGATTTTGACACAGGTTTGTGTTTTTGGCATCAATGTTCAATTGTAGTTCAACGAGTAATACAGGCAGTAGCGATACGTTCCTTCCCGCTGTGGGTTGTGACTCCACCTGCGATGGGCATACTCTTTACAACACAGCTGCTAGGTTTGGCATGAGTGATTTTCCGAACATGACAGTTCTGACCATCACTTCCAGTTCGACCGCTACGAACACCACTGATCGTACGTCCGTTTAGTGTGATATCATTCACGATGATAGCTTTGTTCTTCTCCAGCATTCTTCCTGCAGTTCGGAGCAGGCAATGCCACTGGATTCGTTTTTCAAGATACTGTAACAGTTGCTGGGGTTACCGCTCAATCCCAGTCTGTCGGTCAGTACCTTCGCTGCGCGCTATTCTTGAACTTGAACTTTCGGACAAAATTAGGCGCATCAAACCACTACTCTGTGGAATTCGAAGCGGACGAATTCCCACCCGACGGTCTCGTGGGAATGGCCTTCCCCGCCTTGGCTGTATTCGGCGACAACCCGCTCTTCACGACTCTGGTCGACCAAGGAAGTGTCGCGCCCGTCTTTGGAGTCAAGTTGGCAGATACCGGGTCGGAACTTTTCCTAGGAGGCGTCGACCCTGCGCTATTCACCGGAGCATTCCGTAACGTGTCGCTTATTGAAGAGGTAAAAGCCTCCTCATTTTTTTTCTGGCCTCTTCTTACACTAATTCTATCCTAGGACTTTTACGTCATCGACCTGCAAGCCCTCGATGTGAACAACAGACTTGTTGCAACCGCCAACGGTGTAATCGCGGTTGTTGACACTGGTATATACGGTTTGTGAACCTACAGTGAATGCTACTGAGGATCCCTAGGCACGACCCTCATGATCGGAGACCCTACGGGCGTCGAAATTCTGTACAGCGCCGTTCCTGGTGCCAAGGATGCTTCTGCGATTCTCGGCCCCGGATTCTTTACCGTCCCGTGCAACAGGATTCCAACTCCCGGTATCGAACTCGGGGGCCAGTTGTTCAACGTGGCTCCAGCAATTTTCAACCTCGGAGTGCTGGAAGGCAACGACTGTGTTGGGGGCCTCGTTTCCGAGGCTGATCTTCGTACGCAGCATTTTAAATATATTCCTTGCGTTCTTCAGCTCACTTATATGTGTTGGCAGCGTTCTGGGTGTTGGGTGATATATTCCTTAGGGTGAGTGCCTCAGAAATTTACTATATAATTTCGATTTATATTGATCGTTATTCCAGAACTTCTATACCGGTGGGTTCTCTGTCATCAGCGGGAATTCGAGACTGACAAGGGCGACTAGTCTTCGATCAGGGGAACGCCCGTGTTGGATTTGCTACTCCTCGATAAAGAGTGTAACAGCGAGCGTTGATTCCGAGTTTTATGTATTTCTTCTGTCGATATACCGGCGTCTGATCTGTGAAAGAAAGAGCCGAAGAAATATTGCGGCGGTGTTCATCGCTGTTGGAACACCCAAGACGGATTCTACCTAATTCGTGTACATTGCATCTCCATTTGGCTGTGGGCGTTGAGTCGGCGACTCGGACCGATGCTGAGCGCCGGTTATTGTCGGCCCGAGCTTGTTTTCGCCGTGGCCTGGACAGCGCCAACACTCGAACCGTTACTGCCCTCGTTCAACATGCTGCCTTGTCGAAACGGTCTGAAATCGGCGGCTGTTCGCGTTGCACGGGCAATGTCTTCATCTGCTTTACCACTTCAGCCTCTGTCTCTCGACGAGGAAAGCCGTCAATTTGAGGAGCGCACCGCCGAAATGGCACAGTTCTTTGCCCTGCCGCGTTTCAGCAAGACGAAACGGCCATACTCTCCTGCAGAGGTCGCGTCTAAACAGGGTTCAATGCCCGTGCTGCCTCTACCCTCAACGTTGCTTGCGGACAAATTATACGCGTTGCTCAGTAAGGCCGCAGACGAAGGAAAGCCGGTACACACCATGGGAGCTATTGATCCAGTTCAAATGACCCAAATGGCCGCGCACCAAGAGACCGTGTATATTTCGGGGTGGGCGGCGTCGAGTGTTTTAACCACTGGTAATAATGAAGTGGGTCCGGACCTCGGGTGAGTAATGCCAATTAGTCCTCGCGACCTGAATAACTGAGCTTGAATCATAGCGATTATCCATATACAACTGTTCCCAACCAAGTCCATCGCATTTTCCGAGCGCAACAACTGCACGACAAGAAACACTACGACGAACGGATGACAGCGACTCCCGAGGAACGGGCGAAAATGAAATACATTGACTACCTTCGACCTATAATTGCTGATGCGGATACTGGGTAATTGTTCATTAACTGTGATTAAACTCGTCTTCTCACTTCCAGCTAGCCATGGTGGCCTGTCGACCGTGCTGAAGCTCGTCAAACTCTTTGCCGAGTCTGTGAATATCTTGTCCGGAGTGAATTCACCAACGGAGCTGACTGCTGCATAGGGCGCCGCAGGGATCCATCTCGAGGACCAACTTCACGGCGGCAAAAAGGTTGTGTTCTTCCACGAATGTTGTGTACATTGACTGAGGGTCATTATGAAAGTGTGGACATTTGGGCGGCAAAGTTATCGTCCCCACCTCGACTCATGTGTCCCGCTTGGTCACCGCCCGGTTCCAGTTGGACCTGTTGAAAAACACCATGCTCCTCATCGCCCGGACGGACTCTGAGTCTGCCAAGCTTCTTTCTTCGTCGGTCGATGCAGAAGACCATGAGTTCATCTTGGGTACGACATCCAAAGTAAACAGAGGGCTTGCACAGGAGCTCTCAGACGCGGAAGCGAAAGGCGCCACTGGGGCCGAGCTCAATGCTCTTGAGCAGGAGTGGACGGAGGAGCACCCTTTGTGCACCTTCAATCAAGGTGAGCGATATCTTGCCGCATTGGTTTCTCCTGCTAACCGGCCAATGCGCCAGCTGTTGAGGCAGCTATCGCAAAATCGTCGATCGAGAACAAGGACGCGGCGTACAAGTCGTATCTCGTTGCAGTCGAAGGCAAATCTAATCCGGAGGCTCGTGATGTTGCGACCGATATTCTTGGCAAACCTGTGTTCTGGGATTGGGATCGTGCGTATTCGCATCAATGTTTCACCTCGAGCCTTAATTTTCCACAGTGCCCCGCACGCGCGAGGGATACTATCACGTTTCAGGTGGTATCGAGGTATTCGATTGATTCTTCTGCCTAGTATGTGTCTGACCTTGCTCGTCGAGACCGCCATCAAACGGTCGATTAAATTCGCACCCTATGCGGACTTGATCTGGCTGGAAACCAAAGAGCCGGATCTCGAGCAGGCGAGATATTTTGCGCGCAAGATCCGCGCCAAGCACCCCGACAAGTCAGTTGTTCTGTCGCGCAGTTTCCTTTGAGCTGAGACTTTCTTCCAGATGGTTTGTTTACAACCTGAGTCCGAGCTTCAACTGGAGCAAACACGGGTTCAGTGGTGAGCAAACCAGAGCATGTGCAGCTATTTTATTGGCTAATGCAAAATGCAGACGCCCAGCTCAAGTCGTTCGTTTGGGATTTGGCAAAGGAGGGCTTCGTCTTCCAACTCATCTCGCTCGCTGGTCTTCATAGCGGCGCTGTCGCAACTGGTACGCCTAGCTTCATATCCTTAGGGACCTCGGACTGAACAGCACCAACAGCGGAACTAGCAAGCCAGTTCAAAGAAGACGGCATGCTCGCGTACGTCAACCTCGTCCAGAAGAAAGAGAAAGAGATCGGCTGCGACGTGCTTACGCACCAAAAATGGTCAGTGCGGAAGCATGCGAACAGATATGGCTGCTGATGCGTGTCGTGGACTAGGAGCGGCGCAAACTACATTGACAGGATACTGCAAAGCGTGTCGTCCGGATCGTCGGCCACTTTATCTACGGGAAAGGATTCGACGGAACATTCGTTCTGAGCCTGATTTGTAGCATCGTGTTAAATGCCATAGATATTCATCGGGCCGTCCATGTGCGGTCAGACCTTGAATGAGTTTTTGAGCAGGTATCCTCGGTACATCGCCGATCCTTCAGATTCGATTTGTCTGGAAAAAAATCCTCTTGCCTGATTCTCGACGCGCGACGAGAGATTTTGGCTAAGTCGTTGTTGATAAGACTCTCCAGTACCGAGCGAGAGTGGCACACGTTCGACGCGTCTGATTCGGTCCGAACCGCCGTTCACGTGGCCGCGCCGCAACTCCGACGCCGTGCCCAACTCAAGAAGTGCCCGTCTACTAGAACTTGACCAGAACCATCGTCGATAGAAACGAAGGCGATACCTTACGCCTCCATCCTGCTGTTTGCGATGGACGCGGTTAGCCCAGACGTTGTCGGGGCAGAGGCAGCAAGCCAACCCATCTCTTCTCACCCCCTGGTTTCTCTGGTCTCTGCGTGTTTTTGGGTGATACGTGCGTCGAAGAGATCGGGCCATAACTCTTCTAAACCAGTGAATCTACAGTATGGGCCCTGTCTTGGGCAAAGTGGCTCATAGGGTTCGCCACAATCACCATTCCTCGATACATTTATGCGATCTTGTCCTACTCCATGACACTCACTGTATGCCTTTTATTTCTGCTAGGACATGGACTATGCTAAACGGTTTCTCAGCTGAACTTTTGGTCTTTTGCGATCATAGGTGTTCTCTCCGCCGTCGCATTAAACTACTGGATACGCTTTCGTTACCTCAACGACTACACCCAGCTGAAGGAACCGCCACTTGTGAAGCCGGACGCGAATGAGCTACATCCTGACGTCAATACTGGTGCGTGTGGCCGACTTTTCCATCGATCCGTCAATTTCATGCCCGTTCCAGACCCTCCTGCAACCTTCCACAACTACCTTGATGATTTTCTACAAGCTGTTCGGGTCTTTGGATTCGTTCGTGGTTTTAATATGGCTGCACATGGACGATCGCTGACCTCCTAACTTAGCTGGAGAAGCCCGTAAGATATTCTTGCAGTTTTACCAGCTAATGTTCATGTTGTTTTCAGGTCTTTCATGAACTTGCGCGGCATTTGCAAACCCGACGCTTAATCGCGGGAGACAGCATCTCTCTGGACCAAGACAAGAGTTTCTACTGTGTTGTTGACGGCATGGTTCAGGTTTTTGCGCAAACGGGAAAGGAGAATGAGGAGCAGATAGGCACCTGGGAAGAGGAATCCATGAACGGCTACCAGCTGCTCAACGAAGTGGGCAGTGGAGGCACTCTGTCAAGTTTATTTACGATCCTCTCGCTTTTCACTGAGGATGTCAAAATGAGTTGGCAGGACGATCCAGATCCAGAGGTTGACCACGACGGCATATCTATGCCTACCCGTACCCGTTCTGAACGCGCCAATTCAGACGTGTCTCAGCTGGACCTGAAGCACCGCCGACGGTCCTCCACTGCGTCTTCTGCCTCGACTGTCCACTTGCCTCTCCGCGCGGGTTCCATGTCGCCTCTGTTCGTAGATGAGCCGGAAACAGCGCGGCACTCTCCCCCTATCACCCGCCCACCACCGCCTCGACGTCCTGCAAGCATACATCGGGGTGTTGTCGCTCGTGCCACTGAGGACACCACCCTCGCCGTTATACCTGCTGAAGCATTCCGCCGGCTTACCAAAAAGTTTCCCAAAGCCGCCGGCCATATCGTTCAAGGTTCGTGTGCCTTGCCTATGACGCAATCAAAGTCTAAAACTTTTTTTCCAGTCATTATAACCCGTTTCTCTCGGGTCACATTCCATGCGGCGCACAAATACCTTGGTTTGACCTCGGAAATCCTTCGCACCGAATTGGCGATGAACGACATTGCTTGCATTCCACTGCCGGCGTCTTTCTACGAAGGTGGTGGTTTGCAGCACCTGCGACAGCGCTTTGATGGCGCAAAGAGGCCAGAGAGTGATAACGACTATTTTCCCTTCAATGGTTCCACGTCGCCGATTCCACTCACTGCTTCGCCGATTCCCGCTTCTGCCTCTCCGATTCCCGCTTTTGCTTCTTCGATCTCGGGCTCCGGAGACTCTCTAAATGCAACGTCGAATCCTACAGTCAAAATCGCGGACTCTCCCTCGACTCGACGGCCGTCGTCGTCGCAATCCGGGCCTTTTCGAATGCAATCCCGCCATGCAGTTAACGCGGGTGATTTGATGACATCTACCAACCAACTCAGTGACATGTATCCTGGTTTCAAACGCACTTACAGCGTTCTTAACACGCCCCGTGTGTCCCGCCCCCCTACAATTCCCGATGCAGTCCACAGCCGCAGATCTGCTAGTGTGGGGGATGATTTCGATTTGCGGGACGAGGTCATGTCGTGCATTGCAAGATCGATCGGCCTCATCCAGCCTCCGATAAGTGGGGGAGAGAGCGTGGAGGCCTCTCCTGCCTTTTTAGCATCAGATGCGGCGGGCCGACGTTCTTCAGGCTCTGATATATTTACTTCGTCGTCCTTTGGATCCTTGTCGCTGTTGGATATCGGGGATGATGCATCCAGTATGACAGGTGGTTCGTCGACCGTCGCGTCCGGCGACGGATACATGAGCGGTGTTGACAACGAGGTGGAGATTCTTTTCTTCGCAGCCGGTTCCACACTTGCGAAAGCTGGAGAGCTTAATACGGGATTGTTTTATGTCATCGAAGGTGTACTTTACTCCTTTGCTATCGTTTTCTCTTTAACTAAGAAAACTCGGCAGGCGTTCTTGATATCTTACTACCGGAGGATCAAGCGCACGTCCGCAAGTCACCGCAGGATGCTGCACCATCGGCCGCCGATGCGGAGCCTTGGCGAACGCCAGGGGTGAAGACGGACGGAAAACGACAGAAACTACTGTTCACCGCTAAACCAGGAGGGATTGCAGGGTATCTTGGTATGCTTCTTCTCTTTTTGTGGCGTATCACGAACTCAATCTGTACTTAGCTGCTCTGTGCAACACCGCATCATATGTCGACATCAAGGCCAAGACAGATGCTTATGTCGGGTTTTTGCCATCGCATGCTCTTGAGCGTTTGCTCGAGAAACGACCGATCGTCCTCCTCACGTTGGCGAAACGTCTAATCTCTTTGCTATCTCCATTGTGTACATTTCCCATCCAACAGTACTATGCGACACTGACCTGTTGCCAGTACTCCACATCGACGCATCCTTGGATTGGATGCAAGTCAACGCTGGCCAAGGTTTCCCTGTCTATCTTTGCATTTGACCGTGGCTCATATCCTTCTCAGTTCTCTGGCGGCCTGAAGACGTCAGCGACAGTTTTTACATTGTCATCAACGGTCGTCTGCGCGCTATTACAGAAACGGAAGCTGGTGTGGTGACCATCACAGCGGAATACGGACAAGGGGACACAGTAGGCGAACTTGATGTAATTACAAGCTCTCCAAGACGAAATACAGTCCATGCGATCCGCGACACTGAGCTCATTAGGATGCCCCAAACCCTCTTCAACGCCATATCTGCCCGGTGAGTCTCACCACTTGTGTAGCGGCACTGGCTTATGATTTCCCCAGAAATCCGCAAACAACGGCTCAGCTGCTGCGAATGATCGCCTCACGAGTGAGGGATGAGGTCGATTCCAACTCCTTCTCTACACAACCGAGAACGGCATCGGACAACAATAACCTCAAGACTGTAGCCATTCTTCCGGTGTCTCGACTGGTCCCTGTAGATGCATTCGCTCGTAAATTGCAGACGGCGCTGGAAGGGATTGGTGCCACGACCTCGTACCTCAATCAAGCGTCGATCTCCGGCCACCTTGGCCGACATGCGTTTACCAGGATGGGGAAGCTCAAGGCTGCGGGCTGTATGTGCGGTCGTTTTCTCGGCGGGACCGTCGGCTTACTATGGGTTTCAGGGCTGGCGGACCAAGAACAGAAATACCGGACGGTTCTGTACGTTGCTGATTCGCCCGTCAACAGCTCGTGGACGCAAACATGCATTCGGCAGGTCTGTAAACATTCTTAGAGTTGTGCTTTCCGCATTGACGCGTCACAGGCGGACTGCGTCATGGTCGTCGGTATGGGAGACGATCCCTCGATCGGGGAATATGAGAGGTTGCTGCTGTCAATGAAGACCACGGCACGTAAGGAGCTTGTGCTGCTGCATCCCGACCGCACTGTCCTCCCGGGGTCGACTCGTGAATGGCTAAAAGTAAGATACAATGCTTGTTCCAACGCCCGCCCTCATTCTCTCTTCGTAGAACAGGCCATGGGTCCACCAACATATCCATGTCGAACTTCCGGTCCGTTGTCATACCGCTGACGTCAGCATGAATTTTGACAAGCCCACAGGGTTTGTTGTTGCCTAGTATATCCAAGCCTGTCCCGCCCAAGGATCCGGACGCGGTCACAAAACTGAAGAACCTCAAAGACAAGGTCCAGAGCGAAATTCAGAAGTACCGCAAAACCGGGAACGATCCTCGGCCACAACGTCTGCCTCATACCAACGACTTTTCCAGACTTGCTCGTAGGATCTGCGGGAAATCCATCGGACTTGTCCTTGGAGGCGGAGGGGCCCGTGGAATATCGCATCTCGTTCGTTGCATCTTATCGCTGAATAACACTTTCTCATCCTCGCGCTTTGGATCAGGGTTTGATTCGAGCACTTGAGGAGTACGGTATTCCCATAGATCACATTGGGGGAACCAGTATCGGGGCCCTGATCGGTGGTCTTTACGCTCGTGAAGGGGACATCATTTCAGCCTCGGGGCGTACGAAGGCCTTCAGTGGTCGGATGGGGAACATTTGGCGGATGCTATCTGATGTTACCTACCCACTGGTCGCTTATACGACGGTATGTGGTTCTTTCACTGCGGAAGCTCGATATCAATACTGATTTTGGTCGCAGGGCCACGAATTCAATCGAGCAATATACAAAGTAGCGTTTGTGCCTTGGGTTAGGGTTATAACTCATTCCCTTCACCCAGGCATTCTACGATCTCCATATCGAGGATATGTGGCTTCCATTCTTCTGCAACACGACGAATATCATGACCAGTCGAATGGAGATCCACGAGAATGGCTATGCTTGGCGCTTTATTCGTCCGTTTTCCCCTTCGCGGCCTCGAAGCTGGCATCTAAAATTGGTACAGGTGCTTCCATGACGTTGGTGGGCCTTCTGCCTCCGCTCTGTAATGACGGGGGTATGCTAGTCGACGGGGGATATGGTTAGCCCGTTTCACAACCTACTCAGTGTGATGACTGACTGCTCTCCAGTTGATAACTTACCTGTAAAGGGATCGTCTCTCTCTCTAAATAGTGAACTCACATCTAGCATAGGTGGCCACAATGTTCTCCAGGGGCGCAAGCTCTGTTTTCGCTTGCGATGTTGGCGGTGTATGTACTGATTCCTCTGGGGATGCCAAAGATACTCACCATGATCCAGCTCGACGACAACACGCCGCGCAACTTTGGTGATACGGTGTCGGGCTGGTGGCTGCTCATAAACCGATGGAATCCTTTTTCCAACGCACGACTCGTCCCACCGATTACCGAGATACAAAGCCGTCTTGCATAGTATGTGCTATGTTCGCTGGTGGTGCTTCGACCGATGGGAAATATCTCTTCCAGTGTATCGAGCGTCAAGACGCTGGAAGATGCCAAAGTGGCTCGCGGCTGCCTGTATATTTCGATGCCGGTTCAGGAGGTACGCATTTCTCTATCATTCTACCCGGATCGCGATTGAATTTTGGCAAAGTATGGCACTCTGCAATTCGGTAAATTCGAGGACCTGCAGATCAAGGGATACGAAGCCGCGGTGGCTATACTAGAAAAGCTGGACGAAGAGGGACGTCTTCCGTCGGCCTTCATTGACGGGAAACATGACAGCAAGGGAGGGAAGAAGGGACGGAGCGTCAGACGAAATTCAATATAATTGTACAGTTCATTCCAGCATGAAGGAAGTTGTTTGCATTATACGCCGATTAGCCGTTATCGTCATCCGTGCTGGGACGGCGCGCGCCTGCAGCCTGAGCAAATCTCAGAATCTGGGGTGCCATCAAGAAAGGGAGCATTCGGCAATGTCCGGTTCCCGATTACTAAGCACCGATCTGGACCAACTTGGAAACGTCCACCGCGACTTTTTTCAAACCAACTAGGCAAGTTCTTTCTCCTCTTTCTCATTCTTGCAAGGATGTCCTAGTAAAAGGGTCGACTCCACCCGTCCACGAAACGGAACCGCCTCTTCACATCTTTGACCGAGCTCTGAACCCCCAAGCGTCCAAGTTCTCTATGTGTCGCACGAGCTCCCCCGTGGCACATCGTAAGGCTGGACCGACATCCCAGACTCTTTGTATATTAGGCTGCCACGGCCTAGAGCTCGACGGTCTGGCAGCAAAGGCAGAGTCTCAAATTGGGCACACGCCTCGCGGCGGCGCTGTCCCTCGTCTATCTAGCCGAGCCCGCACAGAAAAGGTCCACTCTGCGTCGGGTGGTCCCTAGATGTGGTTTCTATTCGGACGATATATTCACTGTGCCCGCTATAAGCGTCCGCGCCAAAGCTTCACGCTCGCGGCGTGTGGTTACGCGCACACAGGGCAGGTGCAGGCTCCGTGGTTGGGATGTGTTATTGGCTGGGGCCGTTTCGGTATTGGACTGGGTTGGAGATATGAGATCGTATTTCGAGTCTGCTTTTGCAGCCTGAGCTTTCTTTTTTTGTTCTTTTCACCCGTGTTTATGAATGGTTACTGACATCGCTCTCGCAGGTCGGCTCCAATGCCTATAATTATACGAACACATCCTCGGCTTTAATATAATTAACGACGCCTGTATGAACGACGGAAACGTCTATTTTGCGCCCTATTGCAACTTTCTTTTTCTCGAATCGAGGACCGAGATCGTCCCATACAGATTTGTTTCGACAGGGATTTCATCATTTCCCTCGTTTGCCTTCACAAGCTCATCTCATAGGTCGAGCGACGAGGCTGCGCTTCAACTGCAAGTTGATTCCGCAAGATCGGGGATCAGTCGACGATCACCTGCGATCATCAGTGAATTGATGGAACTTTCTTCGAGTGAATCGAGTCCCAAAGCGGTACGAGGACCTCCAAGTAACTACGGCAACAGACCTCACACGATCTCCATGGCACGTCGGTCATTCCACTCCTTCCATTTCGCCTCGGACCCCACTGTCTTTTTCGTCTTGCCTCTTGGTGCTGGCTCACCACCCGATCCAAAACGTTCGCGGTAGACGTTCTTGGCTATGGCGGTTGTCCGCCCAGGGATAGCATCCTTCTTTTGGCTACTCGTCCTTGTATTGTTCTCGAGTCTCGCCGCCGCCGCGCCGACGCGCACACTCGTCGCCCGCTCCTCGTTCTCCGTGAGCAATGACACGGGCACCATTCAGGTTTTCGACCCCTCTGGCGCGCTTATAACCCAAGGGTCCGCCACCGACGGCAGCGGCGTGAATTTCGACTTCCCAGCGCTGGTCTGGATCGGCTTCTCGCTCATTATTGGGCTGCCCATGGCCGGCGCGGGCATCCGCGGATGGCGGCTGACAACGGGCGTCGGCATCGGCGTTGCCGCCGCCGTTTGTGCTTGGGCCGCCGTGATCAACACCGTCAGCGGGTCGGGCGTCGGGGACCTGTGCGTCCCCCTCCTCTTTTTACATGTATTAACTGACGCTGCTCAGTTTTCTCACCGCCATTGTGGTTGTGTTCTTCTTCTGCGGCTTTGCGCTCGGCGTATTCGAGATCGGACGTCTGGGCGGGATCACGATGATCGGTCTGACGGGCGGGATCGCGTTCGGCGTGCGCATCGTCCTCTTACGCGCGGGGCTGCTCATATCGTCTACGGAATTCTACGCTATAAATTGGGTCATTGTGGCCGTCTGCGCGGTTGCGGGAGGGCTCTCCCTCATCTGGTTTCAGCGATACGGGCTTGTGCGTCCCCCGCTCTCTTTTCCAGTCTCGAACTAATGTTGTTTCTGCGTACGCGCTAGCTTTTCGGCTGTGCATCCATCGGGACGTTCCTCACCGCGCTCGGCGTCGACCTTATTATGGCGAAACAAGACGGCATGAGCGCCGGGCTGCGGTTCCTTTTCGACCGGAATGGTTCGCACATTGTTGTGAGTGTCCTTTCTTCCACCAAATTCGCCTCGTTACGATGCAATATGGATTTTGACTATCGTTATATCATTAGTTCCTGCTGGACAATGAATACGCGGCACCCCTCCCCACGCGTATCCTGCTCATGGTTTCCCTCGGATTGACGTGCGTTCTTCGTTCCATTCTCAGTGTCTCTAAACGCTTAATTATTCCGCATCTCTCTTCCACTCAACACCAGTCCCATCCTCGCATACGCCCAACACCGTTTCTTCCCCGCACCCTTCACCCGGCGGCCCGTCGAGTCGGACGACGAGCTTGCGATCAACTACCCCACCGCAGAAATCGTCGAGCCCAAGCGCGCGACGTTCCTCATGTCGCTGTGGGACGGCGCAAGGCACAAGCAGGATAGTATCAATCGGTTCAGCGTTTAACGGGTTGCTCCGTCCGTGCTTGGTTATTGTTTGCGTTCGCTGTTGCTTTGTCCCACATTGACATTCACACCCCGAACTCCGCCTTCGTTAACGACGCCCTACCGCTTGCTGTTGCCACTCGGAAATCCAATCCAATCCGCTATTGTTATTGTTATCCATATCTGTTATCCCTCCCGCTCCTCTTGGTCCAGTTGTCCTTGGCTGCACAAGCACCCTCACGATCCACCCCTATCCACCCAACGGACGGTTATGGCCAGCCCTATCTCATCTCATCCCTGGAACCCCTGTACATATTTCGTTCATGTATTCACCGCACCCGTCCTATCAGTACCGCGCCCGCACCGAGAGGCCAGAGAGAAAGAGAGAGAGTACTTTATCCGCACCTTGTACATACCCACGCACGCCCTGCACCTACTTGTAAAGCAAAGAATTGTTACGGGAAAAAAAGCGCAAATAGGGTTGTTCACAGTAGAGTTTTCGACGCGGTTTTCGAGTCAGTTTTCAATTCGGTTTTCGCTCGGAGCGTGACAGAAAGGCCATCGTTTTCAACTCTGATCGCTCGGGCGAAAACCGCCAAAACAGCGAAAACGACATCGGCAGAGCGGCGCGTATCATTTGCCGAGGATAAACATAGCACGCACTCCAAATACTTGACGCGCTCAGCGTGGATTCTGACCTGTTTTCCTTCGTAAATTACCTATCAAGACTGTATATTGTCCTCCTCGATCACGTCCACTATCAGTGAGCGGCAGAAAGCTGCGAAGAATAGTTTTCTCACCTATTTCGGCACTTGAATTTCAAGGTCCGCTCTGACAGGCCGAAATCCGCCGCCACCCAAAGCGGCAACGTCACACCGTGACCTTGCTCAAAACCGAATCGAAAACTGAATCGAAAACTGACTCGAAAACCGCGTCGAAAACTCTACTGTGAACAACCCTAATGACTCGGAATGCCAGTCTTCAAGTGATTGAAGACGTACCGTCCAAAAATCGAATACAGATTTCCATTCAACTCAAACGTCGCCGATACGTTGCTCGCATGAGCTGGAGAGGACTCAAATATCGGCTTTGTGAAAATAGTGCACTACTGCACGGCCTGCCAGAACTTCAGAAGACTCGGAAAGAGGGGCCAACTCGAAGAAAGTCGGGGACATAATCCACCAACCCTCTGCTTTCGTGTGGATGGCCGCTCGACGACGTGCGATGGCAGTGGGTACAGGATCCAGGGGCGCCTGAGTATCTTGGTGTTGGAATTGTGGCTCGGAGGTGGTCTGAGACTCTGAGGTGGTCGACTGTTCAGCGAATAACAGACAAGGCGATTTTATGGTCCACAATCGCCACGCTGCGAGGCCCTCACGATGAAGCACTGGAAGAGAAAAGGCGCGACACGATCACTTGTGGTTTACGGCCAATTGAAATCGTCGTGAAACTTCAAGTTTCGTCAATCACGCGGGCTTCCCAACTCGCAAAATGAGCATCAATTGAAGATTGCTAACGACACAAATTTCTGACCAGGAAACAAAGAAAGAAGGAAGGAAAAGAAGAGAAGAGGTTTTAACGTGCATTTAGTTGACGCGCGCACGCGGTGGGTAAAGCCGAATACGCGCGTACTAAGCCTGCGACCCGCGGCAAGGGAGCACGAGGATGGAGCGAAGCTCTCACCCTTTCGCAGGAAAGGAAAAACGCACCTTGACTATGAACCACCCTTCGTCTCTTGCGCATCCCAATGGCTGGTAGTCTTGATCCGGGGCTTTGAGGGCTTGAGGATTTGAGGCGCCTTGAGGTCTTGAGGTCTTGAAGCGTCTTGAAGTCTTGAACAGTATCCCACTGAGGTCTTGAAAATCCAGAAGGCCGGTGGACTTGATCCGGAGGTTGAGGGCTTGAGGCGTCTTGAGGTCTTGAAGTCTTGATGGCTTGCAGGTATCCCACCGAGGTCTTGAACATCCCAAAAGGCCGGTAGTCTTGATCCGGGGCTTGAGCACTTGAGGACTTGAGGCGTCTTGAGGTCTTGAACAGTCTCCCACTGAGGTCTTGAACATCCAAATGGCCGGTAGACTTGATCCGGGGCTTGAGGGCTTGAAGCGTCTTGAGGGTTTGAGGGCTTGAAGCATCTTGAATTCTTGAGGCATCTTGAGGACTTGACAGTATCCCACTGAGGTCTTGAACATGAAAAGGCCGGTGGTCTTGATCCGGGACTTGACGGACTTGAGGATTTGAGGTGTCTTGAAGTCTTGAGTTGAACAGTATCCCACTGAGGTCTTGAAGGTGAGAGGTCGAGGACGATGGCGATGACGACGACAAGCGAGGACGGCGAGGACGGCGACGAGCGAGGATGGAGAGGACGGCGACGAGCGAGGATGGAGAGGACAGCGACGAGCGAGGATGGAGGACGGCAACGAGAAGGAGAAGGGCGTCAATGACGATGAGAGCATGACGAGCACGAATGGTGATGATGGCAGCGGTGAGGATGATGGTGAGCACGGCGAGGAAGCAAACAAGAAGAATGGGTGGTAGATAGGATGAGTCAAGAGAGGGACGAGTTACTGATTAGCTTGAGGCGTTGAGGAGGCTTGAAGTCTTGATGGTCTTGAGGCCTCTTGAGGTCAGCCACATCTTGAACAGGATGCATCGACAGCGGCCAGCAGCGGCGAGCAACGACGGCGAGGGCGGCGAAAACGATGGACGGCGACAGCCAGGAGGAATGCAGGATGGGTCAAGGGAGGGAAGAAGTACTGGGCTTGAGGCGTTGAGGAACCTTGACGTCTTGAAGTTGAGGTCGACCACATCTTGAGGAGGGTTCGTCGATGGCGACCAGCGACGACGACCAGCGAGGATGGCGGCGAGGGCGGCGACCATGGCGAGGAGGATGGGAGCGGCGAGAAGGGAATGGATGGAGAAAGGATGGAAGTCAGGGAGGAATGGGGTAGCTGACACGATGGGAGAGGGGCATGATGAGAGGAGAGACGGTTTCGTACACGGCGAGCCCGAGAAACAGTCAGTGCGAGGGCGAGCGAGGCAGCAGTGTAGAGGACGCACCTGTCGACTAAGCGACACACCGAACGGGCAGCGGATTCTGGGCGATGTGCGGATGGAGGTACGAGTCGAGGAGGGAGTTTCGCACTAGGCGAGCTACAGAGGAAGCCACAATGTCAGCGTCGATGCGAGGAAAGCATGCGCGAGGACTCACCATGGAAGTAAAGAAGGAACGATGCTTGAGCCTTGAATCGAGGAACTTGGCTCGAGGGGAGGAAGGAGATGATGGGAGTAGAGAAGCAAGAGGCGAATGCATTGGCTTACCTACTTGGCGGGCTTTTAAATCCAGCGCCCCGGCAACTTGCGGGTTTGGCTCTGTTTGCCCTTGATCAAACGCGAGTCGCGTTCCCCACATGACCGCGTCCAGCCCATATTCTGAACGCGACTGGTTGAAAGATGGGGTTCTTGAGAGCGGGGCAGAGCGCAGCTCGCAACGGGCGACCAAACGGATCCTGGCGCAGAGTCAGTAGTTGCTTCTGGCAATTAAAAGTAAACAATTATATGTCGGGCTCGACTTGGAAGACCGCGAGCGGATGGTAGACAGTCGTCCATTCCAAATTGGATGACACGATAGCGCTGAGCATTTTTTTTTGGGTGTCCACGAATCCTTGCGCGTCAAGGTCAACTGAATAAATTTGTCCGCCTTGACTCGAGCGCGTTCAAACGGAAGTGATTAGCTGACACTGTTGCTTGCCGAGCAAGATTGGTGGCGCGGACAGGCAGCACCACGATTCTACTACCGAGTCTTGTGCAGCAGCCACTGGGACCCAATAGCTGCTTCAAGTTAATGGTCCGACTGTGTTGTTTAAACTGTTGCCGCCGTAGATTCCGACTTGAATGAAGCACAGGTCAAAGCGATGGCCCCAAAATAATCATGAAGCCACCAGAATAGCTAACTCACGGAACTACGGTGGCAGGAACTTGAACCAAACGATGAGATTATTCTTGAAGCCGAACAAGGGTCCGTCGAGTACTTAGAAGATATGTAGATACCTAGCCAGCGCAGCAAAGTACAGGGAGTGCCACCATCTCACTCCGGCGCCTGTCGTTCAGCGAATTTCTGGCAGCCGAGAAGTGGATTCTGCCACCCACCGATGACCGCTTCGCCTCGAATCCCGGCGCTTCTCCTGTTGTCCACAGCCTCGTCGAGAAGAAAGAGCCCCTCATAAGCGCCGACAATCCGTCGCTCTCATAGTGGCAAGCGGAGACTTGAAAGCAGATCAGGATGCTGTCAAGTCTCCCGCAGTTCAGGATGCCTTGAAATTTTAGAACGCCCGCGACGCGCGGCCGGTAACCTTGCTCTCGAATCTGAGCATCGGCGTCCCGTTTTCAAAATTGAAGTGGGCACCAACATCGTTGAAGTACTTACGGTGCGAAAGCTGCGGGTTGTGGTCACTAAGGTTCAGCTCAAAAGCAAGAACAGACACAAGTCCTGGGCGGCGATTACTTACCGAGGTAAGTTACCTTAATGTGATGGCAGCGATCTCCGGAGCGCCGGCCCGGCCCTCCCCCCTCCCCCCCAAAAAAAACGGCGCTTCGAATCTGGAAAGAAAAACAATCGCCCGGGAGGACGTAGTATTTACAGCTGTTTGAGAAATTGATGACAGTCGGTAACAAAAGTAAACAACGACAAACTTTTGATCCGGCCAATTCTCGGCCCCATTTCTCACTCATTTCTTATTCGTTTGACTCGATTTTAGGCGCATTCGACGCCCGTTTAGCTGCCCTTCTATTGGACATCAAATCGGTGTAGTTCAAAGTCATAATTGGGATATCAAAACTCACGGCCCGGGGTTTCGCCGCTACAGTGGAATAGCCTGTTTTCACTCAAATCGTGGCCGATTCCAATCGTCCGGGGTGGTTCCTGGAGGTATTCCTGTGGCAATCTCACGTATGTAGGAAAAATGTAAGACACCACTGATGTACGGGCGGAATAATGAAATTACTCCACCTTGTAGTTCGGCCGTTGCCGAGAGATGCTGTCGTCATCAAACCAAAGTTCTGCGTGTCAGAGTTGTATGCCTTGATATTAGCTTGCTAACCATCCCATTTTAGCCAGAATCCGTAAAAAATCGATGGAGATGGAGGGACTCCAATCTGTAGTCGAACCCGCCAAAACCAAAAGGGGAAGCAATTTTTTTTGCTGGGCGATCATTTGCGCATAGTACCGATAGATAGCGCTGCCTTGTGCCTTTTCAACGCGCCCAAAAACTTGTAAATCGGAGCAGAATTGATTGAGAAATGAGCTGTTGAAGCCGGTGAGTTCAACCTCTTCTTTCTCTTTTTATTTTTCTGCACTGTCATCAATTGTGCAAACAGCTGTAATTACAAAGCTCCTATTCTAAAGGCTATGGTACAAAAGATATAAAATACAGAACGATGATCACTTCTTGGTCTTCGCCGGGGCTTTCTTCGGGGCAGCCTTCGCCTTGGGCGCAGCCTTTTTCCTCGGTGCCTTGATGAGCTTGTCCTTACTGATATCATCCTCCTTACTCCCCTTCTCGTCGTCGGACGCATCTTCCACGGGCTCGTCCATCTGTTTCGCGAATCAGTTCCTTCGTTCTTACACCGCAGTACGAGTCCGACTCACGTCAAACACATCCTCAAGATCGGGCGCCGGTCCGCCCGCCAGTTTCTTCGGTGCCTTCCCGAGATCGGACGCCTTGTGGAAGGGAATGGGGTGCTCCCCAGCATTGTACCTGCCGCAGCTCAGAAGTGTGCCCGCGCGCTGAACACACGAAACTCACTTCTTGGTCAACGTCGTCTTGGTGGCGGTGGATATCTTCTTAAGCACGAGATCGTCCTTCTTGTCGTCGACGCCGAGCTCGACGATGGTGTCCCAGTCCTCCTTGCTTAAGTAGTACTCGTCCATCTTCTCGATGACGTCCTCGACGACGCTCTGCGAGATCCTTCGTGAGAAAATGTGGACAGTGGAACGAAGCAGCAAAGACGGACCGCCCCGACGTCCATGAGCGGCTTGACGATGTGAGGGAACAGCGCAGGGAGATACGACTGCCGAATCTCCGCCTTGTCGCCGGAGACTTTGAGCCGCATCCGAATCTGCACGTCGGTGAGCTGTCGACTCAGTTTCGACTGCTTCGAGTTTTGCCCGAGCCACCTAGGAAAGTTCAGGAACGGCAGTTGATCCATGCTGGCGGTGCTCACGCAGGGAAGGCCAGCCCGTTGGGACCGCCATGGTGGGCGCCCTGGCCGTATACGAAGGACGCAGGCCGCACTGTCGAGCACACTGCATGCAGTGGCATCAGCGCCCAGTGCTGCTCCGGCCTATACGCTCGTTAAGAATTGGACAAAGAAGAGCAGAAATATACGCACCCATGGATTAGCGCGTCGACGAGATCCCCGTCCGATATTGAGGATGCAGCCTTGTCCATCAGCTCAAGAGCTTTCATCTGCCTCATCGGGCCGTCGTAGTTCCGAAGCCGCGACGGTTCCGTCTTCAGGTAGTTTTCCTGCGCCTCGTTGTTAGTAGGGAAACAAAAGGTCGGATAAACACCCACTTGTATAAACATGGGCATAAAAGAATGGTCTTGAAAGTACAACTCCATCTTGTCGCCGAGCGATTCCCGCGCCGTCGCGGAGAACATGTACGGCCCCAGCATCTTCGACGTTATATCAAACGGACTCATTATGGAGTACTTCTCATTCATCTTCGCGCTGCACTCAAATGAATGTCAGAGACGGACTTGGTAAGGACTCGAAATCTTACAGATTTTTCCCCTCGTCAAAGTTCATGGTGTTGCTCGATAACCGCCAGGTGGATAACATATTCAGCACCTGCCGGATGTCGGACTGCGACCCGGCCACAAGCTGGTCGATCACGTTTGCGGGGATCTGCATTTTCTCTCTAATGGTCGGATTAGCACAATTGTCGAAGAAACTCGACTGTCTTGTCGTACTTGAACGCGATGGTCATGAGTCTTGAGCGGATCGCGGCCGCTGGCGGTCTATATCGTTTCGTCAAGATAGGTACTGGATGCGAGCATATACACGACGAACCTCGAAAACGGAAGGCTGAACGTGTTGGCGACTAACGGCTTCAGCTTCATCGCCCCCCGGTCGTTCGCAATGCAGATTATCGGTACCTATCTGGGTCAGATGGGTGTGTTACAAAGAGGGAGCTGGGTACCTTGCTCTTCTTGATCATGGCATTCAGAGCACCGACGCCCCCGCGATCGCCAGCCGACATTCCATCGACCTCGTCCATGATAAGCACGGTCCGGTCGGTAATCGTCACGCCATCCCGTTCCTGCAGGAGCAACGGTCAACAAGCCACCTCGCCGAGATACAAAAGAACGTACACGGCTGCCTGCGATGTACCCATCCAACGACGTATTATTTACATTCATGCCATTCTATGCAGCGTCAGCGTATAGTGTATTCAAAAATTGGTAACCCACCTCAACGAGCTTCTTGCTCCGCGCATCGCTCGCATTGAGTTCAATCGGTGTAAACCCCTCCATCTTCGCCACCATATGCGCGCTCGTCGTTTTGCCGATGCCAGGCGGCCCCGTAATCATCATGGCGCGGTAGACATTCGTGCCGTTTTTTCCCGGCTTTTTGAACCCGGACTTGACGCTGTTGGGCCTGTACGGGAACCCATATGTTAAGGGAGAAGAAGAAGGAAAAGGAAAGACCCACCAGTCCTTCAACCATTGTTGCAGTTTTTCGACCTGGCCCTTGTTGCCGCAGATTTCTTTCATATTCTGAGGCGCGTAGCGTGTCGTCCAGAGCTGCGACGCCGGATCGACGACAGGCTTGGAGCTGGTGGTGGAGCTACCGCGCTGTCAATAACCGAAGTTGAGGGGGGGCAACAGGAATCGGCGTACTTTTTCTGCTCCTTTGCGGCCTTCTTCTCCCGTTTTTCCATCTCTTTTGCAGCGTTCTCGATCGCCTCTTTGTCCTTCTCCATCTTCTTGCGCGTCTTCTCATCAAGCTCCCCCGTCCCCTTGCGCGTTGCGATCAGCTTTAAGAACGCATCCTCATCGAGGGTCTTCAGCCCGTTCTTTTTTATCGCCGCCAACTTCGAGGGCCCAGCGTTGTCTCCCAGCACAACAAAATCGGTCTTGCCCGAAGGTTGACCGGTGACGCGTCTGTAGCACATTCAGAATTCGGGGATAAACAAGCTGGATCCAGGGCAACGTACGCGCCGAAGCGTTTCGCGATATCAACGGCTTCCTCGCGCGAGAAGCTGCTGAGTTCGCCGGTAAAGACGAGCGCCAGACCCGCTAAACAATTTGGGGCGCCGTCTGGAACGTCCTTCGAGCCGCGAGCCACCGGACCCGCAAGTTTCGCCGCCTGCGCGGCTTTCCAGCTGTTCGCAAGGTGAGCTTAACAGAAAAGAGACAAGCCATGTCAACGCACTCGTATTTGGGTTTAGCAGGCTCCTCTTTGGCCTTCCCGTTCACGGCAGGCTTCGGCTTGGAAGGCCCCGCCTTTGCTTTTGCGGGGATCTTCTTCGGCGCGGGCTCGTCGTCCGAGCTCGCGATGAAGTCGTCCTCCTTCTTCGCCTTCGACAGCCTGGGTTTCGGCTTGGCCGCCGGCTTCTTCTTCGGTGGCTCGTCCTCATCACTCGACAGAAAGAGCGGTGTCGCGGCCCTACGCTTGGGGGCAGGAGACTCGTCGTCGTCGCTGACGACAAAATCGTCGTCCTTTGCCTTTGACAGGCGCGGCTTCGGCTTCGGCTTGCTGCCACCTGCCGCAGGCTTTTTCTTCGGAGGCGTGTCCTCGTCGTCGCTCGATAGCAAGGCCGTTGCCTTTTTGCGTTTCTTGACCACCGGCTCGTCGTCGCTATCCACCTCCATGGGCTTTAACACGGACGCAGCCTAAGACGGGTCAGACCACGCGTCACAGTGCAGATAGAGGCGGACTAGCCGATTTTCGGGGACCAGCGGCGGGGATCGGCTTCTCCTTTACAGGCGGCTAGTATGAGAAGGTCAATTCGCGCCTTGTACTTTGAACACAGGTGTAGTACCGAGGTCTTCACAGTCGATTTCGACCTAGATAAATGGACATGAGACGAGATCTCTTTATAGGAACCACCACGTACGACGAGGCCTGCTTTGCGGACGGCCTAAAATGTTGCATGAAGTATTCTGAACAGAAAATGTGACGGATTTGACCTACATATCTTCATCGTCACCTGCACAACCTCAATAAGCAACACGGGCGCGGCACAGCCAAAGCAAGAGACGCACTAATTTCAATGGCAGTCTTTTTGTCCAATCCAATGGACAGGGACTGGGAGATTGGATGATTATCGCGGATGGAGTCACTCCGCAATGCGCACCTGGGTAGTCGGTGGGGTCGGACGGGGCTTCTGGCTGCCGGATCCACCGAAGAATGCGCGAATATCGTTTCCGGCCGGCTTACTGGTCTTTTGCGAGGGTGCCATGGTAGGAGGAGGAAACGCGATGTCACAAAAATTGACGCGTGGGGTCACAAACCCTACTTTCTTCTTGACTCAACGTTGCTCACTCTGGGTGCAAGACTGGCGGTGGATTGGGCTCTTCGGTGGCCTTGTATCTGTCTACATAGTGCCATCTCCTGCGCTCTTTGCCTGTCTCTTCTCTCGGACGCCACTGACTCGGAGTCGGAACCACGAAAGCCGACGTGTGCTTCTGGCATCTACGTGTATCCTCTGCTCGTGAACTAGAGTGTAGAGTAGGAATATATAGCTTCGTTCCGTGTCCTCGACGCTGAACTGTTGTCGCAGAAACCCGCAGCGATGGCCATCGCGCTCCTCGGTGTAATCGGCTGGGCCTTCATCCCGCACCATGCCACCAAGCAAGCCCTCAAGCTGCTCCACCACTTTTCCCGCTCCTTCCTCCGCCTCGCCGCCCCACCCCCGGGTACCCTCGAATATCAGCGTCACTACCGCTACACCTTCGCCGTAGTCGTCCTCGGCTACCTCATCTACACCCTCATCGATACCTCCAACAGTATGCTGCCCAACTACTACGAGATCCTCGGCGTCCCCCCAACCGCAGACGACACCGCACTCAAGCTCGCGTTCCGTCAGTTTGCGAAAAAGTTCCACCCCGACCGCGTGGGGCCTCAGGGCGAGGCGCTTTTCATCCGCGTACGTGACGCGTTCGAGGCGCTCAAGAACCCGACCGTGCGCTTCGCGTACGACCGATTCGGGCCCGACGTCCTCAACTGGACGCACTGCTCGACCGTGGGCGAGTACCTCCGGCACGGGCTCACCCAGTCGATTGGGTACCACGTCGTCACCGGCGCTGTACTCGTCTTCTGGACCGCCATCGGCGAGACGAGCCCCGTCGCTTTTGTGCGTCCCTCGTCTCACTCGTATTTATTTGTGTACTGACACGCTTACAGTGGCGCTACCTTCTTTACGTCGCCCTCTTCGCTTCCGAGCTCGCTCTCCTCCTCTCTCCCTCGCCCACCCTCACGCCCTCTTCCCTCCTCCTCCCCTCCGCGACCTTCGCCCCCGGCGCAGGTCCCTCACATCTCACACCCCTGCACGCCCTCTTCCCGCGCCGCGTCGCATACCAACACATCCTCTTCCTCCACCAACTCTTCCTCTTCCTCAGCATCGCCCTCTCCCGCGTCGCCCCCCAATTCTTCCCCGACGCCGGCAAAGTGACCAACGCGCTCGCCGGACGCGTCCTGCAACTCGTATGCGCCGCCGACCGCGAAGCGAGCCTGATGCTGCACGCAGAGCTGCATTCCCTCTCAAATAATTCCTCCTCGACAACGGATGCACACGGCCACGGACGCGCGCACACGCCGTTCCGCAACACTCCTGCGCAGCCCACACCGGACGTGATGGACGCGCTGAGCGGCGAAATGGAGAAGATGCTCATCGAGGGTGCCGTGCGCAACGCCGCCGCCGCGGGCCCGCTGCGCAGCGCGTACGAGAGTGCCGTCCAGCGCGGCGCGGCGGCTCTCGCGCTCATGTCGTCAGCCGGTCCCGACTCCCATGCCTCCAGCGCGCCGCAGACGCCGCAGAAGGAGCGGGACCGCTGGGGTACGTGGAGCGGGTATTCGCCCGCGAAGGGCAGCCCGCTCAAGTTTGGCGGCAGCCCGGGGAGCAATATCGTTCCGTGGGTGCACGTGAATGGGAATGCGCAAGTGAATGAGGGTGGGAGAGGGTCCCCGGGGCCGGCCGGGGAGGGAAGGCCGAGCTATGTGAGGGGGAGGAGTATGAGTTTTCCGGGGTTGCCGTGAGTAGAACGGAGAGGCGAGTATGTAGAGTGCAGTATGAATCTTGATTGTATTATATACATTACACGCGCATGTCCATGCACTTTGTACTTGGTGTGGGTGAGGATCTGTAGCGTTCTGGTTTCACAATCACTTCGAAAGTAAATTTCTGCGCCCATTTTTTTTTTTGGAACGATTGGCGTCCGGAGATCGCCGCCATCACATCAGTTCGGTAAACGCCGCCGAAAACCAAAACATCTGTTCTCAGCTCATGAGCTGAACCCTGAACACGACACAGAGCTTTCGCAGCGTGTAAACGATGTCGGTGCCCCGGGCCACTCCAAATTTCAAAACGGAACGCCGATGCTGCGAATCGAGAGAAGATTACCCGGTCGTAAATTTCAAGGCATCCTGCACTAGCTCCAACTTCCAAGTCTCCGCTTGCCGCAGCCAGTCTGAAAGAGACGGGTTATTGGCGCCTATGAGCGGCTCTTTCTTTTAGACTGGGACGTGGTCAACAGCAGACGCGGGAGGAGTTGGAGGCGAAGCGGTCGCTGGTGGGTAGCAGAATCCACTTCACTCAAATTTCAATATCAGTTGCCAGAAATTCGCTGAACGACTGACGGCGAAGCGAGACCTTGACACTCCCCGTTGTGCTGCGCCGGGTGCCAGTGGATATCCACCTTGGACTCGACGGACGCTTGTTCCATAATTTATCATGGTTCAAGCCTCTGAACTACTTTGCCATCGTAGCTCGGTGGATTAGCTGTTCTTGTGGATTTAGGATCCTTTCTCTGAGACGAGCTCGACATATAATTGTTTTCCTTTTGATTATAAGAACAAGACTGGCACTGATCTGACTCTGCGCCAGGATCCGTATATTGCGTACATCGTCGCACGTTTCGAGCTGCCTCGGAGTTTGTGCTGCTTTCAATAACGCTATCTTTCAACCAGAATATGGAATATGGGCTCGACGCGGTCATGTGGGGAACGCGACTCGCGTTTGATCGAGGGCAAACAGAGCCAAACCCGCAAGTTGCCGGGGCGCTGGATTTAAAAGCCCGCCAAGTAGGTAAGCCAATGCATTCGCCTCTTGACTCTCTACTCCCATCATCCCCTTCCTCAACTCCAGCCAACTTCTTTGAGTCAAAGCTCAAGCCTCTTTCCTTCTTTACTTCAAACCATGGTGAGTCCTGACTCCTCATGATTCCCTCGCGTCGACGTTGACATTTATGGCTTCCTCTGTAGCTCGCCTAGTGCGAAACTCTCTCTTTGACTCGTGGCTGCATCCGCACATCGCCTAGTGTCCGCTGCCCATTCGGTGTGTCGCTTGGTCGACAGGTGCGTCCTCTACACTGCTGCCTGGCTCGTCCTCGCACTGACTGTTTCTCGAGCTCGCCGTGTACGAAATGGTCTCTCCTCTCACCATTCCCCTTTCCCATCGTGTCAGCCACCTCATCCCATCCTCACTTCCTTCTCTCCTTCCCACTTTCATCCTCTCTCCCTCCACTTCCTTCTCGCCACTCCCATCCTCCTCGCCACTCCCATCCTCCTCGCCACTCCCATCCTCCTCTCCCTCCACTTCCTTCTCGCCACTCCCATCCTCCTCGCCACTCCCATCCTCCTCGCCACTCCCATCCTCCTCGCCACTCCCATCCTCCTCGCCACTCCCATCCTCCTCGCCGCTCCCATCCTCCTCGCCGCTCCCTCCTCGCCGCTCCGTCCTCGCCATCGTCGTCGCCGTTGTCGCCTCTCTCGCCGCCGTCCTCGCTCCCATCCCTCGTCGTTGTCCATCGTCCTCCTCGCCGCCGCCGTCCTCATGCCCGCCATCGTCGTTGCTCACCGTTGCTGGCCGCCGTCGACGCATCCTCCTCAAGACGCGGCTGACCTCAAGACGCTTCAAGAGTTCAAGCTCAAGTCTCCTCAACGCCTCAAGCCTTTCAGTCCCTCGCCCTTGCCTCGACTTATCCTATCCCCCACCTGCTTTCTTCCTCACCGTGCTCCTCACCGCTCTCATCATTGCTATTCGCCCTCGTCGCCATTCTCATCGTCCTCGACGCTCTTCTCGTCGCCGTCCTCGCTATCCTGGCTCGTCGTCGTCGTCGGCTCTCGCCTCTAAGACTTCGGTGGGAAACCATTCTTCAAGGCCTCAAGACGCTTCAAGAGCCTCAAGAGCCTCAACCCCTCAAGTCATCTAACTCGCCAAGGACAACATGGTATGTGTACTCGCCCTTCTCTTTCCATCCCACCCTCAGCCACGTTCTTTCCTTGCGTTCTACCTCGTCACTTCCCATCGTCCTCGCTGTGCTCCTCGACGCTCCCGTCGTCGCTCGCCGCTCTCTTCGTCGTTGCCGCTCTCTGTCGTACTCGCCGCTCTCATCGCACTGTGTCCTCGCTGGTCTTACCGTTGCTGGTCGCTGTCATCGAGTTTCAAGACCTCAGTGGGATACTGCCAAGTCCCAAGACACTTCAAGACCTCAAGGCCTCAAGATGCTTCAAGACCTCAAGACATCAAGACGCCCCGGATCAAGACTACCGGCCTTTGGGATGTGTGCAAGACCTCAGTGGGACACTGTCAAGTGCTCAAGATGCCTTAAGCCCTCAAGACTTCAAGACACCTCAAGCCCTCAAGCCGTCAAGACCCGGATCAAGTCTACCGGCCTTTGGATGTGTTCAAGACCTCGGTGGGAAACCTGCAAGACATCAAGCGCCTCAAGGCCTCAAGACGCCTCAAGACTTCAAGACACCTCAAGCCCTCAAGCCCCGCAAGCCCCTCAAGTCCCGGATCAAGTCTACCGGCCCTTTGGGTTCTCAAGACCTCAGTGGGATACTGTCAAGTCTCAAGACCTCAAGACGCCTCAAAGCCGCAAGCCCCGGATCAAGTTTACCGGCCATTTGGATTATCAAGACCTCCCGTTCAAGACTTCAAGACGCTTCAAGACTTCAAGGTGCTTCAAGACTTCAAGACCTCGAGACTTCAAGCTTCAAGTCCTCAAGTCCTCAAGACGCCTCAAGACCTCAAGCCCCGGGTCAAGATTACCGGCCATCGGGATGCGTTCAAGACCTCAGTGGGACACTGCTCAAGACGCTTCAAGTCCTCAAGGCGCCTCAAGCCCTCAAGCCCTGGTCCAAGACTACCGGCCTTTGGTGGGGATGCACAGGAGCCGAAGGGCGGTTCCTAGTCCAGGTGAGTTTTCCTTCAATCCCCCCTTTTTTCCTGCGAAAGGGTGAGAGCCTCGCTCCATCCTCGTGCTCCCTTGCCGCGGGTCGCAGGCTTAGTACGCGCGCATTCGGCTCTACCCACCGCTTGCGCGCGTCAACTAAATGCACGTTAAAAAATCCGATTCTTCTTTTCCTTCTTTAGTTTCCTAGGCAGAACTTTGTGTCGCTAGCTATCTCCAATTATTCCTTGTTTTTGCGAGTTGAGAACTCGGCGCGATTTACGAAACTTTGAGTTTTCACTCCAGTGTTCCACCGTGAATACCCTCGCAGCGTGGCGATTCTGGACCGTGTTGTCATAAAAACGATATATATCTACTGAAATATAGGAACACAATAACGATGCGAAAACACGACGACGAGTGCAAGGATAGCAAAAACGCATTACGCCTCTCTGCGGTTGAACGCGCCGAGAGTGGCAAGGAAGCTCTTGGGGATGGAGGAGACGCCCCGAGCATAGATTTGGTTGGTGTATACCTGCGCAAATTAAATCGATTCAGCGATGGAATGGAGCAGGAGAAGAGAACCCACGAGTTCGTCGTATATAATCGCCGGGACCTTTTTATCTGCCATCGACGAGCCCGGGTGGATCTTGATAACCTACAGATATGTCAGCCCAAGGAATACTCGCGATGTAAACAACACCCACAGACTGCCCCATAATCTGTTTATAGCTTCCATCGGGCGCAATGAGCGCCGCGTTCTGCGCCAGGCCATGGGCGAGGCTCAACAGCACCGGCTCCTCCCGCTCCCCGCAGCTCACCCGCCAGTCAATGTCCGCCCGGGTACAGCTCACGCGCAGCTGGTCGCGGATCGCAGTCGCCTCCCTCAGCGTGCGCTCGTTCACAAAGTGCGTGCGCGCCCACTCCTTCCGCGCACCGCGCCCGACCTTGTCCTTCTCCTCCTCGTCGGCGCCCGCGGCGCGGTACGCACGCAGGGTGTTGAGGATCGTGAGGTGGTCGCCCGCGGGGTGCACGAGCGCGCGCCGCGCGGCGGCGATCTCCGTGCGCTTGTCCGTCGCGTCGACGAAGAGCTTGGCGGAGGCGGCCAGCACGGAGACGATGTCCAGCACCTCTGCGGTGCAGGCAAGGTCCTTCGACGCGATGACCGCGCGCGCGTGCGCGGGTTCGAGCGGGAAGGCGGCCATCGCGCGGCCGAGAGGCGTTAAAGCGCGCTGCGAGTTGAGCGCACCGAGCAGGAAGAGCGTTCGCAGTGCGGATGAGACTGTTGGCAGGCTAGATCGAAGATGCAGATAAAATAGGGAGGAACGCACTGGCTTCGACATCGGGCGTATCCATGAGGTCGAGCTCCTGGATGTCCTGTCCGAGGCACAGAAGCTGCAGCATCGCCTGCGCGAGACTGCACCGCAAGATCTCGGGCTCGGCAGCCGGCGCCATCGCGAGAAATGCATCCTCCGTGTAGAGCCGGTAGCAGAAACCGGCGCCCTCGCGACCCGCACGCCCCGCCCGCTGCATCGCGCTCGACTTCGTGATATCGCGCGTCAACAGGGTGTCGAAGCCTGTCTCAAAAATGAGCCATCGCGTCGGATAATACACGGATAAGACCCACCGCCGCCTGAACTCCCAGCAAGGTACCGCTTCTCCTTGCTCTTGCCTGTGTCTATAACATACCACACACCGGGGATGGTGATAGACGTCTCCGCAATGTTGGTCGCGAGGATGCACTTCCGCGAGTTGCGCGGCGTCGCGGTGAAGATGCGCTGCATCTGCTGGCCCTGGAGCGCCGCGAACATGGGCACGACGACGACCTCGGCGTGGCCGACGGGGAGCTGGCGCGCGAACAGCTGGACGGATTTCTCGAGGCTCTCGATGTCCTCTTGGCCGGGGAGGAATATGAGGACGTCCCCGGGCGGCTGGTCGACGTGGATCTGGAAAAATGTGCGCAGCGCAGAGTCGACGTAGTCCGTCTGCCCCTGCGCGCAGTGGTAGATCTTGACAGGGTGCTGGCGGCCCTTGACATAGATGATTTTTGCACTGCGAAAGTTGTTCAGCCAGAGGATGCGAAGTGTACGACGTGCGCACTTTGAAAAGAACTGGCTGAACTTCTCCGCGTCGAGCGTCGCACTCATGATGACGACCTTGAGCGGATTCTTCGCTTTGCCCTTGCCCTTTCCGTGTGCGTCTCCGTTCCGTTCGCGCAGAATGCGCTTGAGGTTCGCGAGCAGCAGGTCGGTGCGCAGCGTGCGCTCGTGCGCCTCATCGACCACGATGACCGCGTACTTGCTGAGCAGCGGGTCCCCGAGCAGCTCCCGCGTGAGCATGCCGTCCGTCACGTACTTTATGCGCGTGTCGGGCCCGGCCTTCTCGTCGAAACGGACGGCGTAACCGACCAGACTGCCGAGCGGTGTACCCTGCTCTATAGATACACGCGCGGCGAGCGAGGTGGCCGCCACTTTCCTTGGCTGGGTGATGCCGATGAGCCCCGATTCCGCCAGTCCAGCCTCTAGAAGGTACTGGGGTATCTCTACACCAGTTCAAGTCAAGCGCTTTGCGGGCATCTGCAAACTCACGGGTCGTCTTCCCCGAGCCAGTTTCTCCCAGCAGCACCGTCACGTCGTTTGCTCTAATCTCCTGCACCAGCGCATCCTTGCCTGTGCAAAATGAGTACGAACCAACAAAAAAATCGGCACCAACCCTTTGCAATCGGCAGCTGCCTTCGCTGCTCCTGGATAGGCGTGAGTGGCCCCGACAGCCGAGCCTTTTTGCGGGGTGGAGGAGTGCTCTGAGCCTGTGGTGGCTGCCTGTGCGCGCCATTCGGACGCTTGTGTTTGCCACCTATCCGTTCGTCCTCGTCGTTCACGTCGACCCACTGGGGAAGTGGCTTGCGGTGGGGGGTGCTCTGCTTGGCCGGGGAGCCTTTGAAGAGGCGTATCTTTTTTTGGGGGGCGCGGGCGGCAGGCATGGCAAGTGATTGGAGTGCGCACTTGAAGACATGAAAAAAGTTTGCGCCAAACAATGGCTTACCGCTTTGGGCGACTCAACGCCAGCTGCTATTTTTTGGCTCACTTCGATTTACTTGGAGAAACGAGGGAAAGAGGAGGGGGGCAGTAGGATTAATACCGGCGCGACAAGGAGAATTATGGAGCAAATCGTGGTTTCAACTTTTTCATTGCACGTTGGTCCACCTTGTAACCAGGCAGGTTCTCATATCTCACAGGCATCCCCTCACCACAGCTGTTTAGATGCAAATAATAATATGAGGGGAGTGTATGTGCAAACCGAGCTGTCTATGTATATTCCCAGTAAAGCCAGCGATAAACGTCAAAACGGCGACTATGCAATTAGAGTAAGGGTCTAGTCTATCCGTCCGGTGTAAGAGGGTCCTGCGTCTAGTTTATGCGGTCTGAAACGCGTACTACATGTGAGGAAACGCGGAAAAGCAAATAAATCAGCGACGTACCGCCTCCTTCATGTGCGTGATCAGGTCATTCCGGTCCTTGTCCTTCTTCAAGCCAGCAAAGGCCATCTTGGTACCGGGTATGTACTACAGAATGTATTCCGTCAGTCGGGAATCAGAGTCGGGGCGCGACTCGCACCTTTTTAGGGTTCTCGAGGTACTCAAAGAGGGTGTCGGTGTCCCAGACAACGCCCTTGTTGACGTTGGCAGCGGTGTACGAGAATCCCTCCACCTGGCCGGACTTGCGGCCGAACAGACTGCATCCCGAACGTTAGATCTGTGCTCGGTGGACTGAAAGACAGAGAGCGCACCCGTGAAGGTTGGGGCCAACTTTGTTGGGCTCGCCGGCGCCGAGCTAAACAAAACGGACGTTGAGGAACGCGTAGAAGTAGTTTAAGACGTGATACACACAGTGTGGCACTGAGCACAACGGGTCTTGAAAAGACTGGCTCCTTTGCCGGCGTCACCTGGAAAATTGAGGTCAGAATTGCGGGGGGAAAGGGCGGGCGCCAGGTAAGAAATACATACCTGGTGCGTAAGGCATTTGTGGAGGAGGAGAGCGGAGGGAGGTGGATGAGGAGGAGGAAGAGGAAGAGGGTAAACGGGTAGATGCGGTGACAGCTAGCAAAACTTTTTAAATCCGGGGATTGATGGCCGGTAAGACCCGGGCCAATGAGAACAATCCCATTCTGGTCCATGTCACGCCCGCTCACCGTCAACCACCACCCGATTCCCCCCGTCCCCGGCGGCGCCGCTGGTCTCGGTCCATTTGAGATTTCTTGAGGCAACACTGGGCTTGACTGGGATCCGCTGGTCTAGCCGTTCATCACTTTTGGAGTTGCAGTATTGCGATAACTTGAAATCGTTCTCTCGCAATGAACATGCCAGTGTTTGAATGTTTCTTGGAGTTGGATATCGTCAGATCGCGATCTCTCCAGTTCTCCATCGACGTGAAGTAACAGTGGGACCAAACAGTATTGCAAAGTCGTCGGTTTCGAGCCTTTTCCAGCGGTGGGTTATTCAGCCGACGATTCTTCGTGGAGCGTGCTTTATCTTCACCTTGCGTGCTGTATACCCGGCTGACTCGGAGTCGTCCAAGGGTAGTTGTTTGCGACTTCAACTTCAAGCCGACTTGTGACCATTTTCCCCCTATGCTGTATGCAAAACGCACGAAGCATGACGAAGCCAGTCGGGCCGTTCTGGCCGTCAGTGTTCGATTCGCGATGCAATAACATTCTGCCTTCTCGAGGTGACCTTTTACTCTCCTCTACTACTGAGGCTCTACACCGTCCCAATCTCTCCCGTGAGCTCCAGGGCTTGGCTTGGCTCAAGGGCATGGCTTGGCACTAGCGAAAACATCGGCACGTGGGCCATTCTACGGCCCGCCGCTGGGCGAAACGTTGAACATCGTCAGACGATTCGTCTCCTATTTTCTCCAGGCTTTATCCCACTGGCCACCAGTAACCACACGACCAGCAAGGCTGCTTTTGGCTTCTTTTCTACGCGTGCATATATAAGCACGACCCCGACATGAAATTTTCCGCACGCAAAATATGATGCACCTGCTCTCCCTTGCTCCTGTACTCGCGTTGGCGACCCTCTGTCGCGCCGTGGTAGGTCCGGGCAAAGTCACCGGCAACACCGCCGTTCATGACCCGTCGATGTGCAAATCCGCCAGCGGCCAATATTTTGTTTTCTGTGAGTACATCACCCCCGGATGGTTGCAGTGACTGAATCAGTTGTAGCTACGGGGGTGGGCATCGAAATCCGTACCTCCACCGACAGGACGGCGTGGACATTCCAAGGACTGGTGTGGCCCAACGGCGCGAGCTGGACGGATGCCTACACTGGCACATCGAACGGGTACGTTCTTGCTATGATCGTTGAATTTACCTTGATTTATAGCTAGAGCGCTGTGGGCTCCTGATTGCACCGTCGTCGGAAACACATTCTACGTATGCGACTTCCAAACGCCTAGTATCACCCATCGTACTCACGCTTATTAGTTGTACTACGCTGCGTCGACCTTTGGCTCTCAAAAAGTATGCACTCCGTTAATGGTTGTCGCCGTTCCAACTTAATTACCTTTTCCTTTCTAGTCCGCCATCTTCTTCGCAAAGTCAACCACCGGTTTACCCGGAAGCTGGACAAACGAGGGCCTGGTCACGTCTACCGTCGCCGGGAACACTTACAACGTGAGGGCCCAACTTAATCCCAGGCAAATCTGTTCTAACGTACATCTTCCTTGTAGGCTATCGACCCCAAGTACGCCTCTCTTCTTGCTCGGATGATAAACCTGACAACGTCTCTGCAGCCTCTTGATTGACGGCAGCAACTGGTACCTCTCTCTCGGCAGCTTCTGGACTGGCATCAAACTCGAGACGTCTGTGCTTTCACTCCTCGTCCAATCACTGTTTATTGATTCTTTCCCCGTACCTCCAGCCTCAGCGCATCGACCGGCAAACCCGCGAACTCCGCCGTCACCAACCTCGCCACGCGTACCGCCAACGGCGGCGCGATTGAAGCCAGCGTCATCTACAAGTCCGGCTCGTTTTACTACCTGTTCACCTCCTGGGACAACTGCTGCCAGGGCACCTCGAGCACATACAACATCCGTGTCGGCCGTTCAACAAGGTGACTGCCACGGCGGCTTTATTCGTTGTTTTTCAACCTGATCACATGACCGTGTTCCAGCCCAACTGGAGGATTCGTCGATGCATCCGGCGTCTCACTCCTCAACGGTGGCGGGACTTTGGTTCTTGGGACCCACGACAGCGTATGCAGATTTTTAGTTTTTGATATCGGATGAACTGAAATACTTCGCACAGATTGTTGGTCCTGGTGGACAGGATGTTATGACTGACACCGATGGACCGATCCTCGTTTACCGTACGTTCCCTCGTCTCCCGCCGCTGTGCATCGCATTTACGCCTCTGCAGACTACTACACCTCTTCTGGAAGCTTCGTAAGTGGTTCTGTGCCCCTAGTTGGTCCCCTCTCACCTTCCCTCAGTTGGGCATCAACAAATTGGACTTCTCCAGCGGATGGCCGGTAAGCTTCACATTCCGGACCATTCTGGTAAAAACTGACATTTGACGATCCAGGTTGTCGTTTAATTGCGTTGAACTTCTACTTCGTTTCCCTAAGGTGCCAATGGAATCTGTTCTCCCACAGTTGTCTGCTCGGAGCTTACGCTAAGTCAACGCTATTGAAACAACGCTAAAATAAGAGACACCTTTCCTTTTCCTTTTTATCTGTGTTTTCGTTCTGTGTTTTCGTTCACACAAGACGAAGACCCACTTTGTCCCTCCTTAGCAACAAGTGATAGGTCGGGCGGATAATCCTAGGTGATTTTGAAATTTAAAAGCCAACGATGTGGAGCTCAAAAAGTCATCCGTGTTTGCCGGCAGTCCGCTGCGACCTTCGGCTTTGCTTCGGCCCAATTTCTCGTAATAAAATCCTGCGTGAATCCCTTTTTTTCGTCCAGCTTTTGGATAGATTACGCTCTATCATGTTGCAGTTTCGTGTGTCGCACTTGTTACCTATCATTCGAACCATCGCGCGAGCCAAATCAAACTCAACAAACAATACCAACCACAAATCCTTTGACTTGAACTGTCATGTCGAATTTCTCCAAATACTAAAATCAAACCCACTGCCGGCGCAAAAGTGGACCATCGCCGCCGGCTCGAGGGAAAAGAGCCGCAGAAGGTATCGATATCGTCCGGTGGCCATTCGGCTAGCTCGGGGCGTGGGTCCGTTTGCTATATCTATAACTCCAAGCTCTCCTGAGCTCCACATCTAATACGCCGCTGGGAATACTTCTGGTTGCTGCGCATACAACGACCCAATCATGCTGAGCGTCTGCGCAATATCCTCGCCTGATATTGGAGCGAGTACGCAATTGTTGGGCGTCGATGTCCGATGATCAACAGCTGTTCCCATCCTTGCTTGGGGTATATATGCACAACTGTTCGTTGTGAGCTGGCAATTTACCAGGATCCCCCACCATGGTCTCTCTCAGAGTTCTTCCCCTCCTTTACTTCGTCGTCTGCGCCGTTGCGTTGCCGAAGATCCCGCTCTCGAAACGCAAGGATATCTTGGCTTCCATGAAGCGGGATGGTGTTTTGGACCACATTGACGCGCTCAAATTGCAGATAGCAAAAACCAAGAGGTAAATCTTTTTCGGTTGTGCCCTTACTGCTGTTCATTCCATTCCGCGCTCTAGCAAAATCGGGACCGGCATTGCAGCGATTGAGAAGAACACTGGGAGGGTCCACCCTGCTGCCAAAGGGTTTCAAGGAAGCTTTACTCCGACGAGCAACAATCGTGCTCCTCTTGAGAAGCTCACCTCGATATCCAAGAGGGCGACCCCTGCAGAACCGTTGACAGATTCCGACGAGAATCTTTGGTTCGGGACCATCACCGTGGGCACACCTCCACAGAACTTCACAGGTGAAACCATATTACAAATCATACAATATGGAATTGAGGATTAACCGTTTCTGCGTTCCAGTCGACTTCGATACAGGTTCGTGGTTTTGAGGTTGTTGACTTTTTAAACTACTTTAACAAGCAATCCAGGCAGTAGTGATACATTCCTTCCCGCTGTGGGTTGCGACTCCACCTGCGTTAACCATACTCTCTACGACACAAATGCTAGGTTCGGTCTATGTGGATTGTATTCCGTACAGAACAGTCTGACTATCGCTTTTAGTTCAACTGCTGTTAACACTACTGCCCGTAAGTTGGTTTCGTGTCGTGATCCCTGACGGTAACTAAGTTTCCTTCAGCATTCTTCCTACAGTTCGGCGCGGGCAATGCCACTGGATTCGTTTTCAACGACACCGTAACAGTTGCCGGGGTTACCGCTCAATCCCAGTCTGTCGGTCAGTACCTACCTACATCGCTGGTGCTATTCTTGAACTTCGAACACGGACAAAATTAGGTGCATCAAACCACTACTCGGTGGAATTCGAAGCGGATGAATTCCCTCCCGACGGTCTTGTTGGTATGGCATTCCCCGCCTTGGCTGTATTCGGCGACAATCCGCTCTTCACGACACTGGTCAGTCAGGGAAGCGTCGCGCCGGTCTTTGGAGTCAAGTTGGCAGATAATGGTTCGGAACTTCTACTGGGTGGGGTCGACCCTGCGCTATTCACCGGGGACTTCCGCAATGTGTCGCTTATTGAGGAGGTAAGAGTTTGTGCCTTCCTTTTTTTTGAACGCTTCTCATTGGATGTGTTCCAGGACTTTTACGCTCTCAACCTACAAGCCCTTGCCGTTAACGAGACCACTGTTGCGACGGCAAACGGCATAACCGCCATTGTCGACACTGGTATGTTTTATGATACGACGAGAATTCGTTACTGAGGAGCGCTAGGCACCACCCTCTTGATTGGGGACCCCACCGGCGTCCAATTTGTTTACGGTGGAATCCCCGGTGCCAAGGATGCTTCCGCAATTCTCGGGCCTGGATTCTTTACCGTCCCGTGTGACAGCATCCCGACTACTGGTATTGGACTCGACGATCAGCTCTTTGACGTGGCGCCGGAGATTTTCAATCTCGGAGTGCTGGAAGGCAACGACTGTGTTGGTGGCCTGGTTTCCGAGGCCGGCATTCGTAGGTCGCATTGGTCTTCCTTTAATTCAGCAATTGACATCTTCTCAAAGCGTTCTGGGTGCTGGGTGATATATTCCTCAGGGTGAGTGCTGAGAAACCTGATACATATCGCGCTATATTGATCATTGTTCCAGAACTTCTACACTGGTAGGCTTTGCAACAAACAGAGATATGAAATGAAACTGACGACGCCGACTAGTTTTCGATCAAGGGAACACACGTGTCGGATTTGCTACCCCAGCGTAACGATGAGTATTAATACGTATATCCTGAAGTTCACGCATGTCTCCGATGACTCCATTAATTTATTGAGGGGACAGAAAGAAGAAGTGCCGCGCCTGTATTATTGCAGTGATCTTCCGAGCCTTCGGCCTCTTCAAGCTTTCTTAATTGTCATTGCATCTCCATTTGGCCGCGGGCGTTGAGTCGCTGATCCAATCACTCTCGGAGTCACAACCCTTTGTTCCGTTACGCGGCATCTAGGTTTTCCTTGTCTTCCTCCACCATAATCCACCAGTGTCCATGAACCACAGTGGCATGCACCCGCCATCTACGGCAGGCAGTCGCTTCAAGTGGAAAGCCCCTCCAGAAGTCGAAGTGCCAGAGAGTTTCACAAAGTTGCTGAATGCTATGGAGGAGTGAGCAAGTGGCAACCTCAGGTACTATCCATCTAAAGTGTGCTCTAGACGCAGGGCCGCCGCCCTTGAGGCTCTAGCTAATCTACCTCCACCGCCGGACCCAATCGAGTACGAGATGCCTCCGCCCGTCCCCACCGAATTTCACGATTACGAGTGCGTCTAAGTACGGCTACGCTCTGACGGACGACGTTGTGCAAGCCTACTTTGACGCACACCCACCCAAAGAGCCAGTGACTCGGCATGACTCCGTCCTCTGGGAGTACTCGAAGATCCGGGCGATAATTGGTGTGGCACAAAGCCTAGGGCTTGACTCCCACCTGTTCGTTGAAAGGCTCGAAGAGGACGTTATGTACTTCACCTACACCCAGCATGGCCACATTAGACGGAAGGTGCCTGCCGACCGCCGACCGCCATATGAAGAGCTTTGCCGACGCGCTGGGGATCACGGAACCGGCGCGATGGTTCGTGACGACGTGTCGAATCAAGTCAAAGGTGGGGTACATCTCGCATCGTTGTTCGCGAGAGCATTCGTAGCGGCTTGCTCGGGATGCTCGGTGACGCTCTTGTGTTCGGGGGAATCAAGTCAAGATTGCATAATAGAGGCGGTCGACGCACATACAAGTTGAGAGTATGCCGCCACAAAGTACCTATCCGTTTAAAACAGTGCTTGGAGCTACTTGCTTTCACGTCATCGTGGCGTTTGGTTGTTTACTAGGTTTAGAGCAATGAGAACTTGAAGCGATTCCACGTTATAGCCTGTCGTTAGTTTGTAGCGGTCGGGAATTTGAAAAAGCCCCAGAGACAATAGAGACTGCAACTAAGCTTAAAGTAGTGCAAGAAAGTCGTTTGATGCGTATGATAGGCCCGCGCAAAGACCCATGGAGTTTTGTTTAGCGACGCAGGCGTTCCCGACGGGGCACCGATTGTACCTTGCGGAGCGGCCTCTCGTATATGGTTGTCAACCAGCTGTGATTCGTTTCCGGTGGTTTTCTGAGCTTCAAGTTCTCTTCTAGTTCCCCAGAGAGCTTCGAAGTCTGACAGGAATCGGCTCCAAGGTGCGGGGGGAAAAGAGGGAACTGCCGCAACCCAGATGTCTCTCGATCATAAAGGAACTTGTGGCAAGCATTTCGTTTCACCCGTCGTGGAGGTGGTGCTGGGTAAGAGGCGGTATGATTGGCGTAGGTTAGCGATAGATATTAGGCGTTAATTGCGGCGGATGAAGGATGCGGCATTGTGGATCAAAGAGGACTTGAAACGCGAGAGCGGCTGTCGGGGTTGTCCTGGACCCGTTGACGTGTTCCTGCGCTCTTGCCCCCAATGTCCTCTCTGCTCCAGCAGTACCATGCTGCTTCTGCACAGGACATTCACCCCGTCCTCACTGCAATCGTAAATGGTATCCCGTTCCCTTCAAAGTCGGCCTTTATTGTTGGTGCTAACTCGATTCGTCACCGCAGCACCACCGTTCACATTCGACCAGGCCGCACGCTCAGAACTCATCCAGCTACTCCTCAACGATCTCAAGGCTGGTACCAAGGGCCGTATATCTTCGAAAGGTCGCTCGCTTGCAATTCATCATCTTCTTTCAGTACGCGTCTAATCAATCCAATGGTCCTGCAGATAATGCCCTCGCACTGCTCGCCCTAAAGACCCTGGGCAAGAATCCAACCGGCTCGGAGATCCTTGGTACTGCACCGAATCTCACCATCCTCCTCGAGCTTTCCGGATCCCTCAAGGATGACCCCGAGGCGTCGGGCGAGGCCCTGCGATGTATCGCAAACGCGCTGCTCCTCATCGAGCGCGCCCGATCCGTGTTCATAACAAAGGAAGTCGGTGGAGGGGACGCATGTATAGCTCTGCTTCAGGTGCGGGGTTCTTGCCCATTGCCGACATGTTCGCCTGCTCATGTTTTTCTAGAAAGCGACAAACCCCGATCAGATATTCATACTGTCGCGCATTCTCTTTCTCTCGACCGTCCACCCGTCTTCGTTTATCATCTCGCTTGTTGAGGACAAGCGGAATGGCCACACCGTTGTTGATCTCATCGGGGGAAAGCTCGACCTGCTCGTTGTGAGCTTGCTGTCCGGCACAAAAATGGCCCGCGAAGCGATGGTCGATATCCTCAAGTTCACCTTTAACATTCTAATGCACTACCCAAAGTCTGTGGAAGGAACCTCGGACGGTAGCAAGGTCATCGGCGACAATTGGAGTCCAAAACTAGATCCGTGCGTCTGTGATGCGCTCACGATAATTTGTCTTACTGACTTGTGTGCTCCAGCATCCTACCTCCCCTGCTTCGTGTATTCCACGCTCTTCCTCCGACGTTCCCAGCGCCCGTCGCTGCCCCGTTGACCCACGTAATTCATTCTTTAATCACCATCCCCGTGAGTCCGGCCCTTCGTACAGAGTGGTTGGGCTCCTCGAGTGGATCTTCTTCGCCCAAGGGCTCCCCAAAGACAAAGTCAAAATCAATACCAGTTCCCGTCGTTCACCCGCCCACTCCGCGGCGCAACGACTCTTCCTCGTCCAGCCGTTCCCACTCCCCCGTCCGCTCAGGCACGCCGACTCCGCCGAAAGTCAGCCCTCTCGACCGCGCGCTCTCCGTCCTCTCAGCCGGTCGCCGGACGCTCTCTCGCTCGCCATCCCCCATCCCCCCCTCCCCGTCTTCCCCGCGCGCATCCAACCCAACGCACAAGCTCCCCGCGGACACACTCGTCCGCGCACACGCCCTGCTCGAGGTCTCCTTCGCGCACTACTTCCCCGACGGCACAGAACCGGACGACCCCGCCGTGCGCGAGCGCGTCAAGGCCGAGGCCGGCTCTGGCCCCGGCTCGGACACGCACACACTCGACGACGAGCTCTCGCCCCTGGTCGTGCTCGTCACGCGCCTCTGCCTCGCAGACGAGAACTCGCGCACGCGCACGCGCGACTGGCTCGTCCCCGCGGACCTCGACCGCAGCGCCGCGGCCGGCAGCCTCGAGAGCCGCCCGGACATGCTCGGGCGCTGTCTGCGCCTCCTCGGGAGCGTCTACCACGCGCGCCTAAAGGACTCGGTCGGCGAGATGCTCTTCGCCATGTGCGATTCCGACGCGACGACACTCTCGACGCTGCTCGGGTACGGGAACGTCGCGGGCTTCCTCTTCAACAAGGGCATCATGAACGCGCCCCCGCCGCCCACTGCGTCCACCACGACGTCCGCGGCGATGTCCGCCGCCGCCGCGGATAATATCAACCCGATCACGGGCACGGTGCAGGAGGCGCGCGCGCCGGAGCCGGAGATGACGCCCGAGGAGAAGGAGGCCGAGATGGAGAAGCTGTTTGTGCTGTTCGACCGGCTCGAGCGCACGGGCACGCTCCCCCCGAGCCAGAACCCGATCCGCAAGGCGATGGAGAAGGCCGCCAGCGCGCCGCCCGTGCCCCCAAAGGACGACGACGACGAGTAGGCGTGATGCGTTTGCAATAAAGGAAATTGGCGCTGGTCGTCATTTGGTTTGCTTGCTGACCTTTCTTTTCGGTGTCTGTTCATTCCCCATTCACTTTGTTCACTTCATTCATACCCACCCACTACTTACAATTACATACGCGAATTTCTTGCTATAAATTTAATATTAATCAAGTGTATATATGTATACGGATGGCACGAACAGCGCGCGCAGGCAATGAAATAACGAGTTGAAGACGTATTGATACAAAATCCAATACAGATTTCCTTCAGCCAGGAATCGAGCGTTCAGCTCAAGCGTTGCCGATACGTTGCATTCTTTCCAGTCGCCGAAGACGACCGGTCCACTCTTCAGAAGAGAGCCACGAAGATTAATTTGAAATCGCGTCCGAACTCCAAGTCTCTTAGATCGCGCGGAGTTCGCAACTCGCAAAAACATGGATAAATTGAAGATAGACTAGCGATACAAATTTCTGCCCAGGAAACGAAGAACGGAAGAAGGAAAAAGAAGAGATTTTAACGTGCATTTAGTTGACGCGCGCAAACGGTGGGTAAAGCCGAATGCGCGCGTACTAAGCCTGCGACCCGCGGCAAAGGAGCACGAGGATGGAGCGAGGCTCTCACCCTTTCGCAGGAAAAAAGTGGGGAAGGAAAAACTCACCTAGACAAGAAACCGCCCTTCGGCTCCTGTACATCCCACCAAAGGCCGGTAGTCTTGAACCGGGGCTTGAGGCGCCTTGAGGTCTTGAAGCGTCTTGAACAGTATCCCACTGAGGTCTTGAAAATCCAAATGGCCGGTAGACTTGATCCGGGGCTTGAGGACTTGAGGGCTTGCGGCGTCTTGAGTGCTTGAGGGCTTGAGGGCTTGAGGGGTCTTGAAGTCTTGAAGTCTTGAGGCGTCTTGAACAGTATCCCACTGAGGTCTTGAAAATTCAAATGGCCGGGAGATTTGATCCGGGGCTTGAGGGCTTGAGGGCTTGAGGCGCCTTGAGGACTTGGAGCGTCTTGAAGCGTCTTGAACAGTATCCCACTGAGGTCTTGAAAATCCAAAGGGCCGGTAGACTTGATCCGGGGCTTCAGGGCCTGAGGGCTTGCGGCGTCTTGAGG
Organism: Mycena polygramma; assembly: GCA_029449255.1. NCBI lineage: Eukaryota > Fungi > Basidiomycota > Agaricomycetes > Agaricales > Mycenaceae > Mycena > Mycena polygramma. Next base: position 37,916 of record JARKID010000008.1, on the reverse strand, counting down.
GCTTGAGAACTTGAGGGCTTGAGGGCTTGAGGGGTCTTGAAGTCTTGAGGCGTCTTGAACAGTATCCCACTGAGGTCTTGAAATCCCAATGGCCGGGAGACTTGATCCGGGCTTTGAGAACTTGGAGCGTCTTGAGGACTTGAGGCGTCTTGAGGACTTGAGGCGTCTTGAGGACTTGAGGCGTCTTGAGGACTTGATGTGTCTTGAGATCTTGACAGTATCCCACTGGGGTCTTCAACATCCAAACGGCCGGTAGACTTGGTCCGGGGCTTGAGGTCTTGAAGCGTCTTGAAGCGTCTTGAACAGTCTCCCACTGAGGTCTTAAAATTTGATGACGACGACCAGCAATGGGAAGACCAGCGAGGACGCAGAATGATGAGAGGAGTACAGAGTGGCGAGCAACGATGACGAGAGCGGCGAGGAGGGTAACGAGAACATCAAGGAGGACAGCGAAGACGATGGGAAGCGGTGAGGCAGGACGCAAGGATGTGGCTGAGGGTGGGAGAAAGAGAAAGAGAAAGAGAAAGAGAAGGGCGAGCGTGCATACCGTGTTGTCCGTGGCGAGTTGGATGACTTGAGGCGTTGAGGCTCTTGAAGCTCTTGACCTTGAAGCGTCTTGAGGTCTTGAACCTTGAAGAACGGTTTCCCACCGAGGTCTTAAAGGCGAGAGCCAGGAGAGTCGACGACGACGAGGATGGCGAGGACGGCGACGATAATGTTGTCAAAGAAGATGAGAATGGCGATGAGCGAGAATAGCGATGATGAGAGCGTTGAGGACGATGGCGAGTACGGCGAGGAAGGAAGCAGGCAAGAATAATGGGTGGGGATAGGATGGGTCAAGCTACTGAAGAGCTTGAGGCGTTGAGGAACCTTGAGGTTTTGAGGCCTTGATGGTCTTGAGGGGTCTTGAGGTCAGCCACATCTTGAGGAGGATGCGTCGACGGCGACTAGCAACGGTGAGCGACGACGACGGCGGCGGCGGCGGCGGCGGCGAGGAGGACGGCGAGGACGGCGAGGAGGACGATGGTCAACGGCGAGGATGAAGGTGAGGATGGGATAGGGTAGCTGACACGATGGGGAAAGACAGGGAAGAATCGACGAAGCAATTCGTACACGGCGAGCTCGAGAAATGGTCAGAACAGTTTCCCACCGAGGTCTTGAAGTCCGCGACGGTGACTAGCAACGGCGAGCAACGACGGAGAGGACGGCGTGATGGAAGCGGCGAGAACGATGACCAGCAGCGGCGAGCAGCGACGGCGATGACGGCGACGAGCGAGGAGGGTGAGGATGACGGCGGGGACGACGAGAGCGGTGGGACAATGGGCCGTAACGACGAGGAGCACGAATAGCAACGGCGAGGACGGCGAAGGTGGAGGAGGGAAGAATGGGCGGTGGACAGGATGGGTGAAGAGAGGGACGAGGTGTTGAAGGGCTTGACGCGTTGAGGAGCCTTGAGGTCTTGAGGGTATTGAGGAGTCTCGAGGCGTTGAGGTGAGCCACATCTTGAGGAGGGTTCGTCGACGGTGACCAGCGACGACGACGAGAGCGAGGGCGGCGGCGAGGGCGAGGGCGAGGAAGGTGGGAGCGACGAGGAGGATGGCAGCGACGAGGAGGATGGGAGCGGCGAGAAGGATGGGAGCGGCGAGAAGGGAGTCAATGGGGAAGGATGGAAGTGGATGGAGAGGGTGGAAGGGAGGGTGGAAGTGAGGGAGGAATGGGGTGGCTGACACGATGGGAAAGGGGATGACGAGCAGAGAGACGATTTCGTCCACGGCGAGCTCGAGAAACAGTCAGTGTGAGGGCGAGCAAGGCAGCAGTGTAGAGGACGCACCTGTCGACCAAACAACACAGTGGATACTAGGCGGTGTACGGATGGAGGTACGAGTCGAGGAGGGAGTTTCGCACTAGGCGAGCTAGAGGGGAAGCCACAATGTCAGTGTCGGCGCGAGGGAAGCATGCGCGAGGACTTACCATGGAAGTAAAGAAGGAGCGATGCTTGAGCCTTGATTCGAGAAACTTGGCTCGAGTGGAGGAAGGGGATGGTGGGAGTAGAGAGTCAAGAGGCGAATGCGTTGGCTTACCTACTTGGCGGGCTTTTAAATGCAGCGCCCCGGCAACTTGCGGGTTTGGCTGTGTTTGCCCGGCTCGATCAAAAGCCAGTCGCGTTGGCTCACCTGACCGCGTTGAGCCTCATTTTTCTGGACGTGGCCGGTGAAAAATGAGGTTCTTGAGAGCGGCGTAGAGCTCGAGGTAGTTCGAAGCGGGTGATGCAAGCCACGGATCCTGGCGCAGAGTCAGAGTCAGTTTCTTCTTTTTGTAATCAAACGGAAACAATTACATGTCGAGCTCGATTGAGAGGCTGAGAGACCGCGAACGGATGGTAGCCAAGCCATGTATTCCAGTCGGACTAGATAACAGCGCCGAAAAATTTTCGTGTGCCCAGACCATTAAATAATTGGGTCAACTTCAAGTAAGTATTTGTGCGCCTTGACTGGTTAGACTGGAACGCATCGCGTTTGAATGGACGCGATGATTCGCTGATATTGGCATGCTGTAAACGATGTTGGGTCGCAAGTAGTGCAGAATTTTGAACCATATTTCTTTCTTTGAGCTGGACCAGCGTCCCTCCAAACCAGGACGAGTAGAATATGAAGCCCTAGTCAGCGCAGCACACAGCAAGGAGTGCCAACATCTCCCTCGGCGCCTGACGTTCAACGAATCTCTGGCAACCGAAAATGAATATTGCAGTGGATTCTGCCACCGGCGACCGCTTTGCCTCGAATCCACCCCGGCCCTTCCACGTCCCCGTCAAGGGAAAGTGGCCGCTCATGAGGGCAAATCATCGGTTATTCATGGCAAACGGAGACTAGTAGGTGACCGGTCAGGATTCATTCCTTGCAGGATTACACGGTGAGATTGGGGTCCCGACGTTCTGGAAAATTGAGTGGACATCTGCCATCGACGTCGTTTTATGCGCTGCGGTAGCTCTAGGGTCGTGTATCAAACAAGATTCAGCTGAAAGGCTGAGGCTATGGCTGAGATTCGCGGATAGGTGTGAAGGCCCAAGGGTAAGGTGAAGGCGGCAATCTCCGTACGCGTGTGGTCGTGTTAGACACGAACGCCTCCGCTGTTCCCTCCTCCTCCTCATGAGTCGCGCTGGATATGAACGGCTACCCATGTACGCATCTCCCGACTCTTCTACCCGTCAGCGCCACTCACCGCGCTCATCCCCCACCTCCCCCACCTCCGCCTCCGCGTTTCACCTCAATTTCGATTCGCATGATTCCATAACTTTACCTCAAACCATCCCCAGGTCCCGGAATCACTCCCAGCCCTCCCATTTCCACCTCAAGACGCGCTCCATAGTCACTCTCCTGAAATTCGTGCTTCCCTCGTCGCTCCTCCTCTTGCTTTTAGGTTACTACCTATATGAACCACACATCGAGCTGGCGTTCTACTCGCGCACCTGGACCCAGAAACAGATATTTCCTGTTTCCAGCCTCTCCGACTGCTTTGACGAGGCGCGGGTGAAGCCTACTTACAACCTCACCGATGGCCTGCATGGCCCGCGGCGGACGGAGGTGCAGGCTGGCATGTCCCTGCGCATGGGCATCGACTGCTACGACTTTGCCGGCACCATCCAGTCGGCGCCGCGCACGTCGAATGCATACGTCCCTCCAGACGCACGGACGCAATACCACACGTACTGGCGCAACGACCTCGCAGAGTTCGGCCCGCGCCAGGAGTGGATGCTCAAATCCTTCTTCGCGACGCAGCATCTCCCCACGTCGCGCCTCGTGCTGTGGTCCAACGGCAATCTCGGGCAAAACACCATCCTCTCCGGATACCTCACCCGCTTCCCCGAGTCGTTCGCGTTGCGCGTCGTCGATATCCCATCATTAGCGCGCGGGACGGAGCTCGAGGGCAGCCCTCTGCTGGTGCAGAAGGACGCGAAGGCGTGGGTCGACGGGGACCTCATCCGCCTGCTGCTTCTGTGGAACTTTGGTGGCGTGTGGGTCGACATGGACTCGCTGCTAACGCGCGACCTCGACCCACTCCTCGAGCACGAGTTCGTCACGCAGTGGGACTGCTACGGTGCGCACTCTCCCTGCTTCTCCCCCTTGCAAAATGCTCATCCCAACCAGACAAAATCTACCAGCCGCTCAACGGCGCGCTAATGCGCTTCAAGCAGCACTCGCCCTACCTCTGCGAGGCGTTCCACATCATAGCAACCGCAGACGCCCCGCGGCCAGGCAGCACCGACTGGGGCTCGCTTCTGTACCTCAAGATGTGGCGCGCGCTCGTCGCCGGCGGCGTCCCCCCCTTCAAAGTGCTGCCGTTCTGCTTCAGCGACGCGCGCTCGTGCCGGCTGGACAACCGCCTCCCGGACCCGTTCGTGCCCGACGACGTGCGCGGGAACCGCATGGGCGTGTGGAACGGCGGCATGGGCGAGCGCGGGAAGCTGGACGGCGCGCTGCAGAAGATCTTTGGCGTGCATCTGCATAACCAGTGGGAGAAGGCGTATCCTGAAGGCGGATGGGTCGAGCGCCTTCTGCTTAAGGGCTATGATAGTCGTCTTCAGAGCATATAGAGCATTTTTCGTTGGACTTCGTTACGTTTAGTAGTATCATTATAATTTCGACGGCTTCGTTTCGTTCTTGGGAACCTTGGGAGTCTTCGCGACTTTTGTGCTCGTTGACCGGGCGCGCGCCAAACTCTCGACTTCTCGACTTCCCCGCATTCGTCAACTCGAGCTCTTGCGAGAATTGGTGCTCGATGTACATTAACACGGAGCCTGAGTACTGGGTATGCATCGACGTGTCGAACGAGATATAGATGTGAATCATTCTTGAGTGGAGTGGGTAGAGTGGTATACATGTACAGCTATGTATCATTTCCATGAGCGCAGCATCCACACCTTGAAACATAAGGAAACTTCGTATCGAACCACCCCGCCGGCTCCATGATCCCCAGCGCGTCCGCAAATTTCTTCAGATGGCGGGCAGTAGGCACCGATTTCCGAATACAACCTCCATCGGTGTAAGACCAATACGCAATATCGACGTGGTCGACCAGGAGTTCTTCGAAGTGCACAGAGTAGCCGAGACCGACGCGCTCCGCGTCATCGAATATCGCGTTGAGCTTGTACTGATGCCAGCGCCAAGAGGAACGCGGCGGCTCGGGCTCTGCAAGCGCAGGAGGGTGTGTGTCGAAGCGGGCCTGCATGAACGCGTCCGTGAAGCTGTAGCCGTAGACGCACTCGCACTTGCGGTTGCGGAGGTGTTTGGGGATTGGGGGAGGCATTTCGAAGTCGATGGGTGGCGGGGGCATCTCGACGTCGATGGGCGACTGGGGAGAGGACATCTCGACATCGACGTGTCTGCAGCGCGCGTTGGGTCAACAGTAGATGATAGATCATAGAAGCGATTACTGGTGGTGAAGAGTGTTGGCGTTCGTTTTGTAACTCTGAGTTAAACTCTCCGAGAGTTCCATCGGTGGCGATGATGTACTAGCCTTTAGGGCTAGTGTCGCACGGTGGGACAAGGTATCCAAGGTCGTTGAGTTGGTGTAAGAGGCGAACCCAAGGCCAGGGAACGCCAGAGTGATGGTCAAGATAGGGGGAAGGACAAAAACAAGATGCGTCACACCGTGACCATACGCGTCAAACCAATACTTGACCTACACGCACAGGAAGCATTCCCGCAAGCAAAGATGTTGAAAGCTCCGATTCTTCCAGCAGGACAGGAATTGCCTGCGAGCTTTACGAAGTGGCTGGTGTATAACAATTCTGAAGAGTAAATATTTCCAGTGGCACGCCTCAGCTGGTGCTGTTCATCTAATATTGTACGCTCCAGACGCAAAGCCGCCGCCGCCGCCGCCGCTACCGCCGCTGCTCTGGCTCAACCCCCACCGCCTAAAATCGACTACGAGATGCCTCCGCCCATCCCCGAGGCCCTCCGGCGCAATGATTGCGTCTATGGCCATGTCTTGACGGACGCGTTCATCCAAACGTACTTCGACGCACACCCGTCCAACGATACCGAGACTCCACGCGCCGCCCTTCTGTGTCGGGCGATATTCGATGTCGCAACGCACTTGGGAATCGAGGTGTACTTTGAAAGCCTTCCAGAGGATGTTGCGTACTTCTCTGCCACCCTGTATGGCAAAGTCAGAAGGAAGGTGCCCACCGCCGAATATCTGAAGAAGTTCGCCGACGTGATGGAGTTCATGGAACCCGCGCGATGGATCGACACAACGGTCACATTCTAAAGGTACCCATTATTGTCCCCAGGTCCTCATCCTCGCATGTATCGGTTTGACCCTCCTGCCGAAATTACATACGCCAACTGGCAAGCGCAAATCCCAATTATCAAACTCAAAACTGCCGAGGATGAAACATATGCGCCGCGCGACAAGAAATCACGAAAATAGATAGATTGACGATGCAGACCTTTGAATTTGGACCTTGGTGCCAAACCATCGTGCCTCTTCTTTGATCCCGAGCACTTCACAGAGGCCTTGTAGATGGGGAGCAGTGGGCACCCTCATTCTGACATTCCCGTGTTCGGTGAAAGAGAAATACGCGATGATGATGTCCTCTCCAATGCTTTCAAAGTACACGTCAAGCCCCAGGACTTCGGCGGCCCTGCGAACCGTCTGGCGCTTGCGGGACCGCCAGAGGAGGGAGGTGTGCGGAGGCAGAGGCTCTTCGGACGGATGGGCGTCGAAGTATGCTTGCATCCACGCGTCCGCCAGGTCGTAGCCGTAGACGCACTCGCAATCGAGGAGGTGCTCGGCAATGGGCGGAGGCATCTCGAAATCGACGCGTGGGCGGGGTGGAGGGGGCTTCGCGGCAGCGGCGGCGCGTCGTCTAGGGGGGACATTAGTTGGACAGTAACCGAGGCAAGCCAGGAGTAATTCACTCTTCCTCAGCATTAGAGTACGCTAGCCACTTTATGAGGCTCTCTGGCAAGTCCTTTGAGGCTGCAAGGACAGGAGCATTCGATTGCTGCATGGAGTAGGAAACAAGGTTTGATTGACGCGTGACATAACTTGTCACGCACTCTTTGTTTTTTCTTTCATTCATGTTGGCCCTTTAGTTCTGCTTGACCTTGCAACCACCCGACGTCCATCGAGACATATCGACGAGTTATGCCAAGTATACCGGTGGCATGAGCACAAAAATAATACCGCAAAATTAAGACGCGATGTGTAGTGCTGTAACAAACCACTGCGCCGGTTCCTTGATCCCCAGCGCGTCGGTGAAGCATTCTAGATGTTCTGCGGCGGGCCCCGGTTTGACCTTGCCCGCCTTGGTGTAGATGAAGTACGCAATATCCTCCTCACGATGTAGAAAGTCCACGTAGAGCCCGACGCGTTTCGCAGCAGCGAATATGGCATCGCGCTTAAAGGCCGGCCGCAACGGAGGTGCGCGGGGGCTCGGGTTCTTGTGGGTCCTGAGGCGGGTGTGCGTCAAAGTTAGCTTGCATAAACGCGTCCGTCAACGTGTACCCGTAGACACACTCGCACTTGCGTTCAAGGAGGCGGTCGGGAATAGGCGGAGGTAGCTCGTACGTGATTGGCGGAGGAGGTGGGGGGAGCTCCATCGCGGCGGCGGCGGCTGCGTTGCGTCTGGAGCGTGCGTTGGATGGACTCGGGAACTGAGAAGTAATTACTCAAGGATAGCATTGGAATATGCAGGCCACTTCGTAAAGCTCGCAATTCCTGCCCTGCTGGAAGGATAGGAGCTGTTAACGTCGCTGCTTGCTGAATGCCTTGAGTAGTTGGCTGTGAGAACCAAGAGAATAATGGTTGACGTGTGACGCACCATAGTCTGACGCCTCCTCGCCGAATCCGTGCAAAATTGCCACTTTCCGGGACACCACATAGGGAGCTTGCACGGCCGCTGCGATCGCCAGCCGCAAAACACGACTGCGTCCTAACAAATGACTGTGCGTTGAGTACTGGGGAGTACATGGTACTTAGCATAGAGGAGTGGTTGGCAACACACAATTCCGAACGCCGCTAACCCTACTCTGCTCAAGACTATGAGAGCATCTTCGTTCGACCGCAGTGACCTTTGTTCTTGTCGACCGGGAAAGCATGGCTGTCCGATTTCACAGTTCTCGATGTGCATGACAATCGCAGCTCTTCTGGGCTCCCCTAATCACGTGCACTTCGTCAACTCAAGCTCTTGCGAAAGTCGCTCGAGGGCAACATAGCGATATATTGGAATGGCTGAAAAGTATTGCATACCATGGAACATGACATGGCCGGGTATGTATCGAACGTATCGAGAACAAGGCGCGGTGTTTCTGAATATACGTATTTGTATGCTGTATTGATGATTGCATGAGCACGAGGATAATGAAACTGACAATGATGTGCACCTTAGAATTTGACCGTTGAGTCGATCCATTGGGGTTCCGCGAACCCCAGCGCGTCGGTGAACATCTTCATACGCTTCTCGGAGGGCACCTTCCTTACGGGCTTGCCATGCCTGGTGTAGGAGAAGAACGCAAAGTCCCGTTCAAAGTCCACCTCAATCCCGAGGCGGTCTGCGACATCGAAAATCACCCGAGAGAGAAGGGCGGCGCGTGGTGACTCGAGGTCTTGAGGCGGGTGTGCATCAAAGTAGGTTTTAACGAACGCGTCCGTGAGAGTGTAGCCGTAGACGCAATCGCAATTGCGAAGATGGGCGGGGATGGGCGGAGGCATATCGTAATCTGGTTCAAGCGGTGGAGGGAGCTGAGCTTGAGCCGCGACGGCGGCTTTGCGTCTGGACCGTACGTTAGATGACTAGTACTTAGCTGAGGCATGCTGGACGAATTACTCATCAGAGTCCTGAAATGCCAGCCACTTTGCAAATTCCGCCGACACTTCCATTCCTATCGAACGGGTAGGAGTTTGTATCATCGTTGCTTGAGGCATGAATATTGTAAGAGGAAACAAAGGTTGACGCGTGACGTCACATTGTGACGCGTCCTTTGTCTTTCACTCATAATCGTTGCCATGTTTATTGCTCTGTCGGTCTCCGGGGATCTGGTATTCAGGCCAAGGGTAATTCACTATATAGATCTTTTATCTCTGCTTACCACTGCACCCGCCACGACTTCATGACCAAGGTTGCGGCCTGGAGCAGTTAATCCAATAACGAGCAGGGGATGGGACACTGCAAAAAGAAGTGTCGCCGTTCCACTTTAGTGGATGTATCACACAGCATGGGAAGTGAGCTAGGTGGTCACACATTAGCCACTGCGTGAATGAGACTGGGGTCTACATACCGCTCATGCACAGACACCTGTTACAATGCTCCCTGCGTGGTTACTTGCTTGCTGTTATAATATAATAGCCCGCTCGCGCGGCAGGGCCCACTATCCATCCAATCCCTATGAAGCCTCAAGAAAACAGTTCTAGTTATGTAAGTTAACTTGCATTGCGGAGGTTTGTGTTATACAACAAGCTCGCACAGGAAAAACATAGGGAGAGTGAGCACAGCTGTAACAGCACATTGTTTTTGCAGTCCAGTCATGTGGGAGGTCAGTAAATTTCATTGGCAAACCTAAGCCAGATACCGATGAAAGTATTTGTGGATTGTATCCCACTGAAGAATCAAGAGTCAATGCTCGGCACCCTCGCCCGACCTTTGGTCGGCTCGAGTGCCTCGGGGGAAGTTGGAAGTCCGGTATGTTCGTTCGGGCCGTTCGGCTGGAAGGCAAAAAAACCGGTAGCAATAGTACGACACAAAGTTTTACACCTTGCCTGAGGCTAATGTTGCAAGGCTGCTCCGGGTGCGATGTAGACGGAGTTTATGGGATCCAATATTTTACTCGGCAGGAACGATCTCAAGCTTTGGCTCATCCCTCGGGATATGTGACCGATGATCCAGCAGAAAGGGGGCAGGGAGTTGAATGAAAGGTTCCGATGAACCGTGATCGTTGGTTGTTTTCCAAGTCCCAATTGATTGAATTTGGTTCAAGACTTGGGACATCAGTGATGCCTCCCACAAAGCGACACGTTGGCTTTCTTACAGTGAATCATGACCCTGTAACACATCCACTATGGGTTTTGTGAGATAGAGAATTTTCTTTAGATTGGAGGCCATCCGGGTCTTCAAACAGAAGGATTACGGCAGCTGCCAGTGTTTTAAGGAAGTACAAAAACCAACTCAAAAACCAACTACCAGAGATAGTAGGAATCAGCTTGAAGGCCCCGAACCATCTGGGAGGTGGAATTTGGGAAGCCATGGAACGCAGCGTACATCCCATGTATGTAGTACGAGCCCTGGCTGTTTCTTGCACCTCCCTCTCAATAGCGCACCTACTGTACGACCCTGTAGGGGAGCAACGCCCCGAGGACCGTGACAAGTCCGTTGCCTCTTTTTCAGGCAAGGTGACCGTGACCGTTGCTTGAAGAGGCAACAAGAGTATTTTTTTACACGGCCAATTGATGAGTTTCTGAGGCTGGAGGGGGTTCTATTGGTCAGATTGATTGAAGGAACCACTTTGCAGCTGCTTGTAAGCCTAGGGAGCCCCTCTGCACCCCGAAAAAAAATCGCCCGAGATTTTTTTTCAACATGTCACAATTTTTTCCAGGCAACCGCCCTTTCGTGACCGTGACGCCGCCAGAAAGAGGCAACGCAACGAGGGCACCGTGACCGTGACCGTTGCTCCCCTACATCGTACAGTAACTTCGTGAGTGAAATTTGGGGCCGGATTAGACGTTCAGGCAGAACCAAATGGACTGTGTGTCACTTATCATGGCTTGGCTTTAAAGTTGGCCGCAGTTTGTAGCACAAAGATCGAGAATTTGTCGAGAATCGGAAATCACCGTGATCGCGCAAGCCTCGACAAATATCACAACTCGACTTTGGTGCAGTTTCGAGCAAAGAGATCGAGAATCTGAGGGGCAAGCTTTTGGCAAGCTTCGACAAATATCACAAGTCGACTTTGGCACATTTTCAACCAGAATGATCGAAACACGGGAATCACCGCGATCGATCATGTACAAACAACAAATATCATAAGTCGCTGAAACCCGTTTTTTTTGAGGAGGTACAAAAACCCACTACTAAAGATAGTGGGAATATCAAGCAGGGATGACCGGGCTTCGGCATGTACTTTAGAGGTTTCTGTGTACTCGCTCGTGCGAAGCGAGTCGGACTCGCCATCTATCATGTCGGCAGGGTACGGGCCCAATACACCTTCATCTTCCTCCATCGAAATGTTGATTCCAGTTCGCAGCAAGCTTACGATTCCTTCAAGGATGTCAGGGAAATACGTTATCTGAAACTCTCTTCAGCGAATGTCCTTAAATCTAGTAAGTTACAAGGGATCTGCACCTGGTTCGTGGGGTCCATTCAACATAATTCGTCGCAGGTATCTCAATTGCAATCACCCTTTCAAACTTACATATCTTTCTCGTTTTATGAACGCGTATATTCAATCTTGTGATTCTACCGATCTACCTCCCCGAACACGAGATCCTATACAACAAACCAATTATCATCAGTCATTTCCTTCATCGAAAGCAACCACAAACGCACCATAGTCCCGATAATCGCGACAGCGTCCGCGAGGAAGTGGTCTGCACGCAGCATGCCCACATCAGTCTCGAAAAAAAAGGTATAAGGGGGGGAACGCACGCCGCATCATAAAGTCGGCGCCAGCAAGATGCGCGAAGCCGGGCGCGCGGATGCTGCAGCGGTAGGGCCGGTTGGAGCCGTCGCTGACGAGGTAAACGGCCATCTCGCCCTTGGGCGCCTCGATCGCGGAGTAGGTCTCGCCCGGGGGGACGGAGTAGCCTTCGGAGAAGATCTGTGTGGACGGGGGATAAGGTGAGTAAAGTGAAGAAAGGTGAGGGGAGGAGAAAGGGCCGTCGGAGGATGAGAAGGAAGAGAAAACGGAAGGGACGCACCTTGAAATGATGGATCAAGCTCTCCATGGACTCTTTCATGGACGCGCGCGGCGGGGGAACGAGTTTGTGGTCGTCGACCTTGATGGCGCCGCCGGGGATTTTGTTAAGGCACTAGCGGTGCGCGTGTTAGTTATGTGAGGGAAAGGAGAAGGGAGACTGCAGCGCACCTGATCGATGATGTGCAGCGACTCGCGCATTTCCTGCACACGGCAGAGGTAGCGGTCGTAGCAGTCACCGTTCTTGCCCACGGGGATGTCGAACTCGACCTAGAGAAACAAGTTAAATATAGTGCGAGCGCAGACGACCGCACGCACCTCGTCGTACGCATCATACCCCTCGACCTTCCTCAGGTCCCACTGGATCCCGCTGCCCCGCACCATGACGCCGCTGAAGCCATAGCTGCGCGCGTCATCAGCGGTGACAACACCTACACCGACCGTCCTTTCCTTCCAGATCCGGTTCGCACTCACGACCTCCTCGATCTCGTCGACGCGCGAGCCAAACTGGGTCGCCCACATGAAGATGTCGTTCAGGAGCCCGTGGGGGAGGTCGAAGGCGACGCCGCCGGGGCGGACGTACGCGGAGTGGAGGCGCGCGCCGGAGACGCGCTCGTAGAACTCCATGAGCTTCTCGCGCTCCTCGAAGCCCCAGAGGAAGGGCGTCAGGGCGCCGACGTCCATCGCGTGGGTGAGAATCGCCATGAGGTCTGCGCCGGGTGAGCATTCGGTTGCGCGTTCAAGAGAGGGGGGACGAACGGTTAAGGATACGTGTTATCTCGCCGAACAACGTGCGGATCCACTTGGCGCGCGCAGGCACCTCGATGTTGAGCAGCTTCTCGACCGCGAGCGAGTAGCACAGCTCGTTGGTCACTGTGCGTCGTTAAAACCAGTTTAAAAAACATAGACCACGGCCTTACTCATCGAGACATAGTCGAGCCGGTCAAAGTATGGCAGGGCCTGAATGTACGTCTTGTACTCGATGAGCTTCTCCGTCCCTCGATGCAGCAGGCCGATATGGGGGTCGGAGCGCAGAATCTCCTCCCCATTCAGCTCGAGGATCATCCGCAGCACACCGTGCGCCGCGGGGTGCTGGGGCCCAAAGTTCACTGTCCGCCGTCGAAATCAACACAACCGCTACAAAAAAAATCGAGAGCCGAGGCGCCCCACCAGTAAAATGTCTGAGCTTATTATCCGTGCGCGCATGGCCTGTCTCCTTGAGAATATCTGCAGCGGTCATGCCGCGGTAGTCCTCGACGACGACGGTGTGGTCGGGATCGTTCGGGACCTCCGGGTCGTGGCCGACGACATGGTAGCTGCCAGGCGCAGCATGAGCGCGGGTTGTGGTGGTGGTAGAGAGCGCGCGCGGACTCAGACGCCGCAGACGGCGCGTCGCCAGCGAGCGGAGTGAAAGCATCGAAGTGGGTGGCTGTGCTCGGTGTAAGCAGGTGTAAGAGTAGTAAGCCGGATTCATTCTTCATTGATGCTTTCGCCTCTTCCTTTTAGATCTTGAGTCGAGGAGAGTTGGGAGCCCTCATCAGCTTGTACGCCTGGATACAAGCTTTTACTCATTTGTGATCTCAATTTCCCTTCAGATTCACATAGTTGAGGCTCTCCCCTGGAAGGAAGAGAAGAAAATGGAAATGAGCTGGACAAACATCTATAGCCAGGAACCAGAGGCGGTGGATGACTGTAATAAATTGCCCAGAAATACTTTTGATTATACCTACTCTAAACACGCTGCTCACCGCCGTGTAAACGGCAGTTGGAAGCCCGACAGCAGCGTCCTCGCACGATTTTCCGCACCGACGCCCGTGGCGTTGGTGACAAAGTGGATGTGCATGCCATAGTTGCGCGGATAAGCATCGACGTTGACCTCGAGCTGAGGGAAGAATTGCATCGCTTGCGGGGTCAGCCCCATGCTGAGGACGCCTGAGACAGCGCTGGGGCTGTGGCTCGATGCACCGGGCGGGGGGAGGAGGACGCCGGGAAAGTCCTTTAGTCGAGGAAGCACGAGCTCGACGAGCTGGCCGAGGAAGTCGTACATTGGCGCGCCCTTGAGCTCGACCTTGGCGCCGACGGGGATGTTTGGACGAATCCACCCACCGACACTCTTCTTCCCCTTCACGATCTGCACACCCGACACTGCATGGCGTCCCGCCGCCTTCTCCGTCTCGCCGCTGAGCGCGCGCAGCGCCATGACCACGCCCAGCAAGGTCGCACGCGAGCCAATCGCCTGCTTCAGGAACGAATGAATCACGATCTTCTCCAGCCGCACCACATTCTGCGGGGTGTCTGGTGGAGGCGGCTTCTTGCCAAGCTGGCTCCCGCCGACGGGAGGGTTGTGACGGAAGCGCGCGTAGGGATTGCTCGGGTCGAAGGTCAAGCGGATTTGGCGGGGCGGCGGGCGCGGGCCAGACTCGTGAATGTAGGTCATGTACATCGCATTGTCCTGGACCGTGTTGTGGTAGTGGTCTTCCAGTCGACAAGGCGCGTACTCGCGCCCAACGAGGTTGACATGGGGGATGGGCAGCCGGGTCCGCCAGTTCCGCTGCAAGGGTTTCCGGATGGGTGGCGGGCGGCCAAAGCGCGTGAGAGACCGCGCAACGCGCTGCGGCGGGTGTGGCTAGGCGCCATTGAGCACAAGAGTCGTTGGTTCAAAAGTTGGACTTACCATGGACTCCGATGATGGAGAATCGAAAAGATTGTTGGCTGGGTGTGGTCGTGTTGACCAGCGCCTTTGCGTATCTTATCTCGAACCATGTTGCTCGTCCAGCTGCTGGCGACTTTAGCTCTGTCCATTGTCTATGCGCGACCTGAATCTAACCTGCTGGTGAAGGCACACAAAGCTGCACCGAAATGTGTCCACGACTCGCACGAGGGGCACGACCTCGAAGTAGCTCTCCTCGATGATTCGCCTCAAGCGCGTCTGTCCTGGCCGGATACCTCGAAAAGTGACTTTGACGGTGTACCGATCCCTCCATTAGAAGTGCTGCCCCTCGTGATATCCGGGCCCTCGAGCAACCGCGTCGATCTCATCTTCTTTGCGGACGGTTGTGCGCCCATGTTACTTTATTGTCTGCAACGGTCGGTTCCAACATCATGCGTCGGCAGATCTCCGAGAAGAGCGCGAAAAATTCATTGAAGACGCAACGCGCCTCGCGGACGACATATCGGGCAACCAAACCTTCAATACTGTGAAGCCGTTGATGAATTTCTGGGCAGCTTTCACGCCAAGCAACGAGGTGGGTTACTTCGCTTCGTGTCTTTCTGCTTAATTCACGCGTTTTAGAGCGGTGTAGGGGTTGGTGGGAAGCCGAAAGAGTGACCTTACTCACCTTCTGCCTCCGTGTCTAAACTGAGACGCAGTTTGCTTGCAGCACGGCTTTCGGGCTATATCGTGACGGTACAGAGCTAAGAGGTGTTTACTACGCCAAGCCAAAAGTCGCCGGAGCAGCCTGTTCTTCCCTTGGTGACCAATGCGACTATCCAATTCTGCTAGGTGATCTCGCGCATACCAATAAGATACCAGGCCGTTAACACTCATCAAGGAAACGATCCTCTATATGGAGGTGTGTCCGTCTTTGTGGCTGGAAGGGAAACAATCTGACTTGCGTACAAGGTCTGGGTGGGCGATTCACGCAAGTCACACATCTCGCTCCTGCAAAAAGCTCGCTCATTTCCATCGCAGAGTGATCACTCCGTCCATCGCCAATGGGGCGCTCATCCTACGCCACGAGCTCGGCCATTCAATCATCAACGTCGGTGAAGAATACGACGGCGGCCTCGGTTACTTCGGGCCAAACGCCCACACCAACCTCTCCAAGCCCCTCCCTTGGTCCCAATGGCTCACTGACCCCGCAAAATTGCGCGTGGAGCGCTCCGTGATGCCGATGCAGGACTACGCCTGGACGCTCCTGAACACCACCACGCCGTGGTCCGTGACGTTCGAGTCCTCCGGGGCCTATGCGCGCCACCTCGTGCGCTTCTCCGTGTCTGGCCTCCCCGACAAGTCGGATCTCAAGGTTGACTTGGACGGCGTCGACCTGGACTGGGAGCCGCACCTCAACATCGGGCTCGACCGCTACCACTACGACGTCTACCGTGACGGCGGGCTGAGCGCCGGCTCGCACACGCTCACGTTCACGCTGCTCAACGGCGACCGTGAACCCGCCGCGCAGATGTGTAATGCTGAGATCCTTGAGTTTGGAGACGAGTCCGAGTCTGTCGCGTTCGCTCGTCTTCGTGTGTTCGTTCGCTTACATCCTCGATTTCAGATTCGTCTCAACGCCCGGTCACTATTCCCTCTACCCGACGTATGTATCACTCTTTCCATTGTCATCAGACTCTCACCGGCCTGCAGATATTCCCTCAACAACGAGACCACGTACCGGCCGACAAACGAAGACTGCCTCATGCGCATCGTCACGACGCCCAACTTCTGCAAAGCGTGTCTCGAGGGCCTGTGGCTCAGCCTCCTGCGCAACGTCAGCCTCATCGACGGCGTCGAGGAATTCTGCCCTCTGCCCGCTGCCGACGCCGACGCCTCCCTCACGATACTCCTCCTCCGCCTCGTCCCTCTCGCGCACTTCCGCGCGGCAGCCGTCCAGGGTTTGGATGAGAGCTACACCGTCACCTGGTCGAAGGACGGGCGCGTCCTTGCTGGACTGGCTAATAAGACGCGGGTCGACGTGAGCCCAGGGACGTACACCGTCGACGTGAAATATACGACGAACGAGGTCCGCGTTGACCGCGACAATCTGCTCACTGCTCGCATGGAATACACCGTGTCGGAAGACTGCGCGAGAGCGAAAACGATGCCTTGATCTTGGATCAGAACCATGTACTTGTGACAATGTTATGCAAATATTAGCTTAGCTAGACCATTTTTTGCGAGCGAAGGAACCGATGAGATGCAGCCGTCGAGTCTGTCGTAGATACCTTGTACTTCAAATACCTGGTCCCTTTGTTTCTGCACGTTCAGTTACAACAAACGAGGTACGAGTTTTTCTGTTGTAGCGTCTGTTTATAAGAGACTAACGTTCAGTCGCATCACACACCCTATTAGTACGTCACGCGTCCACCAAACTCTCTTTCTTCCACACGAACACAGTTCACAGCCCCAATGGCAATGACAGAGAGCACTAGAGCATGGATAGTACAGTTCAATGCTATCGCTCTCCACGAGTAATCATGCTTCAGCATCCCTCAATTACTGTTCATTCATGATCCACACTCTAGACGCTGGAGCAAGACGACGCCCCCTGCATCCCCCTAGCCTCCTACATGCCACCAGCCGATTGATTACGAGGCACCGCCACCCGTTCCAGACTACCTCGTCCAGCGCAGGCGCGAGTGCGTCTATGGCCACTGCCTGACGGACGCGTCTATGCAAGTCCGCTTTGACGCGCATCCTCTCGAAGAGCCTGAGCCGCCGCGCTCCTCCGCTGCCTGGAAGGAATATAAGCTCGATGCAATATACAACGCCGGGGACCGCGTCGGGCTGCACATCTTTCTTGAACATCTTGAAGAGGGGGACATTGCATACTTCTCCTGCACCGACCGTGGCATTATCGCCGCAACGGTTCCCACTGCTCCTCATCTGAAGAGGTTTGCTGATCAGCTGGGGATCACGGAACCGGCGCAATGGTACACCACAAGGGCCCCTTATCATAATGTACACATCGAATCGCAGGAGCGGCGGTCGCAGCCATAAATGCAAAATCTGCTCCGAACCTCCCTCATGATCACTTAACCCGTTGTATCTTTGGCACGACCTCACTATCCGACGCCACTTATTCGCTTCTTGGAGCCGCCTTGCGTGTAAAGCTGTTTCGACGCTAAAAGGTACCAGCCGGAAGAAAGAAATCGAGATCGATCTTCTCATGATCGTCTTTGAACGTCAATTCCCCAGCCTAGGGCTCGCCATGGATGAATATACTTAGTCCTCACCTGCCCGATTTGGACGCAGGCGTTGAGTATAGGTGATCCAATCACGGGGAAACCCGGGTCACACGAACGTCAACTCTCCCCGAAGTGTTCTTTCATGCCATGATGCCTTGGACGACGTGCTTCCATTCCAGAAGTCCCATGTACCTGCACACCTCGCTTGCGGCCTTTGATCAATACTACCGACCTCTTGCAACGTTCTTTACCTTCAGAAAACACTTTCTCCTGGCAACAACCGAGCTGTATCAACTTTCCGGGTACATCTGGCCGGCACGACGTCTCAAAGATACGGTATACCGCTACGCGGCCCCGGCCCCGAGAATACAAAATAGAATCTGGAAGAAGTAAAGCTCAGAAGGTGGAACATCGACCATTCACTCTAATTTCCCTTGATATTCAGTACCTTTGTCGCCCAATTCGGTTTCTGTGTCTTCCACATGCCCAAAATCGTGTTCTCGTTGTTCCTGGCCGGGGAGTGCCTCCGACTGCCGCCTTTTTTGTCCCACAACATCCATAACAATCACGAACCTCGTCTCAAGTCTTGATCAAGCAGTTGAGGTTGCTGGCTGGGGTCAAACGACTTCAGTTGGCCATACAGCCCCGAATTCCATTGGCCCGGTGGCCACGGAGCCCCGACGACGGTCGTTGAAATCCAACAATCGGGAACATCGGCTGAAGCAATTCAACAGTTGAACTACTTATCCTATCTGACTTCGGTTGGGTGTTGGTATGCATTGTGTTCCCTTCTACATGGTATCATTATCGGCCATTTTTAGCTGCACGATGAGGAGCGGTTCAGACGTGAAAAAAGCACGACAAACAGCTACATACGGCGGTTGAGAGAATCCGCCGTCTTGTGAGCAATGGGCCGCTGCCACGCATTGCCCGACTGTTATTAGGTGCCTTGTCTGTGCCAACAAACTCAAAATACGACTCAATTCATACGATCGATTACGCTGAACAAATTACGACGCACGGAAATCCCGGGCAGCCGATAGTCACGAGCCCCGCTGTCGGCAGTTTCCTGGACGCGCCTGGACGTCCTCGTTTCATACTTACTTCCTCACTTTCCGCCCTACAAAGACGCCGCGAAGAAGCAGTGGGGCTCACGCCATCTATGTGGACTCAAAGGACCCTCCATCTCTGCAGAGCTGTGGCAGCAGTGCGCCATATCCGTCGATTCGCCTCTCATGCAACCCTGTCTTCTACGCCAATCTCCGTCAAAGTGTCCAAATCCGAGATCAATGCCGGTCAGCTGGATTGGCGCAAGGTAGAAATCGCCACGCGCGCGCTGCGCCGAGACGGTCTTGTCGTCCTCGAGGATCTCATCGAGCACGAGAACCTGGACAAGCTGAACCAGAAGATGGTCGAGGATGCTTACGCCCTGCAGGCTTTGGGGGACGACGGCCCGTTCAACTACAACAAAGGAAACATCCAGCAAGATCCGCCTTTGACGAAGAAGTGGTGGGATCCTTCTATCTTTATCAGTGAGTCAAGTCCTTTCATGAGCACCACTGCGCGGGCGAGTCGAAGTATTCGTTCGACCGGCTGTGGCATTTGTACTTTGCTAGCACTGGACAATCTCCTTAGATCCAATTGTGACCCAAATCACGAGCACAACCCTGGGGCCTAACCCGCGGCTGGCCTTCGTGTCCGGCAACACGGCGCTCCCACCCAGCGCGGCCAGTCCACCGGCCGCGCAGCCCACGCACTCGGACGCCGATTTCGACCACCCGCCCCTGCCGTTCGCATTGGTCGCCAATGTACCGCTGGTGACGATGACGCCCGAGAACGGGTCAACGGAGGTGTGGCTTGGCACTCACGCCGACTTTGACCTGTCGGCGCAGGAGGGCCGGCACGGCGAGAGGGCAAGCGGGCGGATCAAACAAGAGTTGCTGGATAAGAGGAGAGCAGAGAGGCCGCCGAGTCAGCCGGTCGTACCTAAGGGCGCGGTGGTGCTTCGGGATTTGAGACTTTGTGAGTGAACCTGATTTCGGAGTAGAAGCATCGGTGGGACACGGAAAACTGATCCTGCACCATTTAGGGCATGGCGGGATGCCGAACTTGTCGAAGGACCCGAGGGTCATGCTAGCGATGAGTCAGTATCCCGCGAAATTCCCAGTTCTTGCTGAAACATCTTCTCGTCTCTTACAGTTCATTTCGCACCATGGTACCGCAACCCGATGTTCGTGGAGTTCTCGGATGAGCTATCACCGTTGCTGAGTCGCGAGAGAACGGGCCTTCAGGTGCAGGGGACGTTTATTCCGGCGGATGAGGTTGAGAAGCGATACCTGAATAGACCGTACGGTAATGCGTACAACTTCAGTCAGGATCAGCCGGTGGAAGACGTCTTTTGATTTATTTCCATCGATTATGCATAGCCTGCTTCGTCGGCTTATACTTACTTCGTATATGGTCTTCCACTTCGAGCACTAGTAGGCGCACGCTTCTGAAGTCCTTTATGATTTATTTTACGCGTAGCATCTCGTGACCGCGTCCAAAGTGTCAATCACTCGAATCAATGGCAGTGTTTGGCTACAGCTGCCATAAAGTCCAACTTTTTTTTGCACACCGCGCATGTCCCGACTACTCATCCAGAACCTCCCGGTTTATGTGGATCCTGCCCGTCTCAGGGAGCATTTCGAGCAAAAAGGTGGACCAGGCGGTACCATAACGGACGCCAAGGTCGCACTACAGCCCAATGGAACCTCTCGTCGGTTTGGTTTCATTGGATACAAGACCGAGAAGCAGGCATTGGCCGCGAAGGAGTGGTTTCATAGGACCTTCATAGACTCGACGAAAATCAAGGTTGAAGTCGTCGAGGTGAGCGGCATCTTTCTTTCCGCGACAAGGATCCATTTACCCATGCATCGCAAGTAGGGCACAAAAGACGCACCTGCGCCTCGGCCGAATAAACGTCCACGACTAGGGCCGTCGCCGAATGAACTCCCGACCCCGCCACCCAAAGCTCCTCCAGCGCCTTCGAAGCCGTCTGGCGATTCGCAAATGGACGAATACCTCCAAGTTATGCAACCTCGGGGGAACAAGGGTCGCACCTGGGCCAACGAAGCTGCTCCTGCAGCGCCGATAAACCCTCCACCCGCAGAAGCGATGGATGAGGACACCGAGCCTGTCCGCGAGGAAGGTCTTTCGGATTTGGATTGGATGAAGCGACGAATGTCGAAGAACGTCGATGTTGTTGAGAAAGCCTTCGAGCAGTCGGACGACGAGGATGGGGACCCGGTCCTAGCCCCCGTTCCTGTTCGCTCTTTTTTCTTTCTTTCTGGGCTTCCGATCGCTGACATCCGCTTTCCTAGTCCTTTGCAACACCAGCAGTCACTCCCGTCGCCCCCGCGGAACCTCCTAAGGATCCAACGACTGAGACCATCCTCCAGACGTCCCGACTTTTTGTACGGAACTTGGCGTTTTCATGTACAGATGCAGATCTGCTGGAGTTTTTCTCGCCGTTTGGTGAAATCTCTCAGGTGAGCATACTTCACCTTTCGTTCATTGTCCCAGCACTTGGGGTGACCGCAACGACGACAAAACAAATAGGGACATCAGACCTTCGGGCATGTTGATCCTCTGGAATCCGATAGTAGAAATTTATTCTGAGCTCCCTTTCTTTTTCTTCGATTCATATACGTCAAGCAGCCACTGACTTCCTTCGCATAGGTGAATATAGAATCTTACCTTCGTCGTAAGATGACAAAACAAATAGGGACATCAGACCTTCGGGGATGTTGATCCTCTGGAATCCGATAGTAGAAATATATTCTGACCTTTTGCTTATGAATCTCACTCGCACACTAAACAATTATACTGACTCGTCTTTTTTTCCAGGTAAATCTCTACGCTTCTTCCTTGGCTTTCAAGATGCAAAAAACACATAGGGACATCAGACCTTCGGGAATGTTGATCCTCTCAGGAATCCGATAGTAGAAATATTCTGATTCCTTTCGTCCCGTCGTTCTCCGAATCGACTGCCCGGTACTGATATTCTTCTTATCACGCAGGTGCACATCCCGTTAGACTCCGCGTCTAAGCAGTCGAAAGGCGTGGCTTATGTTACTTTTGCTCAAGCTGCCAACGCACTGAATGCGTATGAAACGCTCGATCGCAAGTCTTTCCAGGGCCGGCTCATCCATATCCTTGCTGCGGTCGATCGTAAACCGAAATTTGAGGTTGAGGAGGCCGAGGGCCGAAAAAAGACCGTCAAGGGCGAGAAGAATGCGCAACGGAAAGCCACGGCCGGGAAGGAATTCAATTGGAGTATGCTGTACATGAATGTAAGCCTATGTATCCCTTCGATGCCACCGACTACTCTGACCGTCTTTGCCCTTCGCAGAGCGACGCTGTGGCGTCATCCATCGCAGACCGCATGCGGATTTCCAAGTCCGAGATCTTAAACCCCGAGTCGTCGGACAACGCCGCCGTAAAGCTTGCCCTCGCCGAAACCCACATCATCCAGGAGACCAAGACGTACTTGGAATCGCAGGGCGTCCTTCTCGACTCGTTTTCCACCCGTGCGCGGTCGGACACCATCATCTTGGTGAAGAACATCCCGTACGGCACGACTGCAGAACAGATCCGCGAGCTCTTCGAGGCCCATGGCGCCCTGGTCCGTGTGCTCGTCCCGCCCGCGGGGACCATGGCCGTCGTCGAGTTCGCGCGCGCAGACGAAGCAAGTGCGGCCTTCCGCGCAGTCGCCTACCGGCGGCTCGGCAACTCTGTCGTGTACCTGGAGAAGGGGCCATTGGGGATGTTTGGGAACGGACCTGTCGGTAATACAGCCGGCGCGGGCCTGTCTGACGGCCGTGTCGTCAAGATCGCGGAGCAGGCCGTTGGCGACGAGGTTGAAGACGAGGAACTGCCATTGGGCGCGGGGACGACGCTGTTCGTAAAGAACCTGGCCTTTGCGACGACGACGGAGCGGCTGACGCAGGTGTTTGGGAACCTGCCCTCGTTCTCGTTTGCGCGGGTGCAGATGAAGCCCGACCCGAAGCGCCCTGATGGGCGGTTGAGCATGGGTTACGGTTTTGTTGGTTTCAAGGACGTGGAGGGTGCGAAGAAGGCGGTCAAGAGCATGCAGAGCTTCGTCTTGGACGGACACGCCTTACATGTCAAGTTTGCTGGCCGCGGCGCAGAAGAGCCGGAGAAGGGCAAAGACGCTGCTTCTGCCAAGAGTAGAACGACGAAGATGATCGTCAAGAATGTCCCCTTCGAGGCTTCAAAGAAGGATATTCGGGAACTTTTCGGGTGTGTGCCGTCTGCTCTGACTTACCGTCCGTCTCTCATGTCTATTCTAGCGCCCATGGCAACCTCAAGTCCGTGCGCCTCCCGAAAAAGTTCGACTCGCGAACCCGTGGGTTTGCGTTCCTCGACTTTGTATCCAGACACGAAGCAGAGAACGCGTATGCTGCTCTCCGGCACACGCATTTGCTTGGGAGACATTTGGTTTTGGAGTGGGCAGAGGAGGCGGAGCAGGACTTGGACGCGCTCCGCCTGAAGGCGGGTGTAGGGTTCGGCGGAGGGAAGGAGATGCCTGGGAGGAAACGTAAGCTGGATCTTGGGCGGACTGGGGAAGAAGACCCCGAAGGATTGGAGTAGATACAAGGTGCTATATTCCTAGTAGTCCTGTCTGCGTCATTATGAAAGTAGGTATCCGAGCGTTCTCAATCTGATTCCGTCGCTCGTACGAAGTTATAATGGGAGGAGATTGACTGCGTGAGTGCCTCGGTGTGCTCACTTCTGTGTCGTATTCGTCGCTGCGATGTGCGGTAAGGTCACAGCTGTTGTCTCACACGGAGAGGCATACCTGAAGAGCCAGATGTAATTCTCCTGATCAGATCCGATATGAACATCCATCCCGTTCTCGACCAAATCTGTGAATGGCAGCGGGGGATACTCTTCGTCCGGGACAAACACTGTGAAGATATGGTGTTCCAGCCGAAACACCTGGAGGGCTGCGTCGTGAGCGCCGAGCCGAGGAATGGCTCTCCAAGTTAGGAAATCATACAATGTCCGGTACGAATCCGTTTCAGTGAGGATGGACTGCAGCAAAGTGAGGGTCTGAAGCTGAGGGAGAACTGCTTCTCGTAGGAGAGTGAAAAGCTCGAGAATGGCGGGCTGGTCTAGATTGTCGAATGTGAGATGCCTCAGTTTGGGAAGCGCGACGTAGATGTCGAGTGACAGTTTTTGAGGAACGGAGAGCGTGTGTATCGGTGGGGAGGAGCTGGTCAAAAAAGACAACAAAAGTGCGTTGCCGTCGCCGTTCATGTCCGATATATAGAGAATCTGGAGAGTAGGTAACGTCAAAGATGATAGAATCTGGGTAAGATAATACGAAAGATGGAGGGATGCTAAAGTCCGATGGGAAAGCACATCAATATTGTCGTCGTCGTCTTCCGTGTCATCTTCATCGTCGAACCAATCCCCGTTTCCTGAAATTTTACATGTAACAAGATTTTCAGCCAGGCCAAGGATTCGTAAGAGGGTCGGGATCACGCCAGTGAATCCCGAGAAGGTCGTTAACTGATGCCATGGAAGTGGAAGCTTTGGAATGCCTCCGAGCAAGGTGAGGTTCCGCAACATAGGCAGGTCGCCACCGATGGCACCCTTCTCCAAGTGGCCTTGGATCTCCAGCTCCAAACTGCGCAATCGCGCTGACTGCGCAAGGATACCACGAATGCGCGGGTAACCTAATCTGGACGTTATTTTGCCTGTGAGAGCAATGGACGTGGGCAGAGATCGCGCACGACCCAGCCAGCGGCCAATATAGCCTTCTAATCCTTCTAGCAAGTCCGATGAGAAATTCTCAACATTGATTTCGAATGTCGTCCATAGTGAAGGGGTGGTGGCAGCAATCGCCCTCCATTTTCGACAAACGTGCAATAGAAGCATCGGAGGGGCGGAGCACTCCGAGCTGGCAAGAGGAGATATACAGTAGCTGAATATCCGGGACATAATTTCGGGTGGCAAGGTAGAGATTCCGGGGTAAGTGGCTGCTTTCAACGCGGCCTCCAGCTGGCGCTGTGCAACACGTCTGGAGATATCCAATCTAGTCATAACCCTCATCTGGTGAGCCCTCTCGACATTGAGTTCGTTGACCCGCGCGCAGAGTGTGGGGATTGACATGAAAGTAGAGGAAAGGAAAGAACCGGCAATTCCCGGCGCGGTCATAAACAAAAACAAATGGTATTCAATCTATTCACAAAGAAGGGTTTCGCAAGTTGGTGCAACTGCAACACTATAGAACTCTAAATTTCGGTAGCAGTACGGCTGGGGTTTCTCGCGAGCGTTACACTGACGCGGTGCTCTTGTATGGAGCCGAAACGCTGCAACTCCTCGGGCCGCACCGTCACCTTTTGCCCAAAACCGACTTTGCGCGCTGCATGTCTGATGAAACAGGATGAAACCAACCCTGTTAGAGTACAGATTCTCGTGCATCGAAGCGTGAGACCGAATACGGGCGATCGCGCCGCCATCTTCTGCATCCATGGACGATGTCGCTTGCTTCGCAAGGTGCCGCTCACGGAGACTTGATGACCGTGGTCTTCATGGCAAACTTGATCCAGTCCAGCGGGATGAACCACAGGATATTCTGCATAGGCGTCAGTCAGCCCTTAAAGCTGGAATAAACGAGGACAACGTCACGAACCCAGACCCAGATAATACCGATCCAGCCGCCGCTGATTCCCTGGATCTTTGTGAAACCACAATTACCGTACGCTCGCCGTGGGGTCATCTCCATCAACCTCCTCGTACGCAACTGCGAGCGCTCGCAGCCCGCGCGCAGCGTAGTCCTTCACCCCGGCCTCAAGGCGGTCTTCCAGGTCTTCAGTGAGGTTCCGCGAGCAAAGATCCATGACCTTGGCGGTCATACCCTTCGTGACACGCTTCAAGCGCCCCGTCGCCTCTTCTCGGTACGTGATCTCGGTGCGCTTGTCGTTCGAGTTGAAAGGCTTGTAGTCGAGCAGAGTGATGCCTGCATGGGCCCGGCTCGCGTCGCCCAGAGCTAGTAGCACGCTCGCGTCGATCGTATCCTGGTTCTCCGTCCGCGAGGCGTATGCCGCCAGCAGAATTACATCGTCCGCGCTGAACTGCGGCGAGTACGTGAGGATCGTCTCCCGGTCGATGGTGAGCTTGTTCGTGGTGAGCGTCCCCGTCTTGTCCGAGCACAGGATAGTGACCCCCGCGAGCTCCTCGATGGCCATAATGCGTGTCACGATAGTCTTGTGCTTAGCGAGCTGCTGCGCGCCGACCGCGAGCGTTACGCTCAGCACCGTCGGTATCGCGATGGGGATGCCGCCGATGAGAAGAACGAGAATGTTATCCAGGCCGCGGCGGTAACTGTAGCGGAAGCCTGCGTAGAGAACAAGAATCTCGGCCAGGACGAAGATGCCAATTACGACAAGGCAAAAGGACCCGATCTGAGCGAGAATCATCTGCAAATGGCTCGTACAGTCATCTTCTGCCCCGACAAGTGAGGTCGTGCGCCCAAAGAAGGTATTGGCACCGGTGGAAATCACGACGCCCTCAGCTTCGCCCTGCTTGCAAATGGAGCCCCTGAGGTAGGGGTGATTAGTACGGGTCAAACAGATTGGCTGAACACCCACAAAAAGTAAGTGTCCACATTCCTTGGACTTGGGGAGAGACTCGCCGGTCAGCGCGGCCTCGTCGATGGAGACATTGACAGCGTCTGTGAGGCGGCAATCCGCAGGCACAATGTTGCCAATCTTGAAAGAAATCATGTCCCCCGGGACGAGCCCAGCAGAGTCGATCTCAGACCAAGCGCCGGTGCGTTTGACCTTTGCCTTGGGCGCGAGCGAGTCCGTGAGGGCCTTGACGGCGTTCCTGGCGCCGCGCTCCTCGTAGAAGCCGATGGCCGAGTTGACGAGGAGGAGGAGCGTGATGCCGAGAAAATCCTCCCAGTCCGGAGGACCGCCACCATTGGAGAGGGCGATGGCCACAAGGGCGGCAGCCTCCATGACCCAGGAAAGAGGATTCCACATAAACGAGAGGAACTAGAAATATTATTAGGATGCGAAATCGAGGGCCAGAGGTTGCCTACCTGCAAGAACGGATTTTGGTCCTCTTGTTCAAGCTTGTTGGGTCCGAAAAGTGCCAGGCGTCGCTCGACTTCTTCTGGATGAAGGCCGTTGGCGTCGCATTGGAGCAGCTTGAAGACGTTGCCGATCACGAGGGTTTCCAAGTCGACCTTTTCCTTGTCATATAGATCCTCAGCTCTCAATTCGATCGTGCTCATGTCGACGTTAGCATCGGTGGGCGCTTCCTCGGTATGGGTGAAGCCCGTATAGTCGCGTACTGGGGGGTTTTCTGAGTTCGACATAATAGCAACATAAAGATGGTCTCCAGAGTTCCTTTTATTTGGTTTGTCTAGCAGATGAGCGAAATTCGCCGGGAATCATCTTGTTCGCACATGCGTTCTTGTCAAGTCTCCTTACCGTTCCAGATAACCTTGTGCTGCGTTCGTACAAAGTCTTGTACTCGGCTCTGAAGACTCTTCTTCCACAGCTGCCCAGCTTGGTCCTTTCCAGTCTATGGAATCGACAGTCCTCTGAGGCTTACTCTTGCGTCGTGAAAAGTTTAATCGAGATATGGCGCTAGTTCGTTACAGCCCTGGGCGTCCGCCCGCCGACGGATCAACGCGGTATGAGGGGTATTGGCGATTTGTGAGCGAGGACGAGCATGAGGAGTGGTCGTTTAGACGCCTGAGCGCAATTAGCCATTTGACTCAGGTTGTGGATCTGCCGCCGGCCACAAGTCTTTTCCTAATCGCACACAGATTTGCAGGGGCTTGCAGTCCGAATCCTGCTGAGATTGTCCCCCAGTTGCCCAACAGCCTAGTCAAGGAAGGTGAATTGGACAGCCAACGTGGGCTATAGGTTCGGTCCAAGCCCCGTTCTGACGATGCCGCTCAATGCCGGGGCGACCAAACAGACCAAACATCAGAACAAATACACCAAACAACGGCTTCGTCAGAAGGGGCTTGCTGCAGACTGCCGAAATC
This sequence comes from Mycena polygramma, assembly GCA_029449255.1. Classification (NCBI taxonomy): domain Eukaryota; kingdom Fungi; phylum Basidiomycota; class Agaricomycetes; order Agaricales; family Mycenaceae; genus Mycena; species Mycena polygramma. Next base: position 10,022 of record JARKID010000008.1, on the reverse strand, counting down.
GTGGGGGTTGGCAATCGCTCTCTAGCGGCCTAACGCGGACTCGTAAATATGGGGTCACTTGATATGAGCTTTAGATGGTCAGTCTGGCAACAGAATCCACCAATCGCGCCTGTTGATTGGATGAGAATCCAGTGAGTTAGAGGGCCCCGAAAAGTGGTGTAAACTATGACGTTCACTTTGTACATTTAATATTCACACACACACACAAGATTTTACCGCTTCACACACACATTTTGGTTACTTTTGCTCGCACACACACAATTTTTTGATAACTTTCACACACACATTTTGTGGATTGCCTTTTACGGATGCTTGTCCCTGTATGCCAATCCTGCCATCAAGTCGGCATCTTGGCGCCGCCGCCGTACTATCTGTCCCGATGGGTCCGATAATTCCCGATAAGTCTGATAATCCTTTTTTCTCGGTCACCTCTAGTTATTTTCCCGTCAATATCTTATGGGATACCATTGTATAGTAGTGCACACGTTTGTGAAAATACTAAGGGATTGAGAGGGAGGAACGGCCGATGCATCAACTGGACGTTCTTTGAGTAACGAACATATCTCTGTTCTAACCTGGAACCATGCATCGTCAGGGCTCAGGAAAATTTGGGGTGGGTGTATCATGCTGTATAGACACTTCTGTCTCCCCACAATTCTCTGCCGGGGATTCGCTGTGGTGCTCTGGGAGCGGACGCGTCCTGTCACGGCGCGTCACAAGTCCAAATCAATCTGATCGAAATTGCCATTCTCGGTTGAGCCAGCGTGAAGGCTCGCGATGCCCTCCGCGGTACAATTCAATGGGGAAAAAACACCACATACGGTGCACTCTGAGGGCACATCGGTGAGACCCATCTTCGTCACTTCCTTGACTTTTCCCTTCGAGTCAATAGGGGCTTCTTCCAAATCTCATCCATCCAGCCGGGAGAACTCTCCTGTGAATCTAACATTGATGTGGGAATGCCTCTCAGATGCATTTTCGGAAATCTCTCCGTTCCAACTTCCGTTCCCCGTTCAAGAACTTTCAATTAATGACCTCAAGCTGATGTGCATCAAGCGCGGCCATCAGGCTCGGGAATGCCGAGTGTACACATGGAGGGTTCACCTTGGGTTGAAAGGACAAGGATGGGTCTTCATCTAGCCTGGGGCATCCTGGGACTATCTGTGGGCAGATTAAGTATCTGCTGCTAGGCTGTATACAACTTAATGGGGCACGGGCCGTGATGGCCGTTGTTCACGGTGTGAGGCTGGTGTTTGTGCTACGCACTGCACACTGCCTCATGGCCCCTCCTAACCGATCCTGCGAATCCATATAATCGCACCCGACAATCCGCTTCCCGATGAGGAAACCAGATTTCCCGATTTGGCCCAATCTCCTGGCTCGGGAGATTGTTCATAACGCCTCACTTTTCGCATTCGACACCGTCCAAAGTACTCCCAAAGCACTCCTGGACGCTGTCTGCACCCATTGAACCAACCACTTATCCCATTCCATCCGATATTTCCACAAAGCACCAAAAGGCACTCGAGCCCTCTTGGACTGGTCAAAGGCCGCGCGGCCTCAGCACCACCCCGAGTTCTCCCCGCCCAAGGTCGCCAGGGGACGCGCGTACCCCGCCAACGAACAACCAATCGGATATACTCTAGCCTCGTGTCGAGCCTGTCCATGCGGTACAAACCGCAGATTTGCTGGCTTTCCACTTCCTTGGCTAGGAGAATTGCTGAAATCACGTAATTCACCCGCCTCCTCGGGCAGGAATATGCGTGTTCCCTTCGCCTAGCCCGACCAGGCCGGCGCGCATCCCCAAATAGCCATCTCCTGAGCTGGGAGGACGACCATGACGTTCCAGACCGCGGTGCACCATGTGCTACCAACGGTTGGAGGGACGCGCGTCGGTCCAGTACGGCATAGAGAGAAAGGTATAAAAGGGAGACGCGAGAAGCGGAAGTAGTCAGTCAATTACTGGGCTCTTATCCCTCCCCTGTATCTCATCCTCTGAATTACATCTAAAAGAGCCCTCGTTCACGCATTTGACCGCCCACCCCTCACTTGTCCCTGGTCCAGGCACTTTACCATCCTCCCCTTCTGCAAGGACGTCCCCACCACAGACGCCCCCAAGTCTACCACCCGGCAGGTCGCCGTAACGGAGCACCGGATTCGCAGGCATATTGCCGTGTAGAAGACAGGACTTGACAACTTGCACCAAAAACACCCGGTTCTGCTTAGACCGCAGTCGTTTCACCCACGGACCACGACCGCTAGCCGTACTCGCGCCTAGTCCAGCTTAGGAGCAGAGCCATATTGGATAAATCGCCGTCTGTGATCCTGTCAAAACGACATACACAGCGTCGTCGCCGTTATTTGTGGAATCCCAAGGGATATCCAGCCGTCCCGCAGCACCTGTTCACCAGGGAGGAGTGCAGAAAGGATAGCGAGCTATAACGCCGTCTAGGAAGCTTTGGAACCGCCACAGAACGGGATTCAACGCAGCATAAAAGAGCACATAGTATATATTTTGGCTTCATCCATTTGTCGCTAACAAACAGGTTTAACAAACCCAAGAAAATAGACCCACGAATATCATCCCTCTCCCCATCCAGGAGAAGTTGAATTAACACACACACACACATCCTACGCCCCACACACCCATTTACATATCACATAGAGGCATAGTCAGACCTTAATCCCCACTGCTTTCCAACACCATTAACCCCTAAGGGCCGAACGAGTTGCTATATCGCGCAAGGAGAACATCCTTCCAATAGCTACACTGCGGTCCGAATCACAACTGGTGACCACCGCAGGGGGTTTTTAGTGTGGATTTCCGAAGGAGACGGTCACTCGACGCCGCCAGGCAAAGCGCTCTTGTCAAAACGCCTCCCCGTCCCCGAACCACGAGGAACTCGGGACGAACAGTACTCCAGGAAATCACTCTCGCGGAAAACGACCCGACTGTTGCCCTAAACAGCACGGTTACACCCATCGTCGAGACCCCAGAATCTCCAGAATCTCCCCTCTCATCTACTTCTTCCTCGCCAGAAGCCCCACCAACTACACTCTTAACAGAATCATCACTCGAAACTATTCCATTGACCACCGAGTCATCTATCACCCTATCCACCGACTCGCCAACTTCTATCCCAGAGGTTCTCCCCGTCCGGAAGAAGATGTCTAGAATGATGCCAGGCCGAACAGCTAGAGGCGCTCCCTCCTTTGATGGGAAAGCCAACGGATTAAAGCGTTATTGGGAAGATATCGAGGAGGTAACCGATGCCTGCGATCGAAACACCGACGCGGAGAAAATAGCCGCCGCCTGCCGATATATCGACATGGAGGATGAGCTCCTTTGGAAGGGATGCATTAAAGATGGAGCCACCTGGCCGGAGTTCAAAAAAGAGGTCGAGAAGTTGTACCCCGGAGCGGACGGGCACAAAATCTTTACAACCAACGATTTGGACTCATATGTCTCCACCCGGGTGTCGAAGAAGATAAAAACCAAGGACGACCTCTCGGAGTACCACAGAAGGTTCAGGACGATCGCCAGCCACTTAATCTCGGAAGGAAAACTCACGGAACTCGAGACGAAGCGGGAATTCCCGAAAGGGATGGACGATGATATCCGAGGACGGATATATCGAAGGCTGCAGATCACGAAGCCCGATCACCCGAGCGATACCCCATTTGATGTGGAAGACGTGGTGAAGGCCGGGCAATATATTCTCGACGGCCCAAGAATCACTTCGGAGGACAGCATTGAGACAGGGGCGATCAAAAAGGAAATCGTCGACCTGGGAGAAGCGTTCCAAAAGATGCATCAGAAAATCCATGTGGATATGCAGTCGCTCACTCAAGCCATGAATAGGAATCAACTACCTCTCCGACCAGCTTACGGGGTATACCAGGCCACAGCTCTGGAGGCTGCGCCGGCACCGCTACCGTACCCACCAGCCGAACGCCAGGAACGGCATTACGATGGTCCGTACGGTGGAAGAGACAACGGCTATAATTCTCGACGAAACCCGCCCCGGGAGAATAACTATCGTCCACTAAACAACGGATATCCTCCTCGGGAACAATGGGACAATAACAGGGGCAGCGAAAGCATGTTCCGCCCTGGGGAATGCGGCTTCTGTTCTTCGCAAGGACACTTCATTCGTGAATGCCCGGTAGCGGCGGAATTCATCCGCCAGGGGAAATGCTTCCGGAACGCGGATAATAAACTCGTTCTCCCCAACGGGAGGTTCATTCCGCGAGCCTTGTCAGGGCGAAACTTTATGGAGAAAATCGAGAACTGGAACAATCACAACCCGCCTCCGTCCCGTGACCCCGTTCCTCAGCAGCAGCGGTTCGAAAGGGACCAGCCGCCACATTCAGTAAATGCGCTCTCCTTCACCAACTGTGAGCCTGTGGGCACCTTGGCCTTTGGAAAAGTCCCCCGCATCGTGGACGAGATGGAGGAAGGAGAAACCCGAGTTTGGGCACAGGGACAAGTTCAGCAGGCTACGAGGCCGAAACCAAAGGCACAGCCTGAGGTAGTAAAGAAGGGACCTCCCAAAGGAGCAATGAAGACCACGGAGATGGCGCCTCCAGCAGTACAGGCGCCTAAACCACCTCCTCCCAGGTCGGGAGAACGCGTGGCACCGCCACAACCCGCGTTTAAATACCAATCTCCGATCGAGAACCCAAAGCTATTCGAAGCAGTCATGCAACGGACACTCAAATCGGAAATCATGATCACCAACGAGGAACTTTGTGCAATCTGCCCAGATGTACGGAAGTTCTATAAGGAGAACACGATTACGAAACGTCTTCCCACGGTTGAAACTGGGTTGTTCGAAGAAAAGGAGGCACTCACGCTCTCCTACGGGGGATTGCCATCGGTTAACACGTTTCTCCTCACCGCCTCGCCAATCGACTCCTTGCGTGTCCTTGATATGCTCGTGAACGATACGCACAAAATTACGTGCACGCTCGACCAAGGGTCCGAAATTGTGGCGATGAACAGAAACGTTTGGCAGAACCTAGGAGTCACCCTCTCCCCGGAAAAGACGTTGACTATGGAATCTGCCGACTCCAACCAGTCGGTGACGGCAGGAGTGGTCGAAAATCTAAAGTTCTCCGTCGGGGGAATCGAACTGCTTATGCAAGTTCACGTCGTGGACGGCGCACCCTTCGACATCTTAATGGGGAGGCCCTTCTTCCGATTCACGGAGTGCCACACGAAGGATTACACCGACGGATCTCAGGAGCTAACTCTTACGTGCCCCAATACGGGAAGCGTCCAAACGGTCGCCACACGCATGAAAGCCCCGAAAACTGTCAGCTTCGATCCCCTCGTAGAGACGCTCCCATTCGCCACCATAGATGTGGAGGACGAGGAAGAAGAAGCGGGTTTTCGATGAGGGAGGGCAAACGATGCCTTACCCTCCGCCGACGACAATGGTATCGACAAATTTCTGGCGGATTAAAGAAAAAGAAAGCCTCTTCCCGGACGAGGAGAAAACTATACGCAACAAAATACCCGGATTCTCTCTACACCGATTAATGGCCCCACTCCTCCTCTACTCGCCGGAAGGCACTAATATTATCGACTGCCGAAAAATCTTATTCACGACGACACCATTCAGTGGGAAGTCTCACCCCAGTACCTGGCGTACTGCTTATTGAACATGTACGACTATGACGAAAAAGCCCACGTCTTCATCACCGGGACCGTCGAAAATGAAGGAGAAGAAGTGAAGAAGAAAGCTAAAAAGCCCAAGAAAAAGAAATACAAACCAATGGCCGACCGAGTCCATTCGGTATCAGCAACCCTCCCGGAAGAATTCAGAATCGTTCGACACTTTCCTTCCGATCCCTTAGAAAATATGCCCCCTTTGAACCCCCGACCTGGACCTTTCCGGGAGGGAGAGAGATATACCAAACAACGAGCCGACGAAATGATGGTCAACCCAGACGGGTTTCTCTGGCCGGAAGAAGAGAAAATGGTCCACGAAGTAATTCGCAACCACGAAATGGCGTTCGCCTGGGACGAGAACGAGCGAGGGCATTTCCGGGAGGACTACTTCGAACCCGTGAAAATCCCAGTCCTCGCGCACACTCCTTGGCAAGAAAGGAATATACCGATCCCGCCGGGGATCAGGGACGAAGTAGTTGAAATAATCCGGGGAAAAGTCAGGACGGGCGTCTACGAACCCTCCAGCTCCTCCTATAGGACGAACTGGTTCGTGGTGCCAAAATCCAACGGCTCGCTCAGGCTGGTGCATAACCTGCAACCCTTAAATGGAGTTGTCGTGAAAGACGCTGGCTGTCCTCCCATTGTGGAAATATACGCCGAATCCTTTGGTGGATGCGTCATATACGGGATGTTCGACTTGTTCGTCGGCTTCGACCACAGGCTTCTTGATATCGAATCCCGCGACTTCACCACTTTCCAGGGACCATTCGGCACCCTCCGCCTCACTCGTCTCCCGCAAGGATATACGAATTCCGTCCAGATCCAGCAAGGGGATATTAACTTCATCCTCCAAGACGAGATCCCCCATATCACACAGCCATTCGTCGACGATACTCCCGTGAAAGGACCCACCTCCTATTACCTTCTCGAGAACGGAGACTACGAAACCATACCCGAGAACAAAGGGATTCGCAGATTTGTCTGGAACACATGCTGAACATCAACCGCATTCTGCAGAGGATTAGGCATGCAGGAGGAACTTTTAACGCAAAAAAGTCTTTCTTCGCAGTACCAAAAATAAAAGTTGTTGGACACGTTTGCAGTGTTGTGGGACGGACGCCAGACGACTCCAAAGTTCAGAAAATCCGAGACTGGCCGCCATGCGAAGACTTGACCGATGTCAGGGCTTTCTTGGGCACCTTGGGTCTCATGAGGATCTTCATAAAGAATTTCGCGGATGTCGCTATCCCACTTACTCGCCTCCTCCGGAAGGACGCGCCATTTGTCTTTTCCGACGACGAGTGGAAAGCCATGGAAGAGTTAAAGCAGCTCCTTATAAACTCGCCGGCGCTGCGGCAAATCGACTACAAATGCGGGCGAAGGGTCATCATGGCGGTCGACTCCTCGTGGAGGGGAGCCGGATATATTCTCGCCCAGCTCGGGGAAGACGGCCTCGAATACCCCTCCCGCTTCGGGTCCACCACCTGGAACGAAAGGGAGCAGCGATATTCTCAGGCCAAGCTAGAACTGTATGGCCTGTTCCGTGCTCTAAAGGCTTATCGACTTTACATTGTCGGCATCACGGATCTCCTCGTTCGGGTGGACGCGAAATATATCAAGGGAATGTTGAATAACCCCGATATTCAACCCAACGCGGCCGTAAACCGATGGATAGCCGGCATCCTCCTATTCGATTTCAAACTGGAACACACGCCTGGAGTAAGGCACACCCCGGATGGGCTTTCGAGAAGGAAGCCAGCTCCCGAAGACCCGGAAGAGGAAGACGATGTTGACGAATGGATCGATAGGGCTTGCGGTTTCGCCGTCCAGGTTATGAACTGGCAAAGAATCAGGAAATCCTCCATCACGGAAGTCATTCCGGCGAATAGACTCCTAGTGGGAGGTAAACCGGTCTCACAAGGAGTTTTCGCCCCGCCAGGGAGAAAACCACGTTACCAAAAATTCAACCATCGGTCCGGGTTTACGTTAACCTCATTGACAACCTCGAGTTCGAAATCCGCGGGACGAGAAATCCATCGCCGCGGACGCAGATATGGAGAAAATAGACGCGTTCCTACAGAAGAGGGAACGCCCCGAAGGCATGGAAAAGGAAGAAAACTTCGAACGATTTGTCCGGCGAGCCAGCAAATATTTCGTCCTGGACGGGAATTTGTGGAGGCGCGACGCTCACTTGGAGCACAAACTCGTACTGAAACCAGAAAAACGAGCGTCGATATTGCGCCAAACCCACGACGAATTAGGACACAAGTCCTTCTTCATTACCAGGAAGCGCTTGATGGATCGGTTCTGGTGGCCTCACATGGATAAAGACCTTAAATGGTTTCTTGAAGACTTGTCACGAATGCCAAATTCGCTCCACCGAGAAGATAAACATGCCTCCAACGGTTTCGATGCCCCTCCCTTTATTCCACAAATTCCATGGCGACACGATGCTCCTCCGAAATCCAACGGGTACCGATACCTGGTTCAGGGGCGCTGTTCTCTCAGCAGTTGGCCCGAATGGAGGATGTTGGAAAATGAGGACGCCTACTCGCTGGGACATTTCATATTCGAAGAAGTCCTCTGCAGGTGGGGAGCAGTCGCAGAAATAGTCACTGACAACGGAGCCGCCTGGGTGAAAGCGGTCGATTGGCTCGCCAAGAAATACGGAATACATCACATACGAATTTCTGGATACAACTCCCGCGCCAACGGAATAGTCGAAAGACGTCATTACGATGTCAGGGAAGCAATCTCCAAAGCCTGCGAAGGGATGTTGGAATTATGGACCGAACGGATCTTTTTCGTCTTCTGGGCGGAGAGGGTCTCGATCCAGAAATCAACAGGATATTCCCCCTACTATCTGGCACATGGGGTGGAACCACTCTTTCCATTCGACATCGTGGAGGCGACCTACATGATAAATATCACGGGAGAACTCCTGTCCACTCAGATTTAATCGCCATGCGGGCACTACAGCTCATGAAACGCCCCGAGGAACTGGCCAAACTACGCGACAAACTATACGCGTCGAGGGTGAAAAGCGCCCGACAATGGGAAAAGGACAACCTAAGGAAGATCAAGGATTACAATTTCCCGGGAGGGGCACTGGTACTCCTGCGAAACTCGGCTATCGAAAATGAACTCTCGAGAAAAGCGAAACCCGATACGCGGGACCCATGGTCGTGATCGAAAGAAAATCCGACAACTCCTACATCATTGCAGAGTTAAATGGCGCGGTTTCGAAGTTGCCGTCGCCGCTTGGAGGCTCATCCCGTATTTCCCCCCGGTCAAGGATAAAAGTCCCAGTCACTCGCTTCATCGAACCCCCGGCAAAGAAGGCCAAGGGAAGGAACCCAGATGGGGAGACACAGGGCGGAGGCAATATGAGGGCCAGTCGGCGCTGCCGTGAAAAGATACCACGAAGGGAGAAGCGAGAAAGACGCTGAAGAAAGAAGAATCGGACTCCAACTCTCATTTTACAACATGTACTTCTCAAATCACGAAAGCCCCGCGAAAAATGAATATAAACGGCCTTATTTTCCCGCGAAATAACGCTGCACCCGGAAGAGGAACGACAGATACGAAGACCAGGAATCAATAGGAAAGGAAACGGGGAAGAACGGAGAAGAAAAAAATTACGGTGGCGCGCATCTTGCGCCCGCGCATCTTGCGCCCACGCTTCTTGCGCCGCGCTTCTTGCGCCCGCGCTTCTTGCGCCCGCGCTTCTTGCGCCCGCGCTTCTTGCGCCCGCTCTTCTTGCGCACGCGCTTCTTGCGCACGCGCTTCTTGCGCACGAGCTTCTTGCGCACGAGCTTCGCGCTCGCGTCGCGCGAGCGCTTCGCGCGCCGCGCGTCGCGGACGCGCGCGCGCCCGCGCGTGCTCGGTCGCGTGTGTGCGGACTTAATAAAAAATTCGGTTTTTGCCTCAGAACGTAAAAAATAGCACTCCCGGTGCAGAAAATTAAGGCTCCCCGCGCAGGGGAGCAACCAAACGAATCGTATGGACCCCCCAAACTCTCCCGAATCGAGAAAAACGAAGAAAACGGGCCGATATTAGCCTTTTTCCGGGCGGGGAGGATTTTCCGATAAACCGAAAAACCGTCGCCTCCCGCCGAGCCGGCTTCGAACGATTTGGAGCAAGGAAAGAGGCTTTCCTCGATAACCACCACGCGCATTACGATCGATAACGGACTCGATTCCGCCTGGAAACCCAACCCTTTTTAGTCGCCTCCCAGCAGTTCTCCCGACCTGGGACTCGAATCTATAACATTGGTTGGGAGGTCGAGCGAGCAGACGCGATCGAAATCCGCGCGGAGACCCTCTCCTGATCGAGGAGGACCCTG